>CM057337.1:308596518-309196518 GCA_030015575.1 Agapanthus africanus
AGCGTTAGGGTTGGGGCTGGGGCTTCGGTTGGGGTTAGGGTTCGGCAGGGGGCTGCTGTTGGGGTTGGGGTTGGGGTTGGGATTGGGGTTAGGGTTAGGGTTGGGGTTGGGGTTTTGGATTTCAGGGTCTAAGTTAATTTCCATTCTAATTAGCATTAAGCTCGTTAATTGAAATGTTGATGATAATCATAAGAGTAAAATTTTTCTAGTTTGAGAAGGTGTTGGAAACTGGACTAATAATGTGGGTAAAGCCCAGTTTAATTAATAATTTTATTTGTCATTCTCAAATTTTCTTGGAAACGGAGACTGTTTTGTGGAACTTTTAGCCGTTGGGCATGTTGGGGTTTTGTTTTTGGAGTCATCGGACATGGCATTTGGTAGGTATCCAAAGACCCCGTGTTCGATTTTGGATATTTTTGATTGATTTAAACTGTGGGTCTGAGTAGTCCCTTAATTTGATCTGGTTGGGGTTTGAGTATGCAAAGGATTTGTAGTCTGGTGGAAATTTTGTGGGTGTTTTCGGTTGAATATGTTTGCTAATTGCATAAGATGCTCATAAGATTCTGGATTTTGAGGATGGGCCCTTGTAATTGGAAATGCTTAGAATTGTAGGACATTCTTTATTTTAGCTATATATAATTGCAAAAAAAAAGACACATTTCTGATCTGAAGAAAAGGAAGGGCAAAATAGGGATTTAGTTATGGATTTTACTTGGGCGTCTCCTCTTTTAATACATGTCTATCTTTACAAGAATATCGTGTCACATATTCGGTTTTAGCATCTGTACGCAACTGCTTTGATTATCATCGTGTTATTAATATCTTGAACTTCTATCCTTTTTCTAATATGTTTCATAGTTGGGGTTGCGGTTGGGATTGGGATTCCGCAGGGGGTTGCGGTTGGGGTTGGGGTTAGGGTTAGGGTTAGGGTTGGGGCAGGGGGTTGCGGCAGGGGGTGAGAATTTTTTTAGGTTTCTTTTAAAGCTTGTGAAGGAAATTTTGAGCCCCCTAAAAATGAACATTTCTAATGATTTTGATAAGAGACAAGGGAGCAATAAAGTTTTGTTTTCTATTTGTCTAGATTCAAATGTCTACTTATATATATATATATATATATATATATATATATTTACAATCTCAATATTCGTGGCATGTTGGTTATAAATTTCTCTCTCTGTAGAGATATATAGCCTACTTCAGCACATAGCTAGGTATGTGATAAAATTATTTTTGTTAAAACAATGCATGATATAATATGGAAATATATTTGTTTCTTAGCTTCAATCATACAAACGTGTTCCAAATTAACGTAATTCAAATAAAAATTCCTTTGAATTTTTTAGTCCAGAGAATCTTGATCGAGTCTCAGGATCATATTGATTCAAGAATTTTGCGTGACACCAAAGACTGGACGTTAGACGAATAGCCGGTGGTAAAACTTCTTAAAGTATGTTAATTTTGAATCTTCTTCTAAACTCAATGATTCTACATTGATAAAGAAAAGCTTAGATATCGATGACAAATGGCCACATATTACATGTTACAAAGATGATGTTCAACACCTTCCCAACTTTTTCATTGCTTGTGATATTTTCTCTCCTTTTCTCCTGGTCTCTGTCTATCATGAAACTTTGGGCATGCAAATTAAGACTCTCTCCTCTTTTTGGTTATTATTTTTCCCTTTGTCGGCTTAATTATTGAGATGGAGATTTGATTAGAGTTTTGGTGTTCATAATTTCATAATATGAGCAAGGCAATTGACAAATCATCATGATGTTGTTATGATCATAGCAAGATGTAGGTGCTTGTGTGTTGGTACTAAAGCATGATACAATCTCTTTTATTGCTAGTCGATGCGTTTTGTTCAAAGAGTCTTTTCCTTTTAGTAATTTTCCTCTTTAGGGAGTTTTCGACATTGAAATCTCACTAGTTGATAATGTTAAATGAGTTCTAGTCCTAGTTTGCTACATTTTTTGATATATAGTAGATGGTGATACTTCTTTAAGTAAAAACAACCCTACACTTAAGCGAAATCATAAATTGAAACATACATATATAGAATACAACTCATACATGGGTATCCTCAAATCTAACTTTAATTATCGATAATTTATTCTTTTCAACGACAAACGCACACACAAAGCATATACACGGATTTTCTCCTTTGTCAGTAAGTATCCCGTTCTTAGATTTCTCAATATAGTCATCATAACCTACAATTTATATGATACAGTCTAACATGGCCCATGAGTACGTCAGGGTTAAGGACTGGATGTATGTGAATTGGCAACAACGTATGCAACCTAAGTTTGTCACTGGAGTTTCTTGTTTCATTGAATTTGCACGCGCACATAATAAGAAGGAGAAGACAGTAATGTGGCAGAAGAAGAAGGAGAAGACAGTAATGTGGCAGAAGAAGAAAAAAATGACATTCCTTGTTCTCTGTTTCAGCATCAATCTTCTGATATGAACTAATGATGGCTTTCACATTGGCTTTTCCTTTTAGAGATTTCTTAGTGTCCAATGGAAAGTATACATCAGATTTGTGCATGTCAGGTTCTTCTATGACTTTCAAGAGTTTCAACTGATTCTGTAAATTACACCCTAGTTGGGTGATACTTTTACCACTTCTCACTGCAGGTGCGCTCTCTAATATCCATTTTGAATGTAATATTATAGATATTCATGCCTGTTTATGTCAAAATTACTTATATTGTCAATGTTTGATTATCTAGTTGTTGGTGATCCGTCCATATCAGGGACAGAGGCCACTCCCGCTCCTCCAGGTATGTTTATATATCATATAGTGCATGTATATTGATTTAGAATGCTATATCATAAATATACACACATTCCTTTTGCTCTTACTTAGATAGTAATTTTTATTATTGTCTAGCTGTAGGTTGTGACAGTAGTTGACAATAAAATTTGTCATCCTAGAAACTATGATTTTTATATGTGCTCGCATGCGGGAATGATTGTAAGTCGTGGACCTGTACAATAAATTCTTATTTGGTATTTGTTTGAAATCAAATTAAATACTACATAATTGATAAGTTTGTTATATTTATATTTAGTTTGGAATTAACACAACGTTTATATATCGTGTAGAGATATTTATTTCTACACACGTGGTGCACGTGCGAATGCGTCAGGCATCATGGACAAATATTTGAGAACATGGAAAGTATTAATAGTATAAAGTAATTAAATCTTTTAAACACCTTGGGTAGATATTTTCTTAGTTGATGCAATCATATCATGAGGACTAAATTTAAGCTATTATACATATACATATGTCCATGATGCCTGACACATTCGCATGTGCACCACGAGTGTAGAAATAAATATCTCTGGATTGTCATCGCAACTTTGAAGTTTCGATGTATTGGTATGCTATATATCTGTATTTTAGCTTCCTTTCTTATGCATGTCTTTTAATGATTCGCAGCCGGTTCCGAATAAATTTACCAAGCAGATTAGCAAGATGGCCGAGAGAAGAGAAAATGCTAACCTAGTGAGCCACAATGGCAAAATATGGCATGTTGATCTTCATATCGAGAACAAAGTTGCTTCCATGAGTGGAGATGGGTGGCATGAATTTACAGTAGCCAATAATCTGCAAACTGGGCATTTTTTGGTTTTCAAATACAAAGGCAATATGGTGTTTAGCTTCAAAGCACTTGCCAGAAAACAAAATTCTCTGCTTCTAAAAGATCTTTGAAGAAAAAGAAGAAGGCCCAGGATTCATATGTGGATATTCTTGAAGACTCTGGTAGGCTATAAATTTCATTGATTTTGTTGTTGCTGTTTGATTTTAATTTTTGATTTTATTTGGTTTAATTAAATTTAATTGCAGTTTCAGATGGATTAGACAAAGATAATGAGAATACGGCATCGAAGAAGAGGAAAAGGATGTATGGATGCTGCAAAAATACATGTCTCGGCAAATGGTAAGTAATTTATTGATCACGGCATTTACCCATTTTGTATATAGGTCACTGTTTTTCTTTTGTTTTAAAAAAATTGGGATAATTACCCATCCAAATTCATTAAAAAAGGGGTGGTTGTTTTTCTTAAGGTTATGCAATTGTATTATTTTCAACCGTTACATCGGCTGCGGTTCCGCAGACAGCTCCTATAGCTCCACCGCCTGCTCAGACTCCCGCAGCCGTGGCTCCACAAGCTACTACCTCGATGGCGGCTGCGCAGACTACATCGCCAGCTCCACAGGCGCTCAGACTCCCGCACGCGCCGAATTGCATGGTTTATTGACCGAGGAGCAGGTGCGCCAGATTCTATCGTTTATCAGAGGTGGAGCTGGACCGAGCTAGGGTAGCTTTTTTATTCTTATTTTTTGAAATGTGTATTTATTTATATGATACATATTGTACTACATTTTGAAACGCTATTGATATTGATATTGGTTTATATTTAATATCATATTCAGTTTTTGGGTTTCTTTTGTATATTATATGCGTGAGATGTGATTATAAATACTGCGATATATGTTGCGTGATGATTAATTTTATATTTTATTGTTATATATATTATTGTGCACAGGGCGGGAAAAAATCAGGCAGCCCGTTTTTAAAAAAAAATACAGATAATGTGTACCTACGGATTAATCCGTAGGTACACATGTTGCTCCTACGGATATGTCCGTAGGGGCAAAATATCAGTAGTAACTGATATTCCCCCCTGATCTCAGTGCCAGGGGGGTTGGGAGTGCCCCTACGGATATGTCCATAGGGGCCATTGCTTAGCCCCTACGGCGTTATCCGCAGGGGCAAAATATTAGAAATCCTGATATTTTGCCCCTACGGATAAGTACCTACGCATATATCCGTAGGGGATATTACGTGGCCCTACAGTTATCTCCATAGGTACAACTAATATATTTTAAAAAACCGTAAATAATATAACTTTTTTTACCCTACGGACTACTCCGTAGGTGCAACTGGCCCTACACAGAACTCCGTAGGGGCAAGTTCAGGGCTTCAACTTGCACCTGCGGCCTTTGCACCTACGGGATCTTTTTTCGCCCCTACGCACATATCCGTAGGGGCAGTGGTTTGCCCCTACCGACAAATCCGTAGGGGCAACCCTTATTTGTAGTAGTGAGGGATTAAAGAGAAGTGAAAAGGAAAGGGAAAGATGAAGGAAAGCTAGGGTTTTTTTGCTGGAAATTCAGTAGAATTCAGAAATGAGGTGGAAGAGAGAGAAGAGAGAGAAGAGAGAAGAAACGGGTCAAAAAGTCAAAGTTCTTTACCTGACACCATGCTTCATTTTTTTATTTGGATGTTTGAATTTTAAAAAGGGTTTTGTTTTGATAAAAGGGTGGGGGAAAAATAACAACCATGCATGAAAGAAAATGGTTAACATGCTAACACTTTTACCTAGGTCACAAAAATTGTGCTAAGTATGCATGTGTGCACTTAACACAAAAATTCCCAATTAGGGTAAACACGACCAAATTATAACTAATAATCCTATGCACACATATGAAATAACACGCCTAATAGCTAATTAACATGAAAAACATTCTAAAGAAATTTCAAAGTGTTACAGAGTCATGGGTCCGTACTTCACAGTAATTCTTATAATTCCCTGCTTAATTTTCTGAATATTTTTAATACAGAAAAATCAACATTTTAAAAAATTTCCAGAGAGGGGTCTAATGCGACATTTCGGGGTTCGATCGGACTTTAAACTTCGTCAAGACTTTGCCTAAAGCTCTAGCTTGGCTCTAATTGTTAGTGTATATGCCCTAGAGGCCATTACTGTATCATACTAGTTTGTATATTACTTAATGGATGCTTGGAATATTCACCTTGTATATACAATCTTGCTCAAAATAGTAGTATGCTACTTGGTTTGTTTCTACTTCAATGTGTACATGTGTTTATTTTAGTATATCGCCTATACACATTAGTGGAGCCCTTAGGATCTTTGCTTGATTACCAGCGATGTGATGGCAGTCACACTAGTGGGGCTGGGTAATCTATAAGCACATCCTTATGCAGGTCCCTGGTCGCAGGACTATCGAGACAGGGCATCGATACTCCGGAGTAGACTAGCGCATGCGCTTCTCATCCCAGTGTGGGAGACGGCCTGTCCCACAGCCGTCAGTACGTCGTACTTGAGATAGTATGCGGGTGCTCGTTAGGTTACGGGTACACTGGACAGGACTCGTCGGGAACTGACTAGTTGGTATTATGCCTATCGTCAGTTATCAGTTCCCAGGTGACATGAGTACAGCTTAGTCCGCTGACTTGACACTGTCACTTCGTCTCGAGTGTGTTCCCACTGTACTTTGATTACTACCCTACCACGGCTCAAAGGAGCCGTGCAAACAGGTAGTAGTTGGGTGCAGTCCCGAAGCACTTAGAGGCAGTGACGGTTAGACAGGATTCGTCTCTCCCAGTATTGGGGGTTGACATCGCGCTGTGTCTAGGAGAGCCATTACACGAGTAGTCCCTGGCCAGGGCAAACGAGATATACTGGTAGGCTTCCAGTGTTATCTCAGGGTGTTTTGGGCTTCGCTCCGGCACGACTTGTACCGCTATTGGGGGACTGACGTTTACCGCCCCCTAGGCCCGCCATGCGATGTATCAGACGAACAGACCGGACTGTACGGAGAATGTCACTTTCAGGCTCAGTAGGAGTTCAGATGGGTTTTGCCTCGTCGGTCTTCTTGTCGGCATTACCTGGGGACCGTTACGCACAGCTAGTGCCGCTTGCGGTCTGTGGTTAAACCCACTGCCAGCGTAGTGTCGAGTCTTTAGAGTCCCACACAGAAAGCATTCGCCTTTAGGCAAAAGAGTAGAGGTCGCATGGTTTTGCGACAGGTCGCATGGTTTTGCGACAGAGTTCGGTCACATCCGTGCACTTGTGCACGTACAGTGTCCGGACAGTTTACACTAGCGGGCTTTGGTTTAAGCCAGATCCTAGTGTACCTTTTGGGATTGGATTTATCCAGTATGCATTCGTGTTCCTCGGAACGCGGATGCGGGTGTGTATGCACAGATGACGGGGAGACAGAGGCAGCGGATTCTCATTAGGGTTGTCGACAGTTGACCGTTGACTATTTGACTTTTTGCTCAACCCTAATGAGAATATGATATGTGATTAACTATTATATTAATTAAGTATTATGGTGACATGGTTGTTGACTTTTGTTGACTTTGTGGACTTGTTGACTTTGTTGACCGGTTGACTAGGCTTGACTAGTTGACCATCATGATAACCATAGCCATCATTTCATGGCAAAGGCTTTTGCTTGCTTGCTCATTTGTGCAAAATGATTGCATGAAATGATATGGTTATGGTTGCTTCAACCATCACATAACACTTGATTTGGTATAATGAGTTATGATGGTTTTGGATTATGAGAGGGTGAAAGACAAAAGACTTGCTCATTCTTTCTTGCTCATTCTCTCTCTTGTTCTTGAGCTCTCTTGCTCTTGCTTTCACCCTCTTCCTCTTGCTCCCTCTCTTGACTCTATGGTTCACATATCTCATGAGTTGAGAATCAAGAACCATAGATAAAATCCCATACAAACTCTTCTCTACTCATTCTAGTTCAAAAGGTTTAGCAAACCGAGTGAACTAGTTTCTTCAAAGTTCGAAGAAGGAGCCAAAGATTGGAGCTTTCAGGTGGATCTATCTTTGGCGTACGGAGACGACGGGAAGAAGCCAATCCGGACCACCATCGGAGCTTGAAGACGAAGGAGTTCAAGACAAGCAAGGTATAACCCCCTAACCGAGTAGTTAGAAACTCGTAGTTAGGTTGTTAGTTAGATGTTTAACCAAGATCCGGGTTATAGGTCCATGTTACCACCTCTATAAAAATCGTTTTTTACCAAATTCCGCATTCCCGAAAGTACCGGGAGAGGTAGCATGGACTTACAGTGGTATCAGAGCCTAGTTAAACTCTATCTAACATGTTAGCAAGTAACTAGAAGATCGATCAAAGAAAAAGTCCCGAAAACGAACCCCAAAATTCGAAGTTTCTGTCGATTTTTATACTACTCAAAAGTTGATTATTTTCACACCTAAAATCGACTCAGGGTTTTCTGTGAATACTGTAGAAATTTGGTCCAGTGATCCCATCAAAGAGCCGCGGAAACGCGGCAATAGCTTGCTATTGCCGCGGTTCCGCGGCCGACTTGGCTCCTCTCTGTTCTTTCTTTGCTACAGTATTCTCATAGGGGTATTTTGGGATTTTTGGTATATGTGTTTTCTGCCCAGATTTTCCAGAACGAAAATTTTATTTTTGGGGTCCCGAAAATCCGTATTTTTGATCGAACTTCTAAAAGACTTAAGCTAACGGGTTTTTCTGTAATGTGATATTTGTATTGAACGTCTACTAATCGCTATATGTCGATTAGTGGGGGTTATACAAATCTATGATCTGTAATGTTGCTGGAATGTGTATATGAATATGTTGGATTGTCGCGGGTGAATAGCCGGGGGTTGTGAGACGAGAGTTTTCTTTTCTTTCAATTCATGTAAATTTGTAAATTGATGTAATAATTATTTGTATGGCCGCACAACCGGGTCGGGGTTGTAGCCGTCATTGTATAATTTCTTTTTACTGTTTTTGCTCCTAGGATAGACCCATGGAGGGGGTGCACAAACTACCGGGTATGCCGAAGTGTCGAGTGGCCTACTCATGGAGATGAGGGAGGTTGCTACGCTTCGGGTACTTGGCGGGTAGTTTGCCACACCCGTAGGGGTCTTGGGTGGGGTATTGGCTATTCACCGCGACCGTGTAATCTGTTTTTCGTTACAGGCTCGTGCGAATTACAGATTCCTAGTATATCCAATGTATTCATCTGTGATCTGAAATGTTTATCATTGCAGTATATCTATATATGATATTATTTAGGCGTTGCTTATGTTTTACAGACGCGCTAGCCCAGCCCCCGCTCTGTCGTTAGTTAAGTAACCTAACTGGTAATGACGGGGCCCAGTGGCGAATGCGAATGGCATAAGCGTACGTCATATTTTGGTTGTTTTCTGCAATGGTAGGATTAAATGATGGGACGCATTAAAAGAACTAATGCAAGAATATCACGCATTAAAAGAACTAATGCAAGATAATAAACCAAGTTAAAGTCGTTGGAACACTTTCGAAAAACCACTCGGTTCTTTTCAAAACCAACTTTTAAATGCGGAGCTTGAGCCACTCCTTTTAAAAGCTATCTCGTTCCATCGACTATATTAAGTTCACTACGTTCACGGTTTTGCCAAAACCATTCGTAGCCCTCCATCGTTTCACATGAATAGTCAATAGTATTCAAGCTGTGTATGTTGGCCAAAGTCAAGGCACAGTGATTGGTAGCTATTGGGTGTTCATGTGTAGCATAGATAGATGCGTTGGTTTGGGACAGTCGTACTGCCATTTTGGCCAAAGTCAAGGGTAGGCACGGATGGATCCAAATTAACCTGGATAATTACGGGTAGAACTTGACATGTGACTTATGATATTTTGGCCAAAGTCAAGGTCATAAGAGCATGGGGCAAAAATCCACATCGGGAGTTTCATAAGTACTGAAACTTGCTAGATTTGCATACTATTTGGAGTATGATGATTCTGGTAGGATTCCTTCAGTTTCGTCACGCGATGATATTTGGATCCCGATCCTACTGTGAGTATATGCTACTCCTCGGGAAATTTCTCACTTAACGATCAATGCTATAAACCTAGTAGGTGCCTAGAAAGGTGTTAGCGGGGCTACGCCCCCAGGGAAAAGAGGTTATTTAATTAAGGAACTTCGCGAAAGCGTTGGAAAATCTCCCTCGAAGTACCGACACTGGCCTGGCTGAACGGTTAAGCAAGTATTGTACGGTGAGATTGATCCTGACTAATTCTTCCTTTATGGTTTGAGGAGGGATTCGAGAAACAGTGGGAGCCATCCTGTTTAGACAAACTAAAAACCACTCTAAACTTGCATGAGCATCATGCTGAGTGTTTCTTCTTCTCTCTCCTAATTGCAGCGACCAATCGACATGACTGGACTTAAGTTACTTCTAGATAAAAACATACTGACAGGGCCAAACTACAAAGATTGGCTCAGGAATGTCAAAATGGCAATCACTTACGACAAGCTGGGGTATCTTCTTACCACCAAAGCTCCCCCTGTCCCTGGTCCCACTTCCAGCGTCGCGGATAAGGAAATCCGCAAGACTTGGGAGATTGATAGCGCGAAGGCCAAGTGCCTCGTACTTGCCTCGATGGACAACGAACATCAGAGGAGGCACGAGAATATGGACCTTGAATCCATATTTCTCCATACAAAAGAACTGTATGGAGAGCAATCTCGTATCGCAAGATACGAAGCGTCGAAAAAGCTATTTTCGGCAAAGATGGCCGTCGGATCATCAGTAGCCGAGCACGTGCTAAAGATGATCGGCTACATTGATGAGCTCGCGGACCTAGGGACCACATTGGAGAGTGAGCTCTATACGGACATAGTTCTCCAGTCCCTTCCTTCCACTTACGCCCAGTTTATACTGAACTTCAACTTGCAAGAAAAAGAAGTTGAACTTTCAGAGCTCCTCAACATGCTGAGGAGCGCAGAGGGCACCCTACAGAAAGGTAGGGAAACATCCACTTTGTTTGTAGGAGGATCATCTTCTTCTAGGTCCAAGGCGAAAGCCAAGGGAAAGAAGAAGAAAGCCCCCGCCAAACCAAGGGGCGGTGTTAGTAAAGTGGATACGAAGGGAAAAGCTAAAGCAACAAAGAAAGCGGGGAAGCTTGTGGATAAGGAAGAATGCTTCTATTGTCATAAGAAAGGACACTGGAAGAATGATTGCAGGGCCTGGAAGGCTAGAACACAGGAATTGAAGCAGGTTGCATCTTCAGCTTCAGGTGTGTATGTTATTGAAAACTGTCTTTCAATAAACTCTACTTCCTGGGTATTGGATACCGGATCAGGATCTCATATCTGTAATTCTTTGCAGGCGTTGAGAAACCGTAGGGTTTTGAAGGCAGGTGACATGACCCTCAGAGTTGCGAATGGAGCTAGCATGGATGCTAAAGCCGTGGGGGACTATCACCTGGGAATGTCGGATGGACATGTTTTGGTTTTGCGTAATTGCTTTTTTGTACCCAACGCAACTTGTAATATCATTTCTGTATCTTTAGTTTCTAAAGAAGGTTATGAATTTGCGTTTGTAAGTAATGTTGTAAACATTCACCTTAATCAAGTCTTGATTGGGTCAGGTACATTGAGTAATGGTATATACGTGTTAAACCAACCACAGATTTTCGACGTCCAGAATACACACAAAAGAAAGTCTCCGGAAATAAATCAGACTTTCTTATGGCATTGTAGACTGGGTCACATCAATGAGAGAAGGTTGACTAAGTTACATACAGAAGGATATTTGAATCCGTTCGAATATCAATCGTATGCCATTTGTCAATCCTGTCTCAAAGGAAAGATGACAAAGACTCCGTTTACTGGACACGGAGTAAGAGCGAGCGAGCTCTTGGGACTTGTACACAGCGACGTGTGCGGTCCAATGTCTACACATGCGCGAAGCGGTTATTCTTACTTCATTACTTTTACGGATGACTTTTCAAGGTACGGTTATGTCTTCTTAATGAAATATAAGTCCGAAGCCTTTGGAAAATTCCAGGAGTATAAGAATGAAGTAGAAAAACAGACCGGCAAAAGTATCAAGATTCTAAGATCGGATCGAGGTGGAGAATACTTGAGTGCCGAGTTCCTGGACTATTTAAAAGAGAACGGAATTCTCTCTCAGCTTACTCCTCCATACACTCCGCAACATAACGGTGTATCGGAGAGACGGAACCGAACCTTATTGGATATGGTACGGTCCATGATGAGTAACGCTGAGTTACCGCGATCATTCTGGGGGTATGCGCTAGAATCAGCTGCATACCTTTTGAACCGAGTTCCTACTAAGACTGTGCCTACTACACCATATGAGATGTGGTGTGGGAAGAGACCCCATCTTAATCACATTAAGACATGGGGAAGTCCAGCTTTTGTCAAAAAGCAGTATGCGGACAAGCTCGAGGCACGCTCAGTACTGTGTAAGTTTGTGGGATATCGAAAGAATTCCAAGGGATATTATTTCTACTGCGAAGAGGAACAAAAAGTCCTTGTTTCTCGTCATGCCCACTTTCTAGAACACCAGTTTTTAAAAAAGGAAATTAGTGGGAGCGCAGTAGAACTGGAAGAAATTCCATAACCACGGACTATTACTGAAAGTTTAGTGGAACCAGAGGGTTCAAAAGAACAGGACATTCCTACGCCGCTCCGCAGGAGTAGTAGGCAGACTCATCCGCCCGAGAGATACTACGGTTTTCTCATAGACGGGGATAGAGAGGATTGCATCATAGATTATGATGAGCCTACTAGCTTCCAGCAGGCCGTTTAGAGCATTGACTCAGTGAAATGGCTGGATGCAATGCGGACCGAAATGGAGTCCATGTACACCAACAAAGTATGGACGTTGGACATTGCTCCAGACGGGGTAAAACCCGTAGGATGCAAGTGGATCTTCAAAAGGAAGATTGGTGTAGATGGACAGGTTGAGACCTATAAAGCTAGGCTGGTAGCAAAGGGTTTTCGTCAAAGACCTGGCTTGGACTATGACGAAACCTTTTCTCCAGTAGCCATGCTGAAATCCATTCGGATCCTTCTTGCCATTGCTGCCTTCCACGATTATGAGATCTGGCAAATGGACGTAAAGACCGTTTTTCTAAATGGAAATTTAGAGGAGTGTGTCTATATAGACCAACCAGAGGATTTCATTCAGAGTGGGAGCAGCGAAAAGGTGTGCAAGTTGCTTAAGTCCATCTATGGACTAAAGCAGGCATCGCGGAGTTGGAACATCTGCTTTGATGAGACGGTCAAAGAATTTGGCTTTATCAAAAATCCAGATGAACCATGCATCTATAGTAGATTTGTAGCGAGAACTGTAGTATTCCTCGTTTTATACGTGGATGACATTCTCTTAATAGGAAATGACATTCCTATGCTACAATCTGTCAAGGGGTTCTTGTCACACAGGTTCTCCATGAAAGACCTGGGTGATGCCTCATACATCCTGGGGATCCGGATCCATCGTGATAGATCCAAGAGGATATTAGGACTTTCACAGTCCAGGTACATCGACACCATACTGAAGAGGTTCTGTATGGAAGATTCCAAGCGCGGTAATCTACCGGCTTGTCACGGGATCACCCTCTCTAAAGAGATGTCTCCCAAGACTGATTTGGAGAGGGATCGCATGTCGATTATACCCTACGCTTCTGCGGTAAGCTCTATAATGTATGCGATGTTGTGTACCAGACCGGATGTAGCTTATGCACTGAGTGTGGTAAGCCGGTATCAGTCAAACCCTGGGGAGAAACACTGGATAGCAGTAAAGAACATTCTCAAGTACCTGAGAAGGACTAAGGAGATGTTCTTGGTGTATGGCGGAAAAGACCTCCAGATTGAGGCCTTTGCTGACTCCAGCTTCTAGAGTGACAAGGATGATTCCAAGTCCATGTCGGGCTTTGTCTTTACCCTCAAGGGAGGGGCGGTGTGTTGGAAGAGTTCCAAACAAGAAACCGTTGCAGACTCGACGATGGAAGCGGAATACATCGCTGCATCTGATGCCGCAAAAGAAGCTGTCTGGATGAGGAAGTTCTTGAAAGAACTTCAGGTAGTTCCGTCCATTGTTGATCCAATACCTCTGTATTGCGACAACAACGGGGCTATAGCTTTAGCGAAGGAACCCAGGTCCCATCAGAGATCCAGGCACATCTTGAGGCGGTATCACCTGATCAGGGAGATCGTGGATCGCCAGGAGATCGAGGTTCGGAGAGTCGCTTCAGAAGATAGCACTGCAGATCCATTCACCAAGGCCCTGCCCCAGACTCAGTTCGAGCGGCTGATCGAGATGATAGGTCTTCGATACGCCAGTACATGGCCTTAGTGCAAGTGGGAGATTGTTAGTGTATATGCCCTAGAGGCCATTACTGTATCATACTAGTTTGTATATTACTTAATGGATGCTTGGGATATTCACCTTGTATATACAATCTTGCTCAAAATAGTAGTATGCTACTTGGTTTGTTTCTACTTCAATGTGTACATGTGTTTATTTTAGTATATCGCCTATACACATTAGTGGATCCCTTAGGATCTTTGCTTGATTACCAGCGATGTGATGGCAGTCACACTAGTGGGGCTGGGTAATCTATAAGCACATCCTTATGCAGGTCCCTGGTCGCAGGACTATCGAGACAGGGCATCGATACTCCGGAGTAGACTAGCGCATGCGCTTCTCATCCCAGTGTGGGAGACGGCCTGTCCCACAGCCGTCAGTACGTCGTACTTGAGATAGTATGCGGGTGCTCGTTAGGTTACGGGTACTCTGGACAGGACTCGTCGGGAACTGACTAGTTGGTATTATGCCTATCGTCAGTTATCAGTTCCCAGGTGACATGAGTACAGCTTAGTCCGCTGACTTGACACTGTCACTTCGCCTCGAGTGTGTTCCCACTGTACTTTGATTACTACCCTACCACGGCTCAAAGGAGCCGTGCAAACAGGTAGTAGTTGGGTGCAGTCCCGAAGCACTTGGAGGCAGTGACGGTTAGACAGGATTCATCTCTCCCGGTATTGGGGGTTGACATCGCGCTGTGTCTAGGAGAGCCATTACACGAGTAGTCCCTGGCCAGGGCAAACGAGATATACTGGTAGGCTTCCAGTGTTATCTCAGGGTGTTTTGGGCATCGCTCCGGCACGACTTGTACCGCTATTGGGGGACTGACGTTTACCGCCCCCTAGGCTCGCCATGCGATGTATCAGACGAACAGACCGGACTGTACGGAGAATGTCACTTTCAGGCTCAGTAGGAGTTCAGATGGGTTTCGCCTCGTCGGTCTCCTTGTCGGCATTACCTGGGGACCGTTACGCACAGCTAGTGCCGCTTGCGGTTTGTGGTTAAACCCACTGCCAGCGTAGTGTCGAGTCTTTAGAGTCCCACACAGAAAGCTTTTCGCCTTTAGGCAAAAGAGTAGAGGTCGCATGGTTTTGCGACAGGTCGCATGGTTTTGCGACAGGTCGCATGGTTTTGCGACAGAGTTCGGTCACATCCGTGCACTTGTGCACGTACAGTGTCCGGACAGTTTACACTAGCGGGCTTTGGTTTAAGCCAGATCCTAGTGTACCTTTTGGGATTGGATTTATCCAGTATGCATTCGTGTTCCTCGGAACGCGGATGCGGGTGTGTATGCACAGATGACGGGGAGACAGAGGCAGCGGATTCTCATTAGGGTTGTTGACAGTTGACCGTTGACTATTTGACTTTTTGCTCAACCCTAATGAGAATATGATATGTGATTAACTATTATATTAATTAAGTATTATGGTGACATGGTTGTTGACTTTTGTTGACTTTGTGGACTTGTTGACTTTTGTTGACTTTGTTGACCGGTTGACTAGGCTTGACTGGTTGACCATCATGATAACCATAGCCATCATTTCATGGCAAAGACTTTTGCTTGCTTGCTCATTTGTGCAAAATGAGTGCATGAAATGATATGGTTATGGTTGCTTCAACCATCACATAACACTTGATTTGGTATAATGAGTTATGATGGTTTTGGATTATGAGAGGGTGAAAGACAAAAGACTTGCTCATTCTTTCTTGCTCATTCTCTCTCTTGTTCTTGATCTCTCTTGCTCTTGCTTTCACCCTCTTCCTCTTGCTCCCTCTCTTGACTCTATGGTTCACATATCTCATGAGTTGAGAATCAAGAACCATAGATAAAATTCCATACAAACTCTTCTCTACTCATTCTAGTTCAAAAGGTTTAGCAAACCGAGTGAACTAGTTTCTTCAAAGTTCGAAGAAGGAGCCAAAGGTTGGAGCTTTCAGGTGGATCTATCTTCGGCATACGGAGACGACGGGAAGAAGCCAATCCGGACCACCATCGGAGCTTGAAGACGAAGGAGTTCAAGACAAGCAAGGTATAACCCCCTAATCGAGTAGTTAGAAACTCGTAGTTAGGTTGTTAGTTAGATGTTTAACCAACATCCGGGTTATAGGTCCATGTTACCACCTCTATAAAAATCCTTTTTTACCAAATTCCGCATGCCCGAAAGTACCGGGAGAGGTAGCATGGACTTACACTAATACCACTGTAGGGATGGCTTAGCACCTTAGCAAGGTTTTGGCAAGCATCAATCATGCTACTTTAAAATTTTTGGGGTGCTAAATAAACCCTAACCAAGATTTTAACTAGAGTATTAGGATAAACAAGCATCTAAACAACTTTACATCTAAGAGTTAGGGATTACAACCTTTGTAGTCCGTTCCTTCACTTCTGAAGCTCCGTGTTGAGGTCCTTTCGTTGCGATCATCGAGTACCCAGACTCTAGAGAGGCTCCATGAAGAGAAAGATGCAATCTTGCTTCCGATCTTCAATAACTAAGATAATCTACCTTGAAGAAACTCAAACCCAAGCTCTTGCTTCACTAATCAAGTATTAGCAAAGAAAACACCCTAATCTAAGTGGATAGAATAGATGAGGATGATGAAGTAGGAATTTAACTCTCTTTTGTTTTCAATTTCTCACTCATTATCATCACATGTCAAAAATCTAGAAAGCTTTTTTCAAGAGGAAGAAGAAGAACTATTTCATTTGTGATGAATAATGAAAACTTGTGTGAGCTTAGAAATGCAACCATGGGTTAAGAATGAAGACTTAACCCATGTAGAGAATTAACTATGGTAAAGGGTTTGGGTTTGGTTAAGAAATATCTACAAAATATCTTTACAAAATATCATAGTCAAAGTCAAAACTTCAAGAAGCTTCTTGAAAGCTTCATGTAAGTTTAACCCTAATCCAAACCCTAACCATATTTAAACACTACAAAGCATGTTGCATTTGTAACCATAACATGTTACAATATTATATATCACATATACAATATTTATTGTAACAAAATAAAATAATACAATTAACATATATCACATATATATCAATGTATTATCCAAGTGAGAAAAAGAATCTTTAAGTGAGCTAATATTAGTTAATGTAATATAATATATCAAATATATAATTATACATTAAATTATCGAATCAACACTTGATCCGATAATCCGGCTATTTCATAAATAACCGACTAATGTAATCTGTATCAGTTCATCGAATCAAAACTTGATCCGATGACCCGGCTATATCACATATACCCGGCTAATATCACATATCGCGAGAATCTAATACGGTATCGCATACACGTATTATTCTCAGTCCCGCACATATCACATATGTGCTCCTACACCGTTTTGCCTGAGCTAGGAAACCTGTGTCTAGGACTCTAAAGAATCGTCAATACGCCGGCAGTAGGTGATGATCATATCAAACACCCACAAGCTGTAAGCGGTCAGCTAAACGTAACAGCACCCAGGTATTGAGCGATCAGAAGATCAACAAGTAAGCCTGTACATTCTCCAGCGAATTCAATCAGTAACACTCCCGTACAGTCCGGTCTCTTCGTTTGATATGTCGCATATCTCGCCTAAGGGTGGTAAACGTCAGACCCCAGTATCTTGATAAGTCGTGTCGATATGAGGTCCATAACAGTTCGAGAAACTGCTGATAACACTTACCAGTAAATCTCAGCAACCCTGGCCAGGGGTTTCCAGTTATAGCCAATCGAACACAGCGCAACATCAACTCCATATACCGGGAGAGACGAAACCCCTCCTATCGCTCATTGCCTCTATGTGATTCAGGACTGTACCAAAAAGCCACCTTTTTGCACGCTCTCTTGGACGTGATATGTGTAAGTCGATGTACAACACCCCACGAGTTGCGGGGAGGCGGAAATATGAAAAACAATCATGTTCTTTGGATTAACATCGACTAACCGAAGAATCTTTGCTAAACTATAACTAACATATACATAGGAGTTGTTAACCACTATGAGAAGAGATTATACCTAGTGAACCTTGTCCTTCGTATTTTCGTTCTCCACCTCCTCCTCGGCCTCCTCTATGTAATAGACGATCCACCCAAGAGCTTCTACTTCAAGCTTCACCTCTAATCTTGAGGTAACTAGGTTTCTTTAGTTGCTAATCAAAGGCACCTAGGTGATATAGAGAATGGTTATGGATTAATTAGTCTATCTAATCTTTGATCTCAACACATGAGGGGTATGATTAGGGTTTGAAGAGAGAGTGAGCTTGAGGAGAGAGAAGGTGAGCATAAGAATGAGAATGAGATAATGAACTCTCTTGAATATATGAAGCATAATGATTTATCAAATAAATAAATAAAATGATTAATCATTATGCTTCATTAATTCAATATGTGTGATTCACTACATGATTCATTAACCATTTAATGATGCATTAATGACATGGATGAATCACACAAATGAGTCACTAAAGCAATAAATGCTTATGCCACCTAAACCCTCAAGTCACCATACTTCTATAAGCTTCCCGCCAAATTAGGAGAACGTCCTTCCTATCCATGAAAACACGGAAAAACTTTAGACTGTATAAATCCAATAATCCGATACTAGAACCTGGCTTAAACCAAAGCCGGCTAGTAAAAACTGTCTGAACATCATACGTGCGTTTAACACGTATGCGTCCGAACCCTTATCGTAAAACCATACGACCTCTATATCGTTTCTCCTGGAGCAGGGAAAATCTCTGTGTGGGACTCTAAAGACTCGACTACTACGCTGGCAGTGGGTTTAACCACAGACCGCAAGCGGCACTAGCTGTACGTAACGGTCCCCAGGTAGATGTCGATAAGAAGGCCGATGAGGAAACCCATCCGAACTCCTACTGAGCCTGATGTGACAATCTCCGTACAGTCCGGTCTGTTCGTCTAGGACTATCGCATATCGGGCCTAGGGGACGGCAAGCGTCAGTCCCTTAAAAGCGGCATAAGTCGTGTCGGATTGAATCCCATTACACCTTGAGAAACTACTGGAACCTACCAGTAAATCTCGCTTGTTCTGGCCAGGGACTTTGCGTAATGGCTCTCTGACACAGCGCGATATCAACTCCCAATACCGGGAGAGACGAATCCTGTCTAACCACCACTGCCTCCAAGTGCTTGGGACTGCACCCAACTGCTACCTGTTTGCATGACTCCTTTGAGCCGTGGTAGGGTAGCAATATAAGAACAGTGGGACACACTCGAGGCGAAGTATCAGTGTTAAGTCTGCGGACTATGCTGTACTCATGTCACCTGGGAACTGCTAACTGACGACGGGTATAATAACAACCAACAGTTCCCTGCGAGTCCTGTCCGGTGTACCCGTAACCCAACGAGCACATGTATACTATCTCCAGTACGACGTACTGATGGCTGTGGGACAGACCATCTCCCCAACTGGGATGGGAGGCATACACACTAGTCTACTCCGGAGTATCGATGCCCTGTCTCGATAATCCTACGACTAGGGACCTGAAAAAGGATGTGCTTGTAGAGTACCCAGCCCCTACTAGTGTGACTGCCATCACAACGCTGGTAGTTAAGCAAGATCCTAAGGGCTCTATCAATACGTACACACATATTAAGATAGATAAAACTAAGTAGCATACTACCATATTTAGCAAGACTGTTATATGACTGTGAATATCCCAAGCTTCCATTAAGTAATATACAAGCTAGTATGATACAATAATGGTCCCTAGGGCATATACACTAACAATCTCCCACTTGCACTAGGGCCATGTACTGGCATATCGAAGACCGATCATCTCGAGTAGGCTCTCGAACTGAATCTGAGGTAAGGCTTTTGTGAATGGATCAGCAATGTTCTCCTCTGTAGCAACTCTCCGGACCTCGATCTTCCGCCGATCATGATCTCCCTGACCAAGTGATACGGCCTTAAGATGTGTCTGGACTTCTGATGGGACCTTGGTTCCTTTGCTAAAGCTATAGCTCCGTTATTATCGCAGTACAGAGGTATTAGATCAACAGTGGTAGGAACCACCTGAAGTTCTGTTAGGAACTTCTTCATCCAGACCGCTTCTTTTGCGGCATCGCAAGCAGCAATATACTCCGCTTCCATCGTCGAGTCAGCAACGGTGTCCTGCTTGGAACTCTTCTAGCACACCGCCCCTCCATTGAGGGTAAAGACATAACCTGATATGGACTTGGAATCGTCCTTATCACTCTGGAAGCCGGAATCAGCAAAGGCCTCGATCTTGAGGTCTTTTCCGCCGTAAACCAAGAACATCTCCTTAGTCCTTCTCAGGTACTTGAGAATGTTCTTCACTGCTATCCAGTGATTCTCCCCTGGGTCTGACTGATACCGGCCTACCACGCTCAGTGCGTAAGCCACATCTGGTCTGGTGCACAACATCGCATACATTATAGAGCCTACCGCAGAAGCGTAGGGTATAATAGACATGCATTCCTTTTTCAAATCAGTCTTGGGAGACATCTCTTTGGAGAGGGTGATTCCATGACAAGCCAGTATATTACCGCGCTTTGAATCATCCATACTGAATCTTTTCAGTATAGTGTTGATATACCTAGACTGCGAAAGTCCCAACATCCTCTTGGATGTATCACGATAGATCCGGATCCCCAGAATGTAAGAGGCATCACCCAGGTCTTTCATGGAGAACCTGTGTGACAAGAATCCTTTGACAGATTGTAGCATAAGAATGTCATTTCCTATCAATAGAATGTCATCCACGTACAAGACGAGGAATACAACAGTTCGTGCTACAATTTTACTATATATACATGGTTCATCTGGATTTTTGATAAAGTCATATTCTTTGACCGTTTTATCAAAACAGATGTTCCAACTCCGCGATGCCTGCTTTTGTCCATAAATGGACTTAAGCAACTTGCACACTTTCCCGCTGCTCCCACTCTGATTGAAGCCTTCTGGCTGATCCATATAGACGCACTCTTCCAAATTACCATTTAGAAAAGCCGTCTTTACGTCCATCTTCCAGATCTCATAATCATGAAAGGCGGCAATAGCAAGAAGGACCCGAATGGATTTGAGCATAGCCACTGGAGAAAAAGTCTCGTCATAGTCCAAACCAGGTCTTTGACGAAAACCCTTTACAACAAATCTAGCCTTATAGGTTTCCACCTGTCCATCTACACCAATCTTTTTCTTGAAGATCCATTTGCATCCTATGGGTTTTACCCCATCAGGAGCAAAGTCCAAAGTCCATACTTTGTTGGTGTACATAGACTTCATTTCGGTCCGCATTGCATCTAGCCATCGTACCGAGTCGCCGCTCTGGATAGCCTGCTGGAAGCTAGTAGGTTCATCATCATCAATGACGCAATCCTCTCTATCCCCATCTATGAGAAAACCGTAGTATCTCTCAGGCGGATGAGACGGCCTACTACTCCTGTGGAGGGGTGCGGGAATGTCCTGTTTTTCTTGAACTACTGGTCTTACCAAACTTTCAGTAGTAGTTTGTGGTTCTGGAATTTCTTCCAGTTCTATTTCGCTCCCACTTGTTTCCTTTTCTATAAATTGCTGTTCTAGAAAATGGGTATTACGAGAAACAAAAACCTTTTGTTCCTCTGCGTAATAGAAATAATATCCCTTGGAGTTCTTTAGATATCACAAAAACTTACACTTTACTGATCGTGCCTCGAGCTTGTCCACATGCTGCTTTTTAACAAAAGCTGGACATCCCCATATCTTCATATGCTGAAGATGGGGTTTCTTCCCACTCCACATCTGATATGGCGTGGTAGGCACAGTCTTGGTAGGAGCCTTGTTCAGAAGATATGCCGCTGATTCTAGCGCATAACCCCAGAAAGATCGCGGTAACTCAGCATTACTCATCATGGAACGTACCATATCCAATAGGGTTCGATTCTGTCTCTCCGATACACCGTTATGCTGTGGAGTGTACGGAGGAGTAAGCTGAGAGAGAATTCCTTTCTCTTTTAGGTAACCTAGGAACTCGACACTTAAGTATTCACCACCTCGATCAGATCTCAGTGTCTTGATACTTTTGCCGGTTTGGTTTTCTACTTCATTCTTATACTCTTGGAATTTCTCAAAAGCCTCGGATTTATGTTTCATCAGAAAAATGAATCCGTACCTAGAGTAATCTTCCGTAAAAGTAATGAAATACGAAAAACCACCTCTTGCATGCGTAGATATTGGACCACATACATCGCGGTGTATGAGTCCTAAGAGCTCGCTCGCTCTTACTCCATGTCCAGTCAATGGAGTCTTTGTCATCTTTCCTTTGAGACATGATTGACAAGTGGCATAAGTTTGATATTCGAATGAATCCAAATATCCTTTTCTATATAACTTAGTTAACCTTGTCTCATTGATGTGACCCAGTCTACAATGCCATAACAAACCCTTATTTAAATCTGGAGACTTTCTTTTTAGTGTGTTCTGGACATTGAAAATTTGTAATTGGTTTAAGACATATATACCGTTATCCAGTGTACCGGACCCAATCAAACTATGATTAAGGTGGATGTTAACAACATCGCTTAATCATAACCTTTATTTGATAACAAGGAAACTGATATGATATTACACGTTAAACTAGGTACACAAAAACAGTTATGTAAAACCAAAATATGTCCACTCGTCAATCCCAGGTGATAATCCCCTACGGACACAGCTCCCATGCTAGCTCCGTTAGCAACCATCAGGGTCATATCACCAACCTTCAGCACTCTACGGTTTCTCAGTGCCTGCAATGAATTGCATATATGAGATACTGATCCGGTATCCAATACCCAGGAAGTAGAGTTGATTGACAGACAATTCTTAATTACAAACACACCTGAAGTCGAAGCTACAGCTTGCTTCGGTTCCTGGTTCTTGGCGTTCCACACCTTGCAATCTTTCCTCCAATGCCCTTTCCTATGACAATGGAAGCACTCATCCTTGGCCACCACTGGCACCGCAATATTTTTCTTTCCCTTCGCTCCCACCTTACTAACACCTCCTCTAGGTTTGGTGGCGGCCTTATTCTTCCTTCCTCTGGCCTTAGCCTTGGACCCGGAAGAAGAAGCACCGCGAAAAAACATAGTGAGTGTTTCCCTTGCCTTCTGTAAGGTGCCCTCTGCACTCCTCAACATGTTAAGGAGTTCTGAAAGTTCAACTTCTTTTCTTTGAATGTTGAAATTCAGAATAAACTGGGCATAGGTGGAAGGGAGGGACTGGAGAATCAGGTCTGTATAGAGCTCATTATCCAAAGTCGTCCCAAGGTCTGCGAGCTCTTCTATATAGCCAATCATCTTTAGGACATGTTTTCCTACCGATGATCCGACGGCCAACCTCGCTTGAAACAAGTTCTTTGAGGTCTCGTATCTTGCTATACGAGATTGTTCTCCATAAAGTTCCTTTATATGGAGAAATATAGCATCAGGATCCATATCCTCGTGCCTCCTCTGATGTTCATTATTCATCGAGGCAAGCACAATGCACTTGGCCTTCGCGTAATCTAACCCCCAGGTTTTGCGGATTTCCTTATCCGCATTACTTAATTTGGGACCTGGGACTGCAGGTGCTTTAGCGGTGATGACATACCCCAATCTGTCATAGGTCAAAGTCATTTTGACATTCCGCAGCCAATCTTTATAGTTTGGCTCTGTCAGTATATTTTTTTCTAATAGTAACTTATGTCCTGTCATTGTCTGGGTCGCTGCAATTAGGAGAGAGAGAGAGAACACTTTAGCATGATGCTCTTGCAAGTTTAGAGTGGTTTTTAGTTTATCTAAACTGGATGGCTCCCACTGTTTCTCGAATCCCTCCTCAAACCAAAAAGGAAGAACTAGCCAGGACTATTCTCACTGTACAATACTTGCTTAACCGTTCAGCCAGGCCGGTGTCGGTACTTCGAGGGAGGTTTTCCAACGCTTTCGCGAAGTTCCTTAATTAAATAACCTCTTTTCTCTGGGGGTGTAGCCCCGCTGACACCTTTCTCGACACCTACTTGGTTTATAGCATTGATCGTTAAGTGACGAATCTCCTGATGAGTAGCATATACTCACAGTAGGATCGGGATCCAAATATCATCGTATGATAATGCTGAAGGAATCCTACCAACATTCATCAAACTCCAAATGGTATGCATCTCTTTACAAATTTCAGTTTCTTTAGAAATTCCCGATATGAATTTTTGCCCCATGCTCTTATGACCTTGGCTTTGGTCAAAATGTCATAAGTCACATGTCAAGTTCTACCCATCATTATCTTGTTAATTTGAACCCATCCGTACATACCCCTGACTTTGGTCAAATGATAATACGATTGTCCCAAACTAACTCATCTATCTATGCAACAAATGAATACCCAGTAGCTACCAAACACCATGCCTTGACTTTGGCCAAAATGCATAGCTTGAATACTACTGAATACCCAAATGAAATGACGGAGGGCTACGAATAGTTTTGGCGAAACCGTGAACGTAGTGAACTTGATATGACTGAAGGAACCTGATAGCTTTTAAAAGGAGTGGTTAAAGCTTCGCAATTAAAAATATCTTCTGTTTTAAAAATAACCGAGTGGTTTCTTTTAAACTTTTCCAACGATTCAACTTTGGTTTATTTTCTTTGCATTAATAATAATGCGTCCCATCATTAACCTATCATTGCAGAAAACAACGAAAATACAACGTCCTCTTATGCCATCCGCATTCGCCACTGGGTCCCGTCATCACCCTTTAGGTTACTTAACTAACGACAGAGCGGGGGCTGGGCTAGCGCGGGTGTAAAACATAAGTGACGTCTAAATAGCTATCATATATAGATATTGTACATTCGTCTGACGCAATAATAGGCATTCCAGATCACAGATGAACATTATTGGATATACAAGCAATCCGCGTTTCTTTTGAGCCTGCAACGAAAGACGGATTACACAGTTGTGGTGATAGCCATTACCCCACCGTAGACCCCTACGGGTACGGCAAACTACCCGCCAAGTACCCGAAGTGAAGCGGTCTCCCTCAACAACGTGAGTAGGCCACTAAACGCTTCAAAGTACCCGGTAGTTTGTGCACCCCACCTTGGGTCTATCCTAGGAGCAAACACAGTAAAATGAAATAATACAACAGTGGCTGCAACTGTAACCTGGATGTGCCCCGCAAAATAATATTACAACATATTACAATTATATCGAATGAATGAATATTAAAACACATCTCAAACCCCGGCTAATTATCACAACAATCCAATCAAGTGTATAATCACAAACAGAAAAATCATTACAGAAATGTGCAACCCCCTACCAATCGACATACTAGCAGTTAGGGGAGGTTTACGAACACATTATACAGTTCACAGATATAATCTAATTAGCAAAAATCATATAATTTCGATCGAGCAAACACTTTAGATTCTACTCCAAAACTTCTCTGTGCACCTGAGACTTGAGCAGAAAATAAACATTCCAGAAAAGACAAAATATTCACAGAAGAGTTACTGGGGAAAATTGGGTTGAATCGGTTTCAACTCGGTCGCGGATCCGCGGCGGATCGGTG
The DNA here is from genome assembly GCA_030015575.1 of Agapanthus africanus. NCBI lineage: Eukaryota > Viridiplantae > Streptophyta > Magnoliopsida > Asparagales > Amaryllidaceae > Agapanthus > Agapanthus africanus. The sequence continues at coordinate 308,622,034 of CM057337.1, forward strand.
GGATCGGCTGCGGTTCCGCGGCTATTTGGCCGATTCATGCACCCAATTTTTTCCAGTATTCTTATATTTCCCTGCTTGTATTTTTAGAGATCCATGAAAAATTTTTAGACCTCGTTTTAAATTCAACAGAAACTTGGTGAATACGATATTTTTTCCGGTTCGTTTTGCGTTCGAAATTCTTACGACTTTGATAATAAGTTAGTTATTGTTTAGTGAGGCTCTGATACCACTGTAAGTCGATGTACAACACCCCACGAGTTGCGGGGAGGCGGAAATATGAAAAACAATCTTGTTCTTTGGATTAACATCGACTAACCGAAGAATCTTTGCTAAACAATAACTAACATATACATAGGAGTTGTTAACTACTATGAGAAGAGATTATACCTAGTGAACCTTGTCCTTCGTCTTTTCGTTCTCCACCTCCTCCTCGGCCTCCTCTATGTAATAGACGATCCACCCGAGAGCTTTTACTTCAAGCTTCACCTCTAATCTTGAGGTAACTAGGTTTCTTTAGTTGCTAATCAAAGGCACCTAGGTGATATAGAGAATGGTTATGGATTAATTAGTCTATCTAATCCTTGATCTCAACACATGAGGGGTAGGATTAGGGTTTGAAGAGAGAGTGAGCTTGAGGAGAGAGAAGGTGAGCATAAGAATGAGAATGAGATAATGAACTCTCTTGAATATATGAAGCATAATGATTTATCAAATAAATAAATCAAATGATTAATCATCATGCTTCATTAATTCAATATGTGTGATTCACTACATGAGTCATTAACCATTTAATGATGCATTAATGACATGGATGAATCATACAAATGAGTCACTAAAGCAATAAATGCTTATGCCACCTAAACCCTCAAGTCACCATACTTCTAGAAGCTTCCCGCCAAATTACGAGAATGCCCCTCCTATCCGTGAAAACACGGAAAAACTTTAGACTGTATAAATCCAATAATCCGATACTAGAACCTGGTTTAAACCAAAGCCGGCTAGTAAAAACTGTCCGAACATCGTACGTGCGTTTAAACACGTATGCGTCCGAACCTTTGTCGTAAAACTATACGAACTCTATATCGTTTCGCCTGGAGCAGGGAAACTCTCTGTGTGGGACTCTAAAGACTCGACTACTACGCTGGCAGTGAGTTTAACCATAGACCGCAAGCGGCACTAGCTGTACGTAATGGTCCCCAGGTAGATGTCGATAAGAAGGCCGATGAGGAAACCCATCCGAACTCCTACTGAGCCTGATGTGACAATCTCCATACAGTCCGGTCTGTTCGTCCAGGACTATCGCATATCGGGCCAAAGGGGCGGTAAGCGTCAGTCCCCTAAAAGCGGTATAAGTCGTGTCGGGGTGAAGCCTATTACACCTTGAGAAACTACTGGAACCTACCAGTAAATCTCGCTTGCCCTGGCCAGGGACTTTGCGCAATGGCTCTCTGACACAGCGCGATATCAACTGCCAATACCGGGAGAGACGAATCCTGTCTAACCGCTACTGCCTCCAAGTGCTCGGGACTGCACCCAACTGCTACCTGTTTGCACGACTCCTTTGAGCCTTGGTAGGGTAGCAATCTAAGAACAGTGGGACACACTCGAGGCGAAGTAGCAGTGTCAAGTCTGCGGACTATGCTGTACTCATGTCACCTGGGAACTGTTAACTAACGACGGGTATAATACCAACCAACAGTTCATTGCGAGTCCTGTCCGGTGTACCCGTAACCCAACGAGCACCTATATACTATCTCCAGTACGACGTACTGATGGCTGTAGGACAGACCATCTCCCCAACTGGGATGAGAAGCGTACACACTAGTCTACTCCGAAGTATCGATGCCCTGTCTCGATAATCCTACGACTAGGGACCTGAAAAAGGATGTGCTTGTAGACTACCCAGCCCCTACTAGTGTGACTGCCATCACAACACTGGTAGTCAAGCAAGATCCTAAGGGCTCTATCAATACGTACATACATATTAAGATAGATAAAACCAAGTAGCATACTACCATGTTTAACAAGACTGTTATATGACTGTGAAATCCCAAGCTTCCATTAAGTAATATACAAGCTAGTATGATACAATAATAGCTCCTAGGGCCTATATACTAACAGTATGATGGAAATCAAAGCACAGTGGGAATCACACAGGACTCTATGACGATCTCGGGTCTACAGACTAACCTGTACCAGTGTCACCAGAGAACTGCCATCTGACGTGAGGTATAATACCATCTGGGAGTTCTCGGCGAGTCCGTCCACTGTACCCAGTCTTCACTGAGCACCCGTATACCTTCTCTGATGTCAAACAACAATGGATATGGGATCATCCATCGCCCATCATATAGGTCAAGAAGCGCATACGCTAGTCTACTCTGGAGTATCGATGCCCTGTCTCGGTACTCCCACGACTAGGAACAATTGAAGGATGTACTTGGCGACTACACTGTCCCCACTAGTATGATATGCATCATAGTCCTGGTAGTCAAGTACTCATCCTAAGGGCTTTATCAACATGTGACATAGAGACAATCAGAGTACATGTTAAGATAAAGGGCAACCAGATAGCATACTATCATGTCGAGCAAGAAAGTCCTCCCTATATATGTCCAAGCATCCACTACAATATACAATATATGTACAGTAATGGCCTCTAGGGCATACATATAACCAACAAATATATTACTAGAATCCGGCATAAACCAAAGCCCACTATTATTATCCGTCCAAATCATGATACGTGCATAAGTGCACGTATATGATCGAACCCTGCCGTAAAACCATACGACCTCTACATCGTTTCGCCCGAAGCAAGGAAACCCTCTGTATGGGACTCTAAAGACTCATCAATACGCTGACAGTGGGTTTAACCACAAGCACGTCAGCGGCACTAGCTGTACGTAACGGCTACCCAGGTATTGAGCGAAAGGAAGGCAGACGAGCAAACTCATCCGAACACCTACTGAGTCTGTCCATGGCAATCTCCGTACAATACGGTCTGTTCTTCTAAGAGTATCGCATATCGAGTCTAAGTGGTGGATAAAGACAGACCCCTTATATCGTGACATTTCATGTCGGTATGAAGCCCATCACAACCTAAGAAACTACTGATCCAAATCAGTAATTCTCGACAACCTTGATCAAGGATTCAGGTGATGGCCACCCACCACGTGACGTCAACCCCCAATACCGGGACAGACGAATCCCCGACGATTCGCTCACTGCCTCCATGTGGCTCGGGACTGTACCCAACTAAAACCTGTTTGCATGACTCCTTTAAGCCGTGGTAGGGTAGTAATCAAATGTCACGACCCGAAATATTAGCTCATGACCAGCACTTAAATCACGCAACGTCTAAAAGCGTAACGTAATCCAAGTAAACTGAAACCCAGAAATCTAAACCTTTTTAAAGAAATAAAAGAGGTGCAGTTTTGAAATAAGGTATAATGAAGAAAAGTGTTTTCTTAAAGTAGAGAAAAGGGAACACGAAAATGCAAGTTATCCTACTTGTTGTAAAACATGTTCGTTTTTTAAAAATTTGGGCTGCACCTCCCTTGTATATTTTGATCCAAAACCATAAATACATGATAATATAAAAGGCATCCCCAAGCGGGAGCTAGCTCTTGGCCAAACGGCAGATTCACAACCACGCAAGTAATAAAACAATTATACGACGCCCAATAGGCGAAGATCAACACAAAAGGTAATAAATAAAGTAAGACATCAACCCAAAAAGCGAATATAAAACCCATCGCTCAAATCTCGCAACTACAAGTCTCACTAAGCTTACTAAATATACAAATACTAGTTTTGATTGATGGAGTTGACTAGATACAATATGAAATGTAAATACGAGAGTGGGCACGATACAAATGTCCCACCTACCAAGGCAAATCACCCGAATGCAACTGTGCGCCAAAGATGCTGCTACCGATCCATGCGGTCAACCTGCAAGAACTGTGGCACAACGGGGGTGAGTTGCCAACTCGTGAATAGAAAATATCAACAGGCAGAAATCGAATAAAATAACGATTTCCTAGGTCAACTATAAGTCACGACCCGAAAATTACGGAACATGACCGGCACTTAAACTACGAAACGTCTTGAGGCGTACGTAATCTAAGTAAGCCAAAACCCAGAAATCCAAACCAAGTAAAGCAGTAAAGTGAAGGAAAAACCAATTTTAAAGCAAGAAGTTTAACAACATAAGCCAAAATATGCATTTTTTAAAATCTCAAGTCTTTTCTGAACATTTCGGCAGAGTTTCCTTTGTAAAAGCTGACACCAAACGGGTACAAACCTGATAAAACATTTATAATGAATAAGGCATCCCAAAACGGGAGCTAGCTCTTCGCCAAACGGCTGACAAAACCACGCAATACAATATAATATACAACGCGAAAGGTGAGGATCAAACTCAAGATAAAAATCTAACATCATCAAGAAAAACCAGAGGAAAACCATAAAAATACAGCGCGCGACTATAAGGTCGAAAGAATATACACTGGTCATCTATCTCTAACAATATATACAAGTCCGGTTGATGGAGTTTACTAGATACAACTGAAATAATAATACAATGGTGGTCACGATGCAAGTGAACCCACCTACCAAAACAATCGCCCGAAATAAAAGCAGTGTGCCAGCAAGCCGTCAAGACACCTGTACGGTAAAACCTACAAGAAACTGTGGCATAAAAGGGGTGAGTTGCCAACTCGTGAGTAGATCACAGAGTAGAAATCGAATGTATGACGCTATCCTAGGTCATATCAAGTAATATCCTCAAATAAATATCCTGGTCCATCTATGTATACGTGCAATACCACGTGCTCATGTCAGTGCCTCAGATAGCAACATATCAGATATAAGATGTATGAATGCATTACAAATGAAACAGAATACATCATGAATGAGACAACTGTTTTCTTTATTTAATGAGATTTCTGTATGTATATAAATCATGTATCATCAATGAAATCAACAGATAAAACAGTGTCCAGCATCGACACAAAACGTAAATCTCAGTATCTCAATACCTCAGGATCCGGCTATCCGGATTGGCCTGTATCATCAAGTCTCAATACCTCAGTGTCTCAAGTCTCAATATCTCAGTGTCTCAAATCTTAATATCTCAATACCTCGAGCTCCGTCAGTCCGGATTGGCCCATATTATCAATCACATGACCACGAATGGTATCCTTCGGATATCTGCCGCGCCAAACAATCACCAGTAGGCAGTCTGCCCCTGCCGGGCTCATCGTCTACAACTTGAGCTTCTTGCCCCAGGGGTACCATACCGGGTCCACCATGTACCCACAGACGGTTCATCCAACTCCTCGAATCGGGTCTCGAAAACCATCTCAGAACCGAGAAAATATCATGGTGGACAAGACTCATCATATCAAGGAAAAAACTGCATCTATCTCTTTAAAACAAATTACCAGTTTATAAAACTTTCACATGTGGTTTCCAAATCCAGAAATCTCAAGAAGGATCCGAAATCATAAAAATCATGATATCAATAAACAGTGAATACCGGCATAAATCTCCATAATACTGCGTGACCAATGAATATATGAATGCATCTGATATCATGCAATAAATGCAATCGTTAAACTAGCATATGAAAGCTATAACATATTGCAACTATCAACTAGCAAGCTATGTCAATGAATAGTATTCTCTAAAATGTACGTGACATGGAAATTACCGATGATGATGTGTGTGAGCCAGCAAGCAAGTGTACATGGAACATACGCATCATCGGTAATGGTGCTGGTGTCCTGATAGCAGGGTTTCATAATAATTACAGATAACATATATACAAGCATGCAATGCGATGAAACATCATGAATATGCAGAAAGGGATGTAGTAACAGCAACCCTAAAAATATACCTACCCAGTATACGAGTCATACAGTTTGGTATTTAAATTACTCACAATTCTCCACTTTTTAAAACTAGTATGACTCGAGCCCAGTCAAAAGGCTAAGGAAATCCACCTAAGTCTGAGTCGATCTATATATATATCTAGTAGTCGGTGATCTCGCCTCAATAGTATCACGTACGATATAATATATATATATATATATATATATATATATATATATGACATTCTCGAGTCAAGAGTGCGGATCTATCATCGATATTCATCTCGTACGGTAAATCCATCGTCCGGCCTCCCAAATCTGGGTACGGGTTAAATATCACATTTATCTCATTATTCATCTGGTATCCACATCATCACATATTGTGAGCATGGGGTACTGATCTAAGTCTAGTACACTACTAATATCATCAACAATATCATGATCTGGCTACTGATCTAAAGTCTCATACAATCCGATGTCATCAACACATATTATCATATAGAAGTATACATCGCCCAAGCGATCCATTATAATTATCATAACATATCTCATCTCATATCTCGATTATATGTCAATTATCATATATATCATCACCCACATGGTATCGTTGTCCAACGATCCGCTATAACATCATGACTTATCTCGGGCACATATTAAATATCCCACAGGAACATGCCCGATCATATCGACTCATTTCCGAGTATCATATAACATCCTCATCATCCAAGAACATGAATACCAATATATATATGTCCCCAATACGCACAAAGAAATAAAAGTATGCGAGTATGTATATGTGGGTGTATGCAAATCTTTACTCTAGGTTTTTGTGAATAAGAAATCGACTAAAGTCTTTTCTGCAATTCTCGCTAACACTAACTCCTAATCTCCTAAAGCTTTTCTTGCTAAGGTTCATATCACACACTAACATGTAAAAGTATATATAAATCACATCCCATCATTTCTCACAACATTGCGGGGTGCTATACGCCATCCACCCGACTTCCCCCATAGATATAATCTACTCACCTTTACTTGCCGATGCCGATATCGCCAGGCGCTTGCTTGTCGTCTCTAAGTCTTCACGAGGGTACCTACATATAATAAACAATCGCAATCGCTATTAACATTAAGTCCAGAAACCAAAACGGCACACGGATTGCCTATGGGTCAAAACTGTTAGTGTATATGCCCTAGAGGCCATTATTGTATCATACTTGTATGTATATTACTTAATGAAAGCTTAGGATATTCACAGTTGTATATACAGTCTTGCTAAAAATGGTAGTATGCTACTTGGTTTGTGTCTACTTTAATATGTGCATATATTTCTTGTAACGTATCACTTATACATATTAGTAGAGCCCATAGGATCTTTGCTTGATTACCAGCGTTGTGATGGCAGTCACACTACTGGGGGCTGGGTAGTCTGTAAGCAACATCCTATACATGTCCCTAGTCGTAGGATTATCAAGACTGAGCATCGATACTCCAGAGTAGATTAGTGTGTACGCTTCTCATCCCAGTTGGGGAGATGGTCTGTCCCACAGCCATCAGTACGTCGTACTGGAGATAGTATACAGGTGCTAGTTAGGTTACGGGTACACCGGACAAGACTCGCAGGGGAACTGTTGGTTGGTATTATACCCATCGTCAGTTAACAGTTCCTAGGTGACAAGAGTACAGCATAGTCCACAGACTTGACACTGCTACTTCGTCTCGAGTGTGTCCCACTGTTCTTAGATTGCTACCCTACCACGGCTCAAAGGAGTCATGCAAACAGGTAGCAGTTGGGTGCAGTCCTGAGCACTTAGAGGTAGTGGGGGTTAGACAGGATTCGTCTCTCCCGGTATTGGGAGATGATATCGCGCTGTGTCAGAAAGCCATTACGCAAAGTCCCTGGCCAGGGAAAGCGAGATTTACTGGTAGGTTCCAGTAGTTTCTCAGGGTGTAATGGGCTACGCTCCGACATGACTTATACCTCTATTAGGGGACTGACACTTGCCGCCCCCTAGGCTCGATATGCGATAGTCTTAGACGAACAGATCGGACTGTACGGAGATTGTCACATCAGGCTCAGTAGGAGTTCGGATGGTTTTTCTCATCGGCCTTCTTATCGACATCTACCCGGGGACCGTTACGTACAGCTAGTGCCGCTTGCGGTCTGTGGTTAAACCCACTGCCAGCGTAGTGTCAAGTCTTTAGAGTCCCACACAGAGGGTTTCCCTGCTCCAGGCGAAACGATATAGAGGTCATATGGTTTTACGACAAGGGTTCGGACGCATACGTGTTTAAACGCACGTGCGACGTTCGGACAGTTTTTACTAGCCGTCTTTGGTTTAAGCCAGATTCTAGTATCGGGTTATTGGATTTATATAGTCTAAAGGTTTTCCGTGTTTTCACGGATTGTAGGGTCGTTTTCGTAATTTTTTGGGAAGCTTCTAGAAGCGTGGTGACTTGGAGGGTAAGGTGGCATTAGCATTAATTGATTTTGTGACTCATGAGATGAATCATTCAAGTGAGTTAATGAAGCATTTATTGCTTAATGACTCACTTGATGATTCATTGCACATATTCAATGAAGCATGATGATAATGCATTTGAATTATTCATTTGATATTTCTTTATGCTTCATAATATATTAGAAGTGAGAAACAATTTCAATTCATTCTTATCATCACCTTCTCTCTCCTCAAGCTCTCTCATTCTTGAAACCCTAACCCTAACCTCTCATGTGTTGAGATCAAGGGTTAGCTAGACTAATACATCCATAACCTCACTCTATTTCCCCTAGGTAGCTTAGATTAGCACTTTGAGCAACCTAGTTATCTCAAGTTAGAGATCAAGCTTGGCATAGGAGCTCTCGGGTGGATCGTCTTTGACTCGAGGAGGCCGTTGAGGTGCCGATGTTCCAAGGAGCCTACGAGGAGTGGAGGACAGCGATGAAGACCCGAAGGACAAGTAACGTGAGGTATAACTTCGAATCCGAGTAGTTAAACCTCTCGTAGTTTGCTAGTAACAGTTTTGATACGATTCATGCGCTCAAGTCCTTGTTACGAAGCTTTGATAATCGTTTTTCATATATTCCGCCTCCCCGCAAGTTCGTGGGGTGCGTGACATGGACTTACAGTGGTATCAGAGCCAACTAAACCATTACTAGCTTGTTAGCAATAGATTAGAACTTCGATCGTCAGAAAACGCAAAAACGAAACCCCGGAAATCCTAAGTTTCTGTTAATTTTAAAAGTGTCGAAAAACATATTTGATATACCTTAAAATTCACAGCAGGGAATTATATGAATACTGGGAAAATACGAGATCACAACACGACAAAACGGCCGCGGATCCACGGCCATATGGTGCTTTTGGCCGTGGATCCGCCGCCGAGTCAACTCGGCGTTGACTCGGATTTGCTCTGTTATTCATATATGTTGGTGTTCTGTTTTCCAGTATGTTCTGTTTCTACCCAGGTTGCTTCTTTGCTGGTTTGCTTTTGGGGTAAACACGGAATATGGTCATCGATCGATATTCTAAGATATTTGCTAATTGGATTTTTATCTGTAATGTTTAATGTGTTCGTAAAGCTCCCCTAACTGCTAGTATGTCGGTTGGCACGGGGTTGCACATTTCTGTAATGTTTACTGTTTGTGTATATGGACTTGATTGGAGTGTTGTGATGATTAGCCGGGGTTTGAGATGGGTTTAATATTCATTCATTCAATGTAATTGTAATATGATGTAATATTCTTTTGCGAGGCACATCCAGGTTGCGGTTGTAGCCACCGTTGTATTATTTCTTTTTACTGTTTTTTGCTCCTAGGATAGACCCAAGATGGGGTACACAAACTACCGGGTACATTGAAGTGTTTAGTGGCTTACTCACGTCGTTGAGGGAGACCGCTTCACTTCGGGTACTTGGCGGGTAGTTTGCCGTACCCGTAGGGGTCTAGGGTGGGGTAATGGCTATTCATCACAACTGTGTAATCCATCTTTTATTAGTATATCCAATAAAGTTCATCTGTGATCTGGAATGCTTATTATTGCGTCTGACGAATGTACAATATCTATATATGATAGCTATTAGACGTCACTTATGTTTTTCACCCGCGCTAGCCCAGCCCCGCTCTGTCGTTAGTTAAGTAACCTAACGGGTGATGACGGGACCCCGTGGCGAATGCGGATGGCATAAGAGGACATGGTATTTTCGTTGTTTTCAGCAATGATAGGATAAATGATGGGACGCATTATTATAATGTAAAGAAAATAAACCAAAGTTAAATCGTTGGAACAAATTTAAAAGAAACCACTCGGTTATTTTAAAAGATCAGAATTTTTAATTGCGGAGCTTTAACCACTCCTTTTGAAAAGTATCAGGTTCCTTCGATTATATCAAGTTCACTAGGTTCACGGTTTTGCCAAAACCAGTCGTAGCCCTCCATCATTTTATGTGGAAGGTCAATAGTATTCAAGCTGTGTTTGTTTGGCCAAAGTCAAGGCACAGTGTTTGGTAGCTGTTGGATATTCATATGTAGCATAGATAGATGCGTTGGTTTGGGACAGTCGTACTACCTTGTTTGGCCAAAGTCAAGGGTATGTACGGGTGGGTTCAAATTAACCTAGACAATGACAGGTAGAACTTGACATGTGACTTATGATTTGTTTGGCCAAAGTCAAGGTCATAAGAGCATGGGGCAAAAATCAATATCGGGAATTTCTAAAGAAACTGATATTTGCAGAGAGATGCATACTATTTTGGAGTATGATGAATGTTGGTAGGATTCCTTCAACATTATCATACGATGATATTTTGGATCCCGATCCTACTGTGAGTATATACTACTTATCAGGAGATTCGTCACTTAACGATCAATGCTATAAACCAAGTAAGTGTCGAGAAAGGTGTCAGCGGGGTTACGCCCCCAGAGAAAAGAGATTATTTAATTAAGGAGCTTCGCGAAAGCGTTGGAAAACCTCCCTCGAAGTATCGATACTGGCCTGGCTGAACGGTAAAGCAAGTATTGTACGGTGAGAATAGTCCTGGCTAGTTCTTCCTCTTTGGTTTGAGGAGGGATTCGAGAAACAGTGGGAGCCATCTGTTCATACCATAATATTGCATTATTAAAAAAAATATTAAAAAAAAATTCAAAACAAAAAAATAAAAAAATTTATAAATAAATAAACAGGGGAGTGCCGACAATCTCAACCCTCTTGGTTTAGCATGACAGTGGGGACACTGTCAAGTTCAAGTTTGGGGGTATGCTCGGTACGTCTTCTTTCTTCGCATTCATTTGTACATATTTTTGCATTTGCATACTTATTTGAAAACCCATAAAAATTGAAAATTTTCAAAAATATAAAAATTAATGTATTCAATTTTGGCCATATTTGATTTGAGTTTGACAGATAGGTTAACTGGCTAGGAACAACTAGATCTTAGACTTAGTAAATTAAATACCATAAAAATAACCTTCCTTAAAGTTTAACGGTAAAGAGTATATGTCTTTGTAATTTATTTAGAAATAAGCAAATTTTGGGTTCACTTCTTAGGCTAAGTCAAAATGAGGGAAGAGTATTGATGTTCTTATTAGAGTATAAGTTTGAAAAATAGTTCCTAGCTTAAGTCTAGATTCTGAAAATGTATACCCTACAATTTGCACAATCACACTCCTTAAAACTTGGAATAGTAGAAGAGACCTTGAAATGCTCTTGTCTAAAGTCCTTAGTACAGTGAAAATAAAAGGAAAAAAAGTGAATAATAAAAAAAATGGACACTGGTTTTTGTGATTACTGTTAGTTATATGTATGCCCTAGAGGCCATTACTGTACATAGGATGTATATTGTAGTGGATGCTGGGACATATATAGGGAGGACTTTCTTGCTCGACATGATAGTATGCTATCTGGTTACTCTTTACTTTAACGTGTATGCTGATTGTCTCTCTGTTACATGTTGGTAAAGCCCTTAGGATCTGTACTTGACTACCTGGACTGTGATGCGGATCATACTAGTGGGGACATGGTAGTCTATAAGTACATCCTTCAAAGTCCCTAGTCGAGGGTGTATCGAGACGGGGCATCGATACACCAGAGTAGACTAGCGTATACCTTCTCGACCCATACAGATGGGCGATGGATGATCCCATATCCATTGGTGTTTGACATCGGAGATGATATACGGGTGCTCAGTAGAGACTGGGTACACTGGACGGACTCGCCGAGAACTCCCAGATGGTATTATACCTCACGTCAGATGGCAGTTCTCTGGTGACACTGGTACAGAGTAGTCTGTTGACCCAAGATCGTCATAGAGTCTTGTGTGGTTCCCACTGTGCTTTGATTTCCATCTTACCACGTCCAAGAGGGCGTGCAAAACGGTGGTTTTTGGGTACAGTCCCGAGTCACATGGAGGCAATGAGCGATAGGAGGGGATTCGTCTCTCCCGGTATATGGGAGTTGATGTTGCGCTGTGTTCGATTGGCTATAACAGGAAATCCCTGGCCAGGGTTGCTGAGATTTACTGGTAAGTGTTACCAGTAGTTTCTCAAACAGTTATAGACCTCATATCGACACGACTTATTGAGCTATTGGGGTCTGACGTTTACCACCCCTAGGCGAGATATGCGACATATCAGACGATCAGACCGGACTGTACGGTAGTGTTACTGGTCGGATTCACTGGAGTGTGAGCGGGCTTGCTCGTCGATCTTCAGATCGCTCAATACCCGGGTGGCCGTTACGTTTAGCAGACCGCTTGCGGCTTGTGGATGTTTGATATGATCATCATCCGCTGCCGGCGTATTGACGAGTCTTTAGAGTCCTACACAGAGGTTTCCTGGGTCAAGCGAAACAAAATAGGAGCGCATATGAGATATGTGCGGGACCGAGAATAATGCGTGTATGTGATACCGTATTCTATTCTCGCGATAAATATATCGAAAGGTTGTATGCGATATAACCTAGTTATCGATTCAAGCGTTGATTCGATAAGCCGATATATTAGATACCAGTCGGTTATGTGCGCATGACCGGATCATTGAATCAAATGTTGATTTAATGATTTAATGCATATTTATATATTTGATATATTGCTTTGCATCAACTAGTATCGGTTTACTTAAGATGGATTTTCTCGCTCGGGTGTGCACATTACATATGCGATATGATTTTGTGCACTTGATTGTATCATGTTTGATGATACAAGTTTACTTGGTTAAGTGCAAAGAATAAACCATGGTTAAAAGAATGGTTAGGGTTTTATTTTCCATTACTTATTTATTCATTTATTTATTTGTTTATTCACTTTGGAAAATAAAAAGAAAAGAGAAAAGAATGGTTGCTAGATTTGGACTTTAGTTGAAGCTTCATGAAGCTTTGTTCAAGTCAACCATCCTTATCTCATCCTTAACCCTAACCATTCCCACTAACCATGATTCATTCTCTACACTTAACTCTAGTTAGAATTATGATAAGAATTTCATTTTCTTTTCATTTTCTTTTAACTTATCATAATATCTTTCTTCTTCTTCTTCATGCTTCAAGTGAAGAAGCTTGAAGTCCATCAATGGTGATTGTTGGAAATGAGTGAGAAAACCAATTCTAAAGTCTACCCACTTCCTATTTCTTCATCCTCTACCTCTTGCCAAGTAGTAGAGTGTGTTTCCTTCACAAGTTTCATGACTTGGTGAAGGTGGAGCTTGATTCATCGATGCTTCGACGTAGATCATCTTCGGCATGGACATCGACGACCTAGCTTGCCCATTCTCCGACGAAGCCGATCCTAGAGCCCAGATTCGATTTGGACAGCGGAGAGGACCTCGTTGCGGAGCTATGGAGGTGGAGCACCGGATCTACAAAGGTTGTATTTCCGTATTTTATATAGTTAACTGTTAACTAGTTCTTGTTCGCCTAGAAATCTAGTATACGATCCGTTGTTTAGGGTTTGTAGGCACCATAATTTTTGAAATTGCCATGGTTGATGGCTTGGGAGACCTCACTAGAGTGCCTAGGAACCCTGCAGTGGTATCAGAGCCTAGCTAGAGCCTTAGGCGAAGTCCAGACGGAAATTGAAGTCCGAACGAACCCGAAACCCCGATTCAAACATGCTCTCTGTACAATTTTTAAAATCTGGTCTTTTTCTACATTAAAAATGTTCAGAAAAATCAGCAGGTTAATATATGATATACTGTGAAATTCGTACCCGAAATTCCTTAATCTTGCCGCGCTTCCGCGGCACGAGCTAGCCTCGTGCGGCGGTTGCACGGCGGTACGGAATGATTGTTTAGTAATTTCTGCACAGTATCTCATAATTATTAGTGCTGGTATTCCTGGGTATTTTTAATATATTTTCCAGAGTTGAATTTTTCTGAGTTGATTTGGGGCTTCGGTATTTCGATCGGGGTATCAAATTTTGTCTGTGTGGCTTTCCGGATAAATTTTAGAATATGTTAAAAAGTTCGACCGGATATAAATACCCACTTTTTCCCCTGTCGGGAAATTTCCAAGTGTTGGATTTTTCCGTAGTTTGACGACGTTCTAAGTAGTGCAAGTAACGCGATGGTCCCTCTAAAAGACACAAACCTTAACTCGATTATGTGACCGTCTTGAACTGCCCTTTGAACCTTCGGGTTTGGGGCAGTACGGCGTGCCACATGTGAGGCGTTGGCTTGACCCTTCTACGGCTGGATCGTTGGTACTGAGGCATGAACGGAATGTTGTTAGACTTGTTTCATGTGTTGATCTGTTTCGGGAAAACTTGGGTGTTCGATTGTTCGATCGAAAAGTTTAACATTTTCTGTTTATCTGGAATGGGATACAATAATTGGAATTCACAATAAGTTATGAGATAACTAAATGAATGTTATAAACGTAGCAATTTAGTCTCACTTGATCGGTTGCCACGGAATTTTGATGTGATCAAAAGTCCGTCGCAATCACGTAGCGTACGCGGATACTCGCCGGGTAAACTTAATAGACAGCCTAACTCCATAGCCCCGACCAAGTGACTGTAGGAGAACCCCGTCGCCGAAAGCATCCGTCCGGGTGCTCGCGGTAGCGGTGTTCCGCCTTGGTGCACTTCGTCGACGGTAACGGGGGTGCGGCCGTCTACTGAAGTTTGCGACGAGCATTCGATCAGGATGTCGGGAATCTTGTTGAATTGCCCGACTTGATATTGAAAAGTGTTTTCGATAATGAGACTAAAATGCGGGGTTTATAATTGTTAGGCATGCGATGTCTAAGAAATTCATTTGGTCAGGCATGCGATGTCTGAGGTGATTGCGGATTCCAACTGTTGTAGTTTTACACTTTCTTTTCTGTGACCGTAAGTGTAATATGTGATATCGCCGGTTTCGTTGCTATATGTCAACGACAATTGGGATGCGCATATTTACTTACGTTGATGACATGTGATGTTATGTGTTGCTGGATATGTTATATTGGATCGTCGTGTTTGAATAGCCGGGGGTTTTTATGTGAGATGAGTGTTTTTCATTTTTATTCATGTAAAAACTTGTATGTAATATTCTTTTATTGGGGCGCTTCCAGGTTGCGGGAGTTGTCACCTGTTGTATATTATTTACTTTTCCGCACTAGGATAGACCCAAGGAGGAGGGCACAAGTAACCGGGTTCTGGAGTCCAGTGGGAGACCAACTCGAGGAGTCGGGTCCGGGTCTCCTAACTCCAGAATTGGTAGGGTTGCTTGCCGCTCTCGTAGGGGTCTAGGGGTGTGGGTTTGGCTATTCATCACGACCGTGGAATCCGTGTTTTATACTGGCTCGTATTGAAAACACGGACGTCCTAGTATATCCAATATTTCATATATTTCTTCTGCTGCGATATCTGTGATGAGATCATGTGATGTTTCTGTGATGGATATAGTATATAGTATATATGATATATTATATAGACGTTACTTATGTTTTACACCCGCGCTAGCCCTGCCCTGCTCTGTCGTTAGTTACCTAACCTAACGATGCACGAGGGGACATCGAGGCGAATGCGGATGGCATAAGTGTACGTCATATCTATCTGTGATGTTTAGGTACTTAAATGATGGGATTTCATTAATGTGATTAATGAAAATAAAAGAAACCTAAGATGTTGTAGAATCGAATTTCAAAATAAAACAGGTAGCTACAGTTCTTGCTTTGCACAGCGGTATATGTGATATATCCTGCACCTTATTCGATGAGGAAAGGACCGAGATCCCTTCACCGGGAGTGATTCCTTTAGCAACAACTGGCAGATGCTACACACTCGGTTTGTCTTTTGATTGCTTTTAAGAGTTCTGCTTTGCACAGCGATATATATGATATATCCCGCACCTCATTCGACGAGGAAAGGACCGACGATCCCTTCACCGGGAGTGACTCCTTTAGCAAAACTAGAAAAGCCTAAAAAACACTCCATTTCAAAATTCATTCGATCCTACAACGATATCAAGTTCATTACGCAATAGGTTTTCAGAAAAACCTGTCGTAGCCCTCCGTCATTTCAGATACGTACTAGTTAGTATTCGTGCTGCGGTTGTTTGGCCTCCGTCAAGGCGTAGTGTACGGTAGCTAACTAGTGCTTATCTGCTAGCATATGATGCGATTGGATTAGGGTATTCGTACGGCGTTGTTTGGCCTCCGTCAAGGGTCGTGCGGGTGGGTTTAATTCAATCAGGAAATGACGGGTTGAACTTGACTAGCGGACTATGGGTTGTTTGGCCTCCGTCAAGGTCATAGCGAGCTAGGGGCAAAACATTATCGGGAATTTCAAGTGTTGAAATTTGCAATGAGATTGCATACCTTCTATGAGATAGTTGGATCCCGATACCCGCTGCGAGTAAGTGTTACTCCTGGGAGAGTTTTATACATTACAATTAGCCGATCAAGTAGGTGTCTAGAAAGGTGTCAACGGGGTTACGCCTCTGGGAAAACGAGGTTTACATTAATTAGGTTCGTGCGAAAGCACGGGGGACCTCCCTCAAAGTACCGACACTGGCCTGGCTGAAAGATTGGCGAACTTGTAGTGTGTAATTAATCCCGGCTAGTCTTTCCTTTTAGGGTTTGAAGGAAGATTTGATAAAAAGCAGTGGGAGCCATCCTGATTAGATAAAATAAAAACCAATCTATTCTTGACAGAGCGCACGCTGAGTGTTTTCTTCTCTCTCTCTCCAGGTAGCGACCATATCACGCCTTAATCAAGATAATAATACGGATTATTGACCGAACCCGCTTGTTATACTGAGCTGGGGAACGTTGGTCCCGCTCCAACTTATAATTGTTATAAGACAGAGCAGGAAATTGGGGAATACCAGATTTCCTGTGCCGCCCAAACGAAGAGAGTGCATGCTGATGCATCATCTTCGGGTGTGTTCATTATACAGAACTGTTTCTCAGTATCCTTTACGTCCTGGGTATATGATACCGGATCAGGATCCCAGATATGTAACATGTTACATAGGGCTACAGAAAGGTAGAGAACTGAGAACGGGTGATAAGTTTCATGAGGCAGAAAACGCGGCAAGTGTTGCAGCCAAGTCTGTCGGTCACTGTCACCCTGTATTACCGATACATTGATTCTGAACGAATGTTGTTAGATACCGAACCTGATATACAAAATCATATCAGTCTCTTTATTAGTAAAGAAAGGATATAATTTTGTATTGTTGGATAATGTTTTGAACATTTCCTATATCAAAAGTTGATCGGTTCAGGCACGTTGTCTAAAAGCATTGAAGTTCTAAATCAAACTACAGATCTAAGTATACGGAACACACACAAGAGGAAGAGTTCAGAAATGAATGAATTCTTCTTGAGGTATTGTAGACTAGGTCAGATCAATGCGACCCGACTGGCTAGAGTTACATATAGATGTATATTTAAATCAGTTTGAATTTACATCTTGTGAAACTCGCCAGTCATGTCACAAAGATAAGATGACCACAGCTCCGTTTACTGGAAACAGAGAAAGAGTTACTGAACTCTTGGGATGATACATGATGATGTATGTAGGTCCCCAGTCTACACATGCCAGGATTGGTTCTTTATACTTCATTACGTTCTCTGATGATCTCTTTAGATTCAGACATATGTTCCTGTTGAAACACAAGTCCGAACCTTTTGAGATATTCACAGAATATAAGTTAGAAGTAGAGAACCAAAATACGGGTATAAGTATTATGTCCTTTGATGTGATCAAGGAGGAGAATACTTGAGCATGGAATTACTGGACTGTTCTAAAAGAGAATGAGATTCTCTCTCAGCATTACTCCTCTGTATACACCATAGCACGATGGTATATCGGGGCGGAGCAATCACACCCTATATGATATGGTGTGCTCTATGATGAGTATTACTGAGTTACCTATTTCCTTTTAGGGGTTATGCACTTGAGAAGCTGCATACCTATTGAATAGGGTTCGAATCAAATCAGTTGCCTACCACTTCATATGTGATATGGAAAGGGAAGAGCCCATATCTTAAGTTAGTTAAGATTTGGGGTTGTCCGGCCTATGTCTAAAAGCATAATCCGGACAAGCTCGAGGCAAGGCCTGTTATGTAGAACTGGAAGTGTTCCAGCTATACAAACTACAGCATGATTTGGTACAGCCAAGGAATTCAGTAGATTCCAATGAACCTCAGCCTCTCCGCCGATCTAGTAGGGTTCCTCACCCACCTGAGAGATACTTCGGTTTCTCTATGACAGTGGGAGCGAGGATTACATCATGAGATGATGACCCAACTAGTTTCGAACTGGCCATCGAGAGTAAGACTCCGTAAGAATGGCTGGATGTTTAGTGATCTGAGATGGAATCCTTATACACCGACAAAGTATGGACTTTGATTGCTATATCTGAAGGGTTAAATCCCCATCAGGAGCAAGTAAATCTTGAGAAGATTACTTGGTGTGCATGGAAAAGTTGAGACTTTCAAAGCTAGACTTGTTAAAGGTTTTCTTCATTGACCAGGCGTGGATCATGATGAAACCTTTTCAAGGATCTATGCTTAAGTCCATCCAGATCCTACTTACCACGGCTACATACCATGACTACGATATCTGGTGGTTGGGTGTCTTGACTGCTTTTCTAAATGATGATTTAGAAGAGTGCGTCTGTAAGTACACAGCCAGAGGGCTTCGTAAACAGTGGGAGCAGCGGAAACGTGTGCAAGATGCTTTATAGGATAAAGCAGGCATCGCGGAGTTGGAACATCTGTTTTGATGAATTAGTCAAAGAGTTTGACATCATCAAAATGGTAGATGAACCTTGTATAAACAAGAAGGTAGTAGGGAGTATGGTGACGAACCTCGTAGAGTACGTGGATGACATACTCTTGATAGGGAAGGAGTTTCCTATGCTACGCTCGATCAATCTCCGCTTATCACAATGATTCTCCATATAGGATTAAAGTGATACATACTAAATCCTGGATTTTGGATCTATAAGATAGATTTAATTGGATGTTAGGATTCTCACTAGTTGTAGTGAGACGGTATCAACCGATCCTGGGGAGAATCGCTGGAAGGGTTCCAGTGTGATAAAGACGACTGAATGTCAGTCGCAGGCATTGCCTTTACCCTCAGTAAAGGGACGGTATGTTGGAAGAGTTCCAAGCTATATACTGTGGCATACTAGACGATAAAGGCAGGATACATCGCTACTTAAGATGCTACCAAAGAGGCTGTTTGGGTGTATATAGGTTCATGAGATGAACTATGTTCCTCCCATTGTGTGACAATGGAGTTGTGGCTTATGCCAAGGAACGCCGGTCCCATCAGTGATCCAGACTTATTCTAAGGCAGCATCGCCTGATCATGGAGATGGTTGATCTCCAGGGTGATCGAGGTTGGGAGAGTAGACTCAGAGGACAACACAGCGGATCCACTCACAAAGGCCTGTTCCCAGAGAGAGACTTTCATGGGATGGTTGAGTATGAGATACTGCAACCACTGCTACAGATGGCCCTAGTGCAAGTGGGAGATTGTTAGTTATATGTATGCCCTAGAGGCCATTACTGTACATAGGATGTATATTGTAGTGGATGCTGGGACATATATAGGGAGGACTTTCTTGCTCGACATGATAGTATGCTATCTGGTTACTCTTTACCTTAACGTGTATGCTGATTGTCTCTCTGTTACATGTTGGTAAAGCCCTTAGGATCTGTACTTGACTACCTGGACTGTGATGCGGATCATACTAGTGGGGACATGGTAGTCTATAAGTACATCCTTCAAAGTCCCTAGTCGAGGGTGTATCGAGACGGGGCATCGATACACCAGAGTAGACTAGCGTATACCTTCTCGACCCATACAGATGGGCGATGGATGATCCCATATCCATTGGTGTTTGACATCGGAGATGATATACGGGTGCTCAGTAGAGACTGGGTACACTGGACGGACTCGCCGAGAACTCCCAGATGGTATTATACCTCACGTCAGATGGCAGTTCTCTGGTGACACTGGTACAGAGTAGTCTGTTGACCCAAGATCGTCATAGAGTCTTGTGTGGTTCCCACTGTGCTTTGATTTCCATCTTACCACGTCCAAGAGGGCGTGCAAAACGGTGGTTTTTGGGTACAGTCCCGAGTCACATGGAGGCAATGAGCGATAGGAGGGGATTCGTCTCTCCCGGTATATGGGAGTTGATGTTGCGCTGTGTTCGATTGGCTATAACAGGAAATCCCTGGCCAGGGTTGCTGAGATTTACTGGTAAGTGTTACCAGTAGTTTCTCAAACAGTTATAGACCTCATATCGACACGACTTATTGAGCTATTGGGGTCTGACGTTTACCACCCCTAGGCGAGATATGCGACATATCAGACGATCAGACCGGACTGTACGGTAGTGTTACTGGTCGGATTCACTGGAGTGTGAGCGGGCTTGCTCGTCGATCTTCAGATCGCTCAATACCCGGGTGGCCGTTACGTTTAGCAGACCGCTTGCGGCTTGTGGATGTTTGATATGATCATCATCCGCTGCCGGCGTATTGACGAGTCTTTAGAGTCCTACACAGAGGTTTCCTGGGTCAAGCGAAACGAAATAGGAGCGCATATGAGATATGTGCGGGACCGAGAATAATGCGTGTATGTGATACCGTATTCTATTCTCGCGATAAATATATCGAAAGGTTGTATGCGATATAACCTAGTTATCGATTCAAGCGTTGATTCGATAAGCCGATATATTAGATACCAGTCGGTTATGTGCGCATGACCGGATCATTGAATCAAATGTTGATTTAATGATTTAATGCATATTTATATATTTGATATATTGATTTGCATCAACTAGTATCGGTTTACTTAAGATGGATTTTCTCGCTCGGGTGTGCACATTACATATGCGATATGATTTTGTGCACTTGATTGTATCATGTTTGATGATACAAGTTTACTTGGTTAAGTGCAAAGAATAAACCATGGTTAAAAGAATGGTTAGGGTTTTATTTTCCATTACTTATTTATTCATTTATTTATTTGTTTATTCACTTTGGAAAATAAAAAGAAAAGAGAAAAGAATGGTTGCTAGATTTGGACTTTAGTTGAAGCTTCATGAAGCTTTGTTCAAGTCAACCATCCTTATCTCATCCTTAACCCTAACCATTCCCACTAACCATGATTCATTCTCTACACTTAACTCTAGTTAGAATTATGATAAGAATTTCATTTTCTTTTCATTTTCTTTTAACTTATCATAATATCTTTCTTCTTCTTCTTCATGCTTCAAGTGAAGAAGCTTGAAGTCCATCAATGGTGATTGTTGGAAATGAGTGAGAAACCAATTCTAAAGTCTACCCACTTCCTATTTCTTCATCCTCTACCTCTTTCCAAGTAGTAGAGTGTGTTTCCTTCACAAGTTTCATGACTTGGTGAAGGTGGAGCTTGATTCATCGATGCTTCGACGTAGATCATCTTCGGCATGGACATCGACGACCTAGCTTGCCCATTCTCCGACGAAGCCGATCCTAGAGCCCAGATTCGATTTGGACAGCGGAGAGGACCTCGTTGCGGAGCTATGGAGGTGGAGCACCGGATCTACAAAGGTTGTATTTCCGTATTTTATATAGTTAACTGTTAACTAGTTCTTGTTCGCCTAGAAATCTAGTATACGATCCGTTGTTTAGGGTTTGTAGGCACCATAATTTTTGAAATTGCCATGGTTGATGGCTTGGGAGACCTCACTAGAGTGCCTAGGAACCCTGCAATTACTTAAGGCTGTAAAAATAGAAAAATATTTAGCGAGGGTGCTTCATCACCTAGTGCCTTAGACCAACTGGTTTGGGAGTCACTGCTAAAGCCTTGAGTGTTGCAAGACTAGGAATTACGCTTTAATGTGCAAGCACATCTTGTAATCGGTTGTTAGTACCTCAAGAAGTATTAACGGTCGCATGAAGGATGTGTAAGCAAAAGTCAATTAAAAACTCACCAACTAATAAGTACTTTGGACAACGGACAAGGACATGATTGCTTGATTTGAATTTCCAAGTGTAGGGGTGATTATACACACACGTAGGGGTATGTGATTGAGATTTAGATAAGAGAAAGGAGTGAAGAATAAAACTTGTATCTTTAGTAAGGGTTGATAGAAATTCCTAAGTGGAGATAGAACCCTAGAAGGAAGACTTAAGAGATGCCGAAAGCTAAGTAGGTCTACATAACATATGTAATCTTAAGTTAGATGATGAGGAAGTGTGAAGATTATGGGTGGATAATTTGCGAGTATAAGATAAAAGAATTCCTTGTTGGAAAACTTAATTGGAGAACAAAAGTCAATGGGCCGAATTGATAGGATTTTGTGGGTGTAATCCGCTGAAAACCCTCAGGAGACAACACTCCTCCTACTAGGGATACCTAGAGGTTTAACGGCTTGTTGCACGTGCTCAGTGCACCCTGCGAAACTGTGGTTAGGATTTTAGTGAATAAAAATAAGTTTGCTCGAGGACGAGCAAAAGATAAGTTTTGGGGTATTTGTTCATACCATAATATTGCATTATTATATTCCCCATTATTATTTTTTTTATAAATAAACAGGTGCTTTTGACGCATGTCTGCTACATATTACAGGTTACAGGTTCTTGGAACGAAAACAGTGAAAAAGACAAAAGACGACACAAAAAAGGGACTTTTGACCAACAAATAGAAGGATCTTAATCAAGCCTACACAAAAGATCAGTACAGGGCAACGCAAGGTCCATGATTACAAAGCAAACGGTTAAAAGTCCACTACAATTGTTCACTGGAGATCTGGAAGAAATAGAGAAGCCAAATTGAATAAAGATCCAAAGAAATAAAAAGCCCAGGAAGCCCAGAATCAGTTCCAAAATTTCCAGACATAAAATTTTACCAAAGCTTGGAAGTCTACTTTGACTAGGTCTTCCTAAGGATATTTTGGTAAATGTAGACATGCGAATCAATTGTAACCTAGGGTTTCTATCTCCTATAAATAGAAGCCCAAATCATTGTATTCTTTTCATGCCTCCCTTCATTAATAAATTTCAGCATTCTTTTGGAGAGCATCAAGTTGTAAGTTCTTTATTTTCTGCCTTAGGTTAATTTTCTATTCTTGCTCTAGATAAATTTAATTCCTTGCCCTAGTTAATCTTTTATTCTCTGTCGTAGATAAATGTATTTTAATTCCCTAATGTGTGAGTAGTCTCCTCGCTTGTTGGGGTTAGGAATAGGGAAGGGTTTGAGAGATGAAGATCTCTCATCTTTTTCCTTTGCCAATCTATTATGAACATTAGGACTCCATGCATACTTTCACCTTCCGCTCCCTACGGCACTCTACCCTCGAGTTAGCGGTGATCCGTAGTATAAAAGACCGGAGTTGTAAGTTTTCCATTGAGGTTAGGGTAAAGGTTAAGAAAGGAAGCACAAGGATCTAGAGGAAGAAGCATCTTCCCAATCATCCTAATCCCCTTTATTAAAATTTACCATAACCCCTAATATGATATCTAAATTAAGGCATTGAAAAGAGGTGCAGATCTTTATTTACCAAACTTTACCTAAACCTAATCCTAGCAAGTTTCCTAATCCTAACAGAACACAACTTCGTTTTTAGATCTAATTAAAAGACCAAACACCATTTGGAATTAACTCGTTAGAGCGATTAGGAAATTCACAACATCCCTGTGGACCGGCTCGTACTCACCGGCTAGCTTCAAGCGACGCCATTCTTGATTGCGGTTAATAGATAGTTTTTGAGATCAATCAAATGGCGCCGTTGCCGGGGATGGCGTGTTATTTCCTTTTTGCAATTTCGGGTTAATCAAAATTAAAACAATCATAAAAATCTAAAAAAATATAAAAATATATCATTAGTTATTTTTGGAAAAGGTACTTTGTTGTTTGAATTTTGCAGGATTTGCACACATATTCAGATCTGGAAATCTACAGAAGGTGAATCAGAAAAGGATACATCAAAACAGAGTGGGATTGCAAGTACAGAACAACAGAAATTTTTTGGAGCCCTGAAGCCTCCATCCCACCGCTAAACCGCGGCATAAGCGCGCTCCCGCCGCCTTTCCGCGGCCCTCTGGCATCATCATCGCAAAATTTTTGCATGGTTTGTTTCCTATTTCCTCCCTCTGCAAATCCCCATATATCTTTTGTCAAATATTCTGCAGGATTCCTTGCGCTTAAAAAACCTTCCCTTCCATATAATAATCTTGTGCAGGATTTTTGCGATTTGTTTAAATTAGATATAAATTGCAAGTAAATTTTCTGTTGCATATTTTTTCTCGAAAATCTTTTTGCAACAAATTTTTTCCAAATAAAGATATAATGAAAAAGAAAAATTTTTATTAGAAAACTTGCAAACCTTTGCCGCAAATAAATCCTTGCACCAACCAACCTTCTTTCTTTTCCCCTTCTTCTAACATGGGTACCCCACACACTAAATCATTAGCCGAACTTTGGTATCCCGAACCTAATTTTGCGTCATACGTCAATTTTTTCGGTCAATTTAAAGACGATCCTTCCTTGACTAAAAAATCTTTGAAAGATCAAATAGAGGCGTCTAGGAGAAACAGTTTGACTTTTCAACCCACTTTGTGTCAACCAAGTCAAATTTTACCACCTACATATGTTGATACCACTTCTTCAAGTCCTTCTGTCACTCCTAGGCTGATGTCCATTGCTGAGCATATTGCTCAATCTCGTAGCCGATCTTTCACCCCTCTCCACTCATCTAGTTCTAGGGATCCACACGATTATTCACCTTTTTATCCATATGTTGACCCTACCCCTGTCCAATCACCCACTTCCTACCAGTCTTACCCGACCTTCCCACCTTCACTAGACACTGTTTCTACATAGCCTGTTGGGAGTTTTGCATATCCACACCATTTTGAATCTTTCACCGAACCCCCCTCACCACCTAAGTCTAGTTTGGAAGAGTCGTTGGAGGCATATATCACAGCAACAAACAAAATGACTCGGAATGTGGAAGCGTCCGTGGCCGCCCTTATGCAACCTGTTGAACCGGTGGCTAGTTTTCCGCTAGCTCCAAATTTTTCAATGCATAAGGAGGCGGTTGGACAGAGTGAGAATGTGAGAGGATTTTCAAATCAAATCTACCCTTACCCAATTCGAGCCCACAACTCCTTTTTTCCATCGATTGCCCAACATAGTTCACCTGTTGAAAATAAAAATGAGTTGTGTGATTTTGTAGTGCTTGATTTGCCAAATTGTGAAGAACCCCTTTCGAGTGAAACCACACTTAATCCTTTCGATCTTTACACCTCCACTCTAGAACCTAAATCGATACATATCGATGCTTTTGATGAGGTGTCTAAAGAAATTAATTTTCACTTGATTGAGGATATAGACGCCGGGAATATTTCGGATGATGAACCTATCGATTTGATTGAAATTTTATGTTCAAATCATCATCCCGAGTTATTAAATGTCTCTCCCGAATCTCATATGCGTCTTGACTTTGATGATAATGGCATGGATGAGTTGAATTTTGAGGAAAATTATAAGGATAATATTGAGGAGAGTTTTGAGGATAATATTGAGGTTGAACCATTTTTGTTTAATGTGTCGGATTTTCCAATTCAGCCTCCTGAACCTTTGACTGTTATATCACCCTCCCTCCTTCCTATTGTTCCGACCGTGCAAGTGACCGTTACGCTTTCATCTCCTATACCAAGTTCGGCGTACCCATGTTTTCTTGCGAATCTTGAGGGATTTGACCCTATTTCTCGATGGGTTGATAGGTTAGCGCAATCACTTTTAACACATCGGTCATCACAAATTGCGCTAATTTATTCACTCAATTTAAACCCTCAAGATCGTGCTACCCTTCTTTCTTCTTTCCGCCATTCTTCTCCTCCACCGAGACCATATTCCTTTCTTTCCACACGGTCTCGTGTGCTTCTCATCTCTTTTCTTTCCACCCCATTCTTGCACCGACTATACCTTTACCATGATAAAATTTTTGAATGGTTGGTGTTAACTTTTGGCTTGTGCAAGGCCAAGCTTAAGTTTGGGGGGAACCGTGTTGTATATATGTATATATTTTTGTTTTCTTTTTCTAGAAAAAATATTAAAAAAAAATTCAAAACAAAAAAATAAAAAAATTTATAAATAAACAAACAGGGGAGTGCCGACAATCTCAACCCTCTTGGTTTAGCATGACAGTGGGGACACTGTCAAGTTCAAGTTTGGGGGTATGCTCGGTACGTCTTCTTTCTTCGCATTCATTTGTACATATTTTTGCATTTGCATACTTATTTGAAAACCCATAAAAATTGAAAATTTTCAAAAATATAAAAATTAATGTATTCAATTTTGGCCATATTTGATTTGAGTTTGACAGATAGGTTAACTGGCTAGGAACAACTAGATCTTATACTTAGTAAATTAAAAACCCTAAAAATAACCTTCCTTAAAGTTTAACGGTAGAGAGTATATGTCTTTGTAATTTATTTAGAAATAGACAAATTTTGGGTTCACTTCTTGGGCTAAGTCAAAATGAGGGAAGAGTATTGATGTTCTTATTAGAGTATAAGTTTGAAAAATAGTTCCTAGCTTAAGTCTAAATTCTGAAAATGTATACCCTACAATTTGCACAATCACGCTTCTTAAAACTTGGAATAGTAGAAGAGACCTTGAAATGCTCTTGTCTAAAGTCCTTAGTACAATGAAAATAAAAGGAAAAAAAGTGAATAATAAAAAAAATGGACACTGGTTTTTGTGATTACTTAAGGCTGTAAAAATAGAAAAATATTTAGCGAGGGTGCTTCATCACCTAGTGCCTTAGACCAACTGGTTTGGGAGTCACTGCTAAAGCCTTGAGTGTTGCAAGACTAGGAATTACGCTTTAATGTGCAAGCACATCTTGTAATCGGTTGTTGGTACCTCAAGAAGTATTAACGGTCGCATGAAGGATGTGTAAGCAAAAGTCAATTAAAAATCCACCAACTAATAAGTACTTTGGACAACGGACAAGGACATGATTGCTTGATTTGAATTTCCAAGTGTAGGGGTGATTTACACACATACGTAGGGGTATGTGATTGGGATTTAGATAAGAGAAAGGAGTGAAGAATAAAACTTGTATCTTTAGTAAGGGTTGATAGAAATTTCTAAGTGGAGATAGAACCCTAGAAGGAAGACTTAAGAGATGCCGAAAGCTAAGTAGGTCTACATAACATATGTAATCTTAAGTTAGATGATGAGGAAGTGTGAAGATTATGCGTGGATAATTTGCGAGTATAAGATAATAGAATTCCTTGTTGGAAAACTTAATTGGAGAACAAAAGTCAATGGGCCGAATTGATAGGATTTTGTGGGTGTAATCCACTGAAAATCCTCAGGAGACAACACTCCTCCTACTAGGGATACCTAGAGGTTTAACGGCTTGTTGCACGTGCTCAGTGCAATCGCGTTTCCCTGCGAAAGTGTGGTTAGGATTTTAGTGAATAAAAATAAGTTTGCTCGAGGACGAGCAAAAGATAAGTTTGGGGGTATTTGTTCATACCATAATATTGCATTATTATATTCCCCATTCTTATTTTTTTTTATAAATAAACAGGTGTTTTTGACGCATGTTTGCTGCATATTACAGGTTACAGGTTCTTGGAGCGAAAACAGTGAAAAAGACAAAAGACGACACGAAAAAGGGACTTTTGACCAACAAATAGAAGGATCTTAATCAAGCCTACACAAAAGATCAGTACAAGGCAACGCAAGGTCCATGATTACAAAGAAAACGGTTAAAAGTCCACTACAATTGTTCACTGGAGATCTGGAAGAAATAGAGAAGCCAAATTGAATAAAGATCCAAAGAAATAAAATGCCTAAGAAGCCCAGAATCAATTCCAAAATTTCCAGACATAAAATTTTACCAAAGCTTGGAAGTCTACTTTGACTAGGTCTTCCTAAGGATATTTTGGTAAATGTAGACATGCGAATCAATTGTAACCTAGGGTTTCTATCTCCTATAAATAGAAGCCCAAATCATTGTATTCTTTTCATGCCTCCCTTCATTAATAAATTTCAGCATTCTTTTGGAGAGCATCAAGTTGTAAGTTCTTTATTTTCTTCCTTAGGTTAATTTTCTATTCTTGCTCTAGATAAAATTAATTCCTTGCCCTAGTTAATCTTTTATTCTCTGCCCTAGATAAATGTATTTTAATTCCCTAATGAGTGAGTAGTCTCCTCGCTTGTTGGGGTTAGGAATAGGGAAGGGTTTGAGAGATGAAGATCTCTCATCTTTTTTCTTTGCCAATCTATTATGAACATTAGGACTCCATGCATACTTTCACCTTCCGCTCCCTATGGCACTCTACCCTCGAGGTAGCGGTGATCCGTAGTATAAAAGACTGGAGTTGTAAGTTTTCCATGGAGGTTAGGGTAAAGGTTAAGAAAGGAAGGACAAGGATCTAGAGGAAGAAGCATCTTCCCAATCATCCTAATCCCCTTTATTAAAATTTACCATAACCCCTAATATGATATCTAAATTAAGGCATTGAAAAGAGGTGTAGATCATTATTTACCAAACTTTACCTAAACCTAATCCTAGCAAGTTTCCTAATCCTAATAGAACACAACTTCGTTTTTAGATCTAATTAAAAGACCAAACACCATTTGGAATTAACTCGTAAGAGCGATTAGGAAATTCACAACATCCCTGTGGACCGACCCGTACTCACCGGCTAGCTTCAAGCGACGCCGTTCTTGATTGCGGTTAATAGATAGTTTTTGAGATCAATCACCATCCTGTTTAGATAAACTTAAAACCAATCTAAACTTGCAACAGCATCATGCTAAAATGTTTTCTTCTCTCTCTCTTAATTGCAGCGACTTTATGACCACGACTAGGTTACATCTAGATAACAAATTGACTAAATCTGACTTATATGACTGGCAAAAGTCTGTCCAGATGTCCATTGCCTATGACAAGCTGGACCACCCTATTACTACTCAAGATCCCGCTATCCCAGGTCCATTTTCCACTGTCGCGGATATGGATATCCGTCAGACAAGGGAAAAGGATAAAGAGAAACCCAAGTGCCTCGTGTTAACTTCAGTTGATGGTGTATACCAGAAGCAGCACGAGAAGATGGACTCAGTTTCCATCTTTCTCCATAACAAAGATTTATATGGAAAGCAATCTCATATCGCAAGATATGAGACCTCGAACGAATTAAATCAAGCGAGGTTGGATTTCAGGTCATCTGTAGGGGACAACGTCCTTACAATGACTAGCTATATTGATGAGCTCAAGGACTTAAAGACCACGCTGGGAAACGAGTCAGATACTGATTTGATTCTACAGTCTCTGCCTTCTACCCTAAAGGAAACCAGGGAAGTAGAAGGAAAGAGAAGGGCAAAAGTTTCGGAACTGGATGTAGTAAAAGAAGGACGTTCCTATTGTTATGGGATTGGGCATTGGCAGAATGATTGCAGGGCTTTGGAAGCCAGTAGCCAAAATACGAAGCATGTTGTGGCTTCGGCCTCTAGTGTATTTGTAATTGAGAACTGTATATCAATTAACTCTACTTCCTGGGTACTAGATACCAGAGCAGGATCTCATATCTGTAATTCATTACACGCTTTGAGAAACCGTAGAGTTATAAAGGAAGGTGATTGGTCTCTCAAAGTTGCAAACGGAATGACAGTGAACGCTGAATCCGTGGGAGAATATCGCCTAGGTTTGACAAGTGAGCATATATTGATTTTACGTAACTGTTTATATATACCTAGTATGACTTGTACTATCATATCAGTGTCCTTACTTTTGAGAGAGGGATATGATTTTACATTCGTAAGCGATGTAGGTAACATCCACCTAAATCCAGTTCTGATTGGGTCAGGTACATTAGATAACGGTATATACATATTAAGTCAAGCTCAGGTTTTCAATGTCCATAACACACTGAAAAGAAAGTCTCCAGAAATGAATCAGGCTTTCTTATGGAATTGTAGACTAGGTCACATTAATGAAGCACGATTAACAAAGTTACATAGAGAAGGATATTTGAATCCGTTCGAATATCAATCTTATGCTACTTGTGAATCTTGTCTTATGGGAAAGATGACAAAGAGTCGGTTTACTGGACACGGAGTAAGAGCAAGCGAGCTCTTGGGACTCATACACAGTGATGTGTGCGGTCCAATGTCTACACATGCGCGAGGTGGTTATTCCTACTTCATTACTTTTACGGATGATTTCTCTAGGTATGGATATGTCTTCTTAATAAAACATAAATCCGAGGCCTTTGAGAAATTCCAAGAATACAAGAATGAAGTGGAAAACCAAACAGGCAAAAGTATCAAGACACTGAGATCTGATTGAGGTGGTGAATACTTAAGTGCCGAGTTCCTAGGTTACTTAAAAGAGAATGGAATTCTCTCTCGGCTTACTCCTCCATACACACCACAACACAACGGTGTATCGGAAAGAAGGAATCGAACCCTATTGGATATGGTTCGTTCCATGATAAGTAACGCTGAGTTACCACGATCATTCTGGGGATATGCACTAGAATCAGCTGCATACCTTTTGAACCGAGTTCCAACTAAGACTGTGCCTGCTTCACCATATCAGATGTGGTGTTGAAAGAAACCCTATCTTAAGCATATTAAGATATGGGGATGTCCAGCTTTTGTAAAGAAGTAGTATGCGGACAAGCTCGAGGCACGATTAGTACAGTGTAAGTTTGTGGGATATCCAAAGAACTCCAAAGGATATTATTTCTATTATACAGAGGAACAAAAGATTTTTGTTTCTCATAATGCTCGCTTCTTGGAAACCGAGTTCTTAGAAAATCAGATAAGTGGGAGCGCAATAGAACTGGAAGAAATTCTAGAACCACAAGCTATTACTGAAAGCTTTGTAGAACCAGAGGTTTCAGAAGAAAGGGACATCCCGACGCTACTCCGCAGGAGTATTAGGCAGTCTCATCCGTCCGAGAGATACTACGGTTTTCTCATAGACGGGGATAGAGAGGATTGCACAATTGACTATGATGAGCCTACTAGCTTCCAGCAAGCCATTCAGAGCGCTGACTCAGTGAAATGGCTGGATGCAATGCGGATCGAAATGGAGTCCATGTACACTAACAAAGTATGGACTTTGGACATTGCTCCAGATGGGGTAAAACCCATAGGATGCAAATGGATCTTCAAAAAGAAGATCGGTGTAGATAGACAGGTTGAAACCTATAAGGCTAGACTTGTTGCAAAGGGTTTCCGTCAAAGACCTGGTTTGGACTATGACGAAACCTTTTCTCCAGTGGCTATGCTCAAATCCATTAGGGTCCTTCTTGCTATAGCTGCCTTCCACGATTATGAGATCTGGCAGATGGACGTAAAGACGGCCTTTCTAAATGGTAATTTTGAAAAGAGCGTCTATATGGATTAGCCAGAGGGATTCATTCAGAGTAGGAGAAGCGGTAAAGTATGCAAGCTGCTTAAGTCCATTTATGGACTAAAGCAAGCATCGCGGAGTTGGAACATCTGTTTTGATGATGCTGTCAAAGAATTTGACTTTATCAAAAATCCAGATGAACCATGCATATACAGTAAGATTGTAGGGAGAGCTGTAGTATTTCTCGTCTTGTACGTGAATGACATTCTCCTAATAGGAAATGATATTCTTATGTTACAGTCAGTCAAAAGATTCTTATCACAGAAATTCTCTATGAAAGACCTGGGTGATACCACCTACATTCTGGGAATCCGGATCTATCGTGATAGATCAAAAAGAATGTTGGGACTTTAGCAGTTCAGGTACATAGACACCATAGTGAAGAGATTCAGTATGGATGATTCTAAGCGCGGTTACCTACCGGCTTGTCACGGAATCACCCTCTCCAAAGAGATGTCTCCCAAGACTGATTTGGAAAGGGATCGCATGTCGATTATATCCTACGCTTCTGCGGTAGGCTCTATAATGTATGCGATGTTATGTACCAGACCAGATGTAGCATACGCATTGAGCATAGTAAGCCGGTATCAGGCAAACACAGGGGAGAAGCACTGGATAGCAGTAAAGAACATTCCCAAGTACCTAAGGAGGACTAAGGAGATGTTCTTGGTGTATGGCGGAAAAGACCTCCAAATGGAGGCCTTTGCCGACTCTGGCCTCCAGAGTGACAAGGATGACTCCAAATCCTTGTCGGGTTATGTCTTTACCCTCAATGGAGGGGCGGTCTGTTGGAAGAGTTCCAAGCAGGAGACCGTTGCTGACTCAACAATGGAAGCGGAGTACATAGCTGCTTGTGATGCCGCAAAAGAAGCTGTCTGGATGAAGAAGTTCCTCACAGAACTTCAGGTAGTTCCTACCAGTGTTGATCCAATACCTCTGTATTATGACAACAACGGCGCTATAGCTTTAGCGAAGGAACCCAGGTCCCATCAGAAGTCCAGACACATCTTAAGGCGGTATCACCTGATTAGGAAGATCGTCGATCGCCGGGAGATCGAGGTGAAAAGAGTAGAGACGGAGAATAACATTGCTGATCCATTCACAAAGGCAATTCCTCAAACGCAGTTCGAGAGGCTATTCGAGATGATAGGTCTATGATATGCCAACTCATGGCCCTAGTTAAGTGGGAGATTGTTAGTGTATATGCCCTAGAGGCCATTATTGTATCATACTTGTATGTATATTACTTAATGGAAGCTTGGGATATTCATAGTTGTATATACAGTCTTGCTAAAAATGGTAGTATGCTACTTGGTTTGTGTTTACTTTAATATGTGCATATGTTTCTTATAACGTATCACTTATACATATTAGTAGAGCCCATAAGATCTTTGCTTGATTACCAGCGTTGTGATGGCAGTCACACTAGTGGGGGCTGGGTAGTCTGTAAGCAACATCCTATACATGTCCCTAGTCGTAGGATTATCGAGACTGGGCATCGATATTCCAGAGTAGACTAGTGTGTACGCTTCTCATCCCAGTTGGGGAGATGGTCTGTCCCACAGCCATTAGTATGTCGTACTGGAGATATTATACAGCTGCTCGTTAGGTTATGGGTACTCCGGACAAGACTCGCAGGGGAACTGTTGGTTGGTATTATACCCGTCGTCAGTTAACAGTTCCCAGGTGACATGAGTACAGCATAGTTCGCTGACTTGACACTGCTACTTCGTCTCGAGTGTGTCCCACCGTTCTTAGATTGCTACCCTACCACGGCTCAAAGGAGTCGTGCAAACAGGTAGCAGTTGGGTGCAGTCCCGAGCACTTGGAGGCAGTGGCGGTTAGACAGAATTCGTCTCTCCCGGTATTGGGAGATGATATCGCGCTGTGTCAGAAAGCCATTACGCAAAGTCGCTGGCCAGGGCAAGCGAGATTTACTGGTAGGTTCCAGTAGTTTCTCAGGGTGTAATGGGCTACGCTCCGACACGACTTATACCGCTATTAAGGGACTGACGCTTGCCGCCCCCTAGGCTCGATATGCGATAGTCTTAGACGAACAGACCTGACTGTACGGAGATTGTCACATCAGGCTCAGTAAGAGTTCGGATGGTTTTTCTCATCGGCCTTCTTATCGACATCTACCTGGGGACCGTTACGTACAGCTAGTGCCGCTTGCGGTCTGTGGTTAAACCCACTGCCAGCATAGTGTCGAGTCTTTAGAGTCCCACACAGAGGGTTTCCCTGCTCCAGGCGAAACGATATAGAGATCGTATGGTTTTACGACAAGGGTTCGGATGCATACGTGTTTAAACGCACGTGCGACGTTCGGACAGTTTTTACTAGCCGGCTTTGGTTTAAGCCAGATTCTAGTATCGGGTTATTGGATTTTTACAGTTTAAAGGTTTTCTGTGTTTTCACGGAATGTAGGGGCGTTCTCGTAATTTTCCGGGAAGCTTCTAGAAGCATGGAGACTTGGAGGGTAAGGTAGCATTAGCATTAATTGATTTTGTGACTCATGAGATGAATCATTCAAGTGAGTTATTGAACCATTTATTGCTTAATGACTCACTTAATGATTCATTGCACATATTCAATGAAGCATGATGATAATGCATTTGAATTATTCATTTGATAATTCTTTATGTTTCATAATATATTAGAAGTGAGAAACAATTTCAATTCATTCTTATCATCACCTTCTCTCTCCTCAAGCTCTCTCATTCTTGAAACCCAAATCCTAACCTCTAATGTGTTGAGATCAAGAGTTAGCTTGACTAATACATCCATAACCTCACTCTATATCCCCTAGGTAGCTTAGATTAGCACTTTGAGCAATCTAGTTATCTCAAGTTAGAGATCAAGCTTGGCGTAGGAGATCTCGGGTGGATCGTCTTTGACTCGAGGAGGCCGTTGAGGTGCCGATGTTCCAAGGAGCCTACGAGGAGTGGAGGACAGCGATGAAGACCCGAAGGATAAGTAACATGAGGTATAACTTCGAATCCGAGTAGTTAAACCTCTCGTAGTTTGCTAGTAACGGTTTAGATACGATTCATGCGCTCAAGTCCGTGTTACGAAGCTTTGATAATCATTTTTCATATATTCCGCCTCCCCGCAAGTTCGTGGGGTGCGTGACATAAACTTACAAAAACCTATAGCCCCATGCGTGCAAATCGACTAAACAACCCTTGTTGTTGATGTACAAACATGCAACAACCCAATACGAATCCAAATATCAAGAATTAGCATTTCAAAATACGGAAAACATAACCAAAATTACAATAGAATGCTCCCAGATTTTGACTCAGGTCAAATAAAGCTAAGCAAACAAGTCTAGGGTGCTGTATATGACCTACTAGACCAACCCCGACACCTCATGCGACCAAGTGGCCGGCCCTTACCCCTAAAATTCCGGCCAGCTGGGCCCTCCCTGTTCAGTTGGGCTTCTTCTTCATAGGGTGGTCTCCTGGTGGTGTATCTAGGTCCCTGATATTGTTTGCTACTCTCCAAACCTCCCCGGGCCACTCCAGATTTCTCTGCACACCCCAAACACTCACAAAACCGACATGGATCAATTCTAAAGTTTGTATTCTCTATTCTAAACTCAGTTCCAAGTCTCTAATTTGATCCTTAGGGTCTTGTACAGCCACCACACATCACTAATTCCCCAAAATCCTCAAACCCTTCTCTTGAATTTTCTAAACACCACATACCCTAACCAAACACATTCTAAACTAATCTAGAATACAAGAAATCTAAAACTAAACTAAATGGAAGAATTTATACCACCTTTAGGCCACTCAAGACAGCCCTAGCTCACCAAAGTTACCAAAATCCCATTTTGCTTGGTCCAATGTGCTTCCCTTGAGCTTGTGCATGTTTTTAAAGAAATGGGTATGGGGTTTTGGTGAATATTTTGATATGGGCCAATGAAGGTAGAAGATGGAGGGAGATGAGGAAGAAGAAGAAGAAGAAAATTGTGGAGGAACAATGAGGCAGCACCCCCCTTCTCTCTCTCTCAAGCATGGTCTCCTATCATGATTATGTCCCTTTTTCTCTCTCCTCAAGTCATCATTACACCCTTTTTCCATTCTTTTTCTTTCTCACCACAATAAAACCAAATACATAAAACAAATGTAATGAAACAACATGTAACATGTTATGGTGCACTAGCCATGAAAACTGTAGAAACACGGATTTGGTTTAATCGCGATTAGCAGTGCACTAATCGGGTTTTTATCAAAACTGCATATAATAAATTTTAAAAATGCCAAATCGTTTAAACATATTTTTAAATGAATAAATCATTTTAAATTTCCATTTATTTCATAATTATAGGTATATATTTATACCCTTTTTCGGAAACCCCAATTTCGCAAATCGGGCAGTTTTCGGGAAATATATTATAAATTCCAAAAATAATATTTTATATTTTCTGAAATGTTACAATCTTCCCCCCTTAAAGAAATTTGGTCCCCGACTTTAAATTTAAACCCCCAATTTCTAAAACATTTTAATAATCAGATCAAATCAACGGGGATCCGAAATTACGGAAGATTTAGAAATAGTACA
Organism: Agapanthus africanus; assembly: GCA_030015575.1. Taxonomy (NCBI): domain Eukaryota; kingdom Viridiplantae; phylum Streptophyta; class Magnoliopsida; order Asparagales; family Amaryllidaceae; genus Agapanthus; species Agapanthus africanus. The sequence goes on from CM057337.1 coordinate 308,658,352, forward strand.
GCGCATCGCGTGTGCCTAAAAGACGAGTACAAAACTCAAAATCGAACTCCGTCAAGCATCTCGCAAATCATCAGATTCGCACGCATATCATCGGAGTCATGGCGAAATCATCAATGTCAAATCCCAAAACGAAACCAACATGATATACATCAAAACTATACATGTAAACATTATTAAAACATTGGAAAGATGTGCATGCCAAACTTTTTCATGTTGCTGTGCGATGCACGTATCGTTGCGCAGTGGCGGACGTCTATTTTAATAAAATAACTCTCTCTCTCTCTCTCTCTTTATATATATATTCTTTATTTAATATGCACGTACCGCCGTTTTGAAAACAATTTAGAAGGGTTTCCTTGTTTTAAACGTTTCGGGTCATCTCAGACACGTAGGTAAATACTGAGACTATAGCTCCTTTTTGGAAATCCCTTCGATATCTATCAATGCATGCAAAATATATCCAGGTACTGTCCTCTGACTAGTCCTGGTCAGCTACTATACCAAATAGCAAATATCATAAAAAAGGAAACGTACTGCTCCATAAGAAATCAATCCCAAAATATGCATAAGAATGCCGCGTGCGTCTGGTGTGCACGGAAAATCAAAATCTATGAATGTGCCATACATGTGTACAGAAACAACAACTATGTGCAGTGGGTGTGCATGAAACACCTGTCATAGGCAACAGGTGTGCTGATCAGTCGAAAATAATGTATTTTTAACACATCAATTTCCCTATTAATTGCATTCATCTAAAGGTATTCAGGTTAAGTATTGCACATATTAGCAAAACAGTCGTAAAATACCGAATTACCTGTGTTATACTTTAAAACCGACACTTTGAGGAAAATTAAGTGTTTATCATGGCATTGCATCATCCTTGTAAAGCGCAACACCTGTTTCGAAGTCTGTGCAGGAAATTTCAGAAACCGAGCCAAAATTTTCAAAGTGCTGATAAAAGATGCGCCAAGTCTAAGATTTTTGATTTGGCAATAAACTAGAAGGAGTTATAATATTAAACATATCAGAAAAATACCAAGATGTCATCAGAAAGCCACAGTTGAAGACTGAATCTCTAAGGCAACCAAATGGCCACGGATCCGCGACCGGAGCAGGCATGTGCCGCGGATCCGCTGTCATGTGACAATGATTGTAGGGTTCCTAGGCACACTCAAGTGGTTCCACAAGGCATCAACCATGCCAAATTAAAATTTTTAGGTGCCGAGAAACCCTAATATAGATCGTTAACTAGAAATTAGGCGAAACTACAAGCTACTAAACTGCTTTAGTACTAAGTGAAAGGGGCTACAACCTTTGTAGATCCGGTCCACCACTTCTTTAGCTCCGAGATGACGTCCCTCCACTGCGATCATCGGGATCCTAGACTCTAGCGTCGGTTTCATCGGAGAAATGGGCGGGCTAGGTCGTTGACTTCGATGCCGAAGATGATCTACGTCGAGGCGACTCAAACTCAAGCTCCACCTTCACTAGGTTATGAAACTTGTGAAGATAACACACTCTACTACATGGCAAGTGGTAGAGGATGAAGAAATAGGAAGTGGGTTCACTTTGGATTTGGATTTCTCACTTGGAATCATCACTTGGAAATTTTCAAGCAAAGGTTTTCTTTCTTCATCAAGAAGATGAAGAAGAAAGAAAAGAAAATCAATTCTCTCAAAAAGAAAATCAAGTGATGGTTATCATTAAGCAACCATGGGTTAGTAAACTCATGTAGAGAATAAACTAGGGTTTAGGTAATGGTTAGGTTTAGGATAAAAAACAAAATGGTAGACTTTCAAAGATGCTTTGAAGCTTCAAGAAGCTTCAAGCAAGAAAAATAAAGAAAAGCACCATTTTGTTTTTACAAAATGAATAAAGAAAATAAAACCCTAAACCCTAACCATTAACTAAACATGGTTAAAAGCAAACACACCCAAGTTTGCATGTATCATCAAACATGGTACAAACTAGTGCACAAAACTATATCATATATACAATGTGAACATTCAAGTGAGAAAATAATCTTAAGTGAACCAATACTAGTTAATGTAAAGTAATATATCAAATATATAATTATACATTAAATCATTAAATCAACACTTGATTTAATGATCCGGTCATACTGCATATAACCGACTAATATCAATAGTAACAACTTATCGAATCAACACTTGATCCGATAACCCGGCTATATCGCATATAACCGATCAATGTCACAAATCGCGAGAATCGAATACAGTTCACATACTGGTATTATTCTCGGTCCCGCACATATCTCATATGCGCTCCTATTTCATTTCGCTTGAGCCAGGAAACCTCTGTGTAGGACTCTAAAGACTCGTCAATACGCCGGCAGCAGGTGATGATCATATCAAACACCCACAAGCCGCAAGCGGTCTGCTAAACGTAAAGGCTACCCGGGTATTGAGCGATCAGAAGATCAACGAGCAAGCCCACTCACACTCCTGTGAATCCAACCAGTAACACTTACCGTACAGTCCGGTCTCGTCGTCTGATATGTCGCATATCTCGCCTAGGGGTGGTAAACGTCAGACCCCAACAGCTCGATAAGTCGTGTCGATATGAGGTCTATAACAGTTCGAGAAACTACTGGTAACACTTACCAGTAAATCTCAGCAACCCTGGCCAGTGATTTCCGGTTATAGCCAATCGAACACAGCGCAACATCAACTCCCTATACCGGGAGAGACGAATCCCCTCCTATCGCTCATTGCCTCCATGTGATTCGGGACTGTACCAAAAAACCACCGTTTTTCACGCCCTCTTGGACGTGGTAAGGTGGAAATCAAAACACAGTGGGAATCACACAAGACTCTATGACGATCTCGGGTCTACAGACTAACCTGTACCAGTGTCACCAGAGAACTGCCATATGACGTAAGGTATAATACCATCTGGGAGTTCTCGGCGAGTCCGTCCAGTGTACCCAGTCTCCACTGAGCACCCGTATATCATCTCTGATGTCAAACACCAATGGATATGGGATCATCCATCGCCCATCTGTATGGGTCGAGAAGGTATACGCTAGTCTACTCTGGTATATCGATACCCCGTCTCGATACACCCATGACTAGGGACCTTGAAGAATGTACTTATGGACTACCATGTCCCCACTAGTATGATCTGTATCATAGTCCAGGTAGTCAAGTACACATCCTAAGGGCTTTACCAACATTTAACAGAGAGACAATCAGTGTACACGTTAAGGTAAAGAGCAACCAGATAGCATACTATCATGTCGAGCAAGAAAGTCCTCCCTATATATGTCCCAGCATCCACTACAATATACATCCTATGTACAGTAATGGCCTCTAGGGCATACATATAACTAACAATGATATCATCAAAGCTTCACTGCATTATTCTTCACTCAATGTCTACACCTCATCAAGCTATGCCAAACTCCAGAATTCTCCAGAATATTCTTCCAGATCAGCAAAGCTCCTTGATCAAGCTAATCATGTTCAAGCTTCCAAAGCAAGCTACTTAACAAACTACGCCTAGAAGCTTCTCCCTAACCTCCGAGCTTATGAAGGAAGCTAAAGCCTAACTAACTACTTCTAGAGTCTTCTACCTAACTACCTAGCTTACAAGGGAAGCTAACCTAATCGAAGCTTACAAGGGAAGCTCCTAATCGAATTCTTAAGGCTATAAAAGGGACCCTAGTCTTCACTTCTAGAGGTTGTTCAACAATTGGTTGTTCTCCAAATTAAATACAAGTTGAGTGACTCAACCTGTAAACCCTAAATCCCCAATTCAAATTCCAAAGCCAAAATCAAGAACTTCAAGTACTAAATCAAGCAAGAAGCCTTCGATCCTTTAGAAAGCGACGCCGGACTTTATCGGAGCAAGCGATCCACGGAGATCCGCGACTCAAGGAGACGAGCGAAGCCGAAATCGATGACAAGTTCCTTCCTCTTGTAGTTCTTGAGAGTTGTAACTAAATTGTTGATATAATAAAGGTGAAGATCTTTAATCTTGCTTTCTTTACATTCTTGCATCATGATTCAATATCAATTCTTGATTATGTTTCGTGTCATGATGTTTGAGTAAAACTCCGCTCGTGAAGGAGTCGAGACGATCAATAGACGATGATGATTTAGATTCTTTTACAATTCTTAAGTCTTACGAGTTTGTAAACCCTAGCAAATTGAAGAATTGATGACCTAGTTTCGATGCGATGCTTTCTTGATTGTGTTCGCTCGAAACTAGAGATCAACGATCGATTATTTAATTTACTAGAGGCTTGAATGTAAATGATATCGACGAAAGGACAAAGGATAGAAGATGAAACCCTAGTTTCACAAGAAATCACTAATTCTCGTTGATCATCATCGATCTAGTATCAATTCATCGATGGATAAGAATAAGTAATCAACAGATTTCATCACATCTATAGATTCGATCGATTCCTACGAGCCTCACTTCGATTCTTGATTCTTGAATTGGAAATCATAAATTGACAATTCTTGATTTTAAATGTTTTCTTGATTCTTGCTATTAGATCTAGATTTTACTAATTCTTGAACTTCAAATTTATAAATCATGAATTGTCTTTTCTCTTTTCTTTAAATTTTTGACTCATCTAATTCGAAATACGAATGATTACACTTTCCCTGTGGACGATCCGTACTTACTAACGCGATACATCCGACACCGTTATTGATTGCGGTAAAAATATTTTTGGTTGTGATTTCTATACATTTTCTACCTACACACCGAGAAAATATATCAATCAAATGGCGCCGTTGCCGGGGATAGTGTGCTAATTCGTTCTTTTATGAAATTTGAGTTGAAAAGTTTATTCCATCATATTTTTAGATCTAAATTCACACAAACACTAAACGTGTTGTTGTGATTTGTTTCGAGGAAATCTTGAATCATTGGAGCCAGAGAAAAATTATTCTGATCATTCCAGAGAGCTAAGAAGGTGAACAGGAGCTTGTGCACAAAATTCTGTGCAGTGATCCCAACAGTTCACCGCGTTTCCGCGGCAATAGGCAGCTCCAGCGATGGATCCGCGGTGGGTTAGCGTCTTCTCTGTACCAAATTCACTCAGGTCCTCTCTTACTTTCTTATCTCTTTCTCTGTCTGCTCCAATAAAAAATTGTTGGAGATAGTGCTCTCAGAGTCAATTATTAGGTCATAGGTACGTGATTGCAATGATTGATGGATGACCTATCCCGGTAGGACAGTCTTACTCGAGATGATAGTATGCTATCTGGTTTACCTTTATCATCGTGTACTGCTTCAGGTGACCTGACAAGTCGCTATTACACGTTGGTAGAGCCCCTAGGATTCTTGCTTGACCACCAGCAGTATGAGGGCGATCATATAAGTGGGAGCTGGGGTCTATAAGCATATCCTTAAATGGTCCCTAGTCGTGAGAGTTTCGAGACAGGGCATCGATACTCCAGAGTAGACTAGTGTATACAGTCGAGACCCCGACGAGGGGCGGTGGCCGGTCTCACAAGCCACTGGTGTCAGTTGGATCACCTAAGATGTATACGGGTGCTCATTGGGTTATGAGTACACCGGACAGGACTCGCCGGGAACATGCTAGTTGGTCATATACCAGATGTCAGATGGCAGTTCCCTGGTGACATGTGTACAGGTTAGTTCATCGACCTGGGGATCGTCATTTGTCTCGTGTGAGTTCCCACTGTACTTTGATTACTACCCTACCACGGCTCAAAGGAGTCGTGCAAACAGGTTTTAGTTGGGTACAGTCCCGAGCCACATGGAGGCAGTGAGCGTAACTTCAGGAGTTCGTCTCTCCCGGTATTGGGGGTGAGGTCGTGCTGTGTCTTGGAGAGCCATTACACGAAGCCCTCGGCCGAGGCAAGGAGATTTACTGGTAGGTATTCCAGTAGTATCTCAGGGTGTTCTGGGCTACACTCCGACACGACTTGTACCGCTTTTGGGGGTCTGACTTTTACCAACCCCCTAGGCCCGCCATGCGATGCTTATAGACGAACGGACCGGACTGTACGGATATTGTCACTGACAGGCTCAGTAGGGTTGTCAGGCTGAGTTTGCTCACGGACATCCCTTTTAGTCAGTACCTGGTAGCCCGTTACGTATTGGCTTATACCTCTGACGTGCTAGTGGTTAAATCCACAACCAAGGTGTTGACGAGTCTTTAGAGTCCCCCACATTCAGTTACTCAGCTTTCGGGCGAAAAGTTGTAGAGGCCGTATGGAGATATGGCAAGGTCCGATCAGATACGTGCGGTATTGCACGGATCAGGATCGGACAGTTTGTACTGTAGGCCGTATGGGTATATGGCAGGGTTCGATCAGATACGTGCGGTATTGCATGAATCAGGATCGAACGGATATTACTAGCCGGCTTTGGTATAAGCCGGATCCTAGTATAGTACAGTGTAGATTTTGTCTCATTGCATTTGTATTTCGGTCGGAATACAAATGCGGGTGTGTATGCACAGTATTGGGGTTTTCCTGTAATTTATTACGGGACCAGTTTTCTGGAGTTGCCAGTTTGCTTTCGTTTCGGCCGATTTCCTTTGTATCGTTCATTGGCCGAAGTTTGGTGGAGGAGGGCTTATTTGCATTGTTGCAAATAAGTATTTGTGGAGGGGTTCTTTGCATATTCTTGTGTTATGATGGTGCACCATTCTTTTGACCTTTTGTCTTGACTTCTTGTCATGATGGCATGACTTTTGTGGTCATGATTGTTGATGATGAGAGATGGTTGTTAGTTGAGTGTGGGTTTGATTCGGTGATGATTCTTTTTGCATGATAGCCTTCTCTCTCTCTCTCTCCATTTGCATTATTGGATGGCTCTCTCATTTCTATCATATGACACTCTCATTCTCCTCCCTCCAATGGTCATAGCCAGCCACTCCCAAAAGTGGGCTGTCCAAAATTTTGGTGGTGGGTTTTTGGCTCATTTGATGTTGCAAAAATCCCACAAGTTCCATCTCCAAACTCCATAGTTCATCCCTCCACCAAAAGGCAATTCCTGCAACCCCAAAATGAGACTTCTTCACTACACATTCTACAGCAAATCTTGGGCACGTCGACTAGCCAGCTTCGTGCCCGAGTTGCCTCGGCATTGAGGTGGGAGCCCGTAAACGACGTAGGCGATGTGGTGCACTTCTGGCGACGAGGAGGAGACTGGACATTCCGCGGGAGATCGGGACGACGACGAGAAGACTGGAGGACTCGGATCTGTCGGTATACTTCTCTTCCCTATCTTGTAGTTAGCTAGGACTAGTTAATGGTTCGATCCGGGTATTAGTGCGCGGCGGTTTGCCAGTTCAAGAAAAAATTAAAGTTTATCACCGCTTCCGCATTTGGCCGTCGGATTGACGGCCGGGGCGCCGCCGTGCACTTACAGTGGTATCAGAGCCTCGCCATTAACTTAGTCTAGCTTGGTTTAATGTGTTTGCATTTTCGATCGATCAAAAATTCCAAATTCCGCGTTTTCTCATGCATCAGTTTTCTGTTGAAAATTTTTGGTGTCGGAAAATTTTTCAGGTTGTAAAATAGTGATGTACTAGAAGATATAAGCATACTGTAGAAATTCGACACAGTAAGTCGACGACCAAAGCGCGGAACCGCGGCCAAAACCCCCCTTGGGCCGCGGTTCCGCCGCCAAATAGTGTCCTTACTGTATCAAACTTCTTCAGTTGCTTTCTGGGATGAAAATTGGGTTTTTGGAATAATAACATTGGGCCCAGAATTTCCTGATCTGCTACAGTAATGCTTGGGGCCCACTTGTTAAAGTTTGATCGATCGGATATTTTAAACACATTATTTCACAGTATTTACATTATATCTGCGACCGTGAATGTCACTTGATTGGTAAATCCGGTCTAACTGCTATAGCCCGGTTAGACGGATTTGCGAACGTGACTTTCACGTTGATGTTCTATGTATTTGCTGTGATGTTGCGGATCGGTCGTGGGGGATAGCCTGGATGCAATGCTAGTACAGTTTTGTTGTATTATGTACATTTGTTATTGCGGGGCGAGCGTCCGACATGTGGACTGCCGTCACTGCCTGATTGTATTATTATTTTGGGGCACGGCCAGGTTGCGGTCGATGTACCCGTTGTATGTATATTTTACTTTCTGTATTAGGATTACCCCGCGGAGGGGTGCACGGATAGCCGGGTTCTAGAGGGCAACGAGCCCGCATCTCATGGCATTGAGACGGAGGGGGCTTCATTCTAGGATTGGCGGGCTATTCGCCGCACTCGTAGGGGGTACAGGTTGACCCAGGAGGGGTGCCCAAGTTGCCGGATTCCATGAAGTGCTGGGTGGTCCATTCACGGCGCTGAAGGGGGCTGCCTCGCTTCAGGTTTTGGCGGGTGACTTGCCGCGCCCGTAGGGGTCTAGGATTTCATTGCACAGGCTATCCACACGACCAGGGGAACGTCGGGTTTCAGCGGCTCTGTGAAACCCGGGGATCCCAGATATCTGTATTGTTTCTGTGATGCTGTTCATTCTCTGTAATGTTGCATTTTATTCACGCCTTGAGCGAAATATAATATATTGGTATATATATTAGTAGATGTTGTATATGTTTTACATCCGCGCTAGTCCAGTCCCCGCTCTGTCGTTAGTTAGCTAACCTAACGGGTAATGACGGGACCCAGTGGCGAATGCAGATGGCATATACGTACATCAGTATATTTTCGTTCTTTTTGTTGTGATCAATTGATGGGACTGCGTTGATTCGGATCAATGCAAGTTAAAAACAAACCTAATCTGATGTTGTTGGAACACTTTTCAAAAAGCTGTTATTGCAAGGACGTTCACTTTTGTTTTGCATCGTGATATTCACTTGGAATATCCTGCTCCTCAGTCGACGAGGCAAGGGCCGAGATCCCTTCACCGGGAGTGACCCCTTGGACAGAAGTTTGCGTCAGGGCATTAACTTCACTATAGCCGATTACTTTTGCTTTGCATCGCGGTATTCATTTGGAATATCCTGCACCCCATTCTACGGGGAAAGAGCCGAGATCCCTTCACCGGGAGTGACCTCTTTAGCGGAAGTTGTCGTCACTATATTTTTAAAAAGCTATCAGTTCCTTCAACGATATCAAGTTCATTACGTTAAAGGTTTTCGCCAGAAACCATTCGTAGCCCTCCGTCGTTTCATATGGGTGGTCAATAGTATTCAAGCTGTGTATGTTGGCCAAAGTCAAGGCACAGTGATTGGTAGCTATTGGGTATTCATATGCAGCATAGATAGATGCGTTGGTTTGGGACAGTCGTACTGCCATGTTGGCCAAAGTCAAGGGTATGTACGGGTGGATTCAAATTAACCTGGAGAATGACGGGTAGAACTTGACATGTGACTTATGATATGTTGGCCAAAGTCAAGGTCATAAGAGCATGGGGCAGAAATCCACATCGGGAGTTTCAAAAGAACTGAAACTTGCCAGATATGCGCATACCTTCTGGAGTGTGATACCGTGAGCGGATTCCGTCATGTTGTCATGCGATGAGAGTTGGATCCCGATTCCCACTGATGAGTTGGTTTACTCCTCGGGTGTTCCCGACTAATTCTTCTTTTAGGTTTGGAGGAGAATTTGACGGTACAGTGGGAGGTTTCCAGATTAGATAAATTGGTAACCATTCTGATCTAGGTTAGAGTGCACGCTGAGTGTTTCTTTTCTCTCTCTCTTCGGCAGCGACCATTGACCCGACCCTAAGACTATGACTCAGTGACCAAGTTGACCGAACCTTCTTAAACACTGGCTTTTGGATTGTCAGAGTTGCAAACCTCATTGCCACTCCTACTTTTACCCTTTTCTCCAGGACACCCCGTATTACTACGAACGTCCACTTCCATTGGACAAAACCATCGTATGGTTAGATACGAACTCGAAAGAATTTATTCGAGGATGGTTTCAGGTTCTGGAGAAAACGGATAGGACTATTCAGTTGTCTTTTCCTTTTACCTTCTCTCAGGTTGCGAGTACTCCTTGGTTTAGGAGATAGTACACCTATTACGCAAATTGGATAGTCTTCTTCCAAACCTTAGGCTGGTGCCGACCGATAGGGAATGAAGAAAACCAATTAGCCTAACGATGGTGTACAGAAGGTATTAAGTTAAGACAAAGCAAGGGATTAGTAAGAGGGCAAAGTAAATTGCAACAGATATTCACGACCAAACCAAATATTTCTTCGCCAATCCTAAATCACCTTTGTATTTCTCCAGGACACTCCGTATCACTACGAAGATCCACAGTTTATTGGATACTCCATCGTATGGTTATATACGAACTCGAAAGGAACTTGTTCCAGTTCGGGGATGGATTCTGGTTCAGGAGAAATAGGAATAAGGTTTATTCAGTTGTCTTTTATCCTCACCTTCTCTCGCATTGCGAGTGCTCCTAGGATTAGGACAGTACACCCATTATGCTTATTGGATAGTCTTCTTCCAAACCATAGGCTGGTGCCGAACGGTAGGGAATGAAGAAAACCATTTGGCCTAAAGGGGTGTACAGAAGGTAAAGACTAAAGACATATGAAGGGATTTGGAGAGGTGGCAAAGAACTGTACGGTTGCAGTCGTGAATCTGGAAGAGGCATTACTAGGAATACCAGAATACCCCATCGAAACATTTCAATGTTTCAGTTTCACTGTGTACTGTTAAAGGAAAACTGATTTCCCAATTAGTCCTTACTCCAGGGTATGTATTTACCAGGTACGATTCTCACATCTGTATGGTTTTACAGATGATGAGTGGGAGTAAGTTATTGGGAATTGGGTGATCATTCTCATTATATCGGGATTCGTTGTAATCGGTGATATTTGAGGAAATCACCTGGGCCGTTTGCCGGTCGGCAAATATTTGGTTTTGAATATCCGCTGTCATGCACCAATTTCAAATTGATATATCTGTACGTCTATTTTCATAGAGTGAGATATACCTTTTTGAAATTATGTCTACGACATTTACCTATATCAGTGGATGGTTAGGTAAGGAGCATTAAACCGCGGTGTAATTCTTCTTAACCATAAGTACAGTTTTCAACCTACAACACACAGTGAGTGAGTTATCAGACTCAAGGGACTTGTACAGAGTATTGTATGATGTCCAGGGTCCATAAGGACAGAGGGGTTGGTCCTCGTACTATATTCGGTTTACTTATGACTTCTATAGTTTTTAGACAGGTGTTTCATGGAAACACATGGTCCGAATTTGGAGAAGTTATAGGTATTTGAATAGAGTAGAGAACCAGGTGTAGCAAGTATCGAGATTCTTCAAAGTGATCGAAGATGTAGATACCTGTGTATGGTATTCAGTTGATAGTAGTGATTAAGAGAAATTGCTTCTCTTTCAGGTTACTCATAATTGGAAGCATTCCTAAGTTGAGTAACGCTGATCGGCCTCCTTCCATTTAGTTGACATGCACTGGAGACAGCTGCATGATTTGAATCTGGTTCAATTAAATCAGTGCCTCTGGTTCTATATTGGATATAGAACAGTTCATATCTTAACGATGTTAAGGTACGGGGAGTTGTCCGGTTTATGATTAAAACCAGACACTGGACAACTCAAGGCACGTTTCTGTAATGGCTGTTTGTGGGTTAACCCAGGCTATGACGAGGGTTGACTTTCTACCATCTGGATGAACAATAGCGATATTGTTCTAGACTCGCCACAGTTTTATTAAAAATGGATTTTTTCAGAAAACAGTAGTGGGAGTATGGTAGAACTGGAAGTAATTCCAGAACCACAAACGATTACTGAAGATTTCATAGGAACCTAAAGATTCAATCTGGATTGACATTCCATTGGCCACTCCGCAGATACGGTGGGTAACTTCAGGCACCCGAGAGGTACTCCGGTAGCCTCAAGGATGGTGACAGGGAAGTTCTTGTTTACCCACAATTGCCATTGCTGTTGTTCCAGGTTGCGAGACCCGGCGGGAGGATGAGTATAGCGTCGTTCTAAACTAGTTTTAGAAGTGTACGTCTATATGACTCTGCCAGAGGGTTGTCGTAGTCAGTGGGAGCAGCGGAAGCATTGGTAGGACAGGTAGCTTATGTCTATTTATAGACTAAAGCAGATATAGCGGAGATAGATCATCTATTTCTGACGTGACAGTCATAGGTTTGACTTCATCAGAATAGGGAATGGATCTGTTGAGAAGGTAGTATGGTGTGATATCCTGGTATTTGGATGACATACACAGAGTAGGAAAAGAAACTCCTATATTACAATCGGTTATATTTTGGTCGTCACACAGTGGTTTCTCCACAAAGGAAATGGATTTTATATCAGACATACTGGTTACTGGATCTATGGTTTTAGATCTAGATTTGGGTGGTTTCCCAATCAGGGTACTTAGACAGCATTCTAAGAGTATTTAGAATGGACGACTCCATGCATGGTAGTGTACCTGCAGATGATGGAGTCACCCTCTCTAAAGGTGTCTTACAGACTAAAGGGGAGAGGGATGTGCATGATTGGCAGATCACTTGCTTAGGCAATTGAGTCAATCATGAGATGTCAAGTACCACACCAGATGTTGTTCTTGTACTAGATGCAATAAGTTGACATTAATCCAATCCTGGAGAAGCAGTCGGAAGCAGTTTTAGAACATAAGTGGATGTTCTAGGGATATGATAACGACAGCCTCATTTAAGAGACAGTTATCATTCCAGGCTTCCAAGGTGACATGGACGACAAGGAGGTTGTCAGAGTTATAGTTTTCCTTCTGATGAGGGGCAGTATTTTGGACAGGTAGTCCAAGGCAATACTGAGGGAGGCATGGCGCAGGATACTGATTAAGTTCAGTTGACGATACAGTCTAAGAAGTTTGGATTTGGAGTTCATTTATGAGCTATGTCCCATCAGACATCCAGACACATTCTAAGACGGGTATTGCTCATTTCGGGAGATGGGTTTCTCCGCGAACTTGAGATATAGAGAGACATAGAAAGAAACATCAAGGCGGATCCACTCACTGAGGCTATTCCTCGAACGCAATAGTTCCACAAGCGAGCTTTGTGGGACTGATTAGTAGAGGAGTTGGGTGTTCGGTATCACACGGGCTGTGAGTATGCGACATCGCAATAATTAGCCTTGAGTGCAAGTGGGAGATTGTTGGAGATAGTGCCCTCAGAGTCAATTATTAGGTCACAGGTACGTGATTGCAATGATTGATGGATGACCTATCCCGGTAGGACAGTCTTACTCGAGATGATAGTATGCTATCTGGTTTACCTTTATCATCGTGTACTACTTCAGGTGACCTGACAAGTCGCTATTACACGTTGGTAGAGCCCCTAGGATTCTTGCTTGACCACCAGCAGTATGAGGGCGATCATATAAGTGGGAGCTGGGGTCTATAAGCATATCCTTAAATGGTCCCTAGTCGTGAGAGTTTCGAGACAGGGCATCGATACTCCAGAGTAGACTAGTGTATACAGTCGAGACCCCGACGAGGGGCGGTGGCCGGTCTCACAAGCCACTGGTGTCAGTTGGATCACCTAAGATGTATACGGGTGCTCATTGGGTTATGAGTACACCGGACAGGACTCGCCGGGAACATGCTAGTTGGTCATATACCAGATGTCAGATGGCAGTTCCCTGGTGACATGTGTACAGGTTAGTTCATCGACCTGGGGATCGTCATTTGTCTCGTGTGAGTTCCCACTGTACTTTGATTACTACCCTACCACGGCTCAAAGGAGTCGTGCAAACAGGTTTTAGTTGGGTACAGTCCCGAGCCACATGGAGGCAGTGAGCGTATCTTCAGGGGTTCGTCTCTCCCGGTATTGGGGGTGAGGTCGTGCTGTGTCTAGGAGAGCCATTACACGAAGCCCTCGGCCGAGGCAAGGAGATTTACTGGTAGGTATTCCAGTAGTATCTCAGGGTGTTCTAGGCTACACTCCGACACGACTTGTACCGCTTTTGGGGGTCTGACTTTTACCAACCCCCTAGGCCCGCCATGCGATGCTCATAGACGAACGGACCGGACTGTACGGATATTGTCACTGACAGGCTCAGTAGGGTTGTCAGGCTGAGTTCGCACACGGACATCCCTTTTAGTCAGTACCTGGTAGCCCGTTACGTATTGGCTTATACCTCTGACGTGCTAGTGGTAAATCCACAACCAAGGTGTTGACGAGTCTTTAGAGTCCCCCACATTCAGTTACTCAGCTTTCGGGCGAAAAGTTGTAGAGGCCGTATGGAGATATGGCAAGGTCCGATTAGATACGTGCGGTATTGCACGGATCTGGATCGGACAGTTTGTACTGTAGGCCGTATGGGTATATGGCAGGGTTCGATCAGATACGTGCGGTATTGCATGAATCAGGATCGAACGGATATTACTAGCCGGCTTTGGTATAAGCCGGATCCTAGTATAGTACAGTGTAGATTTTGTCTCATTGCATTTGTATTTCGGTCGGAATACAAATGCGGGTGTGTATGCACAGTATTGGGGTTTTCCTGTAATTTATTACGGGACCAGCTTTCTGGAGTTGCCAGTTTGCTTTCGTTTCGGCCGATTTCCTTTGTATCGTTCATTGGCCGAAGTTTGGTGGAGGAGGGCTTATTTGCATTGTTGCAAATAAGTATTTGTGGAGGGGTTCTTTGCATATTCTTGTGTTATGATGGTGCACCATTCTTTTGACCTTTTGTCTTGACTTCTTGTCATGATGGCATGACTTTTGTGGTCATGATTGTTGATGATGAGAGATGGTTATTAGTTGAGTGTGGGTTTGATTTGGTGATGATTCTTTTTGCATGATAGCCTTCTCTCTCTCTCTCTCCATTTGCATTATTGGATGGCTCTCTCATTTCTATCATATGACACTCTCATTTTCCTCCCTCCAATGGTCATGGCCGGCCACTCCCAAAAGTGGGCTGTCCAAAATTTTGGTGGTGGGTTTTTGGCTCATTTGATGTTGCAAAAATCCCACAAGTTCCATCTCCAAACTCCATAGTTCATCCCTCCACCAAAAGGCAATTCCTGCAACCCCAAAATGAGACTTCTTCACTACACATTCTACAGCAAATCTTGGGCACGTCGACTAGCCAGCTTTGTGCCCGAGTTGCCTCGGCATTGAGGTGGGAGCCCGTAAACGACGTAGGCGATGTGGTGCACTTCCGGCGACGAGGAGGAGATTGGACATTCCGCGGGAGATCGGGACGACGACGAGAAGACCGGAGGACTCGGATCTGTCGGTATACTTCTCTTCCCTATCTTGTAGTTAGCTAGGACTAGTTAATGGTTCGATCCGGGTATTAGTGCGCGGCGGTTTGCCAGTTCAAGAAAAAATTAAAGTTTATCACCGCTTCCGCATTTGGCCGTCGGATTGACGGCCGGGGCGCCGCCGTGCACTTACAGAAATTTGCTGCAGGTTTCTTTGCAAAATTCGCAGCGCCGCAAAAAGCAATAAAAATTGCGCGTGTTTTGAATTTGGTTGTTTGCATATTAATACAGAATTTAAGGGGAATGGCCAAATCCAGATTAGGTGGGGAGTTCATTACCCTTACTAAGCCCCAAAAATCACAAATTTGCATCCGCATTACCCTCATTAACTAAAAGAAATCTAGAGATGACTCTAAGGACCGTCGCGCTCACTTAGGGCAGAAGAAGGCCGTGGGTAGTTCATTGCTTATCCGCGTTTCTTTTGTGGTGTCTAAGGCAAGTGTCTCTAAGGCTAGTGGTTATATAATTAGGCTCACTACTTACGTAGTGGAGAACCTCCCACTTACCTGGCCACATGAGAGACAAAGAGGCAGTGGAGGATTGATCCTGTGACTGGTCTTTTGGCAGTTAGGAGCGGTCTAGAGCTTTGACCAAGATGACCACTAGATTTTAGGGTTGCTTGTTGCATTTGTTGTGATCGCATCATTTTTTTCAAAAATCCTTATATTTTCAAAACAAACACCAATCACATTCAATCATTTCCTCTAATTATATTCATGCTGCCACTTGTACTAAACCCTTTTAGTGCAAGATAGGCTGGACCCGGGATTCTAGTGCCCGTTTAGTCCGTGTTCCTTCTATCGACTCCGAAGTCGGTATTTCTACGTTAACTTCTTCTTTACCCACCACACCCACATCGATGGATCCTTCTCCATCGAACTTCTTTACCACTAATCTGCCGCCGTCCGTTGGTGCGCAGAATCCACCCCGCATCTCTCTCCAAGAGAGGTGCTATCCTACACGAGGTCCTCTTTCGACCTGTCTCTCCATTCCACCAGCCAACGGGGACAATTTTCAGATTAAACCCCAATACATCAACCTTCTACCCAAATATCACGGTCTCGAGTCTGAAGACGCATATGTCTTTATCACCAAATTTGAAAACGTATGCGCAATGATGGGTACTTCACAGCTTTCTGTGGATGTATGCGTCTTCGTCTTCTCCCATTTACCTTGTGTGATATAGACGAGAAGTGGCTGTATAACACTACCGCACATTCCATTACAAATTGGGAAGAATTCATCAAAGCATTCCTTAAGAAATTCTACCCAAATCATAAAACAGCTTGAGTCCGTAGCGAAATCAATCAATTCACCAAGCTTCCAAATGAAACATTCTCAAAATGTCTTGAACGCTTTAGGGATCTGTTAGTTCAATGTCCACATCACGGAATCCCCAGATGGGATCTGTGCCGAATCATTTATGAGGGCATTAATCCTAACACAAAACAGACCCTTGAATTAATATGTCAAGGCAACTTCATGACCAAAGATGATGGGGAAGCCTGGAAATACATAGAAGATTTCGCTGAAAAATCTTTACAGTGGGAGGGTGTGAGTCAATCGTCTAGGGCTGGCAATAACCAATCGGAAGTTTCCATAGGAGTTAGAGCTGACATTTCAGCCCAACAAAAGAAACTCGAGACAATGGAAAATAAATTTTTAGCCGCCGCCCTAAATCAAATGTCACTCTCCAAAACTGTATGTGGATGCTATTCTGATCCTTCTCATTTGATGGAAGAATGTCCACGAAATTCTCCGTTTCAAGGTCACGAGCATACCAATGCTGCTTTTCAAAGACTTAGGAACGCTCCATTTTCTTCCACTTATAATCAGGTTTGGAGGAATCACCCTAACTTTGCTTGGAACCAATCACAAAATCAAAACACGGTTCCAAATCAAAACAATTTCCAAATTGCTCCTCCACCACAACAGCAACCACTTCCATTGAGTCAGCACCCCTTCCAAGCACAAAACTTCCAAAATCCGGTCAACACACCTGCACCGTCTAATCCTTTGCAGTTGACCGGTACTGATGAATCCTCTTCATTCATGAACTTGCTTTTGACAATAAAGACTTCCGTCGATGATATAAAGAGAAACTCCACTTCTCAAAATGAGACTATAAAATCTATGGAAGAAGAAATTGCACGATTAAAAGCTGAAATGAGTGCAAGAGAGGAAGGGAAACTTCCAGCTCAACCTTTGCCCAATACTGGCTGTTCACATCATGTGAATGCAATCACGTTGAGATCTGGAAGAGTATTTGACAATCATGTTGGGGAAGAGATTGATGACACAGAAAAATCTATCGATGATACCCCGGCTGAGACCTTTCCTTCCACTTCTATTTCTAATTCTAACCCCAGTTCTTCTACCCTACCATCTTCTTCCGAGCCTATTCTCCGTTTTCCCAAGGCTCGACACCTCAGCCAAGCTCTTCTAGTCCACCAAAAATGATCCCCACTCCTATTCTTAGATCGTTTCCACCCACACGATCTTCTCCAATGTTGGACCCCGACCTTATTGCTCAAGCTCCTTACCCGAATCGGTTAAGGGGAAACATACCAAGTCCACAAACGGAGAAGATCACGGAAATCTTGAAACAGGTTAACATCAACATCCCTCTTCTAGATGCTATCCAACAAGTCCCCGCATATGCGAAAGTTCTTAAAGACTTGTGCACTAGAAAGAGGAAGACTCAAGTGCCCAAGAAGATATTCATGGCAAAAACAGCAGACACAGCCTTCCCCCAATAATTACCGAGGAAACGTAAGGATCCTGGGTATCCTACGATTTCCATTTCTATCGGAGAAAAACACATCAACCGTGCTCTACTTTACCTTGGCGCAAGTGTTAACCTGATTCCTTTCTCGGTTTACGAGCAGTTAGGGATCGGAGAGTTGAAACCGGCACATTGCACTCTCCAGATGGATGACCGATCAAGCACCAAACCTAGGGGTGAACTGGATGATGTGTTAATAAAAATCGGGGAATTTGTATTCCCTGTGGATTTTATTATAATTGATACACAACCTGTAGTGAACCCACGGAATCAAATTCCGGTGATTTTAGGTCGCCCCTTTTTAGCCACTTCCAATGCTATCATCAACTGTCGTAATGGTTCTATGACCCTATCTTTCGGAAATAGGTCAATAAAGCTGAACATTTACAAGTTGGGAAGTGTACCCTCCGAACCTACTGCTCAAGCATGTTCTGTCGAATTAATGGATGTCGACAGCAGCGAATTTGACGATCCTCAAGATACTGATCTTGACTCTTTTCATACGTTGTTATTTGACCCAACTATGTATCATACACATACGGACTCTTCCACTGAGTTGTCCGGGTCAACAACTAACACTGATTTTGAACCGTTTTTGGAGTCTGAAGATCACCCCGCATTTTGTGATGACATTATTCTTCGGGGTATTGATGAAACTTATGAGGAGATCTTCGCTGATGAACTCGCATTTTTGAATGACACGGGTGTTGAGATGAATCATCTCCTAAACAATAAAATGGAACCTCCACCCCTTTTTTTGGACTATAAAAGGATGCGAGTAATCCATCATATACACTGTATCGTCTCTCCAAAATAAGACGCACACACATTCTATTCCACCACGTACCCTTTCCCCACTTCTTTTTCCACCAACCTGAGCACTACATTGATAAAATTTTTGAATGGTTGGTGTTAACTTTCGGTCTTTGCAAAGCTTGGCATCGACCACTGATTTTTGACCCCCTCATGTGATTTTCAAAGATTAACATTGTTTAACTCAAGTTTGGGGGGGGTATAATCTGGCTCTTGAAAAGAAAATTTTTACACAAAATGACGAGCCAAAAATAAGTTTGGGGGAGGATTTTCACTTAAATATTTTGCCCCCATTAATAAATTTCCTCCCAAGCTTACAGATTTTTGAGATTTAGCAGAAGGCAACAGTGAGGACACTGTTGAAAACAAGTTTGGGGGAGGTTTGTGCTTATTTTCGCATCATTTGCATATCATTTTGCATAAGCACAAAACATGTTTTTCAAAACCTATAAAAATTTAAAAATTTTCAAAAAAATAAAAATTTTGTACATAAATAAGATAATAAAAGATTAGATAGTGAAAAATTACATCCAAAAGATTAGAAAAATTTAAGAAAACCTAGAAAATTAGAAGTTTTCGTAAACGAACTAGTAATAAGTAGTTATGAGTCGTTGTCCCAAGTGTTAGTAAGATGAAGGAAGTTACTAATCTGAGGATAAAAATATGTCTGAAAAATAGTTCCTATTCTGGAAGCCAAACATTTTGAACGTTGATACCCTACTATTCACACTTACACACGTCTTGAAACTCGGGATAGTAGAGGATACCTTGAAATGCTCTTGTCTAAAAGCCAAAGTGTGAAGAAAATAAAAAAAAATGATGAAGAACATATAAAATGGTGAGAAAAATGAACACTGGTTTTTTTATCGCCAAGGCAGCAATAAAAAAATATAGCTAGTGCGCTTCATCACCTAGTGCCTTAGACCAACTGGTCTGAGAGTCACTGCTAAGCCTTATGTGGTGCAAGACGAGGAAAAACACCAAATAAGCAAGCAAATGAGTAATCGGTCGATTAGTACCTCAAGAAGTATTAACGGTGGCATGAAAGTGTGTGAGCAAATTCATCTAAATATTCATTAGTTAAAAAGTACTGAGGCAGATGGACAAGAGTATGATAGCTTGAATTGAATTCTCCGGGTGTAGGGATGTTCTTTACACACACGTAGGGTTATATGATCGATGTTTGGAAGAAAGATAGGAATGAAGAATAAAGACGATGTTTTATTGAGGGGTTATGTGATTTCTAACATCTTTTCATGACTATTAAGATAGGGCTCATGACAACCGAAAAGCTAGCATAGTTGGAAACCCTAATTTTCAAAGTCTTTCTTTTACAATTCTCGTCTTTATATGTAATATTCACGGTCTTCCTTTTATTATTGGATTTTTTGGGTGCAATCCGCTGAAAACCGTCAGGAGACAACACTCCTCCTCCTAGGGACACCTAGAGGTTTAAAAGATTGTTGCACGTGCTCAGTGCAATCGTGTTGCCTACGAAAGTATGCTAGTTAGTTTCCCTTTTTCTTTATTTTCTCCTTCTCTTTTTAATAAAACAATTCGCTCGAGACGACCGAAAATAAGTTTGGGGGAATTTGATTAGTCGAAAATAATGTATTTTTAACACATCAATTTCCCTATTAATTGCATTCATCTAAAGGTATTCAGGTTAAGTATTGCACATATTAGCAAAACAGTCGTAAAATACTGAATTACCTGTGTTATACTTTAAAACCGACACTTTGAGAAAAATTGAGTGTTTATCATGGCATTGCATCATCCTTGTATAGCGCAACACCTGTTTCGAAGTCTGTGCAGGAAATTTCAGAAACCGAGCCAAAATTGTCAAAGTGCTGATAAAAGATGCGCCAAGTTTAAGATTTTTGATCTGGCAATAAACTAGAAGGAGTTATAATATTAAACAAATCAGAAAAATACCAAGATGTCATCAGAAAGCCACAGTTGAAGACTGAAGCTCTAAGGCGGCCAAAGCAGGCATGTGCCGCGGATCCGCGGTAACGTGACAATGATATCTGTTGGAGATAGTGCCCTCAGAGTCAATTATTGGATCACAGGCACGTGATTGCAATGATTGAGGGAGGACCTATACCGGCAGGACAGTCTTACTCAAGATGATAGTATGCTATCTGGTTTACCTTTATCATCGTGTACTGTTTTAGGTGACCTTACAGGTCACTATAGCGCGTTGATAGAGCCCCTAGGATTCTTGCTTGACTGCCAGCATTATGAGGGAGATCATATACGTGGGAGCTGGGGTCTATGAGCACATCCTTAAAAGGTCCCTAGTCGTGGGAGTTTTCGAGACAGGGCATTGATACTCCAGAGTAGACTAGTGTATACAGTCGAGACCCCGACGAGGGGCGGTGGCCGGTCTCACAAGCCACTGGTGTCAGTTGGTTCATCTAATATGTATACAGGTGCTCATTGGGTTATGAGTACACCGGACAGGACTCGCCGGGAACATGCTAGTTGGTCTTATACCTGACGTCAGATAGCAGTTCCCTGGTGACATGTGTACGGTTAGTTCATCGACCTGAGATCGTCATTTGTCTCGTGCGAGTTCCTACTGTACTTTGAT
The DNA here is from genome assembly GCA_030015575.1 of Agapanthus africanus. Lineage (NCBI taxonomy): Eukaryota > Viridiplantae > Streptophyta > Magnoliopsida > Asparagales > Amaryllidaceae > Agapanthus > Agapanthus africanus. Next base: position 308,679,777 of record CM057337.1, read on the forward strand.
TACTACCCTACCACGCTCAAAGGAGTTGTGCAAACAGGTTTTAGTTGGGTACAGTCCCGAGCCACATGGAGGCAGTGAACGGATCTGTAGGGGTTCGTCTCTCCCGGTATTGGGGGTGAGGTCGCGCTGTGTCTAGGAGTGCCATTACACGAAGTCCTTGGCCAAGGCAGGAGATTTACTGGTAGGTATTCCAGTAATATCTTAGGGTGTTCTGGGCTACACTCCGACACGACTTGTACCGCTTTTGGGGGTCTGACTTTTACCAACCCCCTAGGCCCGCTATGCGATGCTCATAGACGAACGGACCGGACTGTACGGATATTATCATTGACAGGCTCAGTAGGGTGTCAGGATGATTTCGCTCATCGATGTCCCTTTTGGTCAATACCTGGTAGCCCGTTACGTATGGCTAATACCTCTGATGTGCTAGTGGTTAAATCCACAGCCAAAGTATTGACGAGTCTTTAGAGTCCCCCACAGACAGTTTCTCAAGTTTCGGGCGAAACGCTGTAGAGGCCGAATGGAGATATGGCAGGGTTCGATCAGATACGTGCGGTATTACACGGATCATGATCAGACGGATAATACTAGCGGGCTTTGGTTTAAGTCGGATCCTAGTATTGTACCGTGTAGATTTTGTCTCATTGCTTTTGTATTCGGTCGGAATACAAATGCAGGTATGTATATACGGTCGCGGGGTTTTCCTGTAATTTATTACAGGATCGTCTTTTTGAAGTTGCCAGTTTGCATTCCGTTTCGGCCAGTTTTCCTTTGTTCCTTCATGGCCGGATTTTTCTGATTGAGGGGCTAATTTGCAAGTGTGCAAATTTGCAATTGTGGAGGGTTTATTTGTAAATGAGGGATTATGATGGTTCTAGCATCTTTGCTTTTTCATGCATCATTACTTGCATTAATGAGAAAGGATTTGAGATAAGAGTTGATTTGGATTATGATGTGAGGATTGCTTTTTGGTTGTGGTCACCATTTTCCTTTTCCCACACTCACCTCCTTTGCTTGTTTTTTCCCACTCCCCATTCATAGAGGGCCGGCCACTTCTTGGTAGAGAGAGAGGTTCATTTTTGTGTGGGGGAAAAGATTATCATTCTCATTTTTTGCTAGCCACAAAATGATATCGCTCATTTCAAAGTTCATTTCTTCACCTCCATTCTTCAATGGCAACTTCAACAACCTCTTTGAGACAAACCTTGCTACACTTAGCCTACAGCATTCCTTGGACGCGTCGGCCAGCACACTTCGGGGACGAGTTGCTTCGGATGAAGCGGGAGCCCGTAAAAAGACTTCTCGATGTGGTGCCCTTTCCGACGATGAGATGAAGACCGGAGATTCCGTGAGGAGATCGGAGTGGAGGCCGAAGACCGAAGGACATGGATCGCTCGGTATAGCTCTCTACCCCATTCTCTAGTTTGCTAGCATTAGGTTAATGGCCCGATTTGGGTTTATAGTGCGCGGTAGTGCCGGTTTACAAGTTTTGTAAAAGTTTCGTTTCCGCATTCCAGCGTCGGATTGACGGCCGGGGCGCTGCCGTGCACTTACAATATCATCAAAGCTTCACTGCATTATTCTTCTCTCAATGTCTAGACTTCATCAAGCTATGTCAAACTCCAGAATTCTCCAGAATATTCTTCCAGATCAGCAAAGCTCATTGATCAAGCTAATCATGTTCAAGCTTCCAAAGCAAGCTACTTAACAAACTAAGCCTAGAAGCATCTCCCTAACCTCCAAGCTTATGAAGGAAGCTAAAGCCTAACTAACTACTTCTAGAGTCTTCTACCTAACTACCTAGCTTACAAGGGAAGCAACCTAATCCAAGCATACAAAGGAAGCTAATCATTCTTAAGGCTATAAAAGGGACCCTAGGCTTCACTTCTAGAGGTTGCTCAATAATTGGTTGTTCTCCAAATTAAATACAAGTTAAGTGACACAACTTGTAAACCCTAAATCCCCAATTCAAATTCCAAAGCCAAAATAAAGAACTTCGAGTACCAAATCAAGCAAGAAGCCTTCGATCCTTTAGAAAGCGACACCGGACTTCATCGGAGCAAGCGATCCACGAAGATCCGCGACTCAAGGAGACGAGCGAAGCCGAAATCGACGATCAAGTTCCTTCCTCTTGTAGTTCTTGAGAGTTGTAACTAAATTGTTGATATAATAAAGGTGAAGATCTTTAATCTTGCTTTCTTTACATTCTTGCATCATGATCCAATCTCAATTCTTGATTATGTTTCGTGTCATGATGTTTGAGTGAAACTTCGCTCGTGAAGGAGTCGAGACGATTAATAGACGATGATGATTTAGATTCTTTTACAATTCTTAAGTCCTACGAGTTTGTAAACCCTAGCAAATTGAAGAATCGATGACCTAGTTTCGATGCGATGCTTTCTTGATTGTGTTCGCTCGAAACTAGTGATCAACGATCGATTATTTAATTTACTAGAGACTAGAATGTGAATGATATCGACGAAAGGACAAGGGATAGAAGATGAAACCCTAGTTTCACAAGAAATCCCTAATTCTCGTTGATCATCATCGATCTAGTATCAATTCATCGATGGATAAGAATAAGTAATCAATAGATTTCATCACATCTATAGATCCGATCGATTCCTACGAGCCTCACTTCGATTCTTGATTCATGGATTGGAAATCATCAATTGACAATTCTTGATTTTAAATGTTTTCTTGATTCTTCCTATTAGATCTAGATTTTACTAATTCTTGAACTTCAAATTTATAAATCATGAATTGTCTTTTCTCTTTTCTTTAAATTTTTGACTCATCTAATTCGAAATACGAATGATTACACTTTCCCTATGGACGATCCACACTTACTAATGCGCTACATCCGACACCGTTATTGATTGCGGTCAAAATATTTTTGGTTGTGATTTCTATACATTTTCTACCTACATACCGAGAAAATATATCAATCATGTGCCTAACAGCAATATCAGGTGCATCTGGTATGCACAAAGAAGCCCGATTTAGTGCATCTGGTGTACATCGAAATCGCATCTCATAAAATGCGCCGAACATGCGCGAAAATCCAAATCAGGTGCATCCATCATGCACGAATAAATCTAAATCATGTGCATCCAATATGCACGAAATCACGAAATCCAATATCAAGCGCCGAACATGCGCAAAATCCATTCCAAGCCCGCAAAATATGCGCAAGAATCCAAATCAAATGCACAGAGTGCACGAAATCAACATCATTATCATAATCGAAATCGACGGTATACAATAAACCTCAATCCAAATCAGGTATACCGCGGTATATAATCTCATAACCATGTGCATCAGCGTGCACAAATCAAATCAAATACTAAAAGTGCATGAAAACTATGCTGAAAGCACAAGTCAAATCACAAGCCTACCATAGGTATGGAATCAAAATCGCTATCTCAAATGACATCTAATCAAAGTCAAGTTCTACTGTGGTGCATAAAATCTCAATCATGCAAATAAATCGCCCAAAATATCAGGCATGGAATCAAAATCAACATCTCGAATGATATCAAATCAAAATTAAGTGCAACTGTGATATACAAAATCTCAATCCAGTGTAACTAACATGCACGAATAGAAATCCTAATCGAGTGCATCCGGTGCGTACAAAATCCAATATTAAGTGCCTAATATGCGCAAAAATCCAATCCAAGCGCCTCAGTCTGTGAAAAGTATCTAGTGCAGTAACATGCATGAAAATGAACATCAAGTGCAGACACGCACAAAACACAAATCTGGTAACACAAATGCTCAAAGATATAAATCGGGTGCAACCAAGGTACGGAGTATAATTCCGGCGCAACCAATGCACAAATACCTAGCTGGTGCGACAAATGCTCCGATACCAACTTTGTCACGAACCGAAAAGTACGGAACATGACCGGCACTTAAACTACGAAACGTCTCGAGTCGAGTTAGGGTTTCATTCTTCTAGAGGGTACCTACATATAATAAACAATCGCAATTGCTATTAACATCATGTCCAGAAACCAAAACGGCACACGGATTGCCTATGGGTCAAAACCTATAGCCCCACGCGTGCAAAACGACTAAACAACCCTTGTTGTTGATGTACAAACATGCAACAACCCAATATGAATCCAAATATCAAGAATTAGCATTTCAAAATACGGAAAACATATCCAAAATCACACTAGAATGCTCCCAGATTTTGACTCGGGTCAAATAAAGCTAAGCAAACAAGTATAGGGTGCTGTATATGATGTATATGAGCTACTGGACCAACCCCGACACCTCATGCCACCAAGTTGCCGACCCCTACCGCTAAAATTCTGGCCAGCTCAGCCGTCCCTGCTCTGTTGGGCTTTGTCTTCATAGGGTGGTCTCCTGGTGGTGTATCTAGGTCCCTGGTATTGTTTTCTACTCTCAAAACCTCCCCGGGTCTCTCCAGATTTCTCTGCACACTACAAACACTCACAAAACCGACATGGACCAATTCTAAAGTTTGTATTCTCTGTTCTAAACTCAATTCCAGGTCTCTAATTTGATCCCTAGGGTCTTGTACAGCAACCACATATCACTAATTCCCCAAAATCCTCAAACCCTTCTCTTGAATTTTCTAAACACCACATACCCTAACCAAACACATTCTAAACTAATCTAGAATGCAAGAAATATAAAACTAAACTAAATGGAAGAATTTATACCTCTTTTAGGCCACTCAAGACAGCCCTAGCCCCCAAAAGTTTCCAAAATCCCATTTTGCTTGGTCCAATGTGCTTCCCTTGAGCTTGTGCATGTTTTTAAAGAAATGGGTATGGTGTTTTGGTGAATATTTTGATATGGGTCAATGAAGGTAGAAGATGGAGGGAGATGGGGAAGAAGAAGAAGAAGAAAATGGTGGAGGAACAATGAGGCAGCACCCCCCTCTCTCAAGCATGTCTCCTATCATGATTATGTCCCCTTTTCTCTCTCCTCAAGTCATCATTACACCCTTTTCCCATTCTTTTTCTTTCTCACCACAATAAAACCAAATACATAACACAAATGAAATGAAACAATATGTAACATGTTATGGTGCACTATCCATGAAAACTGTAGAAACACGGATTTGGCTTAATCGCGATTAGCAGTGCACTAATCGGGTTTTTATGAAAACTGCATATAATAAATTTTAAAAATGCCAGATCCTTTAAATATATTTTTAAATGAATAAATCATTTTAAATTTCCATTTATTTCATAATTATAGGTATATATTTATACCCTTTTTCGAAAACCCTAATTTTGCAAATCGGGCAGTTTTCGGGAAATATATTATTTTAATATTAAATTCCAAAAATAATATTTTATATTTTCTGAAATGTTACACTATTTCATAAAGGTAATACTATGATATCTAGGGTAACCGTATGTAAATATGTGCCAACAATAAGTAAATGCAAGTATGCAAGTGGATATCATCCAATAATATAATCAATATCAATATACATGTGGATCTCGTCTACTCGAAACATCGTAATAGCATATGCATGTAAATATATGAGAATATTAAGAATGTGTGTGTTCATCAATGACACACCAAAACATGAACCTGAGTGTCCAATATCGACACTCGAAATATCCTAAAACCCGTGTCCAGTATCGACACGTAAATCCTCATATCTCCGGCTCCGGCTATCCGGACTGGCCTGTATCCATCTCATGACTCCGGTCGGTATCCTTCGGATAACCTCCAGGTCCAAAATACTATCACCGGTAGGTAGTATTCCCCTTGCCAGGCTCAACGCCATCATCTACGAACATCTTGCCCCGGGATACGTCATCGGGTCCACCATGCACCCGTAGACGGTTCCTCCTCCTCCTCGAATCGGGTGTATGATATCGCTCAAGAGTCGAGAAAACTCATGGTGGACTATACAATTATCATATCAGGAGAAACCGGGTTTTTAAAATAATACATACTTTCTTTTGAAATAACCACGATTCTCAAATTCAAAAATCTCGTGAAAACAGTATATCTCAATGCGTAAAATCGTAAAGCATGATGTATACGACATATAACAGAATGTACGCATATCAGCAAATCATTCAACAAGGAATAGTAATATGCATATATCAAGGAAAAACCGCCCTTTAAAATGAATCCAGTTTTAAAATATATCTTGCGGTTTCCAGTTTCTCCAAGTTCAAATGCAACATGTATAAAGGTGTATATGCAACTATAGCAAGTAAATTATACAAGAGTCATATCATGATGCAGCAATTCTACTGTGTAGTGGCATGGCAATTATCGATGATGAAGTGTGTGAGTCGGCAAATTTGTGTAAGTGTGACATACACATCATCGATAATAGTGCAGGTGTACTAGCACACGTATATGCAATGCAATAGTAATGACATGAACGTAACATAAAGTAAATCAGCAGCTAAAAGGTAAAAGGTATACGTAGCTAACATGACCGAGTCGGTGAATCTATCAAACGGCATCCTCTAGTCAAGGGTATGGATCAATCGTCTATTAAACTCGTCACGTACGGTAAATCGTCGTACGGCGTCAATAATCAATTTAGGATCCTTACAACCTATAAGACAATGAGGGTACGGACCTAACGTCTCGTATGGCATAACTCACAAGATTCACATCATTATCCATATATATATACCTATCTCTCAGGTCCATCCGTATAAATCTCAGATCATGGGACCGGCAAAGGTATCAATTATCACATATTGACTAGTATCCGTATACCAACATATCATTACATCGTTGCCTTCTTTTATATATACATTCTACTTTATTAAACTAGTTTCATGTTACGCTAAACTCAAAGTTTATTCTATTGTAATACCTATCTATAAGTAGTAATTCGTTTTCACTTTTTATATCTCAAAATATATACTTAATTACTAATATTATTACTAACTATCTTTTAACTATATTCCTAGTTTCCTAATTTAGGTTTCTATGACTGTATCCTATAGATCGGTTTACATTTAATATTTGCGGGGGTGGTATACACCATCTACCCGACTTCACTCGTAGATATAGATCTACTCACCTAGTCCTTGCTCGCCGAAGTCGATGACGCCAGGCTCTGTTGCTTCGGAATCCACGCGAGGGTACCTACAATGATACACAATCGAAATCACTATTAACATCAAGTTCCGAAATCCAATACGGCACGCGCATTGCTTATAGGTTAGAACCTGTAGCTTACGCGTACAAAATCAACCAAACAACCCTTGTTGTTGATGTACAAATGCCAAACAACCCAAAATAATATCAAATACCAAAACCCAAGTTTCAGAATCGCAAAACACGAAAACAACAACCTAGGAAAATCACTCCCAGATTTCACTATAGGGCAAACTAAGGGATTTTGCATATAGGGTTAGTCTAGATATAACATGGGGGGACTACCAACCAAAACTCACCCATTTTTGCTATGACCAGGCCGCAAATTGCGGCCTGGGGGATTAAATCTGCAGCCATGTAGTGGGGGGAGGGGCTCAGGTTTTAAGGGATGGTCCATGGTTGCTTGCACGTCTCATGGTCATGGGAACTTATTCAATGGTTGTCTCGGGTCACTCCAGGTCTCCAAATACACTCACAAATTGCCAAATTTACCAATGTCGGAAAGATCTAAGTTCGTGTTTGGTTTCTAATTATTGTTCTAGGTTAGTAAAAACACCATCCAAGTCTTGTTAACAGCCACTATACATCATCAATTCCCCACAATTACCCAAACCCTTCTCTAGGGTTTTCCAACATCACCAATCTACACCTTAACCCAATTCTAATTTACTAGAATGCTAGGAAAACAAAAACTAAATCAAGTGAAGATAATTTTACCTTAATTGGGCAACTCAAGAAAAACCCTAGCTTCCCCAAGTCATCAGAATCCGTCTTTTCTTGGTCCAAAGTGTAGAGGATGAAGAGGGGATCAATTTTAATGAAAGGGGTTTAGGGTTTTGATAAAACTTTTTAGATGATTTCATGGGTTGAAGTGGAGGGGGATGAAGATGAAGAAGGAGAGGAAGAAAAGAAATATGGAGGAAATGGGGCTTCCCCCTCTCTCTCAAATATTACCTTTTTACCCCTCTCATTTTCTTATCAATTAAATATTAAAACCAAAACACATAATACCCAAGACAACATAAGAAATAACATGTAATCAAATGCGACATGATACGGTGCACTAACCATGGAAAACTGTATAATCACGGAATTGGCTTAATCGCGATTAGCAGTGCACTAATCGGGTTTTATCCAAACTGCATATAATAAATATTTTTTTTAAAAAAAATGCCAAGTTCGATAAATATATTTTTAAATGAATAAAATCATTTTAAATTTCCAATTATTTTATAATTATTGGTATATATTTATACCATTTTACGAAAATCCCAATTTCGCAAATCGGGTAATTTTCGCGCAATATATTATTTTTAATATTAAATTCCAAAAATAATATTTTATATTTTATGAAATGTTACAATCTTCCCCCTTAAAGAAATTAGGTCGCCGAATTTAAATTTAAACCCCTAAGTACTAAAATATTTCAGTAATCAACTCAAATCGACGGGGCTCCGAAATCATGGGAGATATAGAAAACCACAGCACATCGCGTGCGACTGAAAATAAACACAACTCAAAATCGAACTCCGTCAAGCGTCTTGTGAATCATCGGATTTGCACGCAGATCATCGAAGTTACAATGGAGATACAGATCTCGAAATCCATTACTGAAATCCATTATGCATAGTCAAATACTATAATACATATATATAGCACGCATCCTTGGAAAAATCTTAAAACCGAATAAAACGCCTGCAAAAATCTTTCTGAATTGCCGTGTGATGCGTAACTCACGACATAAGGGGCGGACGCTCATTGTAAAGTAGTAAATATACCCTTATATGTTTTTGCTCGAATTATACGTTCCGCCATTTTTAAAATATCCTGAAAGGTTTTCCTTTATAACGTTCGTGCCGCTCGCGGACACGTAGGAAATAGTGAGACTATAGCTCTTCTATTTTTTTTTTTAAAACCTCTTGTTAAACTTTTCTAATGCATGAAAAGCACTCAGGTACTGTCCTCAGATCAGTCCTGTTTGGTTACTACACAATATAGTGCCCAACACGAAAACAAAGTGCTCAAAAGCAAAATAAGCCTCAAAAGGCGTATCCAACAATCACGTGCGTCTGGTGTGCATGGAAATCAAATCCAAATACTGGTGCCACAATATGCACAAAGCAAAACCAAGCGCAACGGGTGTGCACGAAAATATCTGTCCAGTGCAACGAGTGTGCATGACAACAATATCTGGTGCATCTATTGTGCACGGAAATCTCAATCGTGTGCATCCAGTGTGCACAAAATCACATCTCATATCATGAATGAATGAAATCTAAATCAAGTGCATTCAATATGCATGAAACCCAAAACCAAGCGCCTAATATGCGCAACATCCAAATCAAATGTGTCAGGTCCGTAAAAAGCATTTAGTGCAATAGTATGTACGAAAAATATAAGTCTGGTGTAACAAATGTACAAAAATACAAATCTAGTGCATCAATGCACAAAATACAAACAATACTCCAATGTGTATAAAGTAACACCGAGTGTACCAAGGTGTATAAAGTCATAAACGTGTGCAACTGCATACACAAAACACATATCAATGCACTGCAAGCACATGTAAGCTATACCGAGTGCAAAATCAAATCGAGTGCATACCACACACACAAAATCAAATCAACTGTATGAAATCCAGGAAATCATAAACATGTGCAGCCAAGGCACAAAAATCAATATCGAGTGCAATATATATGCACAAATCATAAATCAACACAACGGTGTATAAAAATATATGTCAAGTGCAATAACTATGCACGAAAATGTAATGACCCAGTAGGTGCCGTAGTGGCGCACGAAATCGATATCATAAAACTCATCATCAAAACTCAAATCCAAGTGATATAAGCGTGATACTCGGATCACAACCACAAATCGCAACAAATGACATTGAGGTATACCTCCTACAATGTCGAAAGAAAAATTGGTGCGCCCAAAACTGGTAGAGTAAGAACATCCGCTTGCCTCCTGCTTACTGTCTGGCGTCCTCTGTCTCTGGGTCCTCATTTCTCTTGTGGATTACCATACTTGCAATCCATCGGCTCTTCGGTTCTGTCAGGTGTGCCAATGGAAACGATTCCGCTCTGGCACTTCTCTGGGCATCTCTTGGCCAATTAGTATGACCACTCATAATGCAGCACGTCACTGGCGTTGGCTTCTGGTCCTTTGAATACACGTCACACATCTGATCCTAGGTGCAAATCTTATTGCAGCAGTGTCCTGGAAGGAACTTGCTCAGGGTCTCTTCTGATCTTGCCTATGCCGAACTATACGGAGGCTGGTACTCTTACAAAGTCTTTTCTTGCTTTCTGGACATCTGCGTTCTCAGCACAGCTTTTCCTCATGAACTGGTCATATCTCACACCTTTGTATACATATCAGATCTCTAATCTCAACGGGAAGTAGCAATAGCTTGCTGACATCTCGCACGAATATCTTGTTCCTCTCATCTTTATTATCGTCTGCTTCAACGTCACGTCATGCTATCTGCGTACTGCAACTGTCTCGGCTACAGTCAATCCGGAGTCTTTCACACGGACTCGAAATCACGAACTCGGTATCTTCATCACTCTGTAGAAGATCTCTAGCCGAACACGTTCTCAGGAACTCGTCCATACCATCCGAGGAATACTCAATACTCGTCCGTTCTCGATCAACTCACAACACATCTGGGTGAGGTTCGCTATCTGAAACTGGTCCACTTACTGGTCTCCTATATTATGATATCAGGACGACGTTAAACTTTTCGTTCGATTTGTCAAAGTCCCATAATTCCCTGAAAGCTCAGCTCTGAGCATAGTTTAATAACATCTAGTACACGCCACAGTACCTATGGACCAACCGTAGAAGAGCAAACCCAAGCCTCACTGATGGCACCGCTATACTGCCGCAAACCCTAAGGTTCAAAAGCGGTTCCATAGTCATCATGTCGAGTTAGGGTTTCATTCTTTTAGAGGGTCTACAGAATTACTTGCATGTTTCTCCGAATGCTTTAAACTTGGAAAAATGGTTCCTGACATTCGTTCGAACTTTTAATTTTGCCTAGACAACATGTGAATACCCTTCGTCTCTCAACTCAAGATAGACTAGCTATCATCTGTCGTATCTCTGCATGGAAGCTCCAGCGATCTCAGCTCATGATGTATGGAGGTAGTAAGTCCATGTCACGCACCCCACGAACTTGCGGGGAGGCGGAATATATGAAACACGATTATCAAAGCTTCGTAACACGGACTTGAGCGCATGAATCGTATCTAAACCGTTACTAGCAAACTACGAGAGGTTTAACTACTCGGATTCGAAGTTATATCTCACATTACTTGTCCTTCGGGTCTTCATCGCTGTCCTCCACTCCTCGTAGGCTCCTTAGAACATCGGCACCTCAACGGCCTCCTAGAGTCAAAGACGATCCACCCGAGAGCTCCTACGCTAAGCTTGATCTCTAACTTGAGATAACTAGGTTGTTCAAAGTGCTAATCTAAGCTACCTAGGGGATATAGAGTGAGGTTATGGATGTATTAGTCTAGCTAACCCTTGATCTCAACACATGAGAGGTTAGGGTTAGGGTTTGAAGAGAGAGAGAGAGAGAGAGCTTGAGGAGAGAGAAGGTGAGAAAGTGAACCCTTTTGGATGAATGAAATCGTTTGTGTATATATGAAACATATGATAATATTAAGTAAATAACAAATAATGAATTATCACCATGTTTCATTAATACACTAAGTGATTCATCACATGAGTCATATAAAACGTTAAATGCATCATTAACTCAATGTATGAATCACTACATGACTCATTAATCCAATTAATGCATATGCCACCTTAACCCCCAAGTCACCATGCTTCTAGAAGCTTCCCGGAAAATTACGAGAACGCCCCTCCAATCCGTGAAAACACAGAAAAACTTTAGACTGTATAAATCCAATAACCCGATACTAGAATTTGGCTTAAACCAAAACCGGCTAGTAAAAACTGTCCGAACGTCGCACGTGCGTTTAAACACGTATGCGTCCGAACCCTTGTCGTAAAACCATATGACCTCTATATCGTTTTGCCTGGTGCAGGGAAACTCTCTGTGTGGGACTCCAAAGACTCGACACTACGCTGGCAGTGGGTTTAACCACAGACCGCAAGCGGCACTAGCTGTACGTAACGGTCCCCACGTAGATGTCGATAAGAAGGCCGATGAGGAAACCCATCCGAACTCCTACTGAGCCTGATGTGACAATCTCCGTACAGTCCGGTCTATTCGTCTAAGACTATCGCATATCGAGCCTAGGGGGCGGCAAGCGTCAGTCCCCTAATAGCGGTATAAGTCGTGTCGGAGCGTAGCCCATTACACCCTGAGAAACTACTGGAACCTACCAGTAAATCTCGCTTGCCCTGGTCAGGGTCTTTGCGTAATGGCTCTCTGACACAGCGCGATATCATCTCCCAATACCGGGAGAGACGAATCCTATCTAACCGCCACTGCCTCCAAGTGCTCGGGAATGTACCCAACTGCTACCTGTTTGCACGACTCCTTTGAGCCGTGGTAGGGTAGCAATCTAAGAACAGTGGGACACACTCGAGGCGAAGTAGCAGTGTCAAGTGTGCGGACTATGCTGTACTCATGTCACCTGGGAACTGTTGACTGACGATGGGTATAATATCAACCAACAGTTCCCCTGCGAGTCATGTTCGGTGTACCCGTAACCTAACGAGCACCTGTATACTATCTCCAGTACGACGTACTGATGGCTGTGGGACAGACCATCTCCCCAAATGGGATGAGAAGCGTACACACTTAGTCTACTCCGGAATATCGATGCCCTATGTCGATAATCCAACGACCAGGGACCTGTATAGGATGTTGCTTACAGACTACCCAGCCTCCCACTAGTGTGGCTGCCATCACAATGCTGGTAATCAAGCAAAGATCTTATGGGCTCTACTAATATGTATAAGTGATACGTTACAAGAAACATATGCACATATTAAAGTAGACACAAACCAAGTAGCATACTGCCATTTTTAGCAAAACTGTATATACAACTGTGAATATCCCAAGCTTCCATTAAGTAATATACATGCAAGTATGATACAATAATGGCCCCTAGGGCATATACACTAACAATCTCCCGCTTGCACTAGGGCCATGAGCTGGCATATCGTAGACCTATCATCTCGAATAGCCTCTCGAACTGCGTCTGAGGAATGGCCTTTGTGAATGGATCAGCAATGTTATTCTCCATCTCTACTCTCTTCACCTCGATCTCCCGGTGATCAATGATCTCCCTGATGAGGTGATACCGCCTTAAGATGTGTCTGGACTTCTGATGGGGCCTGGGTTCCTTCGCTAAAGCTATAGCGCCGTTGTTGTCACAATACAGAGGTATTGGATCAACACTGGTAGGAACCACCTGAAGTTCTGTGAGGAACTTCTTCATCCAGACTGCTTCTTTTGCGGCATCGCAAGAAGCTATGTACTCTGCTTCCATTGTTGAGTCAGCAACGGTCTCCTTCTTGGAACTCTTCCAACAGACCGCCCCTCCATTGAGGGTAAAGACATAACCCGACATGGACTTGGAGTCATCCTTGTCACTGTGGAAGCTGGAGTCGGCAAAGGCCTCCATCTGGAGGTCTTTTCCACCATACACCAAGAACATCTCCTTAGTCCTCCTTAGGTACTTGAGAATGTTCTTTACTGCTATCCAGTGATTCTCCCCTGGGTTTGCCTGATACCGGCTTACAACGCTCAATGCGTATGCTACATCTGGTCTGGTACATAACATCGCATACATTATAGAGCCTACCGCAGAAGCGTAGGGTATAATCGACATGCGATCCCTTTCCAAATCAGTCTTGGGAGACATCTCTTTGGAGAGGGTGATTCCGTGACAAGCCGGTAGGTTACCGCGCTTAGAATCATCCATTTTGAATCTCTTCACTATCGTGTCTATGTACTTGGACTGCGAAAGTCCCAACATCCTTTTTGATCTATCACGATAGATCCGGATCCCCAGAATGTAGGTGGCATCACCCAGGTCTTTCATGGACAATTTCTGTGATAAGAATCTTTTGACTTACTGTAACATAGGAATATCATTTCCTATTAGGAGAATGTCATCCACGTACAAGACGAGGAATACTAGAGCTCTCCCTACAGTCTTACTGTATATGCATGGTTCATCTGGATTTTTGTTAAAGTTAAATTCTTTGACAGTATCATCAAAACAGATGTTCCAACTCCGAGATGCCTGCTTTAGTCCATAAATGGACTTAAGCAGCTTGCATACTTTACCGCTGCTCCCACTCTGAATGAATTCCTCTGGCTGATCCATATAGACCCTCTCTTCCAAATTACCATTTAGAAAGGCTGTCTTTACGTCCATTTGCCAGATCTCATAATCGTGGAAGGCAGCAATAGCAAGAAGGACCCTAATGGATTTTAGCATAGCTACTGGAGAAAAGGTTTCGTCATAGTCCAAACCAGGTCTTTGATGGAAACCCTTTGCAACAAGTCTAGCTTTATAGGTTTCAACCTGTCCATCTACACCAATCTTCTTTTTGAAGATTCATTTGCATCCAACGGGTTTTACCCTATCTGGAGCAATGTCCAAAGTCCATACTTTGTTAGTGTACATGGACTCCATTTCGGTCCGCATTGCATCCAGCCATTTTACTGAGTCACCGCTCTGAATGGCTTGGTGGAAGCTAGTAGGCTCATCATATTCAATAGTGCAATCCTCTCTATCCCCGTCTATGAGAAAACCGTAGTATCTCTCGGGTGGATGAGACTGCCTACTACTCCTGCGGAGTGGTGTCGGGATGTCCCTTTCTTCTGAAACCTCTGGTTCTGCCATACTTTCAGTAACAGCTTGTAGTTCTGGAATTTCTTCCAGTTCTACTGTGCTCCCACTTTTCTGATTTTCTAAAAATTCAGCTTCTAAGAAGTGGGCATGACGAGAAACAAAAACTATTTGTTCCTCTGAGTAATAGAAACAATATCCCATGGAGTTCTTTGGATATCCCATAAACTTGCACTGTACTGAGCGTGCCTCGAGCTTGTCCTCATGCTGCCTTTTTACAAAAGATGGACATCCCCATGCCTTCAGGTACTGAAGACAGGGTTTCTTCCCACTCCATATCTGATATGGTGTGGTAGGCACAGTTTTGGTTGGAACCTTGTTCAAAAGATATGCAGCTGATTCTAGCGTATAACCCCAGAAAAATCGCGGTAACTCAGCTTTACTCATCATGGAACGAACCATATCCAATAGGGTTCGATTCTTCCTTTCTGATACACCGTTGTGTTGTGGTGTGTATGAAGGAGTAAGCTGAGAGAGAATTCCATTCTCTTTTAAGTAACCCAGGCACTCGGCACTTAAGTATTCACCACCTCGATCAGATCTCAGTGTCTTGATACTTTTTCCTGTTTGGTTTTCCACTTCATTCTTATATTCCTGGAATTTTTCAAAAGCCTCGGAATTATGCTTCATCAAGAAGATATGTCCATACCTAGAGAAATCATCCGTAAAAGTAATGAAGTAGGAATAACCACCTCGCGCATGTGTAGACATTGGACCGCACACGTCACTTTGTTCGAGTCCCAAGAGCTCGCTTGCTCTTACTCCCTCTCCAGTAAACGGAGTCTTTGTCATCTTTCCTATGAGACAAGATTCACAAGTAGCATAAGATTGATATTCGAACGGATTCAAATATCCTTCTCTATGTAACTAAGTCAACCTTCTCTCATTGATGTCACCTAGTCTACAATGCCATAAGAAAGCCTGATTTAATTTCGGAGACTTTCTTTTAAGTGTGTTCTGGACATTGAAAACCTGAGCTTGACTCAATACGTATATGCCGTTATCTAATGTACCGGACCCAATCAAAACTTGATTTAGGTGGATGTGAACTACATCGCCTACGAATGTAAAATTATATCCCTCTCTCGAAAGTGAGGATACTGATATGATATTATAAGTCATACTAGGTACATACAGACAGTTACGTAGAATCAATATTTGCCTACTTGTCAAACCTAGGCGATATTCTCCCACGGATTCAGTGTCCATGCTCATTCCGTTTGCAACTCTGAGAGACCAATCACCTACCTTTATAACTCTACGGTTTCTCAAAGAATATAATGAATTACATATATGAGATCCTGCTCCGGTATCTAGAACCCAGGAAGTAGAGTTAATTGACAAACAGTTCTCAATTACAAATACACTTGAGGCTGAAGCCACAACATGCTTCATATCCTGGCTACTGGCTTCAAAAGCCCTGCAATTTTTCTGCCAATGCCCTATCCCATAACAATAGAAACGTTCCTCTTTTGCTACATTCAGTCCCGAAACTTTTGCCCTTCTCTTTCCTTCTACTTCCCTGGTTTCCTTCAGGGTAGAAGGCAGAGAATGTAGAATCAAGTCAGTATCTGACTCGTTTCCTAACGTGGTCTCCAGGTCCTGGAGCTCATCAATATAGCTAGTCATTGTAAGGACGTTGTCCCCTACAGATGACCCGAAATCCAACCTCGCTTGAATTAATTCGTTCGAGGTCTCATATCTTGCGATATGAGATTGCTCTCCATATAAATCTTTGTTATGGATAAAGATGGAAACTGAGTCCATCTTCTCGTGCTGCTTCTAGTTTACACTATCAACTGAAGCTAACACGAGGCACTTGGCTTTCGCTTTCTCCTTTTCCCTTGTCTGACGGATATCTATATCCGTGACTGTGGAAACTGGATCCGGGACGGCGGGATCTTGAGTAGTAATAGGGTGGTCCAGCTTGTCATAGGTAATGGACATCTGGACAGACCTTTGCCATTCATATAAATCAGATTCAGTCAATTTGTTATCTAGATGTAACCTAGTTGTGGTCACAAGGTCGCTGCAATTTAAGAGAGAGAAGAAAATACTATTAGCATGATGCTGTTGCAAGTTTAGATTGGTTTTAAGTTTATCTAAACAGGATGGCTCCCACTGTTTCTCAAATCCCTCCTCAAACCATAAAAGAAGAATTAGCTAGGACCATTCTCACCGTACAATTCTTGCTTAACCGTTCTGCCAGGTCAGTGTTGATACTTCGAGGGAGGTTTTTCAACACTTTCGCGAAGTTCCTTAATTAAATAACCTCTTTTCTCTGGGGGCGTAGCCCCGCTGACACCTTTCTAGGCACCTACTTGGTTTATAGTATTGATCGTTAAGTGACGAATCTCCTGATAAGTAGCATGTACTCACAGTAAGATCAGGATCCAAATATCATCGTATGATAATGTTGAAGGAACCCTACCAACATTTATCAAACTCCAAATGGTATGTAACACTAGCAAGTTTCAGTTTCTTTAGAAACTCCCGATGTGGATTTTTGCCCCATGCTCTTATGACCTTGACGAAAGCCAACAAATCATAAGTCACATGTAAAGTTCTGCCCATCATTGTCTTGTTAATTTGAACCCACCCGTACATACCCTTGACGAAAGCCAACAAGGTAATACGACTGTCCCAAACCAACCCATCTATCTATGCAACAAATGAATACCCCAGCAGCTACCATGCACTATGCCTTGACGAAAGCCAACAAACATAGCTTGAATACTACTGACAATCCATAAGAAATGACGGAGGGCTACGAATGGTTTTGGCGAAACCGTGAACGTAGTGAACTTCATATAATCGAAGGAACCTGATAGCTTTTTTAAAAAGGAGTGGTTAATGCTCCGCAGTTAAAAAATTCTGTTCTTTTAAAAATAACCGAGTGGTTTCTTTTAAATTTGTTCCAACGATTTAACTTTGGTTTATTTTCTTTGCATTATAATAATGCGTCCCATCATTTATCCTATTATTGCAGAAAACAACGAAAATACCACGTCCTCTTATGCCATCCGCATTTGCCACGGGGTCCCATCATCACCCGCTAGGTTACTTAACTAACGACAGAGCGGGGGCTAGGCTAGCGCGGGTGTAAAACATAAGTGACGTCTAATAGATATCATATATAGATATTGTACATTCGTCAGACGCAATAATAAGCATTCCAGATCACAGATGAACTTTATTGGATATACTAGCAATCCGCATTTGCTTTGAGCCTGCAATAAAAGACGGATTACACAGTTGTGATGAATAGCCATTACCCCACCCTAGACCCCTACGGGTACGGCAAACTACCCGCCAAGTACCCGAAGTGAAGCGGTCTCCCTCAACGACGTGAGTAGGCCACTAAACACTTCAACGTACCCGGTAGTTTCTGTACCCCACCTTGGGTCTATCCTACGAGCAAAAACAGTAAAAAGAAATAATACAACGGTGGCTACAACCGCAACCTGGATGTACCCCGCAAAAGAATATTACATCATATTACATTTACATCGAATGAATGAATATTAAACCCATCTCAAACCCCGGCTAATCATCACAACACTCCAATCAAGTCTATATACACAAACAGTAAACATTACAGAAATGTGCAACCCCCTGCCAACCGACATACTAGCAGTTAGGAGAGGATTACGAACACATTAAACATTACAGATAAAAACCCGATTAGCAATTAATTTAGAACATCGATCGACTTTATTTATCCGTGTCTACCCCAAAAGCAAACCTGTACTGAAGTAACCTGGGTAGAAACAGAATATACAGGAAAACAAAAGAACCAGAAATCATGAATAACAGAGCAAATCCGAGTCAACTCGGAGTTGACTCAGTGGCGGATCCGCGGCCAAAAGCACTCTATTGCCGCGGATACACGGCCATATAACCGAGTTGGAACATCGTATTTTCCCAGTATTCTTATATTTCCTTGCTGTGAATTTTAAGGCATATCAAAAAGTTTTTTAGACATGTTTAAAATTAACAGAACTGTTAGGGTTCCGGGGTTTCGTTTTCGTGTTTTCCGTCGATCGAAGTTCTAATTAGTTGCTAACAAGCTAGTAATGGTTTAGTTAGCTCTGATACCACTGTAAGTCGATGTCACGCACCCCACGAACTTGCGGGGAGGCGGATTATTTGAAACACGATTATCAAAACTTCGTAACACGGACTTGAGCGCATGAATATTATCTAAACCGTTACTAGCAAACTACGAGAGGTTTAACTACTCGGATTCGAAGTTATACCTCACGTTTCTTGTCCTTCAGGTCTTCATCGTTGTCCTCCACTGCTCGTAGGCTCTTTGGAACATCGGCACCTCAACGGCCTCCTCGAGTCAAAGACGATCCACCCGAGAGCTCCTACGCCAAGATTGATCTCTAACTTGAGATAACTAGGTTGCTCAAAGTGCTAATCTAAGCTACCTAGGGGATATAGAGTGAGGTTATGGATGTATTAGTCTAGCTAACCCTTGATCTCAACACATGAGAGCATAGGGTTAGGGTTTGAAGAGAGAGAGCTTGATGAGAGAGAAGGTGAGAAAGTGAATCCTTTTGGATAAATGAAATCATTTGTGTATATATGAAACATATGATAATATTAAGTAAATAACAAATAATGAATTATCACTATGTTTCATTAATACACTAAGTGATTCATCACATGAGTCATATAAAACATTAAATGCATCATTAACTCAATGTATGAATCACTACATAACTCATTAATCCAATTAATGCATATGCCACCTTAACCCCCAAGTCACCATGCTTCTAGAAGCTTCCCGGAAAATTACGAGAACGCCCCTCCAATCCGTGAAAACACGGAAAAACTTTAGACTGTATAAATCCAATAACCCGATACTAGAATCTGGCTTAAACCAAAGCCAGCTAGTAAAAACTGTCCGAACGTCGCACGTGCGTTTAAATACATATGCGTCTGAACCCTTGTCGTAAAACCATACGACCTCTATATCGTTTCGCCTGGAGCTGGAAAACTTTCTGTGTGGGACTCTAAAGACTCGATACTACGCTGGCAATGGGTTTAACAACAGACCGCAAGCGGCACTAGCTGTACGTAACGGTCCCAAGGTAGATGTCGATAAGAAGGACGATGAGGAAACCCATCCGAACTCCTACTGAGCCTGATGTGACAATCTCCGTACAGTCCGGTCTGTTCGTCTAAGACTATCGCATATCGAGCCTAGGGAGCGGCAAGCGTCAGTCCCCTAATAGCGGTATAAGTCGTGTCGGAGCGTAGCCCATTACACCCTGAGAAACTATTGGAACCTACCAGTAAATCTCGCTTGCCCTGGCTAGGGTCTTTGCGTAATGGCTATCTGACACAGCGCGATATCACCTCCCAATACCGGGAGAGACGAATCCCATCTAACCGCCACTGCCTCCAAGTACTCGGGACTGCACCCAACTGCTACCTGTTTGCACGACTCCTTTGAGCCGTGGTAGGGTAGCAATCTAAGAACAGTGGGACACACTCGAGGCGAAGTAGCAGTGTCAAGTCTGCGGACTATGCTGTACTCATGTCACCTGGGAACTGTTAACTGACGATGGGTATAAATACCAACCAACAGTTCCCCTGCGAATCCTGTCTGGTGTACCCGTAACCTAACGAGCACCTGTATACTATCTCCAGTACGACGTACTGATGGCTGTGGGACAGACTATCTCCCCAACTGGGATGAGAAGCGTACACACTTAGTCTACTCCAGAATATCGATGCTCTATCTCGATAATCCAACGACCAGGGACCTGTATAGGATGTTGCTTACAGACTACCCAGCCCCCACTAGTGTGACTGCCATCACAACGCTGGTAATCATGCAAAGATCCTATGGTCTCTACTAATATGTATAAGTGATATGTTACAAGAAACATATGCACATATTAAAGTAGACACAAACCAAGTAGCATACTACCATTTTTAGCAAGACTGTATATACAACTGTGAATATCCCAAGTTTCCATTAAGTAATATACATGCAAGTATGATACAATAATGGCCCCTAGGGCATATACACTAACAGAGGTGTCATCTATTAATCTCAGCAACAGCAGGGTCAACTCTCTGCACAGTAGACGACATCAAAATCTCCGAGGTATGATGTACATCAACAGTCCTCGCACAACTGGCCGCCTCTATCAACTGCCCGATCATACGGTGCAAAACCGAACACTCGCCTCAAACGAGAAGTCACAACACCAATACAAGATCGAGACGTTCTCGTGTCACCAGAAAACACGATGGTCAGTTCTAGTCTATGACGGGATCATCCTGACCGCAACACTAGCAGCAGCTCAAACTGTGCTCAAACCATGGTGACAGGAACCTCAAACATGTATCGATGGAACCATATGTAACATTTCAGAAAATATAAAAATATTATTTTTGGAATTTAATATTAAAATAATATGTTTCGCAAAAAAAACTACCGATTTGTGAATTTGGGGTTTTCGTAAAATGGTATAAATATAAATTAATGGTTTCATGTGAGCATTCTTTTTTTGGCCATATTTCTTTCATTGATTTTCATCATGGCTGTCACGACCCGAAAGTACGGAACATGACCGGCACTTAAACTACGAACGTCTCGAGGCGTACGTAATCCAAGTAAACCGAAAACCCAGAAATCCAAACCAAGAAAAGTAGTAGAGTGCAGGAAAAACCAACTTAAAGCAAGTAGTTTCAATAGCATAAGCCAAATTATGCGGTTTTTTAAAAAAAACATCAAAAATTTACTGAAAATTTCGGCAGAGTCTCCTTTGTAAATACTGGCCCCCAAACGGGATACAACATATACGAAATCATGAAAAATGCATCCCCAAGCGGGAGCTAGCTCTTCGTCAATCGACGGTCACAACCACACAAGCAATATAATATACAACGCCAACGGCGAGAATCAAAACTCAAAAGGAAACTCAAAACCACCAGAAACATAATGAGCGACTCTAAGGTCGAAAGAATAAACAACACTGGTCTCTATCTCAAAAATACATGTTTGGTTGATGGAACTACTAGATACAACAGAATAATGATATACAAGATAATATGATGGGTACGATACAAGAAAAACCCACCTACTAGCAAGTCACCCGAACGAAACTATGCCCGCAAAGCCGTAATGAAACCTGTACGGCAAACCTGCAAGAAACTGGGGCACAACGGGGGTGAGTTGCCAACTCGTGAATAGAAAAATATCTACGCACAGAAATCGCATAAATAACGCAATCCTAGGTCAATGATCATAATATATCCTCAAAAATGTATAACATGCAGCCTATGACAATGTCTAGGGTAATATCTAACCCGAGTGTAATCTCATGTGCCCGTGTCAGTGCCTCGGGTAGCAATATATCATATGGATGATGTATGAATGCATAAAACAGAATGCATGTACTGAATAAAACTGGTTTCATAAATCAGTGAGATTTCTGTATTTTAAAAGAAATGAGGTACCATATATGAAATCAGCATAAAACAGTGCCCAGCATCGACACAAAACAAGTGTCCAAATACCTTGATATCTCTGTGTCACAATCTATGTACCTCAAGTCTCAATATCTAGGGCGCCGTCAGTCCAGACCGGCCCCTACCATCCATCTCAAGACCACGACGGTATCCTCCGGATATCCGACGCGTCGGGTAATATCACCGGTAGGTAGTGCTCCCCTGCCAGGCTCACATCGTCATCATCACGCGCTTCTTGCCCCGGGGTACCTTACCGGGTCCACCATGTACCCGAAACGGTTCATCCGTCTCCTCGAATCGGGTCTCGAAATCCATCAGCAAACTCATGGTGGACGACTCATACATCATGGGAAAACCGCACTTTTTATTTTAAAAGAGGAAAATGGTTTATTTATGTTTTTGCGGTTTTCCTCCAAATCCAGAAAATCTCATGGAAATCCGAATCCAAAACCTCAAGAACACGTAAAATGGTGAATATATGCATGAAAATCCATGAATGCGGCATAACAATGAATAACAGTATGCATGAAGTAGCAGGTAATAACTACAATGTCTAAACTAACATATAAACCAAGTACACTAATATCATGTCTAACTATTAGCTAACAGGCTATGTCAAGCAATAATATTTTCTAAGGTGTACGTGACATGGCAATTACCGATGAAGAAGTGTGTGAGCTGGCAAATAAGTGTACGTGGTACATACGCATCATCGGTAATGGTGCTGGTGTCCTAACAGCATGATTTCAATAATGGAGTATGAAACATAAAATAAGCATGCGATGCGAAGCGGACCACAAAAGAAGAGCGGGAGCTGAAAACTAGACGCAACTATAACTAATCTGCATTAATCTAATATAAGTCCTACAAATGGTGCCTTTTGAAATAACACGAATCATGGGGTTTTGAAAATAGGGGCTACGGTGTTTTTATGAAAAGATAAGTCTTTTGAAATATCCGTAGGATCCCTTGGGCTGTCTTTTAAAATACCCACGATTCGTTAGTTTTTGAAATAGGTAAGAAGTCTAATCTAATCTAACAACTACACTAAACTATACGGCTGAACTAACAAGCTGAACTACAGGTAAGGAAACCGCCTATCATTTGAGTCGATACATATACATACCTGTATATGTATAGTCGGTGATCCCGCCTCAATAATATCATATCCGATACCATATCTATAATCAGGCATCCCAAGTCAAGAGTGCGGATCAATCATCAATATAGCTCGTACGTAAATCCGTCGTACGGCATCCCAATCTGGGTACGGGTTAATATCACATTCATCATACTATTCACCTGGTAACCTCTTTATCAAATATCATGATCGGGGTACTGATCTACGTCTAGTACCATACTGATACTGCCTACGTGTGCATGGACATGTGTGAAACACTACGTCAAGGACCCGCTACAACGTCATGTCGTATCTAAGATACGAACCCTGCTATATTACCGATCTCACGGCCTCAATTCAAATCTCATCGACTCAGCTCAATCCCAAGTATCACCCTCAATCCGTATGTGAACACATAGTCCCATACCCATGTGAACACACAACTATAAAGAATCCCATGAGCACATATCAATAGGAATGTATGCAAGTATGTATGTGTGTATGTGTAGTGCAACACTACCCTAGGGTTCGCAACACTAAAAATAGTCCAACACACCAATATCCATCCTAAGCATCGTTATTAATCCTAAATAACATATAATAAATGTTGGTGTGTATACGCATCCGTATACACCACCACGGACTGCGGGGGTGCTATACGCCATCCACCCGACTTCTCCCCGTAGATATAAATCTACTCACCTGGTCCTCGCTAGCCGGTGCCGACGTCGCCACGCGCTTGCTTGTCGTCTCGAAGTCCACATGGGGGTACCTACATATCATAATGCACCATATCGCATTAAAACTAAATTCGAAATCGAAACGGCATACGAAAATCAAATCGGCACGCGTATCACGCATAGGTCCAAACCTATCGCCTACGCATGCAAGAATAGTCAAACCAACCCTCGATGTCGATGTACAAACGTCAAACCATCGAGAAAAATCCAATCACACTCATTTGCACAATTACAAGCACTAATTATAATATAAAATAGCTTACAATTCCCAAAAACCCCAATTTCACTTAAAAAGTCGTTTTTCCGAAAATCTAGCAAGCACAATTCGCCGTTTTTGTACAAAACATGATGTTTAAATGAATGTAGCGGCCAATATACTTATTAAATATCTTAAATAAGTCATAAAAACAATTTCCATAATTTAATCCCAATAAATTTCATTAACCCAAAAATTCTAGTTTACAATATACCCAAATTTTAACAATTTTATAGCAACAATGCACAAACAACAATTTAGCTTGGATTTCCATGAACTAAAAGCATTAAACCACTCAATATAATATTTATAATGACATGGAACCTTAATTAGAATTTTATCTCACCAAAATATAATTATTTTAAAAACCTAGTTTACAATTTATATAATTATCACAATTTAAATCAATAAATACGCAAACTAGCAACTTAATTTGATTTAGCATAACCTAATATGTCAAATACATCACACAACCATAATCTCACAACCCAAAATACCAATTTAAAATCAAACCCCTCTCTTGAATTTTAAATCATGCACCTAAAACTAATTAAAAACCTAATTAAACAATTAATTAAGCTAACCTAAGCAATTAACAACACATTAAGCAAAAAGGTTAGAATTTATACCCAAATAATTTGAAGAACCCACAAGCACACTTAGCCTCCAAAATTAAAATCTAAATCCCTAGATCCATGCTATGGTAGCCAAGGGAAAATGGATAGGAGGTGGATTTTGATTTGGATTTTTGCTTGATTTTTTGTGGATTTTTCAAGCATTTTTGAAGAACTTTTTTAAAGAGAAGGAGATGAAGAATGAAGGGCTGTTGGGGTTCAGATTTTGGCCAGAAAATGAGTGGGGGAGGAGAGAGAGGGAGGTGGAGAAAAATGGGGAGAAAGTCAAAGTCAATTCAAGGTCAAAAGTCTAACTAATTTATCCATTTTCTTTTCTTTTCTTTCATTTCTTTTCCTTTGAAATTCAAGTGGGGAAAAAAATGGGGGCTGCTGAATTTAGCTAAGGGGAGAAGTAAGTGGGGGTGTGTGGGTGTGGGCACGGGTGTGGGGTGATGAAAAATGATAAATACAATACCCCAAACATCCATTTACGCTAAAAAAAAGCCTTTTTTCTTCAATAATTTCTAAACCGTTTTGGCAAATGATTTCGTTCCAAAAACCATATGATAAATTTTTATTTAAAGTTTTATGATGCACAAAATTTGTTTCAACTCATTCCAATTTGTAATTTTCCCTAATTAAATGTATTAGTGACGGCTTAAAATAATAATAAAATAATATTTTTTTCAGAAAATTTGAAATTTCACCAGCGGCTCAATAAACACCAAATAATAGCAATTACATAGCTAGAATATGTATATTTAATTTTTATAATAAGATATTTGTATTTTGAATTTTTACAGAAAACCCCTTTATTTTACCGATTTTTCGAAATTTCACCGAAACGATTTTCAAAACGCTACAATGGCCGAAATTCATTTGATAGGGATTCATTTGGCTAAGTTGATGAGTCATGGTTTAATGTTCCAAGAATGGTATGGTTAATTTGTGACTCATTGGATGCTTTTAATGTTTTTGTAAAGCTTAGGATATTTACTAAAGTTCTTTGTGGTGATATTTATGCTTATGGTCACCACTTCATTCATAAGGCTCACCCCCCATCTATTTCCTGCAGATTGGCCGAGCACTTTAGTGTTGGACATTTTGGCCGAGCCCAATTGTTTTGGGTGAGAAAATTTCCATTTGCACAAAATCCTTTAGCTCATTTCATGTCATCAGAACTTCTAATTGGCAACTTCAATTTACCTCTACCCAATGGCTTGGGTGCCTTGAGACAAACTATTCTACACACTCTCTACTTCAATCTTGGACATGTCGGTTAGCAAACTTCATGTCCGAGTTCCCTCGGTTTAGAGGCGGGAGCTCGTATAAAGATTCGTTGACGTGGTGCAATTTAGACGTGGAGACCGATCGAGCGAGATCGGAGATGCCGTGAGGAGCGTAAGATGATGGATAAAGACCGAAGGACACGGATCGATCGGTATAGCCATTCTATCATTTTACAATTTGCTAGTTTTGTGTTAATGTCACGATTCGGGTTAAAGTCTATGATAGTGCCAGTTTATAAAAGTTTTTGTTCCGCGTTTGGCCTTGGATTGACGGTCGGGGCGCTACCGTAGATTTACATATGGATAGCGACTATAGTTATGGTTTTGGCTATGTTTTCAGGTATTTAGATTTCTTGGTTTTACGACTGGATATTGTATTTGGTCGTTGGACGTTTGTACGTCAACGGCGATAGTTGTTTGGTTCTTTTGCATGCGTAGGCTATAGGTTCTAACCTATGAGCGCACCGCGTGCCGTATTTGGATTTCGAAATTTAATGTTAATAGCTTTGTGAATTCATATTGATTGTAGATACCTTTGCGTGGATTTCGAGACGACGAAGCGCATCGACTATGGCTAAGCGAGGAGTTTAGCAGGTGAGTAGATTTATATCTACAGGAAAAGTCGGGTGGATGTCGTATAGCACCCCCGCAAACTTTTATGTGGAAGATCGTTTGATTATTATATCCTGATAATGATATGTGACGGACATGATTGTAGGATTTACAAACGATAATATGATAGAAGTTGATGCTAATGAACATTTGACTTGGGAAAATATGAAATGATAAGTGAATCATGATAGATGCGAATTGAAAGAGAAAAAGTGTGACGTTTATAAGTGTGATGCGAGATATTAATGTGATGAACGAGTATACGATGTGATATGATGGCTTAGTGTGATATATCGTTATATGCATTTCGAGTCGATATGAAATCTTTGATACCTTTGTAGGTCCCCTGATGCGAGTTTGACATGGATGTGACCTGAGAGATAGGTATATTTGTATGGATAAAATTTTGCATTTTGAGTGATATGCCGTACGAGACTTAGATCCGTACCCTGATGTTGTATAGGTTGATAGAATCCATATTTGTTTAATGCCGCCTTACGTGGATTTCCGTACGCGATGAGTTTTACCTGTTGATTTATCCATACCCTTGTTAGAGGATGCTGATTGATGGATTCACCGACTCAGATATATTGTAGACACGTATACATTATAGCTTTTAGTCGACGATGTACTTTATGCTACGTTCATGTTATTTTCATTGCATTACATATACCTGTGCTAGTACGCCTACACCACTATCGATGATGCGTATGTTGCACATACACAGATTGCCGGCTCACACACTTCATCATCGATAATTGCTATGTTACTACACAGTAGAATTGCTACATCATGCTATGATATATTTGCTATGTTCATATCACTGTTCCACGTTGCATGAGATATACGGATATGCTTACATCATGTTATATGTTGCATACCTTGCTACAGCTACATGCACATCATGCATACATACTGATATGTACACCCACATATCTTGATATAGCTGCATATACCCCTAAGTGGTATTGTTTTGACATGTGATATTAAGACATTGCTTATTGTGCTATTGTGCTTAGGAGATGCATCATACATACCTACTTACATGCAGATACACTTACCTTGCTATAGTTACATGTACACCTCATACGATGCTGCACTTGATTTCGGAGGATTTGGGAACCGCATGATATATTTCAAAGCGGAATGCATTTAAAAGAGCAGTTTCCCTTAATATGCTCATATTGCTGTTTTATATTGCATATATCATATTTACATGGATTTACGCATTGAAATATGGTTTTCATGTGATTTATGGATTTGAGAACGGTGGAGGTGTTTCAAGAAATTTTTGTATTGTTTAAAAATCCGGTTTCTCTTGATATGATATTTCAGTGCGTCTACCATGTGTTTTCTCGGTTCTGAGATTGGCATGTGAAACCCGATTCGAGGAGCGAGAGGCACCGTCTGCCGGTACATGGTGGACCCGGTATGGTACCCCACGGCGAGAGATGATTTCGTGGTGTAGATGATGAGCCTGGCAGAGGGACCACTACCTACCGGTGATAGTATTTGGACTCGGCGGTTATCGTGGGGATACCGACCGGAATGATGTACAGACATGACATCAGGGCCGGTCATGGGGACGGCACCCGAGGCATGAGGATTTACATGTCGATGCTAGACACGGGTTTCATGATGTTTCGAGTGTCGAGGTTAGACACTCAGGTTTCCATGATTTTGTTGTTTCGCGAGGGACACACGTTGTTTTATATCCTTATATTTACCTGCATATGCTTTTTATGATATTTACCTGCAGGAGTTGTTGTGTCAGTGGGTGACACGTGGACGAGATCCACTGCATACATGAATTGATTATATTGTTGAACGAGATCCACTGCATACATGCATTGATTATATTGTTGGACAAGATCCACTGCATACATGCATTGATTATATTGTTGGATGATATCCACTTGCTGATAGGCATTTATTATGTGTTGGCACATATGCAGATACGGTCACCCTAGATATCATAGTATTATCTTTATGATATAGTTGACCTAGGAGTCATTGTTTATTTCGATTTCTACCTGGTGATGTTTTTCTATTCACGAGTTGGCAACTCACTCCTGTTATGCCACAGTTCTTGCAGGTTGACCGTATGGATCAGTTGCGGTACCGCTGGCATACAGCTGTTTTCGGGTGACTTGGTTGTGGTAGGTGGTACATGTTGCATCGTGCCCCTCTTGCATTCATTATTCATATTGTATCTAATCACTCCATCAATTCAGAAACAAGTTTTTGTATATGTTGCAGACTTAGAAGACTTGTAGTTGCGAGACTTGAACGATGGGTTTTATGTTCGCTTTTAGGTTGATGTCTTGCTTTACTTTTCCTTGTGTGGATCTTCGCCGTTGGGCGTCATATACTTGTTTCTATACTTATGGTGGTTGTTTCTGTAGGGTTACTAGGCACTCTCACAAGGGTCTACAAGGCATCAACCATGCCCGATTTAAAATTTAGACGTGCCGAACAACCCTAACCAAGATCTTTAAACTAGAGATTATGCGAAACTGTAAACATCTTTACATTTAAGAGTTAGGGATTACAACCTTTGTAGTCCGTTCCTTCACTTCTAAAGCTCCGTGTTGAGGTCCCTTCGCTACGATCATCGAGTACCCGGACTCTAGAGAGGCTCCACGAAGAGAAAGATGCAAGCTTGCTTCCCATCTTCAACAACTAAGATGATCTACCTTGAAGTTTCTATAAGACAAGCTCTCACTCACTAAATGAAGTGAACACCCTAAGCTAAATAGCTAGGATAGATTAGGATGACGAAGTAGGAATTTAGCTCTCATTTATTATCAAATTCTCACACTAAATCATCACATAAAGAAAACCTAGAAAGCTTTTTCAAAGCTCAAGGAAGAAGAAGAAGCAATCCTTTTGTGATGAATAATGAAAAGTCTAGTGAGGTTAGAAATGCAACCATGGTATATGTAACCTTTGTAGAGATTTAACTAAGGTTAAAGGGTTGGGTTGGGTTAAACAAATATCTTGCAAAATATCAAAACAAATATCTTTGCGCAAAACAAAACAAAACCTTCTAGAAAGTTCTAGAAAAGATTAACCCAAATCAAACCCTAACCATGTTTAATCTCCACTAAACATGTTGCATTAATAACCTTAACATGTTACAATATTATATATCACATATACAATATTTATTGTAACAAAATAAAATAATACAATTAACATATATCGCATATATACCAATGTATTAACCGAGTGAGAAAAAGAATCTTTTAGTGAGCTTATATTAGTTAATGTTGGAGATAGTGCCCTCAGAGTCAATTATTGGATCACAGGCATGTGATTGCAATGATTGAGGGAGGACCTGTCCCAATAGGACAGTCTTACTCGAGATGATAGTATGCCATCTGGTTTATCTTTATCATCGTGTACTGCTTTAGGTGACCTGACATATCGCTATTACACGTTGATAGAGCCCCTAGGATTCTTGCTTGACCACCAGCAGTATGAGGGCGATCATATAAGTGGGAGCTGGGGTCTATAAGCACATCCTTAAAAGGTCCCTAGTCGTGGGAGTTTCGAGACAGGGCATCGATACTCCAGAGTAGACTAGTGTATACAGTCGAGACCCCGACGAGGGGCGGTGGCCGGTCTCACAAGCCACCGGTGTCAGTTGGTTCACCTAAGATATATACAGGTGCTCATTGGGTTATGAGTACACCGGACAGGACTCGCCGGGAACATGCTAGTTGGTCTTATACCTGACGTCAGATGGCAGTTCCCTGGTGACATGTGTAAAGGTTAGTTCATCGACCTGAGGATCGTCATTTGTCTCGTGTGAGTTCCCACTGTACTTTGATTACTACCCTACCACGCTCAAAGGAGACGTGCAAACAGGTTTTAGTTGGGTACAGTCCCGAGCCACATGGAGGCAGTGAGCGGATCTTCAGGGGTTCGTCTCTCCCGGTATTGGGGGTGAGGTCGCGCTGTGTCTAGGAGAGCCATTACACAAAGCCCTCGGCCGAGGCAGGATATTTACTGGTAGGTATTCCAGTAGTATCTCAGGGTGTTCTGGGCTACACTCCGACACGACTTGTACCGCTTTTGGGGTCTGACTTTACCAACCCCCTAGGCCCGCCATGCGATGCTCATAGACGAACGAACCGGACTGTACGGATATTGTCACTGACAGGCTCAGTAGGGTGTCAGGATGAGTTCGTTCATCGACGTCCCTTTTGGTCAATACCTGGTAACCCGTTACGTATTGGCTTATACCTCTGACGAGTGGTTAAATCCACAACCAAGGTGTTGACGAGTCTTTAGAGTCCCCCACATTCAGTTGCTCAAGTTTTTGGGCGAAACGCTGTAGAGGCCGTATGGAGATATGGCAGGGTTCGATCAGATACGTGCGGTATTGCATGGATCAGGATCGGACGGATAATACTAGCAGGCTTTGGTTTAAGCCGGATTGTAGTATAGTACAGTGGTAGATTTTGTCTCATTGTATTTGTATTTCGGTTGGAATACAAATGCGGGTGTGTATACACAGTAGCGGGGTTTTCCTGTAATTTATTACGGGACCAGTTTTCTGGAGTTGCCAGTTTGCTTTCCGTTTCGGCCATATTTCATTTGTATCTTTCAATGGCCGAAGTTTGGTGGAGGAGGGCTTATTTGCATTTGTGCAAATAAGCATTTGTGGAGGGAGGTGATTGCATATTATTGTATCATGATGGTGAACCATCCCTTGACCATTTGACTTCTTCATCCATCATGGCTTGACTTTTATATGACATGGTTTTTATGATGGTTATGGTTGAGTGTTGTTTTTGTTGGTGATCATGTTCTTTCTGATATCATTTGATTCCCTCATGCATTATTGTGTGGCCTCTCTCATTTTTCTTTGACACTCACTCCATTCTCACTCTCCCAAGTGCCATGGCCGGCCATTCCCTCTTGGGGCTGTCCAAATTTTGGATATAGGAATTGTTGTTATTTTCATGCCACAAAATTCCCAAGTTCATCAAAAATTCCACTAGTTCAATTCCTCCACCATTATGGCAACCACCATGAACCCCAAAATGAGACATGGTTCTACACACATTCTATAGCAAACCTTGGGCATGTCGGCTCGGCAACTTCTTGCCCGAGTTGCCTCGGTATAGAGGCGGGAGCCCGTAAAAGAAGCCGGCGACGTGGTGCCCTTCCGGCGACGAGGTGGAGACTGGAGATTCCGCGGGAGATCGGGACGACGACGAGAAGACCGGAGGACATGGATCACTTGGTATATCTCTCTTCCCATCTTGTAGTTAGCTAGGACTAGTTAATGGTACGATCCGGGTTTTAGTGCGCGGTGGTGCCGGTTTGAAAAATTAAAGTTAACCATCACTTCCGCATTTGGCCTCGGGATGGAGGCCGGGGCGCCGCCATGCACTTACATTGGTATCAGAGCCTCGCCATTAACATAGTCTAGCTTTGTCTAATGTGGTTTACAATTCCGATCGAACAATTTTCCAAAAACCGTATTTTCTTCACATCAGTTTCTGTCGAAATTTTTTGAAGTCCAAAAATTTTTCAGGATGTTTCAGAATGATGTGTAGGACATTCTAAGAGTTCTGTGAAAATTTGGGCTCGTGAACAGTCCAAACCACCGCGGAACTGCTGCCAAACCCATGCTTGGGCCGCGGTTCCGCCGCGACTTGAACTGTTCAGTCCCCCAAAATTCTACAGAATGCTCCTGAGTGGAAAATAGGTTTTCTGGAATGTTATTTTTTTAAGCCCAGATTTCTTGATGTGCTACAGTAGTACTTGGGGGCCCACTTGGTAAATTTGATCGATCGGATATTTTAAACACATTAGTTCACAGTATTTACATTATATCTGCGGCCGTGAATGTCACTTGATCGGTAAATCCAGTCTAACTGCTATAGTCCGGTTAGAAGGATTTGCGAACGTGGCTTTCATGTTGATGTTCTGTGATTTTGCTGTGATGTTGCGGATCGGTCGTGGGGGATAGCCTGGTTGCAGTGGTAGTACAGTTTTGTTTTATTATATACATTTGATATTGCGGGGCGAGCGTCCGACATGTGGACTGCCGTCACTGCTTGTTTGTATTATTATTTTGGGGCACGACCAGGTTGCGGTCGATGTACCCGTTGTATGTATATTTTACTTTCTGTACTAGGATTACCCCAAGGTGGGGGGCACGGATGGCCGGATTCTAGAAGGCAACAAGCCCGCATCTTTTGGCATTGGGACGGAGGGGGCTTCACTCTAGAATTGGCGGGCTATTCGCCGCACTCATAGGGGGTACAGGTTGACCCAGTAGGAGTGCCCAAGTTACCGGATTCTGTGAAGTGATTGGTGGTCCATTCACGTTGCTGAAGGGGGCTGCCTCGCTTCAGGTTTTGGCGGGTAACTTGCCGCGCCCGTAGGGGTCTAGGTTTTCATTGTACAAGCTATCCACACGACCAGGGGAACGTCGGGTTTCAGTAGTGGCTCTGTGAAACCCGGGGATCCCAGATATCTGTATTGTTCTGTGATGTTGTACATTTCTGTGATGCTGCATTTTTATCACGCCTTGAGCGAAATATTATATATTGGTATATATATATTAGTAGATGTTGTATATGTTTTGCATCCGCGCTAGTCCAGTCCCCGCTCTGTCGTTAGTTAGCTAACCTAACGGGTAATGACGGGACCCAGTGGCGAATGCGGATGGTATATACGTACATCAGTATATTTTCGTTCTTTGTGGTGTGATCAATTGATGGGACTGCGTTGATTCGGATCAATGCAAGTTAAACAAACCTAATCTGATGTTGTTGGAACACTTTTCAAAAAGCTGTTATTGCAAGGGTGTTCTCTTTTGTTTTGCACAGTGGTATTCAGTTGGAATATCCTGCTCCTCAGTCGACGAGGCAAGGGCCGAGATCCCTTCACTGGGAGTGACCCCTTGGACAGAAGTTTGCGTCAGGGAAATAACTTCACTATAGCCGATTACTTTTGCTTTGCACCGTGGTATTCAGTTGGAATATCCTGCACCTCATTCTACGGGGAAAGAGCCGAGATCCCTTCACCGGGAGTGACCTCTTTAGCAAAGGTTTTCGTCACTATATTTTTATAAAGCTATCCGTTCCTTCAATGATATCAAGTTCATTATGTTAAAGGTTTTCGCTAGAAACCATTCGTAGCCCTCCGTCGTTTCATATGGATAATCAATAGTATTCAAGCTGTGTTTGTTGGCCAAAGTCAAGGCACAGTGTTTGGTAGCTGTTGGTTATTCATATGCAGCATAGATAGATGCGTTGGTTTGGAACAGTCGTACTGCCTTGTTGGCCAAAGTCAAGGGTAGGTACGGGTGGATTCAAATTAACCTCGAGAATGACGGGTAGAACTTGACATGTGACTTATGATTTGTTGGCCAAAGTCAAGGTCATAAGAGCATGGGGTAAAAATCGCATCGGGAGTTTCTAAAAAAACTGAAACTTGCCAGATATGCGCATACCTTCTGAAGTGTGATGACGTGAGCGGATTTCGTCACGTTATCATGCGATGATAGTTGGATCCCGATTCCCACTGATGAGTTAGGTTACTCCTCGGGTGACCCCGACTAATTCTTCTTTCAGGTTTGGAGGAGAATTTGAGGTGACAGTGGGAGGTTTCCAGATTAGATAAATTGGTAACCATTCTGATCTAGGTTAGAGTGCACGCTGAGTGTTTCTTTTCTCTCTCTTTGGCAGCGACCATTGACCCGACCCTAAGACTATGACTCAGTGACCTAGTTGACCGAACCTTCTTAAACACTGGCTTTTGGATTGTCAGAATTGCAAACCTCATTGCCACTCCTACTTTTACCCTTTTCTCCAGGACACCCCGTATTACTACGAACGTCCACTTCCATTGGACAAAACCATCGTATGGTTAGATACGAACTCGAAGGAATTTATTCGAGGATGGTTTCCGGTTCTGGAGAAAACGAATAGGACTATTCAGTTGTCTTTTCCTTTTACCTTCTCTCTCTAATTGCGAGTACTCCTTGGCTTAGGAGATAGTACATCTATTACGCAAATTGGATAGTCTTCTTCCAAACCTTAAGCTGGTGCCGACCGGTAGGGAATGAAGAAAACCAATTAGCATAACGATGGTGTACAGAAGGTATTATGTAAAGACAAAGAAATGGATTAGAAGGAGGGCAAAGTAAATTGCGACTGCTATTCACGACCAAACCAAGTATTTCATTACCACTCCCACTTCACCTTTGTATTTCTCCAGGACACTCCGTATCACTGCGAAGATCCACAGTTTATTGGATACTCCATCGTATGGTTATATACGAACTCGAAAGGAACTTGTTCCAGTTCGGGGATGGATTCTGGTTCAGGAGAAATAGGAATAAGGTTTATTCGGTTGTCTTTTATCTTCACCTTCTCTCGCATTGCGAGTGCTCCTAGGATTAGGTCAGTACACCCATTATGCTTATTGGATAGTCTTCTTCCAAACCATAGGCTGGTGCCGAACGGTAGGGAAGGAAGAAAACCATTTGGCCTAAGGGGTGTGCAGAAGGTAATGACTAAAGACATATAAAGGGATTTGGAAAGGTGGAAAAGAATTATACGATTACAGTCGTGAATCTGGAAGAGGCATTACTAGGAATACCGGGATACCCAATCGAAACATTTCAATGTTTCAGTGTCACTGTGTACTGTTAAAGGAAATCTGATTTCCCAATTAGTTTTTACTCCAGGGTATGTATTTACCAGGTATGATTCTCACATCTGCATGGTTTTACAGATGATGAATTGGAGTAGGTTAGTGGGAATTAGGTGATCATCCTCATTATATCGGGATTCGTTGTAATCGGTGATATTTGAGGAAGTCACCTGGGTTGTTTGCCGGACGGCGAATATTTGGTTTTGAATATCCGTTATAATGCACCAATTTCAAATTGATATATCTGTACGTCTATTTTTATAGAGTGAGATATACCTTTTTGAAATTATGTCGATGACATTTACCTATATCAGTGGACGGTTAGGTAAGGAGCATTAAACAGCGGTGTAATTCTTCTTACCATAAGTACAGTTTTCAACCTACGACACACAGTGAATGAGTTATCAGACTCAAGAGACTTATACAGAGTCTTGTATGTTGTCCAGTGTCCATCAGGACAGAGGGGTTGGTCCTCGTACCATTATTCGGTTTACTTATGACTTCTCTAGTTTTTTAGACAGGTGTTTCGTGGAAACACAGGGTCTGAATTTTGAGAAGTTATAGGTATTTGAATAAAGTAGA
Source organism: Agapanthus africanus (assembly GCA_030015575.1). Classification (NCBI taxonomy): domain Eukaryota; kingdom Viridiplantae; phylum Streptophyta; class Magnoliopsida; order Asparagales; family Amaryllidaceae; genus Agapanthus; species Agapanthus africanus. The sequence continues at coordinate 308,716,153 of CM057337.1, forward strand.
GAACCAGGTGTTGCAAGTATCGGGATTCTTCAAGTTGATCGAAGATGTAGATACTTGAGTATGGTATTCAGTTGATAGTAATGGTTAAGAGAACTTGCTTCTCTTTCAGGTTACTCATAATTGGAAGCATTCCTAAGTTGAGTAACGCTGATCGGCCTCTTTCCATTTAGTTAACATGCACTGGAGACAGCTGCATGATTTGAATCTGGTTCAATTAAATAAGTGCCTCTGGTTCTATATTGGATATAGAACAGTTCATAACTTAACGATGATAAGGTACGGGGAGTTGTCCGGCTTATGATTAAAACCAGACTCTGGATAACTCAAGGCACGTTTCTGTAATGGCTATTTGTGGGGTTGACCCAGGTTATGACGAGGGTTGACATTCTACCATCTGGAAGATCCAATAGTGATATTGTAATAGAACTCGCCACAGTTTTAAATAAAATGGATTTTTTTAGAAAACAGTAGTGGGAGTATGGTAGAACTGGAAGGGATTCCAGAACCACAAAACGATTACTGAAGATTTCATAGAAACCTAAAGATTCAATCTGGCTTGACATACCATTGGCCACTTTGCAGATTGTGGTGGGTAACTTCAGGCACCCGAGAGGTACTCCGGTAGCCTCAAGGACGGTGACAGGGAAGTCTTGTTTACCCACATTGTGCCATTGCTGTTGTTCCAGACTGTGAGACCCGGCAGGGAGGATGAGTATAGCGTCGTTCTAAAACTTGATTTAGAAGTGTACGTGTATATGACTCTGCCAGAGGGTTGTCGTAGTCAGTGGGAGCAGCGGAAGCATTGGTGGACAGGCAGCTTATGTCTATTTATAGACTAAAGCAGATATAGCGGAGATAGATCCATCAATTTCTGATGTGACAGTCATAGGCTTGACTTCATCAGAATAGGGGATGGATCTGTTGAGAAGGTAGTAGGGTGTGTTGTCATGGTATTTGGATGACATACACATAGTAGGAAGTGATATTCCTATACTACGATCGGTTATACTTTGGTCGTCACACAGTGGTTTCTCCATACAGGACTTGGACATTATATCAGACATACTGGTTGCTAGATCTATGGTTTTAGATCTAGATTTGGGTGGTTTCCCAATCAGGGTACTTAGACAGCATTCTAAGAGTATTTAGAATGACGACTCCTGGCACGGTAGTGTACCTGCAGGTGATGGAGTCACCCTCTCTAAAGGTGTCTTACAGACTAAAGGGGAGAGGGATGCGCATGATTGGCAGATCACTTGCTCAGGCAATTGAGTCAATCATGAGATGTCAAGTACCACACCAGATGTTGTTCTTGCACGAGATGCAATAAGTTGACATTGTTCCAATCCTGGAGAAACAGTTGGAAGCAGTTTTAGAACATAAGTGGATGTTCTAGGGATATGATAACGACAGCCTCTTTCGGGAGACAGTTATCATTCCAGGCTTCCAAGGTGACCTAGACAACACGGAGGTTGTCAGAGTTATAGTTTTCCTTCTGACGAGGGGCAGTATTTGGACAGTGGTCCAAGGGAATATTGAGGGAGGCATGGCGCAGTATACTGATTAAGTTCAGTTGACGATACAGTCTAAGGAAGTTTGGATTTGGAGTTCATTTATAAGCTAGGTCCCATCAGACATCCAGACACATTCTAAGACTGGTATTGCTCATTTCGGGAGATGTCTTTTCTCCGCGAACATGAGATATAGAGAGACATAGAAAGAAACATCAAGGCGGATCCACTCACCGAGGCTATTCCTCGAACGCAATAGTTTCGCAAACGGGCTTTGTGAGACTGACTAGTAGAGGAGTTGGGTGTTCGGTATCACACAGGCTGTGAGTATGCGACATCGCAATAATTAGCCTTGAGTGCAAGTGGGAGATTGTCGGAGATAGTGCCCTTAGAGTCAATTATTGGATCCCAGGCACGTGATTGCAATGATTGAGGGAGGACCTGTCCAAGTAGGACAGTCTTACTCGAGATGATAGTATGCTATCTGGCTTATCTTTATCATCGTGTACTGCTTTAGGTGACCTGACATGTCGCTATTACACGTTGATAGAGCCCCTAGGATTCTTGCTTGACCACCAGCAGTATGAGGTGATCATATAAGTGGGAGCTGGGGTCTATAAGCACATCCTTAAAAGGGCCCTAGTCATAGGAGTTTCGAGACAGGGCATCGATACTCCAGAGTAGACTAGTGTATACAGTCGAGACCCGACGAGGGGCGGTAGCCGGTATCATAAGCCACTGGTGTCAGTTGGTTCACCTAAGATGTATACATGTGCTCATTGGGTTATGAGTACACCGGACATGACTCGCCGGGAACATGCTAGTTGGTCTTATACCTGACGTCAGATGGCAGTTCCCTGGTGACATGTGTACAGGTTAGTTCATCGACCTGAGGATCGTCATTTGTCTCCTGTGAGTTCCCACTGTACTTTGATTACTACCTACCACGCTCAAAGGAGACGTGCAAACAGGTTTAGTGGGTACAGTCCCGAGCCACATGGAGGCAGTGAGCGGATCTTCAGGGGTTCGTCTCTCCCGGTATTGGGGGTGAGGTCGCGCTGTGTCTATGAGAGCCATTACACAAAGCCCTCGGCTGAGGCAGGAGATTTACTGGTAGGTATTCCAGTAGTATCTCAGGGTGTTCTGGGCTACACTCCGACACGACTTGTACCGCTTTTGGGGTCTGACTTTACCAAACCCCCTAGGCCCGCCATGCGATGCTCATAGACGAACGAACCGGACTGTACGGATATTGTCACTGACAGGCTCAGTAGGGTGTCAGGATGAGTTCGCTCATCGACGTCCCTTTTCGTCAATACCTGGTAACCCGTTACGTATTGGCTTATACCTCTGACGTGCTAGTGGTTAATCCACAACCAAGGTGTTGACGAGTCTTTAGAGTCCCCCACATTCAGTTGCCAAGTTTTCCGGGCGAAACGCTGTAGAGGCCGTATGGAGATATGGCAGGGTTCAATCAGATACGTGCGTATTGCACGGATCAGGATTGGACGGATAATACTAGCCGGCTTTGGTTTAAGCCGGATCCTAGTATAGTACAGTGAGATTTTGTCTCATTGCATTGTATTTCGGTTGGAATACAAATGCGGGTGTGTATACACAGTAGCGGGTTTTCCTGTAATTTATTACGGGACCAGTTTTCTGGAGTTGCCAGTTTGCTTTCCGTTTCGGCCATATTTCATTTGTATCTTTCAATGGCCGAAGTTTGGTGGAGGAGGGCTTATTTGCATTTGTGCAAATAAGCATTTGTAGAGGGAGGTGATTGCATATTATTGTATCATGATGGTGAACCATCCCTTGACCATTTGACTTCTTCATCCATCATTGCTTGACTTTTATATGACATGGTTTTTATGATGGTTGTGGTTGAGTGTGGTTTTTGTTTTGGTGATCATGTTCTTTCATGATATCATTTGATTCCCTCATGCATTATTTTGTGGCCTCTCTCATTTTTCTTTGACACTCACTCCATTCTCACTCTCCCAAGTGCCATGGCCGGCCATTCCCTCTTGGGGCCTGTCCAAATTTTGGATGTGGGAATTGTTGTTCTTTTCATGCCCACAAAATTCCCAAGTTCATCAAAAATTCCACTAGTTCAATTCCTCCACCATTATTGCAACCTCCATGAACCCCAAAATGAGACATGGTTCTACACACATTCTACAGCAAACCTTGGGCATGTCGGCTCGGCAACTTCGTGGCCCGAGTTGCCCTCGGTATAGAGGCGGGAGCCCATAAAAGAAGCCGGCGACGTGGTGCCCTTCGGCGACGAGGCGGAGACCGGAGATTCCACGGGAGATCGGGACGACGACGAGAAGACCGGAGGACACGGATCACTCGGTATATCTCTCTTCCTCTTCCCATCTTGTAGTTAGCTAGGACTAATGGTACGATCCGTGTTTTAGTGCGCGGTGGTGCCGTTTGAAAAATTAAGTTAACCATCGCTTCCGTATTTGGCCTCAGGATGGAGGCCGGGGCGCCGCCGTGCACTTACAGTTAATGCAATTAATATATCAAATATATAATTATACATTAAATTATCAAATCAACACTTGATCCGATAATCCGGCTATTTCATAAATAACCGACAAATATAATCTGTATCAGTTCATCGAATCAACACTTGATCCGATGACCCGGCTATATCACATATACCGGCTGATATCTCATATCGCGAGAATCTAATACGGTATCACATACACGTATTGTTCTCGGTCCCGCACATATCATATATGTGCTCCTACTCCATTTTTCCTGAGTCAAGAAACCTCTGTGTATGACTCTAAAGAATTGTCAATACGCCGGCAGTAGGGGATGATCATATCAAACACCAAAAAGCTGCAAAGCGGTGAGCTAAACGTAACAACCACCCAGGTATTGAGCAATCAGAAGATCAACAAGCAAGCCTGTACATTCTCCGGTGAATCAATCAGTAACACTCCCATACAGTCCGGTCTCTTTGTCTGATATGCCACATATCTCGCCTAAGGGTGGTAAACGCCAGACCCTAGTAGCTTGATAAGTCGTGTCGATATAAGGTCTATAATAGTTTTAGAAACTACTGATAACACTTACCAGTAAATCTCAGCAACCCTGGCCAGGGATTTCCAGTTATAGCCAATCGAACACAACACAACATCAACTCCCTATACCGGGAGAGACGAATCCCCTCCTATCGCTCATTGCCTCCATGTGATTCGGGACTGTACCCAAAACCCACCTTTTTGCATGCCCACTTGGACGTGGTATGATGGAAATCAAAGCACAGTGGGAATCACACAAGACTCTATGACGATCTCGGGTCTACAGACTAACCTGTACCAGTGTCATCAGAGAACTGCCATCTGACGTGAGGTATAATACCATCTGGGAGTGCTCGGCGAGTCCGTCCAGTGTACCCAGTCTCCACTGAGCACCCGTATCCTTCTCTGATGTAAAACACCAATGGATATGGGATCATCCATCACCCATCATATGTGTCAAGAAGCGCATACGCTAGTCTACTCTGGAGTATCGATGCCCTTTCTCGGTACTCCCACGACTAGGAACATTTGAAGGATGTACTTGGCGACTACACTGTCCTCACTAGTATGATCTGCATTATAGTCCTGGTAGTCAAGTACTCATCCTAAGGGCTTTATCAACATGTAACATAGAGACAATCAGAGTACATGTAAAGATAAAGAGCAACCAGATAGCGTACTATCATGTCGAGCAAGAAATCCTCCCTATATATGTCCAAGCATCCACTACAATATACATCACATGTATAGTAATGGCCTCTAGGGTATACATATAACTAACAATCTCCCACTTCTACTAGGGCTGTGGTATCGCATACCTTACAATCAGCTGTGGTTGAAGTATCTCATACTCAACTATCCCATCAAAGTCTCTACTGGGAAATAGGCCTTTGTGAGTGGATCCGCGCTGTTGTCCTCTGTGTCTGCTTTCCTAACCTCGATCTCCCTGGAGATCAACCATCTCCATGATCAGGTGATACTGCCTAAGAATTATATCTGGATTTCTGATGGGACGGGGTTTCCTTGGCTAAAACCACAACTCCATTGTCACACAATGGTAGGAACGAAGTTCATCTCATGAACTTAAATATATCCAGACTGCCTCTTTGGTAGCATCCTTGGAAACGATGTATCTTGCCTTTAATCGTCTAGTAAGTCACGGTATCTAGCTTGGAACTCTTCCAACATACCGTCCCTCCACTGAGGGCAAGACAAAGCCTGCGACTGACATTCAGTCGTCCTTATCACCCTGGAACTTTTCCAGTGATTCTCCCCCGGATCGTTTGATACCATCTCACTATAACTAGTGAGAATCCTAACATCCAATTAGATCTATCTCATAGATCCATAACCCAGGATTTAGGAGGTATCACCTTGATCCTATATGGAGAATCCTTGTGATAAGCGGTGATTGACCGAGCTTAGCATAGGTAACTCCTTCCCTATCAAGAGTATGTCATCCACGCACTTTACGAGGATCACCACCATACTCCCTACTACCTTTTTGTATATACAAGGTTCATCTACCATTTTGATGAAGTCAAACTCTTTGACTACCACATCAAAACAGATGTTCCAACTCCGCGATGCCTGATTTATCACATAAAACATCTTGCACACGTTTCCGCTGCTCCCACTGTCTACGAAGCCCTCTGGCTGTGTACTTATTGACGCTCTCTTCCAAATCATCATTTAGAAAAGCAGTCATGATACCCAACTGTTGGAGATAGTGCCCTCAGAGTCAATTATTAGGTCACAGGTACGTGATTGTAATGATTGAGGGAGGACCTATCCCGGTAGGACAGTCTTACTCGAAATGATAGTATGCTATCTGGTTTACCTTTATCATCGTGTACTGCTTTAGGTGACATGACACGTCGCTATTACACGTTGATAGAGCCCCTAGGATTCTTGCTTGACCACCAGCAGTATGAGGGCGATCATATAAGTGGGAGCTGGGGGTCTACAAGCATATCCTTAAAAAGTCCCTAGTCGTGGGAGTTTCGAGACCGGGCATCGATACTCCATTAGTAGACTAGTGTATACAGTCGAGACCCCGACGAGGGGCGGTGGCCGGTCTCACAAGCCACTGGTGTCAGTTGGATCATCTAAGATGTATACAGGTGCTCATTGGGTTATGAGTACACCGGACAGGACTCGCCGGGAACATGCTAGTTGGTCATATACCAGACGTCAGATGGCAGGTCCCTGGTGACATGTGTGCAGGTTAGTTCATCGACCTGGGGATCGTCATTTGTCTCGTGTGAGTTCCCACTGTACTTTGATTACTACCCTACCACGGCTCAAAGGAGTCGTGCAAACAGGTTTTAGTTGGGTACAGTCCCGAGCCACATGGAGGCAGTGAGCGTATCTTCAGGGGTTCGTCTCTCCCGGTATTGGGGGTGAGGTCGTGCTGTGTCTAGGAGAGCCATTACACAAAGTCCTTGGCCAAGGCAAGGAGATTTACTGGTAGGTATTCCAGTAGTATCTCAGGGTGTTCTGGGCTACACTCCGACACGACTTGTACCGCTTTTGGGGGTCTGACTTTTACCAACCCCCTAGGCCCGCCATGCGATACTCATAGACGAACGGACCGGACTGCACGGATATTGTCACTGACAGGCTCAGTAGGGTGTCAGGATGAGTTCGCTCATCGACGTCCCTTTTAGTCAATAGCTGGTGGCCCGTTACGTATTGGCTTATACCTCTGACGGGCTAGCGGTTAAATCCACAGCCATTGTATTGACGAGTCTTTAGAGTCCCCCACACTTTCAGTTACTCAGCTTTCGGGCGAAACGCTGTAGAGGCCGTATGGAGATATGGCACGGTTCGATCAGATACGTGCGGTATTGCACAGATCGTGATCGGACGGTTTTTACTAGCCGGCTTTGGCTTAAGCCGGATCTTAGTATTTGATAGTGTAGTTTTGTCTCTTTGCATTTGTATCCGGACGGAATACAGATGCGGGTGTGTATGCACAGTATCGGGGTTTTTCCTGTAATTTATTATGGGACCAGTTTTCTGGAGTTGCCAGTTTGCCTTCCGTTCCGGCCGGTTTTCCTTTGTTCTTTCCCGGCCGGACTTTTCCGATGGAGGGGGGTAATTTGCAGTTTTGCAAATTACTTTTGAGGAAGGGGTTTCTTGCATATGTGGGTTTTTGATTTGACCATCACCATTCTCTTTACCATCACTTGCATTAATTTTGACTTGATAGAGTATGGTTTGGATGTGCATTGATTTGGTGTTGAATTTTGGGGCCGGCCACTGTGTGGAGTGGGTTTTAAATTGTTTTATTAATTAATTAATAGGCTTCATTTTGTGCATATGTGTGTGCAGGAGTGTATCTTGATGGAGAGGTGTTTTAATATATTAATACTCATTTTTGGTTGCATTGGGCAAATGAGGGAGTGCTGATAATTTTTGGCCTAGCTCATCAATCTATCATTTTTCCAGTGAGCACAAATTTTTGTGGCCGAGCTCATTCCTTGAGAGAGGCTCCATTTCATTTCCTTTTGCATGCTCAATTTCTCCATCAAGCATCCATGAAATTCTTTGTGCAAAATCCCTCCAAATTGGCAACCTCCTAAACCCCAAAGAGACGGCTATTCTACTCTATTCTACAGCAAATCTTGGACGCGTCGGCTAGCCTACTTCGCGCCCGAGTTGCCTCGGTATTGAGGCGGGAGCCCGTAAAAGATGCAGGCGACGTGGTGCCCTTCCGGTGAAGAGGCGACGACCGGAGATCCCGCGAGGAGATCGGAGTGGAGATGAAGACCGGAGGACTCGGATCAGTCGGTATATCTCTATCCCCTTTCTTGTAGATAGCTTAGACTAGTTAATGGTTCGATCCGGTTAAAGTGCGCGGTGGTGCCGGTTTGCAAAGTCCGCAAAATTAAAGTTATTCACCGCTTCCGCATTCCGGCGTCGGGTTGACAGCCGGGGCGCCGCCGTGCACTTACAGTGGTATCAGAGCCACGCCATTAACTTCGTCTAGCTTTTGTGTAATGTGTTTTACGTTTCCGATCGAACAAAATCCCGAAAACCCGTATTTTTTTGCACATCAGTTTCTGTCGAATTTTTTTTAAGTCCAAAAATTTTTCAGGTGCTCTCAGAATGATGTGCAGGGAAAACTAAGCACACTGTAAAAATTTGGTACCTCGATCTCCCCATACCGCCGCGGAAGGGTGGCCAAAGCCCTGCTTTGGCCGCTCTTCCGCCGCGGATTTTACTGTTCACCACCCCAAATTTTTTCAGTGTGTTTCTGAGTGATAATTGTGGTTTTTGGAATATTAAAATTGGGCCCAGGTTTTCTGTGGTTGCTACAGTTTTGTTTGGGGGCCCACTTGTTAATGTTTGATCAATCGGAAAATTTTAAACACATTTTTCACAGTATTTACATTATATCTGCGACCGTGAATGTCACTCGATCGGTAAATCCGGTCTAACTGCTATAGCCCGGTTAGACGGATTTGCGAACGTGACTTTCACGTTGATGTTCTATGTATTTGCTGTGATGTTGCGGATCGGTCGTGGGGGATAGCCTGGATGCAATGCTAGTACTGTTTTGTTGTATTATGTACATTTGATATTGCGGGGCGAGCGTCCGACATGTGGACTGCCGTCACTGCCTGATTGTATTATTCTTTTGGGGCACGACCTGGTTGCGGTCGATGTACCCGGTGTATGTATATTTTACTTTCTGTACTAGGATTGCCCCGCGGAGGGGTGCACGGATAGCCGGGTTCTGGAGGGCAATAAGCCCGCATCTCATGGCATTGAGACGGAGGGGGCTTCGCTCTAGGATTGGCGGGCTATTCGCCGCACTCGTAGGGGGTACAGGTTGACCCAGGAGGGGTGCCCAAGTTGCCGGATTCCGTGAAGTGCTGGGTGGTCCATTCACGGCGCTGAAGGGGGCTGCCTCGCTTCAGGTTTTGGCGGGTGACTTGCCGCGCCCGTAGGGGTCTAGGATTTCATTGCACAGGCTATCCACACGACCAGGGGAACGTCGGGTTTCAGCGGCTCTGTGAAACCCGGGGATCCCAAATATCTGTATTGTTTCTGTGATGCTGTTCATTATCTGTGATGTTGCATTTCATTCACGCCTTGAGCGAATATAATATATTGGTATATATATTAGTAGATGTTGTATATGTTTTACATCCGCGCTAGTCCAGTCCCCGCTCTGTCGTTAGTTAGCTAACCTAACGGGTGATGACGGGACCCAGTGGCGAATGCGGATGGCATATACGTACGTCAGTATATTTTCGTTCTTTGTGGTGTGATCAATTGATGGGACTGCATTGATTCGGATCAATGCAAGTTAAAAACAAACCTAATCTGATGTTGTTGGAACACTTTTCAAAAAGCTGTTATTGCAAGGACGTTTACCTTTGTTTTGCATCGTGGTATTCATTGGAATATCCTGCTCCTCAGTCGACGAGGCAAGGGCCGAGATCCCTTCATCGGGAGTGACCCCTTGGACAAAAAGTTTGCGTCAGGGCATTAACTTCACTATAGCCGATTACTTTTGCTTTGCACCGTGGTATTCAGTTAGAATATCCTGCACCCCATTCTACGGGGAAAGAGCCGAGATCCCTTCACCGGGAGTGACCTCTTTAGCAACGGTTTTCGTCACTATATTTTCAAAAAGCTATCCGTTCCTTCGACGATATCAAGTTCATTACGTTAAAGGTTTTCGCCAGAAACCATTCGTAGCCCTCCATCATTTCAGTTAAATATTCGGTAGTATTCAAGCTATGTATTTTGACCTCACGCCAAGGCATAGTGTTTGGTAGCTGCCGGGTATTTATCTGTTGCATAGATAGATGCGTTGGTTTGGGACAGTCGTACTACTATTTTGGCCTACGTCAAGGGTATGTACGGGTGGATTCAAATTAACCTGGATAATGATGGGCAGAACTTGACATGTGACTTATGATATTTTGACCTCACGCCAAGGTCATAAGAGCATGGGGCAGAAATCACATCGGGAGTTTCAAAAGAACTGAAACTTGCCAGATATGCGCATACCTTCTGGAGTGTGATGACGTGAGCGGATTCCGTCACGTTGTCATGCGATGAGAGTTGGATCCCGATTCCCACTGATGAGTTAGTTTACTCCTCGGGTGACCCCGACTAATTCTTCTTTCAGGTTTGGAGGAGAATTTGAGGTACAGTGGGAGGATACCAGATTAGATAAATTGGTAACCATTCTGATCTAGGTTAGAGTGCACGCTGAGTGTTTCTTTTCTCTCTCTCTCTGGCAGCGACCATTGACCCGACCCTAGACTATGACTCAGTGACCAAGTTGACCGAACCTTCTTAAACACTGGCTTTTGGATTGTCAGAGTTGCAAACCTCATTGCCACTCCTACTTTTACCCTTTTCTCCAGGACACCCCGTTTTACTACGAACGTCCACTTCCATTGGACAAAACCATCGTATGGTTAGATACGAACTCGAAAGAATTTATTCGAGGATGGTTTCCGGTTCTGGAGAAAACGGATAGGATTATCCAGTTGTCTTTTCCTTTTACCCTCTCTCAGGTTACGAGTACTCCTTGGTTTAGGGGTAGTACACCTATTACGCAAATTGGATTGTCTTCTTCCAAACCTTAGGCTGGTGCCGACCGGTAGGGAATGAAGAAAACCAATTAGCATAACGATGGTGTGCAGAAGGTATTAAGTTCAGACAAAGCAAGGGATTAGTAAGAGGGCAAAGTAAATTGCAACAGATATTCACGACCAAACCAAATATTTCGTTACCACTCCCACATCACCTTTGTATTTCTCCAGGACACTCCGTATCACTACGAAGATCCACAGTTTATTTGGATAATCCATCGTATGGTTATATACGAACTCGAAAGGAACTTGTTCCAGTTCGGGGATGGATCCTGGTTCAGGAGAAATAGGAATAAAGTACATTCAAGTGTCTTTTATCTTCACCTTCTCTCGCATTGCGAGTGTTCCTAGGATTGGGACAGTACACCCATTATGCTTATTGGATAGTCTTCTTCCAAACCATAGGCTGGTGCCGAACGGTAGGGAAGGAAGAAAACCATTTGGCCTAAAAGGGTGTGCAGAAGGTAAAGACTAAAGACATATGAAGGGATTTGGAGAGGTGGCAAAGAACTATACGGTTACAGTCGTGAATCTGGAAGAGGCATTACTAGGAATACCAAAATACCCCATCGGAACATTTCAATGTTTCAGTTTCACTGTGTAATGTTAAAGAAAAACTGATTTCCCGATTAGATACTTACTCCAGGGTATGTATTTACCAGGTACGATTCTCACATCTGTATGGTTTTACAGATGATGAGTGGGAGTAAGTTATTGGGAATTGGGTGATCATCCTCATTGTATCGGGATTCGTTGTAATCGGTGATATTTGAGGAAGTCACCTGGGTTGTTTGCCGGACGGCAGACATTTGGTTTTGAATATCCGCTGTTATGCACCAATTTCAAATCGATATATCTGTACGTCTATTTTCATAGAGTGAGATATATCTTTATGAAATTATGTCGATGACATTTACCTATATCAGTGGATGGTTAGGTAAGGAGCATTAAACAGCGGTGTAATTCTTCATAACCATAAGTACAGTTTTCAACCTACAACACACAAGGAATGAGTTGTTAGACTCAAGGGACTTATACAGAGTATTGTATGTTGTCCAGTGTCCATTAGGACAAAGGGGTTGGTTCTCATACTATATTCGGTTTACTTATGACTTCTCTAGCATTTAGATAGGTGTTTCGTAGAAACACAGGGTCCGAATTTTGAGAAGTTATAGGTATTTGAATAGAGTAGAGAACCAGGTATAGCAAGTATCAGGATTCTTCAAAGAGATCGAAGATGTAGATACTTGTGTATGGTATTCAGTTGATAGTAATGATAAAGAGATCTTGCTTCTCTTTCAGGTTACTCATAATTGGAAGTATTCCTAAGTTGAGTAACGCTGATCGGCCTCCTTCCATTTAGTTGACATGCGCTGGGGACAGCTGCATGATTTGAATCTGGTTCAATTAAATCAGTGCCTCTGTTTCTATATTGGATATAGAACAGTTCATATCTTAACGATGTTGAGGTACGGGGAGTTGTCCGGTTTATGATTAAAACCAGACACTGGACAACTCAAGGCACGTTTCTGTAATGGCTGTTTGTGGGTTGACCCAGGCTATGACGAGGGTTGACTTTCTACCATCTGGATGAGCAATAGCGATATTGTTCTAGACTCGCCACAGTTTTATTAAAGATGGATTTTTCAGAAAATAGTAGTGGGAGTATGGTAAAACTGGAAGTGATTCCAGAACCACAAACGATTACTGAAGATTTGATAAGGAACCTAAAGATTCAATCTGGATTGACATTCCATTGGCCACTCCGCAGATTAGGTGGGTAACTTCAGGCACCCGAGAGGCACTACGGTAGCCTCAAGGACGGTGACAGGGAAGTTCTTGTTTACCCACAATTACCATTGCTGTTGTTTCAGGCTGCGAGACCCGGCGGGAGGATGAGTATAGCGTCATTCTAAACTAGTTTTAGAAGTGTACGTCTATATGACTCTGCCAGAGGGTTGTCGTAGTCAGTGGGAGCAGCGGAAGCATTGGTGGACAGGTAGCTTATGTCTATTTATAGACTAGAGCAGATGTAGCGGAGATAGATCATCTATTTCTGACGTGACAGTCATGGGTTTGACTTCATCAGAATAGGGGATGGATCTGTTGAGAAGGTAGTAGGGTGTGATATCCTGGTATTTGGATGACCTACACAGAGTAGGAAAAGAAACTCCTACACTACGATCGGTTATACTTTGGTCGTCACACAGTTGTTTCTCCACAAAAGAAATGGATTTTATATCAGACATACTGGTAACTAGATCTATGGTCTTAGATCTAGATTTGGGTGGTTTCCCAATCAGGGTACTTGACAGCATTCTAAGAGTATTTAGGATGGACGACTCCTGGCACGGTAGTGTACCTGCAGGTAATGGAGTCACCCTCTCCAAACGTGTCTTATAGACTAAAGGGGAGAGGGACGGGCATGATTGGCAGATCACTTGCTCAAGCAATTGAGTCAATCGTGAGATGTCAAGTACCACACCAGATGTTGTTCTTGCACTAGATGCAATAAGTTGACATTAATCCAATCCTGGAGAAACAGTCGGAAGCAGTTTTAGAACATAAGTGGATGTTCTAGGGATATGATAACGACAGCCTCATTCAGGAGACAGTTATCATTCCAGGCTTCCAAGGTGACATGGACGACAAGGAGGTTGTCAGAGTTATATTTTTCCTTCTGATGAGGGGCAGTATTTTGGACAGGTGATCCAAGGCGATACTGAGGGAGGCATGGCGCAGGACACTGATTAAGTTCAGTTGTCAATACAGTCTAAGAAGTTTGGATTTGGAGTTCATTTATGAGCTAGGTCCCATCAGACATCCAGACATATTCTAAGACTGATTTTGCTCATTTCGGGAGATGGCTTTCTCCGCGAACTTGAGATATAGAGAGACATAGAAAGAAACAACTAAGCAGATCCACTCACTGAGGCTATTCCTCGAACGCAATAGTTCCGCAAACGAGCTTTGTGAGACTGACTAGTAAAGGAGTTGGATGTTCGGTATCACACGGGCTGTGAGTATGCGACATCGCAATAATTGGCCTTGAGTGCAAGTGGGAGATTGTTGGAGATAGTGCCCTCAGAGTCAATTATTAGGTCACAGGTACGTGATTGTAATGATTGAGGGAGGACCTATCCCGGTAGGACAGTCTTACTCGAAATGATAGTATGCTATCTGGTTTACCTTTATCATCGTGTACTGCTTTAGGTGACATGACACGTCGCTATTACACGTTGATAGAGCCCCTAGGATTCTTGCTTGACCACCAGCAGTATGAGGGCGATCATATAAGTGGGAGCTGGGGGTCTACAAGCATATCCTTAAAAAGTCCCTAGTCGTGGGAGTTTCGAGACCGGGCATCGATACTCCATTAGTAGACTAGTGTATACAGTCGAGACCCCGACGAGGGGCGGTGGCCGGTCTCACAAGCCACTGGTGTCAGTTGGATCATCTAAGATGTATACAGGTGCTCATTGGGTTATGAGTACACCGGACAGGACTCGCCGGGAACATGCTAGTTGGTCATATACCAGACGTCAGATGGCAGTTCCCTGGTGACATGTGTGCAGGTTAGTTCATCGACCTGGGGATCGTCATTTGTCTCGTGTGAGTTCCCACTGTACTTTGATTACTACCCTACCACGGCTCAAAGGAGTCGTGCAAACAGGTTTTAGTTGGGTACAGTCCCGAGCCACATGGAGGCAGTGAGCGTATCTTCAGGGGTTCGTCTCTCCCGGTATTGGGGGTGAGGTCGTGCTGTGTCTAGGAGAGCCATTACACAAAGTCCTTGGCCAAGGCAAGGAGATTTACTGGTAGGTATTCCAGTAGTATCTCAGGGTGTTCTGGGCTACACTCCGACACGACTTGTACCGCTTTTGGGGGTCTGACTTTTACCAACCCCCTAGGCCCGCCATGCGATACTCATAGACGAACGGACCGGACTGTACGGATATTGTCACTGACAGGCTCAGTAGGGTGTCAGGATGAGTTCGCTCATCGACGTCCCTTTTAGTCAATAGCTGGTGGCCCGTTACGTATTGGCTTATACCTCTGACGGGCTAGTGGTTAAATCCACAGCCATTGTATTGACGAGTCTTTAGAGTCCCCCACACTTTCAGTTACTCAGCTTTCGGGCGAAACGCTGTAGAGGCCGTATGGAGATATGGCACGGTTCGATCAGATACGTGCGGTATTGCACAGATCGTGATCGGACGGTTTTTACTAGCCGGCTTTGGCTTAAGCCGGATCTTAGTATTTGATAGTGTAGTTTTGTCTCTTTGCATTTGTATCCGGACGGAATACAGATGCGGGTGTGTATGCACAGTATCGGGGTTTTTCCTGTAATTTATTATGGGACCAGTTTTCTGGAGTTGCCAGTTTGCCTTCCGTTCCGGCCGGTTTTCCTTTGTTCTTTCCCGGCCGGACTTTTCCGATGGAGGGGGGTAATTTGCAGTTTTGCAAATTACTTTTGAGGAAGGGGTTTCTTGCATATGTGGGTTTTTGATTTGACCATCACCATTCTCTTTACCATCACTTGCATTAATTTTGACTTGATAGAGTATGGTTTGGATGTGCATTGATTTGGTGTTGAATTTTGGGGCCGGCCACTGTGTGGAGTGGGTTTTAAATTGTTTTATTAATTAATTAATAGGCTTCATTTTGTGCATATGTGTGTGCAGGAGTGTATCTTGATGGAGAGGTGTTTTAATATATTAATACTCATTTTTGGTTGCATTGGGCAAATGAGGGAGTGCTGATAATTTTTGGCCTAGCTCATCAATCTATCATTTTTCCAGTGAGCACAAATTTTTGTGGCCGAGCTCATTCCTTGAGAGAGGCTCCATTTCATTTCCTTTTGCATGCTCAATTTCTCCATCAAGCATCCATGAAATTCTTTGTGCAAAATCCCTCCAAATTGGCAACCTCCTAAACCCCAAAGAGACGGCTATTCTACTCTATTCTACAGCAAATCTTGGACGCGTCGGCTAGCCTACTTCGCGCCCGAGTTGCCTCGGTATTGAGGCGGGAGCCCGTAAAAGATGCAGGCGACGTGGTGCCCTTCCGGTGAAGAGGCGACGACCGGAGATCCCGCGAGGAGATCGGAGTGGAGATGAAGACCGGAGGACTCGGATCAGTCGGTATATCTCTATCCCCTTTCTTGTAGATAGCTTAGACTAGTTAATGGTTCGATCCGGTTAAAGTGCGCGGTGGTGCCGGTTTGCAAAGTCCGCAAAATTAAAGTTATTCACCGCTTCCGCATTCCGGCGTCGGGTTGACGGCCGGGGCGCCGCCGTGCACTTACACCAACCGCCCGATATCGTAGTCATGGTATGTAGCCGTGGCAAGTAGGATCTGGATGGACTTTAAGCATAGCTTTGAAAGTCTCAACTTTTCCATGTACACCAAGTAATCTTCTCAAGATATACTTGCTCCTGATGGGGATTTAACCCTTCAGATAAAGCAACCAAAGTCCATACTTTGTTGGTGTATAAGGATTCCATCTCAGATCGCTAAGCATCTAGCCATTCTTACAGAGTCCCACTCCTGATGGCCAGCTCGAAACTGTTGGGTCATCATCCCACGATGCAATCCTCGCTCCCACTATTATAGAGAATCCGACGTATCTCTTAGGTGGATGAGGAACCCTACCAGATCGGCGGAGAGGCTGAGGTTCATTGGAAACTATTGAATCCTCCGGGTTTACCAAATAATCAGCCGCAGTTTGTATAGCTGGAACCCTTTCCAGTTCTACCTCATGACCACTAATTTCTTCACAAGAAATTCCCTTTCACAAAGGCGGCATGCTGAGAAACAAAACATATTTTGTTCCTCGGTTTGGTAGAAGATATTCCCTTGCGAATGCTTGGGATATCCAACAAACTTCCACAGAACTGATTTTGCCTCGAGCTTGTCCGGATTTTGCTTTTGACATAGGCCGGACAACCCAAATCTTAACTTCCTTAAGAGATGGGCTCTTACCATACCATATATGTAACATTTCCAAAATAATAAAATATTATTTTCGGGAATTTTTATAATTTAATATTATTTTAATGAATATTTAAATGTTCGGGTGGAATTAAATACAAATAAATGGGGAAAAATTTTGGAAAATTTTGGAAAATTCTAAAATAGGGTATTTTATGGAATTATACCATTTTAAAGTTTTTAAGACTAGTTATATGCTAATTTAGTGTTAATCGCGATTAAAGATCGCTAATTGGATTTTTAGCATTTTTGTGCAAAAATGTGCACATATCTTTTTTTACACTTGTTACACTTGTGTTACATTTTTGTTGCCATGGTTCATTTGGATTCACTATTTGAGTGAGAAGAAAAGAAAAGGGAAAGAAAAAGTATGTGATGATGAGAGAGAGAGAGAACAAGTCAACCCCTACTTTTTGAACCATCCCTCATCATTTTCCCCTTCTCATTCTCTCTCCTCTCTTTCCCTTGTTGCTGCTGCTCTCTCTCCTTCCTCTCTCCCTCTTCATGAAACCCTAGATCCACAATGAAAACAAAGCCAAAACCTCATTCCCACTTCACAAAAAATGTTCCCGGGCTCACTAGCTACACTTGGAACCTAGCAAGAATGGATTTGGAGGACTTTGAGCAACTCAAGAATTTTCTTGAGTTGCCAAAGGAGGTAATTTCTGCACCTATTAGAGTAGTATCACATTTCTTGTGCATCAATTCTTGTTTCATATCGATATTGTGCCATTTTGTGGACTTTAGAGATTTCTAGTTAGGGTTTAGGGTAAAAACTGAAATCAAAGATGGAATTAAGGCTTGTTGTGACCTTAGAAACCCTGGTGTAATGCAAAATTTGACCCCAACCTGGAATTGAAACCAGAATACGGGATTACGGAACCGATATCGGAAAAAACTGGAAATCTGGGACTGTTTTGTGTAATCTGCTATCACCCCGAGACCCCAAAAATAAAATTGAGCTGACAGTGAGTCGTGCAGGCACTATAGAACCACCAGACTAAACCCTAGCCACTAACTCCATTGTACGGCCGCCAATTAATTCCTTCTGGCCGCAAATTGCGGCCAGAGCAGGGTGGATCTGCCTTGTTTTGCGTGCATGCCCCCATTTCCTCTATTCTTGACCCTGGGTATGTCTAGTTTTGACTGATTCCATCTAGGGTGAAATCTGGGATGATTTTCCTTTGTTGGTGCATGATTTGAGACTTGTTTTAGCATAGATTTTGGTATTTGGTGTTTCGTTCCTGTCGGGTGGCGTTTGGACGTCAACGCCAGGTGGATGTTGATCGTGTTTACATGCGAAGCGTTAGGTTTTTACCTATGCGAGTAGCGTGTGCTGTTTTGGTTTCCGATGTGATTTTCATGTGCTTTAGCATTGTGATATACTTGTAGGTACCCCGCGTGATGTTGAGGCAAAGGAGATGAAGATGGCGACATCGGCTTTGGCACACGAGATGCAAGGTGAGTAGATTTATATCTACGGGGAGAAGTCGGGTGGATGGCGTATAGCACCCCCGCAGTCCGTGGTGATGTATACGAATACGTATACACACATATATTTATTATGTGTTGTTTAGGATTATTGATAGTGATAATGGTATTGTTGATGATAAGAATATATTGGTTAGTATAGTGCGAACCCTAGAGTAGTGGTTGCACTCACACATACACTTACACACATACTTGCACTCATCATTCATTTATTTGTGTGCATATGATGGTGCGTATATTTACACATGGGTATGGGACTATGTGTTTATATACGGGATTGAGGGTGATACGTGGGATTTGAGATGATATTTGATGTGAGGCCGTGAGATCGGCGATGTGACATAGTTTGTCTCTGAGGTGCAATATGATAGTTTTAGCGGGCCTTTGGACATGTGCTTTACCCCGCATTCATATTTTGATAGATGGTATCGATTTGTACTAGACTTAGAGTAGTACCCCAGACTATGTGATCTGATGATAGTGATACCTGATATATGATGAGATAGTGTGATATTGACCCCTACCCAGTTATTGGGATGCCGTACGATGATTTACCGTACGAGCCGGTAATGATGATAGATCCGCACTCATGACTCGAGGATATCTTACGATATGTTATTGAGGCGAGATCACCGACTATCATATCTATATATATTAACTCAGATTAGGTGGTTTCATACCCCTCCTGTCTAGATTACTTAGTAGACATTAGACTAGACCGAGTCATACCTATTTCAAAACTAACGAATCGGGGATATTTTAAAGATAGGCAGAAGGGTTATACGGATATTTTCAAATGATGCATCTTTTCTTAAAACACCGTAGCCCTTATTTTACTAAAAGCCCTGATTCGTCTTGTTTCAAAAGGCAAGGTTGCATGACATATCTATTGGGGCAGGTTCTGTACTTTTGCGTTGATTATTCGTTTCCGCATATTCCTGCTATTTGCATTGCATCGCTTGTATTGTTGTTATATTCAGTCATGCTGCTAGGACACCAGCACCATTATCGATGATGCATATGTTCCACGTACACTTGTTGCCAGCTCACACACTCATCATCGATAATTGCCATGCCACTACACTGTAGTACTATTGCATTCAGTATATGATCCTTGCATGACATGATGATGTGCATACCTTCCTTTACATGTCGCATACTTCATGCTTTTGATTATACGCATTGAGATATGTTGTTTCCATGATATTTCTTGTTTTGGGAACCGTGGGTTTTTTAAAGAGAATATATAATTGTTTTAAAAAAACCCGGTTACCCTTGATATGATATTTCAGTGCGTCCACCATGTGTTTTCTCGGTACTGAGAGCGACATGTGAAACCCGATTCGAGGAGGCGGATGAGGCCAATTGCGGGTGCATGGTGGACCCGGTATGGTACCCCGGGGCGAGAACGGTTTCGCTGTGCAGTAGACGGTGAGCCCGGCGGAGGGACCACTACCTACCGGTGATTGGTTGGACCTGGCGGTTATCCGGAGGATACTGACCAGAGTCGATAGATGGATATGGGCGTACTGCCGGGGCCGAGGGCCGATACCGCAGACGGAGCCCGTGGGCCGATCCGGACTGACGGAGCCCGATATATGAGGATTTACATGCCGATGCTGGGCACAGTTTTCATGATGTTTTCGAGTGTCGATGCTAGGCACTCCGGTTCCATGATTTTGATGTGTCGCGAGGGACACAGATGATTTATATCCTCATATTTCCATGCACATGCTTCATGATATTTACATGCATGATGGTTATTGTCATTGGGTGACGAGTGGACAGGATCCACGTACATGCTGAT
Organism: Agapanthus africanus; assembly: GCA_030015575.1. Taxonomy (NCBI): domain Eukaryota; kingdom Viridiplantae; phylum Streptophyta; class Magnoliopsida; order Asparagales; family Amaryllidaceae; genus Agapanthus; species Agapanthus africanus. The sequence continues at coordinate 308,736,620 of CM057337.1, forward strand.
TGATTACATTGATCATACCTCATATTTATGATATGCTAATACCTGAGGCACTGGCACGAGCACTTGGCACTACACTCATATATAGAGATTACATTGCCGCTTTAGCATGCTTCACATATATTCGTATTGAGGTTTATTTATATCTGATCGTATTGACCTAGGATGGGTCATGCATTCGATTTCTGCTTGTAGATATTTTCTATTCACGAGTTGGCAACTCACCCCGTTGTGCCCCAGTTCTTGCAGGTTTGCCGTACAGTTTCCATAGCGGCATTTCTGGCACATTGCTTCCTTGGGTGACTTGCTTGGTTAGGTGGATTCTTTTGTATCAGATCTGCCATTGTTCATGTATTATTTATTGTATCTAGAATTTCCATCAACCAAAACTTGTATATTGTTTCAGACTTAGAAAGCAGTGTTGTATTATTTCGACCTTAGAGTCGTGCTAGTAGTATTACGGTTTTCTGGCTGTTTTGAGTTTCTTTTTGGGTTTTGATCCTCGCCCTTTGGCGTTGTATATTATTATTGCTTGCGTGGTTGTGACCGTCGATTGACGAAGAGCTAGCTCCCGCTTGGGGATGCCTTTTATCAGTTCATATATATTATTCTTGTTGTACCCCGTTCGGGGCCAGTTTTTACAAAGGAAACTCTGCCGAAATTTTCAGAAAAGACTACACACTTTAAAAATTCATATTCGGCTTAGTTATTTAAAAAACTTGATTTTCAAAACATGTTTTCCTCACCTCTTAAAACTAGTTTTTCCTTTATTTACTCCTTAAATGGTTTTAGATTTCTGGGCTTTTGGATTACTTGGATCAGATGTAGTCCTATAGACTTCATAGGATTCAAGGGCCAGTCACGTGCTCTTTCGGGTCGTGACAAAGTTGGTATCAGAGCGCTAGGTTGACCTTGGTTCGAGTCTAAGTTTGGCTATGTGGAGCCTAGGGCGCCTCTATATATGGAACATAGAGTTAGTCGAGGGGGTATTAGACCCAAACTTTCGTCGCGTAGGATGACCCTTGGTTGATGGAATAGGTGACTAAAGTAGAGTGATGTACCGTTGGTATGTTCCGCGGCATACTTACGACACGCCACTCCGCTTAAGAAACCTTAGGATGTACATTTCCTTGCACAGTATTATATTCCTTCCTATGATCTATCTTCATCGATACTGGTTGTTGTTTTGCTGCCGCGATTGCACGGGCAGAGTGAGCTACGGCTCGAGTTGTCAGCATGAGCTCGTCGTGGACGAGGACTGACCAGGGCATGATTCCCGAGGCATACGGTTGCATTGAGGCTTCGTATTTTGTGTTTTCGCACTATGAGCGTTTGACATATCGCTGTTGCGAGATTTCCCGGGTGTGCTGATCGGCACCAGAGGATTGAGCTACTGATAGAGGCCAGCCAGGATGTGATGACCGTTGATATGTCGCTTATTCATGACGGTGAGTCGCTAGTCACCGAGGATGATTGACTAGGACATATGGTTAGTTTGCTTACCCCGATGCGAGGTCATCAGGTAGATTGATTCCAGCTAGAGGCGACTTCACGCAGATTCGTTGAGAGTCGATTGAGACGATCGAATGTCAGGAGCCTACTTTCCAAGTTTAAAGTACACGGAAAGACATGCAGGTGATTCTATGGACCCTCTAGAAGAATGAAACCCTAACTCGACTTAATGACCGTGTGAAAGCCTTTGAACCTCAGGGTTTGCGGCGGTTCCTCGGCGCCATTAGTGAGGCTTGGGTTTGCCCTTCTACGGCTGGACCACCGACGCTGTGGCATGTACTCGATACTATTAAACTGTACTCGAGATGTTGAGCTCTTGGGGGATTATGAGGTTCTGACGAGCCGATCGGACGATTCGACATCATTCGGATATCATGTGATGAGACACTGCTTGGGAGACTCCAGATGCGAGCATAGCCGTCGGAGCACAGTCGGTGTAGCCACGATGAGATGAGTCCGAATCAGTCGATATTGAAGCAGAGTGGAGTAAAGAGTTCATATGAAACATCGACGAGATGATGTTCCACTCCGCCGACATCAGAGATGCGATATGCACGTTGAGGACGTGATCGGCTAGATATCTTCTACTGAGTGACGAGGATACCAGTTCGTGATTTCGAGTCCGTGTTGGAGACTTCGGAGGGACCGTAGCCGAGGACCTTACAATGCGCAGATAGAGACGCGATGTCGAATGGTCGATGATACAGACAAGCGGGGCAAGAAGTCCGTGCGAGATGCAGATGAGCTGTTACTACACTCCGTTAAGATTAAAGGTCGGATATGCATACAGAGGTGCAGGGATGCGACCAGCTTCCGAGGAGGTGTTGTACTAAGGGCGCAAATGTCCAGAAAGCGAGGAAAGATTACGCCAGAGTACCAGCCTCCGTACAGCTTGTCTTAGGCGAGATCAGAAGAGACCTTGAGCAGGGATTCCTTCCAATATACTACAAGAAGATTTGCACCAGGAGCAGATGCGTGATGTGCATTCAGAGGACCAGAGGTCGGCGCCAGAGATGTGCTGCTTTACGAGCGGTCGTGAGGATTGACCGAGAGATTACCAAAGAAGTGCCAGAACGGAATCGTTCATGTCAGCACTCCTGACCGGGCCGATGAGCCGATGGAGTGCGAGATTGGTAATCTACAGGAAAGATCAGGAACCAGAGGCAGAGGACGCCAGCCGCGAGCAAGAAGCAAGTAGATATCTTGCGCCGCTAGCATCGGATGTTCCGGTACCTTCTCGACCCTGAAGAAGGATATACCGACGACGGTATTCATGATTTGTGATTTTGGTGATTTGACTATCACGTATCCGTTGCTTTGGATTTCGGTATTTTGGGCGATTTATTCGCATGATTTAGTCTTGATGACTGAGTTCCATGATATTTGATTTGTGCACCATGGTTGCACTTACTGGGTATTTATACCTTGCACATAGTTATTACTCTTGAGGTGTTGATTGCGATTTCATGCCTATTTTATGCCAGTGATTTGATTTACGCTTCCAGCATAGTTTCATGCACTTTTAGTGTTTTGATTTGATTTGTGCATGCTGATGCACCCAGTTGTGAGATTTCCTTTGCGGTACACTTGAGTTTGATTGAGCCGCATTATATCGTCGATTTTGACCCTGATACTGATGATTGATTCTTGCACTCCGTGCTTTTGGTTGACTTACGCATGTTCGGTGGTTGCTATTGGATTTCGTGATTCCGTGCATGTTGAGTGCGCAGGGTTTAGATTTCTTCGTGCACGATGGATGCACCGATTTGAATTTTCGCGCATGTTGGGCGCATATTTTGAGATACGATTTTGGTGCACACCCGATGCACTAAATCGAGATTTCTTTGTGCATGTCAGATGCACTGGATTTTTGGCTGTTAGGCACATACGTTGCCTATGACAGATGCTTTGTGCACACCCGTTACACCTAGATGTTGTTTTGTGCACCTGTTTAGCACATATATGGATTTTGATTTCCATGCGCACCAGACGCACAGGGTGGTGTTATGTGCATTTTTGAGAATTATTCCTTTTGGAGCAGTACATTTTTATGATATTGGATATATTTTGCATGCATCGATAGTTATCGAAGGGATTTCCAAAAAGCGAGCTATAGTCTTAGTATATACCTACATGTCCGATATGACACGAAACGTTTTAAAAACAAAGAAACCCTTCTGATTTTTTTCAAAACGGCGGAACGGGCTTATTAAACAAAGAATATATATATATACATATATAGTTATTTTCTTATGAAAAACGTCCGCCACTGTACAGTGTTGGGCGCATCGCACAGCGACTTAAAAAGATTTGGCATGCATTTGCATCAGCTATTCACATGTATAGATCGGATGTCTACATGTGTAGTTCTGATCCATATCATATCGGTTTTGTATTGGATTTGACATTGCGTCTTTACCTTGACTCCGATGATTGCGAGATGCTTGAAGGAGTTTCGATTTTGAGTTATCTGCTCATTACTCATGCGCATGCATTGCGCTGTGACGTTTTATGTATTGATGATTTCGGAGCCCCGACGACTTGGAATTTGTATCGAAATGTTTTAGTACTTGGGGGTTTTAAATTTAAATTCGGGGACCGAATTTCTTTAAGGGGGGTATGTTGTAAAATTTCCAAAATAATAAAATATTATTTTCGGGAATTTTTATAATTTAATATTATTTTAATGAATATTTTAATGTTCGGGTGGAATTAAATACAAATAAATGGGGAAAAATTTTGGAAAATTTTGGAAAATTCTAAAATAGGGTATTTTAAGGAATTATACCATTTTAAAGTTTTTAAGACTAGTTATATGCTAATTTAGTGTTAATCGCGATTAATGATCGCTAATTGGATTTTTAGCATTTTTGTGCAAAAATGTGCACATATCTTTTTTTACACTTGTTACACTTGTGTTACATTTTTGTTGCCATGGTTCATTTGGATTCACTATTTGAGTGAGAAGAAAAGAAAAGGGAAAGAAAAAGTATGTGATGATGAGAGAGAGAGAACAAGTCAACACCCACTTTTTGAACCATCCCTCATCATTTTCCCCTTCTCATTCTCTCTTCTCTCTTTCCCTTGTTGCTGCTGCTCTCTCTCCTTCCTCTCTCCCTCTTCATGAAACCCTAGATCCACAATGAAAACAAAGCAAAAACCTCATTCCCACTTCACAAAAAATGTTCCCGGGCTCACTAGCTACACTTGGAACTTAGCAAGATTGGATTTGGAGGACTTTGAGCAATCCAAGAATTTTCTTGAGTTGCCAAAGGAGGTAATTTCTGCACCTATTGGAGTAGTATCTCATTTCTTGTGCATCAATTCTAGTTTCATATCGATATTGTGCCATTTTGTGGACTTTAGAGATTTCTAGTTAGGGTTTAGGGTAAAAACTGAAATCAAAGATGGAATTGAGGCTTGTTGTGACCTTAGAAACCCTGGTGTAATGCAAAATTTGACCCCAACCTGGAATTGAAACCAGAATACGGGATTACGGAACCGATATCGGAAAAAACTGGAAATCTGGTACTGTTTTGTGTAATCTGCTATCACCCCGAGACCCCAAAAATAAAATTGAGCTGACAGTGAGTCGTGCAGGCACTATAGAACCACCAGACCAAACCCTAGCCCCTAACTCCATTGTACGGCCGCCAATTAATTCCTTCTGGCCGCAAATTGCGGCCAGAGCAGGGTGGATCTGCCTCGTTTTGCGTGCATGCCCCCATTTCCTCTATTGTTGACCCTGGGTATGTCTAGTTTTGACTGATTCCATCTAGGGTGAAATCTGGGATGATTTTCCTTTGTTGGTGCATGATTTGAGACTTGTTTTAGCATGGATTTTGGTATTTGGTGTTTCTTTCCTGTTGGGTGGCGTTTGGACGTCAACGCCAGGTGGATGTTGATCGTGTTTACATGCGAAGCGATAGGTTTTTACCTATGCGAGTAGCGTGTGCTGTTTTGGTTTCCGATGTGATTTTCATGTGCTTTAGCATTGTGATATACTTGTAGGTACCCCGCGTGATGTTGAGGAAAAGGAGATGAAGATGGCGACATCGGCTTTGGCACACGAGATGCAAGGTGAGTAGATTTATATCTACGGGGAGAAGTCGGGTGGATGGCGTATAGCACCCCCGCAGTCCGTGGTGATGTATACGAATACGTATACACACATATATTTATTATGTGTTGTTTAGGGTTATTGATAGTGATAATGGTATTGTTGATGATAAGAATATATTGGTTAGTATAGTGCGAACCTTAGAGTAGTGGTTGCACTCACACATACACTTACACACATACTTGCACTCATTCTTTCATTTATTTGTGTGCATATGATGGTGCGTATATTTACACATGGGTATGGGACTATGTGTTTATATACGGGATTGAGGGTGATACGTGGGATTTGAGATGATATTTGATGTGAGGCCGTGAGATCGGCGATGTGACATAGTTTGTCTCTGAGGTGCAATATGATAGTTTTAGCGGGCCTTTGGACATGTGCTTTACCCCGCATTCATATTTTGATAGATGGTATCGATTTGTACTAGACTTAGAGTAGTACCCCAAACTATGTGATCTGATGATAGTGATACCTGATATATGATGAGATAGTGTGATATTGACCCCTACCCAGTTATTGGGATGCCGTACGACGATTTACCGTACGAGCCGGTAATGATGATAGATCCGAACTCATGACTCGAGGATATCTTACGATATGTTATTGAGGCGAGATCACCGACTATCATATATATATATATTAACTCAGATTAGGTGGTTTCATACCCCTCCTGTCTAGATTACTTAGTAGACATTAGACTAGACCGAGTCATACCTATTTCAAAACTAACGAATCGGGGATATTTTAAAGATAGGCAGAAGGGTTATACGGATATTTTCAAATGATGCATCTTTTCTTAAAACACCGTAGCCCTTATTTTACTAAAAGCCCTGATTCGTCTTGTTTCAAAAGGCAAGGTTCCGTGACATATCTATTGGGGCAGGTTCTGTACTTTTGCGTTGATTATTCGTTTCCGCATATTCCTGCTATTTGCATTGCATCGCTTGTATTGTTGTTATATTCAGTCATGCTGGTAGGACACCAGCACCATTATTGATGATGCATATGTTCCACGTACACTTGTTGCCGGCTCACACACTCATCATCGATAATTGCCATGCCACTATACTGTAGTACTATTGCATTCAGTATATGATCCTTGCATGACATGATGATGTGCATACCTTCCTTTACATGTCGCATACTTCATGCTTTTGATTATACGCATTGAGATATGTTGTTTCCATGATATTTCTGGTTTTGGGAACCGTGGGTGATTTAAAGAGAATATATAATTGTTTTAAAAAAACCCGGTTACCCTTGATATGATATTTCAGTGCGTCCACCATGTGTTTTCTCGGTACTGAGAGCGACATGTGAAACCCGATTCGAGGAGGCGGATGGGGCCGATTGCGGGTACATGGTGGACCCGACATGGTACCCCGGGACGAGAACGGTTTCGCTGTGCAGTAGACGGTGAGCCCGGCGGAGGGACCACTACCTACCGGTGATTGGTTGGACCTGGCAGTTATCCGGAGGATACTGACCAGAGTCGATAGATGGATATGGGCGTACTGCCGGGGCCGAGGGCCGATACCGCAGACGGAGCCCGTGGGCCAATCCGGACTGACGGAGCCCGATATATGAGGATTTACGTGCCGATGCTGGGCACAGTTTTCATGATGTTTTCGAGTGTCGATGCTAGGCACTCCGGTTCCATGATTTTGACGTGTCGCGAGGGACACAGATGATTTATATTCTCATATTTCCGTGCACATGCTTCATGATATTTACATGCATGATGGTTATTGTCATTGGGTGACGAGTGGACAGGATCCACGTACATGCAGATTGATTACATTGATCATACCTCATATTTTTGATATGCTATTACCTGAGGCACTGGCACGAGCACTTGGCACTACACTCATATATAGAGATTACATTGCCGCTTTAGCATGCTTCACATATATTCATATTGAGGTTTATTTATATCTGATCGTATTGACCTAGGATGGGTCATGCATTCGATTTCTGGTTGTAGATATTTTCTATTCACGAGTTGGCAACTCACCCCCGTTGTGCCCCAGTTCTTGCAGGTTTGCCGTACAGTTTCCATAGCGGCATTTCTGGCACACTGCTTCCTTGGGTGACTTGCTTGGTTAGGTGGGTTCTTTTGTATCAGATCCGCCATTGTTCATGTATTATTTATTGTATCTAGAATTTCCATCAACCAAAACTTGTATATTGTTTCAGACTCAGAAAGCAGTGTTTTATTATTTCGACCTTAGAGTCGCGCTAGTAGTATTACGGTTTTCTGGCTGTTTTGAGTTTCTTTTTGGGTTTTGATTCTCGCCCTTTGGCGTTGTATATTATTATTGCTTGCGTGGTTGTGACTGTCGATTGACGAAGAGCTAGCTCCCGCTTGGGGATGCCTTTTATCAGTTCATATATATTATTCTTGTTGTACCCCGTTCGGGGCCAGTTTTTACAAAGGAAACTCTGCCGAAATTTTCAGAAAAGACTACACACTTTAAAAATTCATATTCGGCTTAGTTATTTAAAAAACTTGATTTTCAAAACATGTTTTCCTCACCTCTTAAAACTAGTCTTTTCTTTTATTTACTCCTTAAATGGTTTTAGATTTCTGGGCTTTTTGCTTATTTGGATCAGATGGAGTCCTATAGACTTCATAGGATTCAAGGGCCAGTCACGTGCTCTTTCGGGTCGTGACAATATAACATATGGAGTGGTAGGCATTTGATTTGATTGGAACCTTATTCAATTGGTATGCAACTTCACAAGTCCATAACTCCCAAAAAGAAATAGGCAACTCAGTAGTACTCATCATAGAGCAAACCATATCATATAGGGTGCAATTGCTCCGCCCCGATACACCGACGTGTTGTGGTGTATACGGAGGAGTAATGCTGAGAGAGAATCTCATTCTCCTTTAGAATAGTCCAGGAATCCCGTGCTCAAGTATTCTCGTCCTTGATCTCATCAAAGGATATAATACTTTTACCCGTTTTTGGTTCTCTACTTCTAACTTATATTCTGTGATTATCTCAAAAGTTTCGGACTTGTGTTTCAACAGGAACATATGCCTGAATCTTGAGAGATCATCAGTGAGTGTAATGAAGTACAAAGAACTGGTCCTGGCATGTGTAAAAAGGGGACTTTCATACATCAGCATGTATCAATCCCAAGAGTTCACTAAATCTTTCTCTGTTTCCAACAAACGGATCTGTGGTCATCTTATATCTATGACATGAACGGCAAGTTTCACAAGATGTAAATTCAAACTAATTTAAATATGCATCTATATGTAACTTCAGCTAGTCGGGTCGCATTGATATAACCTAGTCTACAATGCCTCAAGAAGGATTCGTTCATTTCTGAAATCTTTCTCTTGTGTGTGTTTTGTACGTTAAGAAATGTGGTTTGATTTAGAACGTCTATGCTATTAGATAACGTGCCTGAACCGATCAACTCTTGATATAGGAAATGTTCAAAACATTATCCAACAATACAAAATTATATCCTTCTTTACTTATAAAGAGACTGATATGATATTGTATATCAGGTTCGGTATCTAATAACATTCATTCAGAATCAATGTATTCTGGTAATGCAGGGTGATAACTGCCAACAGACTTGGCTGCAACACTTGCATCTTTTCCAACTCTTGAAACTTATCACCCGTTCTCAGTTCTCTACCTATCTGTAGCCCATGTAACAAATTACATTTGCGGGATCCTGATCTGGTATCTTATACCCAGGTCGTAAAGGATACTGAGAAACAGTTCTCGGTAATAAACACTCCCGAAGAAGGTGCGTCAGCATGCACTTTCTTCGTTTGGGCGGCACGGGAATTCTGGTAATCTCCTATTTCCTGCTCTGTCTTATACAATTATAAGTTGAAGCGGGACCAACGTTCCCTAGCACAGTCTAACAAGCGGGTTCGGTCAATACATCCGTATTATTATCTTGATTAAGGTGTGATATAGTCGCAACCAGGAGAGAGAGAGAAGAAAACACTCAGCGTGCGCTTTTACAAGATTAGATTGGTTATCAATTTATCTAATCAGGATGTCTCCCACTGTTTTAGTCAAATCTTCCATCAAACCCTAAAAGGAAAGACTAGCCGGGATTAATTACACTCTACAAGTTCGCCAATCTTTCAACCAGGCCAGTGCCGGTACTTTGAGGGAGGTTCCCCGTGCTTTCGCAAGGACCTAATTAAAGTAAATCTCATTTTCCTTGGGGAGTAACCCCGTTAACACCTTTCTAGACACCTACTTGATCGGCTAATTGTAAAGTGTAAAACTCTCCCAGGAGTAACTCTTACTCGCAGCGGGTATCGGGATCCAACTATCTCATAGAAGATATGCAATATCATTGCAAATTTCAACAATTGAAATTTCCAATAATATTTTACCCTTAGCAGCTATATGACCTTAACATGGTCAACAAATCGTAAGTGCTAGTTAAGTTCAACCCGTCATTTCCCGATTGAATTAAACCCACCTGCACGACCCTTAATATGGTCAACAAAGTCGCACGACTACCCTAATCCAATCGCATCATATGCTTATACAGATAAGCACTAATCAACTATTGCACACTACGCCTTAACATGGTCAACAAACGTAGCACGGATACTAACTAGTACTTATCTGAAATGACGGAGGGCTACGACAGGTTTTTAAGAAAACCCTTTGCGTAATGAACTTGATATCGTTGTAGAATCGAGTGATTTTAAATGGAGTGTTTTTTAGGCTTTTCTAGTTTTGCTAAAGAGGTCACTCCCGGTGAAGGGATCGTTGGCTCTTTCCTTAACGAATAAGGTGCAGGATATTTCACAAATATCACTATGCAAAGCAAAAACTATAAAAACAATCAAAAGATAAACCGAGTTTGTAGCATCGGCTAGTTTCGCTGAAGAGGTCACTCCCGGTGAAGGGATCTCGGCTCTTTCCATATCGAATAAGGTGCTGGATGTTCTACAAGGAACACCGCTATGCAAAGCAAGAACTAGAGCTACCAGTTTTTAAACAAGTTTCTACAACATCTTTAGGTTTCTTTTATTTCATTAATCTCATTAATGAAGTCCCATTTTATTATGCTTCACAAGCATCACATTTGAAACGAAATCTGCAATATAACATATATCCCATATATATAATATAAACATTAATCTCAGGCAGTAATATGATCACATCACAGAACATTGCAGCAGAAGATAACATATGAAATATTGGATATACTAGGATTTTCTTGTTTTATGCGAGCCTGTATAAAACACGGATTCCACGGTCGCGATGAATAGCCAAACCCACATCCCTAGACCCCTACGAGAGCGGCAAGCAACACTGCCAATTCTAGGGTTAGGAGACCCGGTCTCGACTCCTCGAGATGGTCTCCCACTGGACCCTAGAATCCGGTTACTTGTGCTCCCCGTCTTGGGTGTACCTAATGCGGAAAAGTAAATAATATACAATGGTGAAATCATCCTCAGCCCAAAAGTGCCCCAATAAAAGAATATTACAAACAAATGAATTTTACATGAATGAAAAAGAAAAACTCTCATCTTACATAAAACCCCCGGCTATTCAGAACACGACGATCCAATTAACATATCACAGCAACACATAATATCTCATATCATCAACGTAAGCAAGTATGTGTATCCCGATTGTCGTTGATATATAGCAACGAAACCGGCGATACACCACATACTATGCTTACGGTCACAAAAAAGAAAGTGTAAAACTACAACAGTTGGAATCCGCAACCTCCTTAGACATCGCATGCCTGACCAAATGAATTCCTTAGACATCGCATGCCTAACAATTATAAACCCAGCATTTTAGTCTCGATCTCGAAAACACTTTTCAATATCCAGTCGGGCAATTCAACAAGATTGCCAACATCCTGATCGAATGCTCGTTGCAAACTTTAGTAGACGGCCGCACCCCCGGATGCCTTCGACGAAGTGCACTAAGGCGGAACACCGCTGCCGCGAGCACCCGAACGGATGCTTTTGGCGACGGGGTTCTCCTACAGTCACTTGGTCGGGGATTTGGGGCATGGCTGTCAATTAAGTTTACCCGGAGAGTATCCACGTACGCTACGTGATTGCGACGGACTTTTGATCACATCAAAATCCCGTGGTAATCGCTCATTTGAGACTGAACTGCTAGATTTATAACATTCAAATTAGTTATCTCATAACAACTTATGGATTCCAAATATTGTATCACATTCCAGATAAATAGATAATGTTAAACTTTCTGATCGAATAAACAAACACCCAAGATTTCCCAAATAGCTCAACACTTGAGCGGAGTTCAAAAAGTATCCATCACATGCCACAGTACCAATGGTCCAGCCGTAGAATGGTCAAGCCAACGGCTCACGTGGCAACGCCGTACTGCCCCAAACCCTAAGGTTCAGAGGCGGTTCAGACGGTCACATAATCGAGTTAAAGTTTGTTGTCTTCTAGAGGGTCCACCGCGTTACTTGCACGATTTCCCGAAAGTTTCAAACTCGAGAAAAAATCCAACTTTTGAAAATTTTCCGACAGGGGAAAAAGTGAGTTATTGATATCCGTTCGAACTTTTTAACATGTTCTAAAATTACCCGGAAAAAATTAAACGAAGTTAAACTTTCCGATCGAATCAACGGGCTTCCAATACAACCCAGAAAACTCAACACTTGAGTAAATTAAAAATTTCCCAGAAGAATCAGGAATTACATACGAACATTACTGTGCAAAATGCAAGCCAGGATTCTACTGTTTTGCCGCGGAACCGCCGCGCAAGCCATGGTACGGCCGCGGTTCCGCGGCACTTTAATGGTATAGGTGGCACGTGTTTCACAGTAATTCTTGTATTTCCCTGCCGATTTTTCTGAGTATTTTTAATATGAAAAAATCAACATTATTAAAAATTTCCAGAGAAGGGGTTCGTGTCGGGGTTTCGGGGTTCGATCGGACTTTAAACTTCGCCTAAAGCTCTAGCTTGGCTCTGATACCACTGTAGAGTTACTAGGCACTCTCACAAGGGTCTATAAGGCATCAACCATGCCCGATTTAAAATTTAGACGTGCCGAACAACCCTAACCAAGATCTTTAAACTAGAGATTAGGCGAAACAAAGCATGTAAACATCTTTACATTTAAGAGTTAGGGATTACAACCTTTGTAGTCTGTTCCTTCACTTCTAAAGCTCCGTGTTGAGGTCCCTTCGCTGCGATCATCGAGTACTCAGACTCTAGAGAGGCTCCACGAAGAGAAAGATGCAAGCTTGCTTCCGATCTTCGATAACTAAGATGATCTACCTTGAAGTTTCTATAACACAAGCTTTCACTCACTTAATGAAGTGAACACCCTAATCTAAGTGGCTACGATAGATTATGATGATGAAGTAGGAATTTAGCTCTCATTTATTATCAAATTCTCACACTAAATCATCACTTAAAGAAAACCTAGAAAGCTTTTTCAAAGCTCAAGGAAGAAGAAGAAGAAGCAATCCTTTTGTGATGAATAATGAAAAGTCTAGTGAGGTTAGAAATGCAATCATGGTATATGTAACCCTTGTAGAGATTTAACTAAGGTTAAAGGGTTGGGTTGGGTTAAACAAATATCTTGCAAAATATCAAAACAAATATCTTTGCTCAAAACAAAACAAAACCTTCTAGAAGGTTCTAGAAAAGATTAACCCAAATCAAACACTAACCATATTTAATCTCCACTAAACATGTTGCATTAATAACCCTAACATGTTACAATATTATATATCACATATACAATATTTATTGTAACAAAATAAAATAATACAATTAACATATATCGCATATATATCAATGTATTAACCGAGTGAGAAAAAGAATCTTTTAGTGAGCTTATATTAGTTAATGCAATTTAATATATCAGATATATAATTATACATTAAATTATCAAATCAACATTTGATCCGATAATCCGGCTATTTCATAAATAACCGACTAATATAATCTGTATCAGTTCATCGAATCAACACTTGATCCGATGATCCGGCTATATCACATATACCCGGCCGATATCTCATATCGCAAGAATCTAATATAGTATCACATACACGTATTGTTCTCGGTCCCGCACATATCATATATGTGCTCCTACTCCGTTTTGCCTAAGTCAAGAAACCTCTGTGTAGGACTCTAAAGAATCGTCAATATGCCGGCAGTAGGTGACGATCATATCAAACACCCACAACCTGCAAGCGGTTAGCTAAACGTAACAGCCACCCAGGTATTGAGCAATCAAAAGATCAACAAGCAAGCCTGTACATTCTCCCGTGAATCCAATCAGTAACACTCCCGTACAGTCCGGTCTCTTCGTCTGATATGTCCCATATCTCGCCTAGGGGTGGTAAACGCTAGACCCCAGTAGCTTGATAAATCGTGTCGATATGAGGTCTATAACAGTTTGAGAAACTACTGATAACACTTACCAGTAAACCTCCGCAACCTTGGCCAAGGATTTCCAGTTATAGCCAATCAAAAACAGCGCAACATCAACTCCCTATACCGGGAGAGACGAATCCCCTCCTATCGCTCATTGCCTCCATATGATTCGGGACTGTACCCAAAAGCCCCCTTTTTGCATGCCCTCTTGGACATGGTATGATGGAAATCAAAGCATAGTGGGAATCACACAAGACTCTATGACGATCTCGGGTCAACAGACTACTCTGTACCAGTGTCACCAGAGAACTGCCATCTAATGTGAGGTATAATACCATCTGGGAGTTCTCGGCGAGTCTATCCAGTGTACCCAGTCTCCACTAAGCACGATGTCAAACACCAATGGATATGGGATCATCCATCGCCCATCATATGGGTCAAGAGGCGCATACGCTAGTCTACTCTGGAGTATCGATGCCCTGTCTCGGTAGTCCCACGACTAGGAACATTTGAAGGATATACTTGGCGACTACACTGTCCTCACTAGTATGATCTGCATCATGGTCCTGGTAGTGAAGTACTCATCCTAAGGGCCTTATCAACATGTAACATAGAGACAATCATAGTACATGTTAAGATAAAGAGCAACCAGATAGCGTACTATCATGTCGAGCAAGAAATCCTCCCTATATATGTCCAAGCATCCACTACAATATACATCGCATGCATAGTAATGGCCTCTAGGGCATACATATAACTAACAGTTTCCGCCGTTGGGCATGATTTTGTTAGTGTATATGCCCTAGGAGCCATTAATGTATAATACTAGTATGTATATTACTTAATGGAAGGTTGGGAAATTCACAGTTATATTAATAGTCTCGCTCAACATTGTAGTTTGCTACTTGGTTTGTATCTATCTTAATATGTGTATATGTTAGCATATCGCGAATACATATTGATAGAGCCCATAGGATCTTGATTGACTACCAGCGTTGTGATGGCAGTCTCACTAGTGAGGGATGGGAAGTCTATAAGCACATCCTTTTTCAGGTCCCTAGTCGTAGGATTATCGAGACAGGGCATCGATACTCCAGAGTAGACTAGTGTGTACGCTTCTCATCCCAGCAGGGGAAATGGTTTGTCCCACAGCCATTAGTACGTTTTACTGGAGATAGTAAACAGGTGCTCGTTGGGTTACGGGTACACCGGACAGGACTCGCAGGGAACTGTTGGTTGGTATTATACCCGTCGTCAGTTAACAGTTCCCAGGTGACATGAGTACAGAATAGTCCGCAGACTTGACACTGCTGCTTCGTCTCGAATGTGTTCCCACTGTTCTTAGATTGCTACCCTACCACGGCTCAAAGGAGTCATGCAAACCGGTAGCAGTTAGGTGCAGTCCCGAAGCAGTTGGAGGCAGCGGCGGTTAGATAGGATTCGTCTCTCCCGGTATTGGGAGTTGATATCGCGCTGTGTTTGGAGAGCCATTACGCAAAGTCCCTGGCCAGGGCAAACGATATTTACTGGTAGGATTTCTAGTAGCTTCTCAAGGTGTAATGGGCTTCACTCCGACACGACTTAAACAGCTTTTAGGGGACTGACGCTTGCCGCCCCCTAGGCATGATATGCGATAGTCCTTGACAAACAGACCGGACTGTACGGAGATTGTCACATCCGGCTCAGTAGGAGTTCGGATGGGTTTCCTCATCGGCCTTCTTATCG
The DNA here is from genome assembly GCA_030015575.1 of Agapanthus africanus. Taxonomy (NCBI): domain Eukaryota; kingdom Viridiplantae; phylum Streptophyta; class Magnoliopsida; order Asparagales; family Amaryllidaceae; genus Agapanthus; species Agapanthus africanus. Next base: position 308,752,370 of record CM057337.1, read on the forward strand.
ACATCTACCTGGGGACTGTTACGTACAGCTAGTACCGCTTGCGGCCTGTGGTTAAACCCACTACCAGCGTAGTGTCGAGTCTTTAGAATCCCACACAGAGAGTTTCCCTGCTTCAGGCGAAATGATATAGAGGTCGTATGGTTTTACGACAGGGTTCGGACACATACGTGTATTTATGCACGTACGATGTTCGGACTGTTTTTACTAGCGGGATTTAGTTTAAGCCAGATTCTAGTATTGGATTATTGGATTTGTACAGTCTGAGTATTTCCGTGTTTTCACGGATGGGAGGGGCATTCTCGTAATTTGTCGAGAAGCTTCTAGAAGAAAGATGAGGTGGAGAGCTTAGGTGGAATTTGCATTAAATGGATTAGTGACTCATGGAGTGATTCATCCAAATGAGTTAATGAAGCATTTATTGCTTAATGACTCATGAGATGATTCACACATTGTGAGTTAATGAAGCATGGTTGATATTATCATATGTTATTCATTTAATAATTATCTTGCTTCATATATTCACAAATGAGATATTATTAATATCATTCTCACTCTCACCTTCTCTCTCCTCTAGCTCTCTCTCTTCAAAGAACTAACCCTAATCCTCTCATGTGTTAAGATCCTAGGGTTAGCAAGACTAATAGATCCCTAATTCTCTTCTATATCCTCTAGGTTACATTGATTAGCCCTCATAGCCACCTAGTTACCTCAAGTGAGAGGTTAAAGCTTGGAGAAGTAGCTCTCGGGTGGATCTTCTATCACAACGAGGAGGCTGACGAGGAGGTGAACTACAAGGACAAGAAGGACTTGAATCATTAGGTATAATCATCTATCATAGTAGCTTATCACTTCTATATAGTTGTTTGTTAGGGTTTAGCAAAGATCCGTAAAGTTAGTCGATATTAGTTTAAACAAAATGATTGTTTTACCTATTCCGCCTCCCCGCATCATGTGGGGTGTCTAACGTCGACTTACAGTGGTATCAGAGACTAGCTAAAGCATAACTAACATGTTAGCAAAGTCGTTAGAAATTCGATCGCAAAACGAACCCGAAAATACGATGTTTTCACCATGTTTCTGCCGATTTTAAAACAGGGTCTAAAATTTTTCAGGGACCCTTAAAAATACAAGCAGGGAATTTTAAGAATTGTGAAGAAAATTGGGACTGTGAATCAGCCATACCACCGTGGAACCGCCGCCGATCTAAGCGATCCACCGCGGATCCACGGCCGATTTGACTCCGAGTCAACCCAAATTTGCTCAGTTATTCTTCTGTGTTGATATTGTGTTTTCTGGGATGTTTTGTTTCTGCTCAGGTTTTGTGTGCACAGAGAATTGTTTGGAGTAGAATCATTTGTGTTGCTTGATCAAAATTCTAAGATGTTTGGCTAACTTGATTATATCAGTGTTGTGTTTAATGTGTTCGTAAATCTCCCCTAACTGCTAGTATGTCGGTTAGCAGGGGGTTGCACATTTCTGTAATGATTTTTACTAGTTTGTGAATGTGGACTTGTTGGATTGTCGTGAATGGATAGCCGGGGATGTGAGATGAGTGTTTCTTTCATTCAAATGTAAATTGTAATTTGTTGTAATATTCTTTTGCGGGGCACATCCGGGTTGAGGTTGTAGCCACCGTTGTATTATTTCATTTACTGTTTGCTGCTCCTAGGATAGACCCAAGGTGGGGTGCACAAACTACCGGGTACTTTGAAGTGTTTAGTGGCCTACTCACGTCGTTGAGGTAGACCGCTTCACTTCGGGTACTTGGCGGGTAGTTTGCCGTACCCGTAGGGGTCTATGGTGGGGTTTTGGCTATTCATCGCATCTGTGTAATCCGTCTTTCTTTGCAGGCTCAAAAGGAATGCGGATTCATAGAAAATCCAATATGTTCATCTGTGATCTGGAATGCTTATTATTGCATCTGACGAATGTACAATATCTATATATGATATCTAGTAGGCGTCGCTTATGTTTTGCACCCGCGCTAGCCCAGCCCCCGCTCTGTCGTTAGTTAAGTAACCTAATGGGTGAATGACGGGGCCCAGTGGCAAATGCGGATGGCATAAGAGGACGTTGTATTTTCGTTGTTTTCTACAATGTTAGGTTAATTGATGGGACGCATTATATTAATGCAAAAAAATAAACCAAAGTTGAATCGTTGGAGCAGTTTAAAAGAAACCGCTCGGTTATTTTAAAACAGAAGATATTTTTTAAATTGCGGAGCTTAAACCACTCTTTTTAAAAAGCTATCAGGTTCCTTCGATCATATCAAGTTCACTACGTTCACGGTTTCGCCAAAACCATTCGTAGCCCTCCGTCATTTCATTTGGGTATTCAGTAGTATTCAAGCTATGTATTTTGACCAATGCCAAGGCATAGTGTTTGGTAGCTGCTTGGAATTCATTTGTTGCATAGATAGATGAGTTAGTTTGGGACAGTCGTATTATCATTTGGCCAACGTCAGGGGTATGTACGGATGGGTTCAAATTAACAAGATAATGATAGGTATAACTTGACATGTGACTTATGACATTTTAACCAACGCCAAGGTCATAAGAGCATGGGGCAGAAATTGATATCGGGAATTTCTAAGGAAACTGAAATTTGCTAAGAGTTGCATACCATTTGGAGTGTGATAATTTTGGTAGGATTCCTTCAGCTTTATCACACGATGATATTTGGATCCCGATCCTACTGTGAGTATCCGCTAATCATCAGGAGATTCGTCACTTAACGATCAATGCTATAAACCAAGCAGGTATCGAGAAAGGTGTCAGCGGGGATACGCCCCCAGAGAAAAGAGGTTATTTAATTAAGGAACTTCGCGAAAGCGTCGTAAAACCTCCCTCGAAGTACCGACACCGGCCTGGCTGAACGGTTAAGCAAGTATTGTACGGTGAGAACAGTCCTGACTAGTTCTTCCTTTATGGTTTGAGGAGGGATTCGAGAAACAGTGGGAGCCATCCTGTTTAGATAAACTAAAAACCACTCTAAACTTGCAAGAGCATCATGCTAAAGTGTTCCCTCTCTCTCTTTTTGCAGCGACCCACAACATGACAGGCCTTAAGTTATTATTAGATAAAAATATTTTGACAGGGCCAAACTATAAAGATTGGTTCCGGAATGTTAAGATGGCAATTATTTATGACAAATTAGGGTATGTCCTTACCACTAAGGCACCTGCTGTCCCTGGCCCAGAATCCAGTGTCGCGGTTAAGGAAATCCGCAAGACCTGGGAGATTGATTGCGTGAAGGCCAAATGCATCGTGCTTGCCCCTTTGAATAATGAACATCAGAGGAGGCACGAGAATATGGATCTAGAATCCATATTTCTCCACACCAAGGATTTGTATGGAGAGCAATCTCATATAGAAAGATACGAGACCTCGAAGAACTTGTTTCAGTCGAGGCTGGCCGTCGGATCATCTATAGGAGAACATGTCCTTAAGATGATTAGCTATATAGAAGAGCTCGCGGACCTCGGGAAAACATTAGAGAATGAGCTATATACAGACTTGGTTCTTCAGTCCCTTCCTTCCACCTACGCCCAGTTTATTCTGAATTTCAACATTCAAGGAAAAGAAGTTGAACTTCCAGAACTCCTTAACATGTTGAGGAGTGCAGAGGGCACCTTGCAGAAAGCAAGGGAAACACCCACTATGTTTGTTCGCGGTGCTTCCTCTTCCGGGTCTAAGGCAAGTGCCAAAAGAAGGAAGAAGAAGGCTGCTACCAAACCGAGAGGCGGTGTTGGTAAGGTGGGAGTTAAGGGAAAGACAAAGGTTGCGGTGCCCGTAGTGGCAAAGGACGAGTGCTTCCACTGTCGTAGGAAAGGCCATTGGAAGAAAGATTGCAAAGCTTGGATTGCCAAGAACCAGGACCCGAAGCAAGCTGTGGCTTCGACTTCAGGTGTGTTTGTAATTGAAAATTCTCTGTCAATCAACTCTACTTCCTGGGTATTAGATACCGGATCAGGATCTCATATATGCAATTCATTGCAGGCACTGAGAAACCGTAGAGTGCTGAAGGTTGGTGATATGACCTTCCAGGTTGCTAACGGAGCTAGCGTGGGTGCTGTGTCCGTAGGGGATTATCACCTTGGATTGACGAGTGGATATATTTTGGTTTTGCGCAACTGTTTTTGTGTACCTAATTTAACGTGTAATATCATATCAGTATCGTTGTTATCAAAAAAGGTTATGATTTCACGTTTGTAAGCGATATTGTTAACATCCACCTTAATGATGGTTTGATTGGGTCCGGTACACTAGATAACGGTATATACGTGTTAAACCAATTACAGATTTTCAATGTCCAGAACACACTAAAAAGAAAGTCTCGAGATATAAATCAGGCTTTCTTATAGCATTGTAGACAAGGTCACATCAATGAGACAAGGTTAACTAAGTTACAGAGAGAAGGATATTTTGATCCGTTCGAATATCAATCTTATGCCACTTGTCAATCATGCCTCAAAGGAAAGATGACAAAGACTCCATTCACTGGACATGGAGTAAGAGAGAGCGAGCTCTTATGACTCATACACAGCGATGTATGTGGTCCAATGTCTACACATGCAAGAGGCGGTTTTTTATATTTCATTACTTTTACGGATGATTACTATAGGTATGGATTTATTTTCTTAATATAACATAAATCCGAGGCCTTTGAGAAATTCCAAGAATATAAGAATGAAGTAGAAAACCAAACCCGCAAAAGTATCAAGACACTGAGATCTGATCGAGGTGGTGAATACTTAAGTGCCGAGTTCCTAGGTTACCTAAAAGAGAAAGGAATTCTCTCTCAGCTTACTCCTCCATACACTCCACAGCATAATGGTGTATCGGAAGGACGGAACCGAACCTTATTAGATATGGTGCGTTCCATGATGAGTAATGCTGAGTTACCGCGATCTTTCTGGGGTTATGCACTAGAATCAGCTGCATATCTTTTGAACAGGGTTCCTACCAAGACTGTGCCTACCACACCATATCAGATGTGGAGTGGGAAGAAACCCTATCTTCAGTATCTGAAGATATAGGGATGTCCAGCTTTTGTTAAAAAGTAGCATCCGGACAAACTCGAGGCACGCTCAGTACAGTGTAAGTTTGTGGGATATCCAAAGAACTCCAAAGGGTATTTTTTCTATTACGCAGTGGAACAAAAGGTTTGTGTTTCTCGTAATGCCCATTTTCTAGAACAGCAGTTTTTAGAAAAGGAAACAAGTGGAAGCGCAATAGAACTGGAAGAAATTCCAGAACCACAAAGTACTACTGAAAGTTTGGTAGAACCAATAGTTCCAGAAGAACAGGACATTCCCGTACCCCTCCGCAGGAGTAGTAGGCCGTCTCATCCGCCTGAGAGATACTACGGTTTTCACATAGATGGGGATAGAGAGGATTGCGTCATTAATAATGATGAACCTACTAGCTTCCAGCAGACCATCCAGAGCAGCGACTCGGTAAAATGGCTGGATGCAATGCGGACCGAGATGGAGTCCATGTAAACCAACAAAGTATGGACTTTGGACTTTGCTCCAGATGGAGTAAAACCCATAGGATGCAAATGGATCTTCAAGAAAAAGATTGGTATAGATGGACAGGTGGAAACCTATAAGGCTAGACTTGTTGCAAAGGGTTTTCGTCAAAGACCTGGTTTAGACTATGACGAAACTTTTTCTCTAGTGGCTATGCTCAAATCCATTCGGATCCTTCTTGCCATTGCCGCCTTCCATGATTATGAGATCTGGCAGATGGACGTAAAGACGGCTTTTCTAAATGGTAATTTGGAAGAGTGTGTCTATATGGATCAGCCAGCAGGTTTCAATCAGAGTAGGAGCAGCGGTAAAGTTTGCAAGTTGCTTAAGTCCATTTATGGACTAAATCAGGCGTCCCGGAGTTGGAACATCTGTTTTGATGAAACAGTCAAAGAATATGACTTTATCAAAAATCCAGATGAACCATGTATATATAGTAAAATTGTAGCATGAACTGTCGTATTCCTCGTCTTGTATGTGGATGAAATTTTATTGATAGGAAATGACATTCCTATGCCACAATCTATCAAAGGATTCTTGTCACACAGGTTCTCCATGAAAGACCTGGGTGATACCTCTTATATTCTGGGGATCCAGATCTATCGTGATAGATCTAAGAGGATGTTGGGACTTTCGCAGTCCAGGTATATCAACACCATACTGAAAAGATTCAGTATGGAAGATTCTAAGCGCGGTAATTTACCGGCATGTCACGGAATCACCCTATCCAAAGAAATGTCTCCCAAGATTGATTTGGAAAGGGATCACATGTCAGTTATACCTTACGCTTCTGCGGTAGGCTCTATAATGTATGCGATGTTGTGCACCAGACCAGATGTAGCTTATGCACTGAGCGCGGTAAGCCGGTATCAGTCAGACCCAGGGGAGAAGCAATGGATAGCAGTAAAGAACATTCTCAAGTACCTGAGAAGGACTAAGGATATGTTCTTGGTTTACGGCGGAAAAGACCACCAGATCGAGGCTTTTGCTGACTCCAGCTTCCAGAGTGACAAGGATGACTCCAATTCCATATCAGGTTATGTCTTTACCCTCAATGGAGGGGCGGTATGCTGGAAGAGTTCCAAGAAGGACACCGTTGCTGACTCGACGATGGAAGCGGAGTATATCGCTGCTTGCGATGCCACAAAAGAAGCAGTCTGGATGAAGAAGTTCCTCACAGAACTTCAGGTGGTTCCATCCATTGTTGATCCAATACCTCTGTATTGTGACAACAACGGGGCTATAGCTTTAGTGAAGGAACCTAGGTCCCATCAGAAGTCTAGACACATCTTAATGCGGTATCACCTAATCAGGGAGATCATAGATAGCCAGGAGATCGAGGTCCGGAGAGTTTCTACAGAGGAGAACACTGCAGATCCATTCACAAAGGCCTTACCTCAGATTCAGTTCGAGAGGCTACTCGAGATGATAGGTCTTCGATACGCCAGTACATGGCCCTAGTGCAAGTGGGAGATTGTTAGTGTATATGCCCTAGGAGCTATTAATGTATCATACTAGTTTGTATATTAATTAATGGAAGCTTGGGATATTCACAGTTATATTAACAGTCTCGCTCAACATTGTAGTATGCAACTTGGTTTGTATCTATCTTAATATGTGTATATGTTAGTATATCGCGAATACATATTGATAGAGCCCATAGGATCTTGCTTGACTACCAGCGTTGTGATGGCAGTCACACTAGTGGGGGCTGGGTAGTCTATAAGCACATCCTTTTTCAGGTCCCTAGTCGTAGGATTATCGAGACAGGGCATCCATACTCCGGAGTAGACCAGTGTGTACGCTTCTCATCCCAGCAGGGGAAATAGTCTATCCCACAGCCATTAGTACGTTGTATTGGAGATAGTATACAGGTGCTCGTTGGGTTACGGGTACACCGGACAGGACTCGCAGGGAACTGTTGGTTGGTATTATACCCGTCGTTGGTTAAGAGTTCCAAGGTGACATGAGTACAGCATAGTCCGCAGACTTGACACTACTGCTTCGTCTCGAGTGTGTTCCTACTGTTCTTAGATTGCTACCCTACCACGGCTCAAAGGAGTCGTGCAAACTGGTAGCAGTTGGGTGCAGTCCCGAAGCACTTGGAGGTAGTGGCAGTTAGATAGGATTCGTCTCTCCCGGTAATGGGAGTTGATATCGCGTTGTGTTTGGAGAGCCATTACGCAAAGTCCCTGGCCAGGGCAAACGAGATTTACTGGTAGGATTTCCAGTAGCTTCTCAAGGTGTTTGGAGAGCCATTATCATATGTTATTCGTTTAATAATTATCTTGCTTCATATATTCACAAATGAGATATTATTCATATCATTCTCACTCACACCTTCTCTCTCCTCTAGCTCCCTCTCTTCAAAGAACTAACCCTAATCCTCTCATGTGTTGAGATCCTAGGGTTAGCAAGACTAATAGATCCCTAATCCTCTTCTACATCCTCTAGGTTACTTTGATTAGCACTCATAACCACCTAGTTACCTCAAGTGAGAGGTTAAAGCTTGGAGAAGTAGCTCTCGGGTGGATCTTCTATCACAACGAGCAGGCCGATGAGGAGGTGAACTACACTGATAAGAAGGACTTGAATCATTAGGTATAATCATCCATCATAGTAGCTTATCACTTCTATATAGTTGTTAGTTAGGGTTTAGCAAATATCTGTAAAATTAGTCGATGTTAGTTTAAACAAAATGATTGTTTTACCTATTCCGCCTCCCCGCATCATGTGGGGTGTCTAACGTCGACTTACAGATTTTCTCCCGTTTGGGGATGTTTTATTATTTTCTATGTTGTACCCGTTTTCGGGGTTAGTTTTTACAAAGGAGGTGCTGCACAAATTTTCAAAAGACAAAACATGATTTATTGTATCTTTATTTCTTAAAAAGGTTTAGATTTCTGGGTTTTCAGTTTACTTGAATTACGTTACGCCTGTAGACGTCGCGTGATTTAAGTGCTGGTCACGATCTAATATTTTGGGTCGTGACAAAGTTGTTATCAGATCACTGGGTTTAACCTTAGTTCGAGTCGAGGTTTGACTATGTGGGGTCTAGGGCATATATATTTTGGAACCTAGGCTTGACCTTATGGAACTTATGTAGGGTTCCTAGGCACACTCATGAGGTTCCACAAGGCAACTACCATGCTAAAATCAAAATTTTTCCATGTGCCGAGAAACCCTAATTGAGATCGTTACTAGAGGTAAGGCGAAAAACATGCTAGTTAACTACTTTAACTACAAGTGAAAGGGACTACAACCTTTGTAGATCAGGTCCTCCACTTCCAAAGCTCCGTGACGGCGTCCCTTTTTTGCGATCATCGGGATCTCGGACTCTAGCGATGGTTTCGTCGGAGAAATGAGCGGGCTAGGTCATTGACTTCGATGCCGAAGATGATCTACATCGAGGCGACTCAAACTCAAGCTCCATCTTCACTAGGTCATGAAACTTGTGAAGATAACACACTCTAGTACATGGCAAGTTGTAGAGGATGAAGAAATAGGAAGTGGGTTCACTTTAGAATTGGATTTCTCACTTGATTTCTTCACATGGAATTTTCTAGCAAGCTTTTTTCTTCATGAAGAAGAAGAAGAAGAAAAAGAAAAGAATGAATAATAGAATTCTCAAAAATGAATAATCAAGTGATGACTTATCATTTAGCAATCATGGGTGAGTAAACTCATGTAGAGAGTAAACTAGGGTTTAAGTAATGGTTAGGTTAAAGAATAAAACAAAATGGTAAACTTTTTCAAAGATGCTTTGAAGCTTCATGAAGCTTCAAGCTAAAACAAGAAAAGCCACCATTTAGTTTTTCCAAAATAAATAAAGAAAATAAAACCCTAACCATTAACCTAAACTTGGTGTAAGTCATACACACACCCAAGTTTGCATGTATGATCAAACATGATACAAACTACTGCACAACAATATATCACATATACAACTTGTGCACATCAAGTAAGAAAATCAATCTTAAGTGAACAAATACTAGTTAATGTAAAGTAATATATCAAATATATATTTATACATTAAATCATTAAATCAACACTTGATTTAATGATCCGGTCATACTGCATATAACCGACTAATATCAAGTATATCAATATATCGAATCAACATTTGATTCGGTAACCCGGCTATATCTTATATAACCGTCTGATGATACAAATTGCGAGAATAGAATTCAGTATCACATAGTGGTATTATTCTCGGTCCGGCAAATATCTCATATGCGCTCCTATTTCATTTCGCTTGAGCCAGGAAACCTCTGTGTAGGACTCTAAAGACTCGTCAATACGCCGGCAGTAGGCGATGATCATATCAAACACCCACAAGCCGCAAGCGGTCTGCTAAACGTAACGGCCACCCAGGTATTGAGCGATCAGAAGATCAATGAGCAAGCCCGCTTATAGGGTTCCTATGCACCCTAATGAGGTCTCACAAGGCATCAACCATGCCAATTTCAAATTTTATTGGTGCCGAGAAACCCGACTACGGATCGTTGGCTAGAAAACTAGGCGAAAAGTAAACTAGTTAACAATTAACTAAGGGAATACGGAAATACAACTTTGGTAGATCCGTTTGTCCACCTCCATAGCTCCGCAACGAAGTCGTCTCCGCTGTCCAAAAGGAATCCGGGCTCTAGAGTCGGCTTCGTCGGAGAAAAAGCGAGCTAGGTCGTCGATGTCCATGCCGAAGATGATCTACGTCGAAGCATCACTAGATCAAGCTCCAAACTTCACCAAGTCATGAAACTTGTGAAGAAAACACACTCTACTACTTGGCAAGAGGTAGAGGATGAAGAAATAGGAAGTGGGTAGACTTTAGAATTGGATTTCTCACTCTAATTCTCACTTTGCCATTAAAGCTTGTGAAGCTTTTTCTTGAAGTGAAGAAGAAGAAGAAGATGAAGAATATGATAAGTTAATTTAGAATAGAAAAGAATAATAATCTTATCATAATTTTCACCATGGTTAGGTGTAGAGAATTAACTTAGGTTAGATCAATGGTTAGGGTCAAAAGAAGAAGACAAAATGGTTAAGTGGTCAAAGTTTCATGAAGCTTCAATAAGCTTCATGAAGAATAAAGAAAGAAAACCATTTTGTTTTTCTTCTTTTATGCTTTAATTATTTTCCAAAATGAATAAGCAAATAATTAAAAGAATATGCAAAACCCTAATCATCATCTTGACCATAGTTTTATTCTATACACTTAACCAAAAACCATGCATCATCAAACATGATACAAGTAAGTGCACAAAACTATATCGTATATACAATGTGCACACCCGAGCGAGAAAATCCATTTAAAGTGAACCGATACTAGTTAATGCAAAGTAATATATCAAATATATAATTATGCATTAAATCAACACTTGATTCAATGATCCGGTCATGTCGCACTTAACCGACTGGTATCATCAGTAACAACTTATCGAATCAACACTTGATCCGATAATTCGGCTATATCGCATATAACCGATCAATGTCACATCGCGAGAATCGAATACAGTATCACATACTGGCATTATTCTCGGTCCCGCACATATCTCATATGTGCTCCTATTTCGTTTCACTTGAGCCAGGAAACCTCTGTGTAGGACTCTAAAGACTCGTCAATACGCCGGCAGCAGATGATGATCATATCAAACATCCATAAGCCGCAAGCGGTCTGCTAAACGTAACGGCCACCCAGGCATTGAGCGATCTGAAGATCGACGAGCAAGCCCGCTCACACTCCAGTGAATCCGACCAGTAACACTACCGTACAGTCCGGTCTGATCGTCTGATATGTCGCATATCTCGCCTAGGGGTGGTAAACGTCAGACCCCAATAGCTCAATAAGTCGTGTCGATATGAGGTCTATAACAATTTGAGAAACTACTGGTAACACTTACCAGTAAATCTCAGCAACCCTGGCCAGGGATTTCCTGTTATAGCCAATCGAACACAGCACAACATCAACCCCCTATACCGGGAGAGACGAATCCCCTCCTATCGCTCATTGCCTCCATGTGACTCGGGACTGTACCCAAAAACCACCGTTTTGCACGCCCTCTTGGACGTGGTAAGATGGAAATCAAAGCACAGTGGGAACCACACAAGACTCTATGACGGTCTCGGGTCAACAGACTACTCTGTACCAGTGTCACCAGAGAACTGCCATCTGACGTGAGGTATAATACCATCTGGGAGTTCTCGGCGAGTTTGTCCAGTGTACCCAGTCTCTACTGAGCACCCGTATATCATCTCTGATGTCAAACACCGATGGATATGGGATCATCCATCGCCCATCTGTATGGGTCGAGAAGGTATACGCTAGTCTACTCTGGTATATCGATGCCCCGTCTCGATACACCCACGACTAGGGACTTTGAAGGATGTACTTATAGACTACCATGTCCCCACTAGTATGATCCACATCACAGTCCAGGTAGTCAAGTACAGATCATAAGGGCTTTACCAACATGTAACAGAGAGACAATCAGCATACACGTTAAGGTAAAGGGTAACCAGATAGCATACTATCATGTCGAGCAAGAAAGTCCTCCCTATATATGTCCCAGCATCCACTACAATATACATCCTATGTACAGTAATGGCCTCTAGGGCATACATATAACTAACAATCGCCCACTTGCACTAGGGCCATCTGTAGCAGTGGTTGCAGTATCTCATACTCAACCATCCCATAAAAGTCTCTCTCTGGGAACAGGCCTTTGTGAGTGGATCCGCTGTGTTGTCCTCTGAGTCTACTCTCCTAACCTTGATCTCCCTGGAGATCAACCATCTCCATGATCAAGTGATACTGCCTTAGAATATGTCTGGATCACTGATGGGACCGGCGTTCCTTGGCATAAGCCACAACTCCATTGTCACACAATGGGAGGAATGTAGTTCATCTCATGAACCAATATACACCCAAACAGCCTCTTTGGTAGCATCTTAAGTAGCGATGTATCCTGCCTTTATCGTCTAGAATGTCACGGTATCTAGCTTGGAACTCTTCCAACATACCGTCCCTCCACTGAGGGTAAAGACAATGCCTGTGACTGACACTCAGTCGTCTTTATCACCCTGGAACACTTCCAGTGATTCTTCCCAGGGTCGATTGATACCTTCTCACTACAACTAGTGAGTAGCCTAACATCCATTTAGATCTATCTCATAGATCCAAAACCCAATATTTAGGAGGTATCACTTTGATCCTTTATGGAGAATCATGGTGATAAGCGGAGATTGATCGAGCGTAGAATAGGAAAACCCTTCCCTATCAAGAGTATGTCATCCACGTACTCTACGAGGATCACCACCATACTCCCTGCTACCTTTTTGTTTATACAAGGTTCATCTACCATTTTGATGATGTCAAACTCTTTGACTATTTCATCAGAACAGATGTTCCAACTCCGCGATGCCTGCTTTATCCTATAAAGCATCTTGCACACGTTTCCGCTGCTCCCACTGTCTACGAAACCCTATGGCTGTGTACTTATAGTCGCTCCCTTCCAAAATATCATTTAGAAAAGCAGTCAAGACACCCAACCACCAGATATCGTAGTCATGGTATGTAGCCGTGGCAAGTAGGATCTGGATGGACTTAAGCATAGCTACTTGAAAAGGTTTCATCATTATCCACACCTGGTCAATGATGCAAACTTTTAAAAAGTCTAGCTTTGAAAGTCTCAACTTTTCCATCTACACCAAGTAATCTTCTCAAGATATACTTGCTCCCGATGGGGATTTAACCCTTCAGATATAGCAACCAAAGTCCATACTTTGTTGGTGTATAAGGATTCCATCTCAGATCGCTAAACATCCAGCCATTCTTACAGAGTCTCACTCCTGATGGCCAGCTCGAAACTAGTTTGGTCATCATCTCATGATGCAATCCGCGCTCCCACTGTCATAGAGAAACAGAAGTATCTCTCAGGCGGGTGAGGAACCCTACTAGATCGGCGGAGAGGCTGAGGTTCGTTGGAATCTACTGAATCCTTTGGTTCTACCAAATCATCTGCTGTAGTTTGTATAGCTGGAACATTTCCAGTTCTACATAACAGACCTTGCCTCGAGCTTGTCCGGATTTTGCTTTTAGACATAGGCCGGACAACCCCAAATCTTAACTAACTTAAGACATGGGCTCTTCCCTTTCCATATCACATATGAAGTGGTAGGCATTGATTTGATTCGAACCCTATTCAATAGGTATGCAACTTCTCAAGTGCATAACACCCAAAAGGAAATAGGTAACTCAGTAGTACTCATCATAGAGCACACCTTATCATATAGGGTGTGATTGCTCCGCCCCGATATACCATCGTGCTATGGTGTAAACGGAGGAGTAATGCGGAGAGAGAATCTCATTCTCCTTTAGGAAAGTCCAGGAATTCCGTGCACAAGTATTCTCCTCCCTGATCTCATCATAGGACATAATACTTATACCCGTATTGGTTCTCTACTTCTAGCTTATATTCTGTGAATATCTCAAAAGGTTCGGACTTGTGTTTCAACAGGAACATATGTCTGAATCTAAAGAGATCATCAGAGAATGTAATGAAGTACAAAGAACCGGTCTTGGCATGTGTAGACTGGGGACCTTACATACATCAACATGTATCATCCCAAGAGTTCACTAACTTTTTCTCTGTTTCCAGTAAACAGAGCTATGGTCATTATATCTTTGTGACATGACTGGCAAGTTTCATAAGATGTAAATTCAAACAGATTAAAATATGCATCTACATGTAACTTCAGCTAGTCGGGTCACATTGATATGACCTAGTCTACAATGCCTCAAGAAGGATTCGTTCATTTCTGAACTCTTCCTCTTGTGTGTGTTCCGTATACTAAGAACCGTGGTTTGATTTAGAACATCAACGCTTTTAGATAACGTGCCTGAACCGATCAACTTTTGATATAGGAAATGTTCAAAACATTATCCAACAATACAAAATTATATCCTTTCTTTACTAATAAAGAGACTGATATGATTTTGTATATCAGGTTCGGTATCTAAAAACATTCGTTCAGAATCAATGTATTGGTAATACAGGGTGACAGTGACCAACAGACTTGGCTGCAACTCTTGCCCCGTTTTCTGCCTCATGAAACTTATCACCCGTTCTCAGTTCTCTACCTTTCTGTAGCCCTATGTAACAGATTACATATATGGGATCCTGATCTGGTATCACATACCCAGGACGTAAAGGACACTGAGAAACAGTTCTATATAATGAACACACCCGAAGATGATGCATCATCATGCACTTTCCTCGTTTGGGCGGCACGGGAAATCTGGTATTCCCCAATTTCCTGCTCTGTCTTATAACAATTATAAGTTGGAGCGGGACCAACGTTCCCCATCTCAGTATAACAAGCGGGTTCGGTCAAATATCCGTATTATTATCTTGATTAAGGCGTGATATGGTCGCTACCAGGAGAGAGAGAGAAGAAAACACTCAGCGTGCGCTCTTGCAAGAATAGATTGGTTATTATTTTATCTAATCAGGATGGCTCCCACTGCTTTTTATCAAATCTTCCTTCAAACCCTAAAAGGAAAGACTAGCCGGGATTAATTACACATTACAAGTTCGCCAATTTTTCAGCCAGGCCAGTGTCGGTACTTTGAGGGAGGTCCCCCGTGCTTCAGCACGAACCTAATTAATGTAAACCTCGTTTTCCCAGAGGCGTAACCTCGTTAACACCTTTCTAGACACCTACTTGATCGGCTAATTGTAATGTATAAAACTCTCCCAGGAGTAACACTTACTCGCAGCGGGTATCGGGATCCAACTATCTCATAGAAGGTATGCAATCTCATCGCAAATTTCAACACTTGAAATTCCCGATAATATTTTGCCCCTAGCGTCCTATGACCTTGACAGAGGTCAACAAACCATAGGCTGCTAGTCAAGTTCAACCCGTCATTTCCTGATTGAAGTAAACCCACCCGCACGAACCTTGACAGAGGTCAACAAGGTCGCACGACTACCCTAAATCAATCACATCATATGCTTATGCAGATAAGCACTAATCAGCTACCGCACACTACGCCTTGACAGAGGTCAACAAACGCAGCACGAATACTAACCAGTACATATCTGAAATGACGGAGGGCTACGACAGGTTTTTCTGAAAACCTATTGCGTAATGAACTTGATATCGTTGTAGAATCAAATGATTTTAAAATGGAGTGCTTTTGAGGCTTTTCTAGTTTTGCTAAAGGAGTCACTCCCGGTGAAGGGATCGTCGGTCCTTTCCTCGTCGAATGAGGTGCGGGATATATCATATATATCACTGTGCAAAGCAAAAACACTTAAAAGCAATCAAAAGACAAACCGAGTGTGTAGCATCTGCCAGTTATTGCTAAAGGAGTCACTCCCGGTGAAGGGATCTCGGTCCTTTCCTCATCGAATAAGGTGCAGGATATATCACATATACCGCTGTGCAAAGCAAGAACTGTAGCTACCTGTTTTATTTTGAAATTCGATTTACAACATCTTAGGTTTCTTTTATTTCATTAATCACATTAATGAAGTCCCATCATTTAAGTACCTAAACATCACAGATAAATACGACGTACACTTATGCCATCCGCATTCGCCTCGATGTCCCCTCGTGCACCGTTAGGTTAGGTAACTAACGGCAGAGCGGGGCAGGGCTAGTGCGGGTGTAAAACATAAGTAACGCCTATATAATATATCATATATACTATATACTGTATCTATCACAGAACATCACATGATCACATCACAGATATCGCAGCAGAAGAAACATATGAAATATTGGATATACTAGGACGTCCGTGTTTTCAATACGAGCCAGTATAAAACACGGATTCCACGGTCGTGATGAATAGCCAAACCCACACCCCTAGACCCCTACGAGAGCGGCAAGCAACCCTACCAATTCTAGAGTTAGGAGACCCGGACTCGACTCCTCGAGTTGGTCTCCCACTGGACTCCAGAACCCGGTTACTTGTGCCCTCCTCCTTGGGTCTATCCTAGTGCGGAAAAGTAAATAATATACAAGAGGTGACAACTTCCGCAACCTGGAAGCGCCCCAATAAAAGAATATTACATACAAGTTTTTTTACATGAATGAAAATGAAAAACACTCATCTCACATAAAAACCCCCGGCTATTCAAACATGACGATCCAATATAACATATCCAGCAACACATAACATCACATGTCATCAACGTAAGTAAATATGCGCATCCCAATTATCGTTGACATATAGCAACGAAACCGGCGATATCACATATTACACTTACGGTCACAGAAAAGAAAGTGTAAAACTACAACAGTTGGAATCCGCAATCTGCATAGACATCGCTTGCCTAATCAAATGAATACCTTAGACATCGCATGCCTAACAGTTATAAACCCCGCATTTTAGTCTCAAAATCGAAAACACTTTTCAATACCAAGTCGGGCAATTCAACAAGATTCCCGACATTTTGATCGAATGCTCGTTGCAAACTTCAGTAGGCGGCCGCACCCCCGACGCCGTCGACGAAGTGCACCAAGGCGGAACACCGCTACCGCGAGCACCCGGACGGATGCTTTCGGCGACGGGGTTCTCCTATAGTCACTTGGTCGGGGCTATGGAGTGAGGCTGTCTATTAAGTTTACCCGGCGAGTATCCGCGTACGCTACGTGATTGCGACGGACTTTTGATCACATCAAAATTCCGTGGCAACCGATCAATCGAGACTAAACCGCTATGTTTATAATATTCATTCCGTTATCACATAACTTTTTGTGAATTCCAATTATTGTATCACATTCCAGATAAATAGAAAATGTTAAACTTTCCGATCGAACAATCGAACATCCAAGTTTTCCCGAAACAGATCAACACATGAAATAAGTCTAACAACATTCAGTTCGTGCCTCAGTAGCAACGGTCCAGCCGTAGAAGGGTCAAGCCAACGCCTCACATGTGGCACGCCGTACTGCCCCAAACCCGAAGGTTCAAAGGGCAGTTCAAGACGGTCACATAATCGAGTTAAGGTTTGTTGTCTTCTAGAGGGACCATCGCGTTACTTGCACTACTTAGAACGTCGTTAAACTACGGAAAAATCCAACACTTGGAAATTTCCCGACAGGGG
This sequence comes from Agapanthus africanus, assembly GCA_030015575.1. Classification (NCBI taxonomy): domain Eukaryota; kingdom Viridiplantae; phylum Streptophyta; class Magnoliopsida; order Asparagales; family Amaryllidaceae; genus Agapanthus; species Agapanthus africanus. Next base: position 308,770,022 of record CM057337.1, read on the forward strand.
AAAAATTGGGTATTTATATCCGGTCGAACTTTTTAACATATTCTAAAAATTTATCCGGAAAGCCACATAGACAAAATTTGATACTCCGATCGAATCACCGAATCCCCAAAACAACTCCAGAAAATTCAACTCTTGAAAAAATATCAAAAATACCCAGGAAAACCAGCACAGCATATTATGAATTACTGTACAAATTTAGGTGCCATAAACGACAAAACGGCCGCGGTTCCGCCGCTCGAGCCATGCTCGTGCCGCGGAAACGCGGCGCATTGATGGAATCAGGCACACGAATTTTGCAGTTTCCCTTAGAATTTCCTGCTGATTTTACTGAATATTTTTAATATGGAAAAACTCACCGTTTTCAAAAAAGGACAGAGAGCATGTTAGAAATGGGTTTTCGGGTTCGTTCGGACTTCAAACTCCGTCTGGACTTCGCCTAAGGCTCTAGCTAGGCTCTGATACCACTGTAAGGTTCCTAGGCACCCTAATGAGGTCTCACAAGGTATCAACCATGCCAATTTCAAATTTTATTGGTGCCGAGAAACCCGACTACGGATCGTTGGCTAGAAAACTAGGCGAAAAGTAAACTAGTTAACAATTAACTAAGGGAATACGGAAATACAACCTTTGTAGATCCGTTTTTCCACCTCCATAGCTCCGCAACGAAGTCGTCTCCGCTGTCCAAAAGGAATCCGGGCTCTATAGTCGGCTTCGTCGGAGAAAAAGCGAGCTAGGTCGTCGATGTCCATGCCGAAGATGATCTACGTCGAAGCATCACTAGATCAAGCTCCAAACTTCACCAAGTCATGAAACTTGTGAAGAAAACACACTCTACTACTTGGCAAGAGGTAGTGGATGAAGAAATAGGAAGTGGGTAGACTTTAGAATTGGATTTCTCACTCTAATTCTCACTTTGCCATTAAAGCTTGTGAAGCTTTTTATTGTAAGTGAAGAAGAAGAAGAAGATGAAGAATATGATAAGTTAATTTAGAATAGAAAAGAATAATAATCTTATCATAATTTTCACCATGGTTAGGTGTAGAGAATTAACTTAGGTTAGATCAATGGTTAGGGTCAAAAGAAGAAGACAAAATGGTTAAGTGGTCAAAGTTTCATGAAGCTTCAATAAGCTTCATGAAGAATAAAGAAAGAAAACCATTTTGTTTTTCTTCTTTTATGCTTTAATTATTTTCCAAAATGAATAAGCAAATAATTAAAAGAATATGCAAAACCCTAATCATCATCTTGACCATAGTTTTATTCTATACACTTAACCAAAAACCATGTATCATCAAACATGATACAAGTAAGTGCACAAAACTATATCGTATATACAATGTGCACACCCGAGCGAGAAAATCCATTTAAAGTGAACCGATACTAGTTAATGCAAAGTAATATATCAAATATATAATTATGCATTAAATCATTAAATCAACACTTGATTCAATGATCCGGTCATGTCGCACATAACCGACTGGTATCATCAGTAACAACTTATCGAATCAACACTTGATCCGATAATTCGGCTATATCGCATATAACCGATCAATGTCACATCGCGAGAATCAAATACAGTATCACATACTGGCATTATTCTCGGTCCCGCACATATCTCATATGCGCACCTATTTCGTTTCACTTGAGCCAGGAAACCTCTGTGTAGGACTCTAAAGACTCGTCAATACGCCGGCAGCAGATGATGATCATATCAAACATCCACAAGCCGCAAGCGGTCTGCTAAACGTAACGGCCACCCGGGCATTGAGCGATCTGAAGATCGACGAGCAAGCCCGCTCACACTCCAGTGAATCCGACCAGTAACACTACCGTACAGTCCGGTCTGATCGTCTGATATGTCGCATATCTCGCCTAGGGGTGGTAAACGTCAGACCCCAATAGCTCAATAAGTCGTGTCGATATGAGGTCTATAACAATTCGAGAAACTACTGGTAACACTTACCAGTAAATCTCAGCAACCCTGGCCAGGGATTTCCTGTTATAGCCAATCGAACACAGCACAACATCAACCCCCTATACCGGGAGAGACGAATCCCCTCCTATCGCTCATTGCCTCCATGTGACTCGGGACTGTACCCAAAAACCACCGTTTTGCACGCCCTCTTGGACGTGGTAAGATGGAAATCAAAGCACAGTGGGAACCACACAAGACTCTATGACGATCTCGGGTCAACAGACTACTCTGTACCAGTGTCACCAGAGAACTGCCATCTGACGTGAGGTATAATACCATCTGGGAGTTCTCGGCGAGTCTGTCCAGTGTACCCAGTCTCCACTGAGCACCCGTATATCATCTCTGATGTCAAACACCGATGGATATGGGATCATCCATCGCCCATCTGTATGGGTCGAGAAGGTATACGCTAGTCTACTCTGGTATATCGATGCCCCGTCTCGATACACCCACGACTAGGGACTTTGAAGGATGTACTTATAGACTACCATGTCCCCACTAGTATGATCCACATCACAGTCCAGGTAGTCAAGTACAGATCCTAAGGGCTTTACCAACATGTAACAGAGAGACAATCAGCATACACGTTAAGGTAAAGGGTAACCAGATAGCATACTATCATGTCGAGCAAGAAAGTCCTCTCTATATATGTCCCAGCATCCACTACAATATACATCCTATGTACAGTAATGGCCTCTAGGGCATACATATAACTAACACCGCTCACACTCCTGCGAATCCAACCAGTAACACTTACCGCACAGTCCGGTCTGTTCGTCTGATATGTCGCGTATCTCGCATTGGGGTGGTAAACGTCAGACCCTAGTAGCTTTATAAGTCATGCCGATGTAAGGTCCATAACAAGCATGAAACTACTGATAAAATTTACCAGTAAATTAGTTCAACCCTGGCCAGGGATTTCCAATTATGGCCAGTCGAGCATAGCGCGACATCAACCCCCAATACCGGGAGAGACGAATCCCCTCCTATCGCTCATTGCTTCCATGTGAATCGGGACTGTACCCAAAAACCACCTGTTTGCACGACTCAGTAGAGACATGGTAGGGTGGAAATCAAAGCACAGTGGGAGACACACAAGACTCTATGACGATCTCGGGTCTACAGACTATGTTGTACCAGTGTCACCAGAGAACTGCCATCTGACGTGAGGTATAATACCATCTGGGAGTTCTCGGCAAGTCCGTTCAGTGTACCCAGTCTCCACTGAGCACCCGCATACCATCTCTGATGTAAAACACCAATGGATATGGGATCATCCATCGCCCATCTTATAGGTCGAGAAGATATACGCTAGTCTACTCTGGAATATCGATGCCCCGTTTCGATATTCCCACGATTAGGAACATTGAAGGATGTACTCGTTGACAACCCAGGCCCCACTAGTATGATCTACATCATAGTCCTGGAAGTCGAGTACACATCCTAAGGGCTTTATCAACATGTAATAGAGAGACTGCAAGTATACATGTTAAGATAAAGTGCAACCAGATAGCGTACTATCATGTCGAGCAAGAAAGTCCAACCTATATATGTCCCCGCATCCACTACAATATACATCTCATGTACAGTAATGGCCTCTAGGGCATACATATAACTAACAATCTCCCACTTGCACTAGGGCCATCTGTAGCAGTAGTTGCAGTATCACATACTCAACCATCCCATATAAGTCTCTCTCTAGGAAAAGGCCTTTGTGAGTGGATCCGCCGTGTTGTCCTCTGAGTCTACTCTCCTAACCTCGATCACCCTGGAGATCAACTATCCCTATGATCAGGTGATGCTGCCTCAGAATATGTCTGGGTCACTGATGGGACCAGGGTTCCTGGGCCAAAGCCACACTTCCATTGTCACACAATGATAGGAACCTAGTTCATCTTATGAACTAATATACACCCAAACTGCTTCTTTGGTAGTATCTTTGATAGCGATGTCACCAGCCTTTATCGTCTAGTCTGCCACGGTATCGAGCTTGGAACTCTTCCAACATACCGTCCCTCCACTGAGGGTAAAGACGATGCCTGTGACTGACACTCAGCCGTGCTTATCACCCTGGAGCCTTTCCAGTGATTCTCCCCAGGATCGATTGATACCATCTTACAACACCTAGTGAGAATCCTAATATCCATTTAGATCTATCTCATAGATCCAAAACCCAGGATTTAGGAGGTATCACTTTGATCCTATATGGAGAATCCATGTGATAAGAGGAGATTGACCGAGCGTAGCATAGGAAACTCTTTTCCTATCAAGAGTATGTTGTCTACGTACAATACGAGGATGACCACCTTACTCTCTACTACCTTTTTGTATATACAAGGTTTATCTACCATTTTGATGAAGTCAAGCTCTTTGACTATCGCATCAAAACAGACGTTCCATCTTCGCGATGCCTGCTTTATTCTGTAAAGCATCTTGCACACATTTCCGCTACTCCCACTGTTTACGAAACCCTCTGGCTGTGTACTTATAGACGTTCTCTTCTAAATCAGTATTTAGAAAAGCAGTCATGACACCGAACCACCAGATATCGCAATCATGGTATGTAGCAATGGCAAGTAGGATCCGGATGGACTTAAGCACAGCCACTAGAAAAGGTTTCATCATTATCCACGCCTGGTCGATGACGAAAACCTTTTAAGAAGTCTAGCTTTGAAAGTCTCAACTTTTCCATCTACACCAAGTAATCTTCTCAAGATATACTTGCTCCTGATGGGGATTTAACCCTTCAGATATAGCATCTGAAGTCTATACTTTGTTGGTGTACATGGATTCCATCTCAGATCGCTAATCATCCAGCCATTCTTATAGAGTCCCTACTCTTGATGGCCTGCTCAAAACTAGTTAGGTCATCATCTCATGATGCAATCCTCGCTCCCACTATCATCGAGAAATCGAAGTATCTCTCAGGCGGATGAGGAACCCTGCTAGATCGGCGGAGAGGGTGAGGTTCGTCAGAGACTATTGAATCCTTTAGTTCTATCAAATCATCAGCTGTAGTTTGTATAACTGGAACTCCTTCCAGTTCTACAAAACTGACCTTGCCTCAATCTTGTCCGGATTTTGCTTTTGACATAGGCCGGACAATCCCAAATCTTAATTTACTTAAGAGATAGGCTCTTCCCATACCATATCTTATATGGAGTGGTAGGCAGTGATCTTATTCGAACCTAATTCAATAGGTATGCAGCTTCTTAAGTGCATAACCCCCAAAAGGAAACAGGTAACTCAGCAGTACTCATCATAGAGCGCACCATATCATATAGGGTGCGATTGCTCCGCCCCGATACACCGTTGTGCTGTGGTGTATTCAGAGGAGTAACACTGAGAGAGAATCTCATTCTCCTTTAGAATAGTCCAAGAATTCCATGCACAAGTATTCTCCTCCCTGATCTTATCATAGGACATAATACTTATACCTATATTGGTTCTCTACTTCTAACATATATTCTTTGAATTTCTCAAAAGCTTCAGACATGTGTTTCAACAGAAACATGTGTCCGAATCTTGAGAGATCATCAGTGAATGTAAGGAAGTACAAAGAACAAGTCTTGGCATATGTAGACTAGGGACCTCTATACATCACTATGTATCAGTCCCAAGAGTTCACTGAATCTTTCTCAGTTTCCAGTAAACAGAGCTATGGTCATCTTATCTTTGTGACATGACTAGCAAGTTTCACAAGATGTAAATTCAAACTGATTTAAATATGTATCTAAATGTAACTTTAGCTAGTCGGGTCACATAGATATGACCTAGTCTATAATACCTTAAGAAGGATTCGTTCATTTCTGAACTCTTCCTCTTATGTGTGTTCTGTATACTAGGAACTGTAGTTTGATTTAGAACGTCAATGCTTTTAGATAACGTGCCTGAACCGATCAACTTTTGAAATGTTCAAAACATTATTCAACAATACAAAATTATATCCTTCTTTAATAAATAAAGAGATTGATATGATTTTGTATATCAGGTTCGGTATCTAATAGCATTTGTTCAGAATCAATGTATTTGTAATACATGGTGACAGTGACCAACAGACTTGGCTGCAACACTTGCACCGTTTTCTGTCTCATAAAACTTATCACCCGTTCTCAGTTCTCTACCTATCTGTACCCCATGTAACAGATTACATATTTGGGATCCTGATCCGGTATCAAATACCCAGGATGCAGAGGATACTGAGAAACAGTTCTTTATAATAAACACACCCGAAGGAGATGCATCTCATGAACTTTCTTCGTTTGGGCCGCATGGGAATCCTGGTATTCCCCTATTTCCTGCTCGGTCTTATAACAATTATAAGTTGGAGCGAGGCCAATATTCCCCAGCTCAGTATAACAAGCAGGTTCGGTCAATACATCCATATTATTATCTTGATTAAGGCATGACATGGTCGCTACCTTGAGAGAGAGAGAAGAAAACACTCTGCGTGCGCTCTTGCAAGATTAGATTGGTTATATATTTTATCTAATCAGGATGGCTCCCACTGTTTTCATCAAATTTTCCTTCAAACCCTAAAATGAAAGACTAGCCGGGATTAATTACACTCTACAAGTTCGCCAATCTTTTAGCCAGGCCGGTGCCAGTACTTTGAGGGAGGTTCCCCGTGCTTTCGCACGGACCTAATTAAAGTAAACCTCGTTTTCCCAGGCGCGTAACCCCGTTGACACCTTTCTAGACACCTACTTGATCGGCTAATTGTAAAGTGCAAAACTCTCCCAGGAGTAACAATTACTCGCAGTGGGTATCGGGATCCAACTATCATATAGAAGGTATGCAATCTCATTGCATTTCAACACTTGAAACTCCCGATAAAGATTTTTACCCCTAGCACTTATGACCTTAACTATGGTCAACAAATCATAAGCACTAGTCAAGTTCTACCCGTCATTTCGTGATTAATTAGACCCACCCATATGACCCTTAACTAAGGTCAACAAAGTCACGCGACTGTCCTAACTAATCGCATCATATGCGGTGTAGGAAGACATCACTTAGCTACCGTACACTGTGCCTTGACTATGGTCAACAAACACAGCACGAATACTAAGTACTCTACTTCCTAAAATGACGGAGGGTTGCGGATGGTTTTAAGAAAACCTTTAACGCTTTGAACTTGATCTCGTTGCGGAATCAAATGGTTTTTAAATGGAGTGTTTTTGAGGCTTTTCTAGTTTTGCTAAAGGGGTCACTCCCGGTGAAGGGATCGTTGGCCCTTTCCTCATCGAATAAGATGCAGGATATATCATATATACTGCTGTGCAAAGAAAAAAACTATAGAAGCAATCAAAAGACAAACCGAGGGTTGTAGCATCTGCCAGTTATTGCTAAAGGGGTCACTCTCGGTGAAGGGATCTCGGCCCTTTCCTTATCGAATAAGGTGCAGGATGTTCTACAAGGAACACCGCGATGCAAAGCAAGAACTGTAGCTACCTGTTTTTGAAATTCGATTCCGCAACATCTTTTAGGTTTATTTTCTTTCATTAATCTCATTAATGAATGTCCCATCATTTAAGTCCACCTAATCATCACAGATAAATATAACGTACGCTTATGCCATCCGCGTTCGCCTCGATGTCCCGTCTGCACCGTTAGGTTAGGTAACTAACGCCAGAGCGAGGCAGGGCTAGCGCGGGTGTAATACATAAGCAACATTTATATAATATATCATATATACTATATACAATATCTATATGAACATATCACATGATCACATCACAGATAACGCAGCAGAAAATATCATATGAAATATTGGATATACTAGGACGTCCGTGTTTTATTTTGAGCCCCAATAAAACACGGATTCCACGGTCGTGATGAATAGACAATCCCACACCCCCTAGACCCCTACGATAGCGGCAAGTAACCCTAGCAATTCTTGGGTTAGGAGACCCGGACTCGACTCCTTGAGATGGTCTTCCACTGGACCCTAAAACCCGGTTACTTTTGCTCCCCTCCTAATGCGGAAAAGTAAATAATATACAATGGTGACATCATCCTCAACCCGGAAGTGCCCCAATAAAAAAATATTACATACAGGTTTTTACATGAATGAAAAACAAAAACACTCATCTCACATAAAAAAAACCCGGCTATTCAAACCCGACGATCCAATATAACATATCCAGCAACACATAACATCACATGTCATCAACGTAAGTAAATATGCCCATCCCAATTGTCGTTGACATATAGCAACGAAACCGGCGATATCACATATTACACTTACGATCGCAGAAAAGAAAGTGTAAAACTACAACAGTTGGAATCCGCAAACTCTTTAGACATCGCTTGCCTAACCAATTATAAACCCTGTATTTTAGTCTCATTATCGAAAACTCTTTTCAATATCAAGTTGGGCAATTCAACAAGATTCCCGACATCCTGATCGAATGCTCATCGCAAACTTTAGTAGGCGGCCACACCCCCGATGCCGTCGACGAAGTGCACCAAGGCGGAACACCGCTGCCGCGAGCACCCGAACGGATGCTTTCGGCGACGGGGTTCTTCTACAGTCACTTGGTCGGGGCTATGGGGTGTGGCTGTCTATTAAGTTTACCCGACGAGTATCCGCGTACGCTACGTGATTGCGACGGACTTTTGATCACATCAAAATCCCGTGGCAACCGATCAAGTGAGACTAAACTGCTAGATTTATAACATTCAAATCAGTTATCTCATAACTATTTGTGGATTCTAAATATTGTATCACATTCCAGATAAATAGACAATGTTAAACTTTCCGATCGAACAATCAAACACCCAAGTTTTTCCAAAACAGCTCAACACATGAAATAAGTTTAAAAACATTCACTTCATGCCACATTACCAACGGTCCAGCCGTAGAAGGGTCAAGCCAACGCCTCACATGTGGCACGCCGTACTGTCCCAAACCCTAAGGTTCAAAGGGCAGTTCAAGACGGTCACATAATCGAGTTAAGGTTTGTTGTCTTCTAGAGGGTCCATCACGTTACTTGCACTACTTAGACGTTCTTTAAACTACGGAAAAATCCAACACTTGAAAATTTCCCGGCAGGGGAAAAATTGGGTATTTATATCCGGTCGAACTTTTTAACATGTTCTAAAATACCCGGAAAAAACATAAACAAAGTTAAACAATCCGATCAAAACATCGAGTCCCCAAAACAACCCAGAAAACTCAACTGTTGAGTATAGCTTAAACATTCCCAGAAAACAGAGGAAATAGCTACGGGCATTACTGTAGAAAATAAAGCGCATGATCATCACATACGGCCGCGGAACCGCCCCCAAAAGTAGGGTACGGCCGCGAAACCGCCCCCAAAAGTAGGGTACGGCCACGGTTCCGCGGCGCTACTGTAGCGTTACCTTGTCGTTTTCTGCAGTTTGCCTTAGAATTTCCTGCTCTATTTTTTGAGCATTTTTAATTCACAAAAATCCACAATTTCAGAAAATGTACAGAGAGGGGTCAAGTTTAGTGTTTTGGGGTTCGATCGGATTTCTAAGATCGTCTACATTTCGCCTAAAGCTCTAGCTAGGCTCTGATACCATTGTAGGGTTCCTAGGCACACTCATGAGGTTCCATAAGGCAACTTCCATGCCAAAATCAAAATTTTTCCATGTGCCGAGAAATCCTAATTGAGATCGTTACTAGAGGTAAGGCGAAAAACATGCAAGTTAACTACTTTAACTACAAGTGAAAGGGACTACAACCTTTGCAGATCCGGTCCTCCACTTCCAAAGCTCCGTGACGACGTCCCTTCGCTGCGATCATCGGGATCCCGGACTCTAGCGATGGTTTCGTCGGAGAAATGAGATGGCTAGGTCATTGCCTTCGATGCCGAAGATGATCTACGTCGAGGCGACTCAAACTCAAGCTCCATCTTCACTAGGTCATGAAACTTGTGAAGATAACACACTCTACTACATGGCAAGTTGTAGAGGTTGAAGAAATAGGAAGTGGGTTCACTTTAGAATTGGATTTCTCACTTGATTTCTTCACTTGGAATTTTCTAGCAAGCTTTCTTCTTCATGAAGAAGAAGAAGAAGAAAAAGAAAAGAATGAATAATAGAATTCTCAAAAATGAATAATCAAGTGAAGACTTATCATTTAGCAACCATGGGTGAGTAAACTCATGTAGTGAGTAAACTAGGGTTTAGGTAATGGTTAGGTTAAAGAATAAAACAAAATGGTAGACTTTTTCAAAGATGCTTTGAAGCATCATGAAGCTTCAAGCCAAAACAAGAAAAGCCACCATTTAGTTTTTCCAAAATAAATAAAGAAAATAAAACCCTAACCATTAACCTAAATTTGGTGTAAGTCATACACACACCCAAGTTTGCATGTATCATCAAACATGATACAAACTAGTGCACAAAAATATATCACATATACAACTTGTGCACATCAAGTGAGAAAATCAATCATAAGTGAACAAATACTAGTTAATGTAAAGTAATATATCAAATATATATTTATACATTAAATCATTAAATCAACACTTGATTTAATGATCCGGTCATACTGCATATAACCGACTAATATCAAGTGTATCAATATATCGAATCAACATTTGATTCGGTAACCCGGCTATATCTTATATAACCATCTGATGATACAAATCACGAGAATAGAATTCAGTATAACATACCGGTATTATTCTCGGTCCCGCACATATCTCATATGCGCTCCTATTTCATTTCGCTTGAGCCAGGAAACCTCTGTGTAGGACTCTAAAGACTCGTCAATACGCCGGCAGTAGGCGATGATCATATCAAACACCCACAAGCCGCAAGCGGTCTGCTAAATGTAACGGCCACCCGGGTATTGAGCGATCAGAAGATCAACGAGCAAGCCCACTCACACTCCTGCGAATCCAACCAGTAACAATTACCACAGACCGGTCTGTTCGTCTGATATGTCGCATATCTCGCCTAGGGGTGGTAAACGTCAGACCCCAGTAGCTTGATAAGTCATGCCGATGTAAGGTCCATAACAAGGATGAAACTACTGATAACATTTACCAGTAAATCAGTACAACCCTGGCCAGGGATTTCCAGTTATGGCCAGTCGAGCATAGCGCAACATCAACCCCCAATACCGGGAGAGACGAATCCCCACCTATCGCTCATTGCCTCCATGTGAATCGGGACTGTACCCAAAAACCACCTGTTTGCACGACTCAGTAGAGCCGTGGTAGGGTGGAAATCAAAGCACAGTGGGAGACACACAAGACTCTATGACGATCTCGGGTCTACAGACTAAGCTGTACCGGTGTCACCAGAGAACTGCCATCTGACGTGAGGTATAATACCATCTGGGAGTTCTCGGCGAGTCCGTTCAGTGTACCCAGTCTCCACTGAGCACCCGCTTACCATCTTTGATGTCAAACACCAATGGATATGGGATCATCCATCGCCCATCTCATGGGCCGAGAAGATATACGCTAGTCTACTCTGGAATATCGATGCACCGTCTCGATATTCCCACGATTAGGAACATTGAAGGATGTACTCATTGACTACCCAGGCCCCAGTAGTATGATCTACATCATAGTCCTGGAAGTCGAGTACACATCCTAAGGGCTTTATCAATATGTAATAGAGAGACTGCAAGTATACATGTTAAGATAAAGTGCAACCAGATAGCGTACTATCATGTCGAGCAAGAAAGTCCTACCTATATATGTCCCAGCATCCACTACAATATACATCTCATGTACAGTAATGGGCTCTAGGGCATACATATAACTAACAACTTAGACTTGAACAAGGGGGTGTTAGACCCGATCTTTCGTTTCATAGGCTGACCCTGATTGATGGAGTACGTAGATTGAGTAGAGTGACGTACCGTACGTATGTTCCGCAGCATATTTACAATACGATACTTTACTTAAGAAACCTTAGGTTGTACATATCTTGTGACTGGTGATTCTCTTTGTTTTCCTTGATTATATATCCATTTGAGATCCTTGATTCTATTCGTTTACATGATCATACTCTCACGTATTCCGTTCCTCTTTATGATCATGTATCCATTTTGGGATCTGTTGACTCTTTTCAGCCCTTTGACCTTTTCGTCGATACTTCATTGAGGTTCCTGTCACCATGGTTTGAGCACAGATTGAGCTACTGCTGGTGACGCGGTCAGGTCGAGCTCATCGTGGAAGAGGACTGACCATCGTGTTTTCTGGTGACATGGGAACGTATCGATGTAGTGTTGTGTTGTGACCTCTCGTTTGAGATGAGTATGCGGTTTTGTACCAGATGATTGGGCCATTGTTAGAGGCTACTTGCTGTGAGAGGACTGTTGATATACAAGATACCTCAGAGATTTTGATGTCATCGACCGTGCAAACAGATGACCCAGCTGTAGCTGAGATTGATGTGATATCGCTTCCAGAGATTACGAGCTGAGATTGCTGAGCTTCCAGGCAGAGATGCGACAGGTGATAGCTTGTCTATCTTGAGTTGAGAGACAGAGGTGATTCGTCAGATTTGATGCGCCGACACAGGCCCTGTTGAGTTGAAGATTTCCAGTGTGGAGAGTCTTACTCAGATCTAGAGTAGATCAATCTAGAGATGACGTTGTTCGTCGGATGTTTCGATGTGAGATCGGTAAGCTGACCAGTTTCAGATAGAGGATCTCACCCAGATGTGTTGTGAAAGACGGATGAGTTTTGCGTATTCCTCCAATGGTTGGGACAAGTTCCCGAGGCCGTGTTCGGCTAAAGATCTTCTACAGAGTGATGAAGATACCGAGTTTGTGATTTCGAGTCCGTGCGAGAGATTCCGGATTGATTGCCGCTGAGAACATTTGCAGTACGCAGATAGCATGACATGATGTCAAAGTGGACGATAATAAAAGCGAATGGAGCAAGAGGTTCGTGCGAGATGTTGACGAGCTGTTGTTACTCCCCGTCGAGATTAGGGATCTGATATGTATGCAGAGGTGTTGGGATACGTGTAGTTCTCGAGAAAATGTTGTGCTGAGAACGCAGATGCCCGAAAAAGAGAAAAGATTTGTAAGTGTACCAGCCCCCGTACAGTTCGTTATAGGCGAGATCGGAAATGACTTTGAGCCAATTTCTTCCAGGACACTGCTGCGATGAGATTGCACCGAGGATCAGTTGGGTCACATTTATTCAGAGGGCCAGAGGCCGATGCCAGTGACGTGCTGCTTTATGAGTGATCATATTAATTGGCCGAGGGATGACCTGAGGAGTGCCAGAGCGGAATCGTTCTTGTTAGCACATCTGACCGAGCAGATGAGCCGATAGAGTGCGAGATTGGTAATCCGCAGAGAAATGAGGACCCAGAGACAGAAGACGCCAGACTGTGAGCAGGAGGCAAGCGGATGTTCTTGCTCTGCCAGTTTGGGCGCACCGACTTTTTTATTTCCTTTCGACATTGTAGGATGTGTACCTCAATGTCATTTATTGCGATTTACGTTTGTGATCCGAGTATCACGCTTATATCGTTTGGATTTGAGTTTGGATGATTGAGTTTCAGGATATGGTTTTCATGCACTGTGGCTGCACCTACTGGGTATTTACATTTTATGCATAGTTATTGCATGTAAGATATATATTTTATACATCGTTGTGCTGATGTCGATTTTGTGCCTTAGCTGCACATGTTTATGATTTCCTGGATTTCCTACAGTGGTTATGATATTTCGTGCAATATATGCACAGGATTTGATATTTTGTGCACAATATGCATAAGATTGATATTTCGTGCAGTGGATGCACAGGGTTTGATATTTCGTGCATTATATTTACAGGATTTGATATTTCATGCAGTGGATGCACAAAATTTGATATTTCGTGGACTGGATGTACTGGATTCGTATTTCGTGCATTTGTTGCACTAAGTTTATACTCCGTGCATTTGTTACACCCGATTTATGTCTTTGAGTCTTCATTTACCAGATTTGTGTTTTCGTGGGCTTGTGTACTTGATGTTCGTTTTCGTGCATGTGGGATGCATTTGATTTCGATTTTTATTCGTGCATGACGGATGCACTTGATTTGGACTTTCGCACACGTTGGGCGCGTGATATGATTTTAGCGCACACCTGATGCACCCGACTGGATTTAGATTTTTGGGCACTTTTGATGCACTGGTTGTTATTGTCTTGCACGCCAGTTGCATTGGACAGATGCTTTCGTGCACTACCGTTTCACTTAGTCTTACTTTTTTGCATACTGTGGCACCGGTACTTGGATTTGATTCCGTGCGCACCGGACGCACGTAATTGTTGGATTCATCTTTTGGAGGCTGATATTGCTTTTGAGCACTTTGTTTTCATGATGAGGCCCTATACTTTGTAGTACCCTAGCAGGACTGATCCGAGGACAGTACCTGTGTACTTTGCATGCATAAAAAGGTTACCAAGAGGATGTTCAAAAAGGAGCTATAGTCTCGCTATTTCTTGTGTGTCAGCGAGTGACACGAACATTTACAAAAGAAAACCTTTTGGAATATTTAAAATGGGCGGAACGTATATTTGAGCAAAACATATATACTAGTATATTATTACTTTACAAATGAGCGTCCGTCATTTGTGCCGTGAGTTACGCATTACACGGCAATTCAGAAAATATTTTTCATATGTTTTATTCAGTTTTAAAAGATTTTCCAAGGATGCGTACTATAACCGTATTATAGTATTTGACTAGTGCATATGGGATTTCGATAGTGGATTTCGAGATCTGTATCTCCATTATGACTCCGATGATATGCGTGTAAGTCCGATGATTTTCGTGACGCTTGACGGAGTTCGGTTTTGAGTTTTCGTACTCATTTTTCCGGCGCACGGGATGCGCTGTGGGATTTCTGTATCTTCCGTGATTTTGGAGCCCCGTTGATTTGAGCTGATTATTGAAATGTTTTAGCATTTGGGGTTTTAAATTTAAACTCGGGAACCGAATTTATTTAAGGGGGAAGATTGTAACATTTCAGAAAATATAAAAATATTATTTTTGGAATTTAATATTAAAATAATATGTTTCGCAAAAAAAAAAACTACCGATTTGCGAATTTGGGGTTTTCGTAAAATGGTATAAATATAAATTAATGGTTTCATGTGTGCATTCTTGTTTTTGGCCACATTTCTTTCATTGATTTTCATCATGGACGAAATTCATTTGATGGGGATTCATTTGGCTAAGTTGATGAGTCATAGTTTAATATTTCTAGAATGGTATGGTTAATTTGTGACTCATTGGATGCTTTTAATGTTTTTGTAAAGGTTAGGCTATTTACTAAAGATCTTTGTGGTGATATTTATGCTTATGGTCACCACTTCATTCATAAGGCTCACCCCCCATCTATTTCCTGCAGATTGGCCGAGCACTTTAGTGCTGGACATTTTGGCCGAGCCCAATTGTTTTGGGTGAGAAAATTTCCATTTGCACAAAATCCTTTAGCTCATGTCATCTCATCACAACTCCTAATTGGCAACTTCAATTTACCTCCACCCAATGGCTTGGGTGCTTTGAGACAAACTATTCTACACACTCTCTAGTTCAATCTTGGACATGTCGGTTAGCAAACTTCATGTCCGAATTGCCTCAGTTTAGAGGCAGGAGCCCGTATAAAGATTCGTTGATGCGGTGCAATTTCGACGAGGAGACCGGAGATCGAGCGAGATCGGAGATGCCGCGAGGAGTATGGGATGATGGCTAAAGACCAAAGGACACGGATCGATCGGTATAGCCATTCTATCATTTTACAGTTTGCTAGTTTAATGTTAATGGCACGATCCGGGTTAACGTCTATAATAGCGCCATTTTATAAAAGTTTTTGTTCCGCGTTTGGCCTCGGATTGACGGCCGGGGCGTTACCGTAGACTTACACATGGATAGCGACTATAGTTATGGTTTTTGCTATGTTTTCCAGTATTTGGATTTCTTGGTTTTACGACTAGATATTGTATTTGGTCGTTGGACATTTGTACGTCAACGACGAGGGTTGTTTGGTTGTTTTGCATGCGTAGGCTATACATTCTAACCTAGGAGCACACCGCGTGCCATATTTGGATTTCGAAATTTAATGTTAATAGCTTTGTGAATTCATATTGATTGTAGGTACCTTCGCGTGGATTTCAAGACGACGAAGCGCATCGACTACGGCTAAGCGAGGAGTTTAGCAGGTGAGTTGATTTATATCTAAGGGGGAAGTCGGGTGGATGGCGTATAGCACCCCCACAAACTTTGATATAGAAGATCGTTTGATAATTATATCCTGATAATGATATGCGACGGATATGATTGTAGGATTTACAAACGATAATATGATAGAAGTTGATACTAATGAACATTTGACTTGGGAAAATATGAAATGATAAGTGAATCATGATAGATGCGAATTGAAAGAGAACAAGTGTGACGTTTATAAGTGTGATACGAGATATTATGTTACGACCTGAAAAATACGGAACGTGACTGGCACTTAAATTACGAAACGTCTCAAGGCGTACGTAATCTAAGTAAGACAAAGCCCAGAAATCAAAACCCATTTAAGCAATAGAGTGAAGGAAAACCATATAAGTCGCATCAAAATCTTTAAAAACAATATCACATTTTCCAAAAATTTCGGCAGAGTCTCCTTTGTAAAAACTGTCCCCAAAACGGGTATAAATCACGAATAAACTTATAACATGAATAAGGCATCCCCAAGCGGGAGCTAGCTCTTCGCCGAAGCTGACTCAAATCCCACGCAATGTAAATCATCAATGTGCAAAAATAAGCATAAAAGGCACAAGTAATAAGCATCACGTCGGCTCAAGTGAGCTCGACCCAGAGAAACAACATAAATGTCCACAAATCTCACTGTCTCATCTCTAGGTCAATATACATCAATAGAAGTAGCAGGTATAGTAGATAGAGTACACTAGATACAATGAATATACAAGGTGGAAACAAAATAATCTCACAACCCACTTACGCGCAAAAGTCTCCAATCCAAGCAAAAGGAGCAAAAGGATGAAGTGCATCCGCCGCTACAGTGCTGACGGATCGGACCTGCAGAAAGGCTGTGGCACAACGGGGGTGAGTTGCCAACTCGTGAGTAATAAGTAACATCTATAAAGGCTATTGTAAGCATGCACACAAAGTATCATAACTCAACAATACTGATATGGCGTGATATACTAGCAGATATGTATGCAACAAGAATCAATTTTACAATACTAATCTGGTATGATTTACTAACATGTATGTGTGTAACATGAATCAATTTTACAATACTAATCTGGCATGATGTACTAGCAGGTATGTGTGTAACATGAATCAATTTTTACCCGTGATCTGAATATGTTGATATGAGAAAATCATTATTTTCATCTTAGAAAAACTCTTTTGAAATATTAACATAATATCAATGGAATCAACAGAAATCCGTGTCCAGCATCGACTGCTCAAACGACAATCTCAAAATCTCAAGTATATGTATCACAATATCTCGGGTCCCAGCCGTCCGGCTGGCCCATCTCAAAGTATCAATATCTCGATATCTCACGACTACGGTCGGTATTCTCTGTGTAGGGTTACTAGGCACTCTAATAAGGGTCTATAAGGCATCAACCATGTCCGATTTAAAATTTAGCCGTGCCGAACAACCCTAAACGAAGATCTTAGACTAGAGATTAGGCGAAACAAAGCATGTTAAACACTTTAATATCTAAGCGTTTGGGATTACAACCTTTGTAGTCCGGTCCTTCACTTCATAAGCTCCGTGTTGTGGTCCCTTCGCTGCGATCATCAAGTTCCAGACTCTCGAGAGGCTCCACGAAGAGAAAGACGCAAGCTTGCTTCCGATCTTCGATAACAAAGATGATCTACCTTGAAGTTTCTATAACACAAGCTCTCACTCACTAAATGAAGTGAACACCCTAATCTAATTGGCAAGAATAGATTAGGATGATGAAGTAGGATTTTTGCTCACATTTGTTTTCTTTTTCTCACACTAAATCATCACATAAGAAAAACCTAGAAAGCTTTTCAAAAAGCTCAAGGAAGAAGAAGAAGAATAGTAATCCTTTTGTGATGAATAATGAAAACCATATATGAGGTTAGAAATGCAACCATAGTTAAGAATGAATACTTAACTCATGTAGAGAAACAACCATGGTAAAAGGGTTTGGGTTAGGTTAAGGAAACATCTTCACAAAATATCTTTACCAAAACAAAAAGCAAAGCTTCTAGAAACTTCTAGAAAAGCTTAACCCAAATCAAACCCTAACCATGTTTAATCTCCACTAAACATGTTACATTAATAACCATATCATGTTACAATATTATATATCACATAAATAATATTTATTGTAACAAAATAAAATAATACAATTAACACATATCGCATATATATCAATGTATTACCCGAGTGAGAAAAAGAATCTTTTAGTGAGCTTATATTAGTTAATGTAATTTAATAAATCAAATATATAATTATACATTAAATTATCGAATCAACACTTGATCCGATAATCCGGCTATTTCACAAATAACCGACTAATATAATGTGTATCAGTTCATCGAATCAACACTTGATCCGATGAACCGGCTATATCACATATACCCGGCCGATATCTCATATCGCGAGAATCTAATACGGTATCGCATACACGCATCATTCTCGGTCCCGCACATATCACATATGTGCTCCTACTCCGTTTTGCCTGAGCCAAGAAACCTCTGTGTTGGACTCTAAAGAATCGTCAATACGCCGGCAGTAGGTGATGATCATATCAAACACCCACAAACTGCAAGCGGTCAGCTAAACGTAACAGCCACCCAGGTTTTGAGCGCTCAGAAGATCAACAAACAAGCCTGCACATTCTCCTGTGAATCCAGTCAGTAACACTCCCGTACATTCCGGTCTCTTCGTCTGATATGTCGCATATCTGGCCTAGGGGTGGTAAACGTCAGACCCCAGTAGCTTGATAAGTTGTGTCGATATGAGGTCTATAATAGTTCAAGAAACTACCGATAACACTTACCAGTAAATCTCAGCAACCCTGTCCAGGGATTTCCAGTTATAGCCAATTGAACACAGCGCAACATCAACTCCCTATACCGGGTGAGACGAATCCCCTCGTATCGTTCATTGCCTCCATGTGATTCGGGACTGTACCCAAAAGCCACCTTTTTGCACGCCCTCTTGGACGTGGTATGATGGAAATCAAAGCACAGTAGGAATCACACAAGACTCTATGACGATCTCGGGTCAACAGACTACTCTGTACCAGTGTTACCAGAGAACTGCCATCTGACGTGAGGTATAATACCATCTGGGAGTTCTCGGCGAGTCCGTCCAGTATACCCAGTCTCCACTAAGCACCCGTACAACATCCTTGATGTCAAACACCGATGGATATGGGATCATCCATCGTCCATCATATGGGTCAAGATGCGTATACGCTAGTCTTCTCTGGTGTATCGATGCCCTGTCTCGATACACCCTTGACTAAGAACAGTTATAGGATGTACTCGTCGACTACCGTGGCCCCACTAGTATGATCTCATCATAGTCCCAGTTGTCGAGTACATATCCTAAGGGCTTTATCAACTTGTAACAAAGAGACAATCATAGTACATGTTAAGATAAAGAGTAACCAGATAGCGTACTATCATGTCGAGCAAGAAAGTGCTCCCTATATATGTCCTAGCATCCACTACAATATACATCGTATGTACAATAATGGCATCTAGGGCATACATATAACAAAAAATCTCCCACTTGAACTAGGGCCATCTGTTGTGGTATCGCATACCCAACAATTAGCTGCGGTTGAAGTATCTCATACTCAACCATCCCATAAAAGTCTCTACTGGGAAAAAAGCCTTTGTGAGTGGATCCGCACTGTTGTCCTCTGTGTCTACTATTGGAGATAGTGCCCTCAGAGTCAATTATCGGATCACAGGCATGCAACGATTGAGGGAGGACCTATCCCAGTAGGACAGTCTTACTCAAGATGATAGTATGCTATCTGGTTTATCTTTATCATCGTGTACTGCTTTAACTGACCTTATAGGTCACTATTGCACGTTGATAGAGCCCCTAGGATTCTTGCTTGAATACCAGCAGTATGAGGGCGATCATATACGTGGGAGCTGGGGTCTATAAGCACATCCTTAAAAGGTCCCTAGTCGTGGGAGTTTCGAGACAGGGCATCGATACTCCAGTAGACTAGTGTACACAGTTGAGACCCCGACGAGGGGCGGTGGCCGGTCTCACAAGCCACTGGTGTCAGTTGGTTCACCTAAGATGTATATAGGTGCTCATTGGGTTATGAGTACACCGGACAGGACTCGCCGGGAACATGCTAGTTGGGATTATACCAGACGTCAGATAGCAGTTCCTTGGTGACATGTGTACAGGTTAGTTCATCGACCTGAGATCGTCATTTGTCTCGTGTGAGTTCCCACTGTGCTTAGATTACTACCCTAGCACGCTCAAAGGAGACGTGCAAACAGGTTTTAGTTGGGTACAGTCCCGAGCCACATAGAGGCAGTGAGCGGATCTGCAGGGGTTCGTCTCTCCCGGTATTCTGGGTGAGGTCGCGCTGTGTCTAGGAGATCCATTACACAAAGCCCTCGGCCGAGGCAGGAGATTTACTGGTAGGTATTCCAGTAGTATCTCAGGGTATTCTGGGCTATACTCCGACACGACTTGTACCGCTTTTGGGGGTCTGACTTTTACCAACCCCCTAGGCCCGCCATGCGATACTCGTAGATGAACGGACCGGACTGTACGGATATTGTCACTGACAGGCTCAGTAGGCTGTCAGGATGAGTTCGCTCACAGACGTCCCTTTTGGTCAATAGCTGGTGGCCCGTCACGTATGGCTAATACCTCTGACGTGCTAGTGGTTAAATCCACAGCCATACTATTGACGAGTCTTTAGAGTCCCCCACACACAGTTACTCAAGTTTCGGGCGAAACGTTGTAGAGGCCGTATGGAGATATGGCAGGGTTCGATCAGATACGTGCGGTATTGCACGGATCGTGATCGGACGGATTTTACTAGCCGGCTTTGGTTTAAGCCGGATCCTAGTATTAGAAAGTGTAGTTTTGTCTCTTTGCATTTGTATTCAGTGGGAATACAAATGCGGGCATGTATATGCAGTAGCGGGGTTTTCCTGTAATTTATTACGGGATCAGTTTTCTGAAGTTGCCAGTTTGCATTCCGTTCCGGCCGGTTTTCCTTTGTTCCTTCGCGGCCGGACTTTCCGATGGAGGGGGTTATTTGCAGTTTTGCAAATTACCTATGTGGAGGGGGTTTCTTGCTTTTGTGGCTTTATGATAGCATCTTTTGATTCCATTCTTTTCTTGTGATCATTTCTTGCATTAATTGAGATTAGAATGGATTAGAAGTTGATGTGAGGCTTGCTTTTGGATGTGGTCACCTTTTGCTTTTTCCTACACTCACCTCCCTTGTGCTTTTTCTTTGCTTCCCTCCACCATTTTTTTAAGGGGCCGGCCACATTAGATGGGAGAGGGTGAGGTTCATTTTTGATGAGGGGGATTCATTTTTGGAAAATGATTCATATCTCATTTTCTCTACTTGCCACAAAACTCATTATCTCCAAAGTTCAAAGTTCATTCTATTCTCCATCAAATGGCAACATAAACCCCAAAGAGACAAGCTACTACACTATACCTACAGTACCCTTGGACGCGTCGGCTTGCCAACTTCGCGCCCGAGTTGGCTCGATCCAGAGGTGGGAGCCCGTAAAAGAATTCGGCTACGTGGTGCCCTTTCCGACGAGGAGGTGACGAACGGTGATTCCGCGGGAGATCGGGACGACGACGAGAAGACCAAAGGACACGGATCGCTCGGTATAGCATTCTATCCCTTCTCCTGATTTCTAGGTATAGGTTAATGGTTACGATCCGTTTTTTTAGGATGCGGTAGTGCCGGTTTAAAGTTAAGAAATTTTTTCGTTTCCCCATTTTGGCCTCGGAAAGACTGCCGGGGCGCTACCGTAGCCTAACATGGTATCAGAGCCACGCCATTAACCTAGTCTAGCTTGCTCTAGTATGTTTAAAGACTCGATCGAACAAAAATCCCAAAAACCGTATTTTCTAGTGCATCAGGTTTCTGTCGAAATTTTTGGGCTCTAAAAATTTTTCAGGTCATTGCAGAAACACATGCAGCCAATTCTAAGCATTCTGGGAAAATTCGATGCAATGATTCCTTATTACGACCGCGGAAACGCGGCCAAACCCCTGGTTTGGCCGTGGTTCCGCGGTGGGAAAGTGCTATCGTTGCACCAAATTTTCACAGTAGGCTTCTGGTTAGGAAATGGGGGGTTTTGGGATATTCCTTTTGGGCCCAGATTTTCTGTGAGTGCTACAGTAGTGCTTGGGGCCCACTTCGGTAAATTTGATCGATCGGGAATTTTTAACATGTTAGTTCACAGTATTTACATTATATCTGCGACCGTGAATGTCATTCGATCGGTAAATCCTGTCTAACTGCTATAGCCCTTTTAGACGGATTTGCGAACGTGACATTCACGTTGATGTTCTGTGTTGTGCTGTGATGTTGCGGATTGGTCGTGGGGGATAGCCTGGATGCAATGTTAGTAAAGTTTCCTTTTATATGTACATTTGATATTGCGGGGCGAGCGTCCTACATGTGGACTGCCGTCACTGTCTGTTTGTATTATTCTTTTGGGGCACGACCGGGTCGAGGTCGATGTACCCGTTGTATGTATATTTTATCTTCTGTACTAAGATTACCCCGCGGAGGGGTGCACGGAAAGCCGGGTTCTAGAGTGCAACGGGCCCGCATCTCATGGCGTTTAGATGGAGGAGGCTTCACTCAAGAATTGGCGGGCTATTCGCCGCACTCGTAGGGGGTACAGGTTGACCCAGGAGGGGTGCCCAAGTTACCGGATTTTGTGAAGTGTTGGGTGGTCCATTCACGTTGTTGAAGGGGGCTGCCTCGCTTCAGGTTTTGGCAGGTAACTTGCCGCGCCCGTAGGGGTCTAGGATTTCATTGCACTGGCTATCCACACGACCAGGGGAACGTCGGGTTTCAGTAGCGGCTCTATGAAACCCGGGGATCCCAGATATCTGTATTGTTCTGTGATGCTGGTTACATTTCTGTGATGTTGCATTTTATCATACCTTGAGCGAATATTATATATTGATATATATACTAGTAGATGTTGTATATGTTTTGCATCCGCGCAAGTCCAGTCCCCACTCTGTCGTTAGTTAAGTAACCTAACGGGTGATGACGGGACCCAGTGGCGAATGCGGATGGCATATACGTACATCATTATTTTCGTTCTTTGTGGTGTGATCAATTGATGGGACTGCGTTGATTCGGATCAATGCAAGTTAAACAAACCTATTCTGATGTTGTTGGAACAATCTTTCAAAAAGCTGTTATTGCAAGGACGTTCTCTTTTGTTTTGCACAGCGGTATTCGGTTATGAATATCCAGCACCTCAGTCGACGAGGCAAGGGCCGAGATCCCTTCACCTGGAGTGACCCCTTGGACAGAAGTTTAGGTCAGGGTAATAACTTCACTATAGCCGATTACTTTTTGCTTTGCATCGTGGTATTCAGTTGGAATATCCTGCACCTCATTCTACGGGGAAAGAGCCGAGATCCCTTCACCGGGATTGACCTCTTTAGCAAAGGTTTTCGTCACTATATTTTTATGAAAAGCTGTGCAGTTCCTTCAACGATATTAAGTTCATTACGTTTTTCGCCAAAAACCAGCCGTAGCCCTCCGTCATTTCCTACGGGTATTATTTACTATTCGTGCTGCGTTTGTTGACCTAGTCAAGACGTAGTGTTCGGTAGCTAAGTGGTACTTGTTTGTTGCATAAGTGGGATTGGTTAGGACAATCGTGCGGCCTTGTTGACCTAGTCAAGAGCACGTACGGTTGGGTTTAATGCAATCCAGAATAATGACAGGTTGAACTTGACAGGCGGTTTATGGTTTGTTGACCTAGTCAAGGTCATAAGCCGCTTTGGGCAAAAATCCACATCGGGAGTTTCAAAAGAAACTGAAACTTGCCAGATATGCGCAAACCTTCTGGAGTGTGATAATGTGAGCGGATTCCGTCACGTTATCATGCGATGATAGTTGGATCCCGATTCCCACTGATGAGTTGGTTTACTCCTCGGGTGATCCTGACTAATTCTTCTTTCAGGTTTGGAGGAGAATTTGACGGTACAGTGGGAGGTTTCCTGATTAGATAAAGTGATAACCATTCTGATCTAGGCTAGAGTGCACGCTGAGTGTTTCTTTTCTCTCTCTCTCTTTGGTAGCGACCATTGACCCGACCCTAGACTATGACTCAGTGACCAAGTTGACCGAACCTTCTTAAACACTGGCTTTTAAATTGTCAGAGTTGCAAACCTCATTGCCACTCCTACTTTTACCTTTTTCTCCAGGACACCCCGTATTACTACGAACGTCCACTTCCATTGGACAAAACCATCGTATGGTTATATACGAACTCGAAGGAATTTATTCGAGGATGGTTTCCGGTTCTGGAGAAAACGAATAGGACTATTCAGTTGTCATTTCCTTTTACCTTCTCTAAGGTTGCGAGTACTCCTTGGTTTAGGAGATAGTACACCTATTACGCAAATTGGATAGTCTTCTTCCAAACCTTAGGCTGGTGTCGAGCGGTGGGGAATGAAGAAAACC
Organism: Agapanthus africanus; assembly: GCA_030015575.1. Lineage (NCBI taxonomy): Eukaryota > Viridiplantae > Streptophyta > Magnoliopsida > Asparagales > Amaryllidaceae > Agapanthus > Agapanthus africanus. The sequence continues at coordinate 308,794,684 of CM057337.1, forward strand.
AATTAGCCTAAACGGTGTACAGAAGGTTTTAAGTAAAGACATATCAAGGGATTAGTAAGAGGGAAAAGTAAATTCCGACTGCTATTCACGACCTAACCAAGTATTTCATTACCACTCCCACTTCACCTTTGTATTACTCCAGGACACTCCGTATCACTACGAAGATCCACAGTATATTGGATATTCTATCGTATGGTTATATACGAACTCGAAAGGAACTTGTTCCAGTTCGGGGATGGATTCCGGTTCAGGAGAAATAGGAATAAGGTTTATTCGGTTGTCTTTTATCTTCACCTTCTCTCGCATTACGAGTGCTCCTAGGATTAGGACAGTACACCCATTATGCTTATTGGATAGTCTTCTTCCAAACCATAGGTTGGTGCCGAACGGTAGGGAATGAAGAAAACCATTTGGCCTAAAGGGGTGTACAGAAGGTAACGACTAACGACATATAAAGGGATTTGGAGAGGTGGCAAAGAAATATACGGTTATAGTTGTGGATCTGGATGATGGAAGAAGCATTACTATGAATACCAGGATACCCCATCGAAACATCTCAATGTTTCAGTTTCACTATGTACTGTTAAAAGAAAACTGATTTCCCAATTACACACTTGCTCCAGGGTATGTATTTACCAGGTATGATTCTCACATCTGTATGGTTTTACAGATGATGAGTGGGAGTAAGTTATTGGGAATTAGGTGATCATCCTCATTATATCGGAATTCGTTGTAATTGGTGATATTTGAGAAGATCGCCTGGGTTGTTTGCCGGACGACAAATATTTGGTTTTGAATATCCGTTGTTATGCACCAATTTCAAATAGATATGTCGATTGCTATGAAGGCCGAGATGGCCTCACTTATGAAAAAGCTAGAAGCCATTGAGACCAAAATCTCATCGTCTTCTCCTGCCTCTACTCTACCCACACAGACTGTTTGTGCTTGTTATTCTAATCCATCACATCTAACCGAAGAGTGTCCTTATAATGCACCTATTCAAGGACAGGATCAAGTCAATGCTGCATTTCAGCAACGACAAAGAAATGATCCGTACTCTTCGACATACAATCCGGGGTGGAGGAGTCACCCGAATTTCGCTTGGAACCAAAATCAACAAGTCCAAGGGAACAATAATTTTCAAAGTCCTCCTCCACAACAACAACAAGCACCCTTACAAACTCAAAACCAGCAACCTTTCCAACAACAACTTTATGCAAATCAAACGAACAATTTAGTTCAACCAAATGATGATAAGGTTAGCTCGCTCGAGAAAAGTCTAGATGCATTTCTCAAGCAATCTACAGAATCCGCAGCAAGATTTGAAAGTTATGTTCAATCTTTAATGAATAACAATGCCTCACACGATCAAAGTATCAAATCTATTGAGGCACAAATTGCACAAATAACTGCTGCGTTGAGCGAGAGAGAAAAAGGAAAACTTCCATCTCAACCATTGTCAAATCCCGGTCACCCATAAAACGCATATCACAATCACAATGTGAATGCGGTGACCACGTTGAGATCCGGAAGAGTGTTGCAAAATAATGTGGGAACTAGTGATGACATCCCCGCCGGTGGTTCTTCTTCTTCTTCTTCTTCTTCTTCTTCTTCTCCATCGTCACCTTCCCCGTCTTTACTTTCTTCTTCACCTTTCTCTTTAGAGCCTATTCTCCACCCTTCACACGGCTCTACTTCTTCTAGCTCGAACGGACCCAATTCTCACAACATGAACACATCTACACCGGGATCCGTTCCTACTCCACATTCTACTCCACAAACATGTGACTCAACAAATTTTCAAAATGCACCATTTCCAAACAGGTTGAGTCCTAATAAACCAAATGCACAAGTGGAAAAGATTGTGGAGTTATTTAAGCAGGTTAGCATAAATATACCTTTCTTGGATGCAATCCAACAAGTCCCTTCATACGCGAAAATCTTAAAGGGCTTATGCACTTCAAAGAGAAAAGCATCTCAAGTACCCAAGAAAGTGCTAGTGGCTAGTGCAGTGAGCAATGCTATTAACCACTATCAAACCTTACCCCAAAAACGAAAGGACCCCGGCTGTCATACGATTTCCATCACACTTGGGGATAAGAAAATTAATCGAGCACTTCTAGATCTTGGGTCTAGTGTTAACCTGATTCCCTACTCCGTGTACGAACAATTAGGGGTTGGAGAGTTGAAACCCACTCGTTGTACTCTCCAAATGGCTGATCGATCAATCACCCATCTAAGGGGTCAACTAGAGGATGTGTTGATCAAAGTCGGGGAGTTCATATTTCCCATTGATTTTATTGTTATGGATACACAACCTGTTGCTAACCCAAGAAACCAAATTCCGGTGATCCTAGGTCGACCATTTTTGGCCACTTCCAATGCTGTGATAAACTGTCGCAATAGCTCCATGACTTTATCCTTTGGGAAAATGTCTAGTGAGTTCAATATTTATAAGATGGGAAGTCTGCCCCCCGTACCTAAAAGTAGTACACGAGAAGTTTTCTCTATTCACGAAATCACGCAGGAGGACTGCGAGCTTGAAAGATTCTTGTTTGATGAAAACAGTTTTGACGCCACTAGTGCGTCCCTCCTTGAGCCTACCACCGTTGACACAACCGATATTGATTATGAATGTTTTACTTTTTCGGATGATGACGACTCACAGCCCGAATATGAGTCTTTTTAATTTTTGGATGAGTCAGTCGAGCCATCCGAATCGGTTGTTTGCAGTGATTTCGAACCTGTGTTGGAGTCCTTTGAGTTCGAGGTAGATTCCGCAATGATTCTTTCGCCTCCAAAACTCGAACTCACGCCCTTGCCGTCTCACCTTAGATATGCTTACATAGGTGAGAATGAGACCTTTCCCATTATCATATCAGCCTCTTTAGCCCTCGAGCAAGAGAACACCCTCTTAATGGTCTTACAAGATAGGCGGCAAGTTTTCTGTTGGACCATGGCGGACATCGAGGAGATAAGTTCCCTCATAATTAAGTATCATATACAATTGATGGATGATGCCGAGTCAATAGAGGACATACAGGAACATCTTGGGGGTATTGTGGTGAGTCAACCTCTTCCTTTAGAAGTTAAAATACCCTCATTTCTTTTAATAAGCTACGAGAATGCCAACATTCCACTGATTGCTGATCATTTACATTCTCGTTTTGATACATCACCATCGCCTGTATATTTACCTCCACACCTCCCTTTCCACTACTTCTATCTTTCCCAATTCTTTGCGGATCGCTACAACTTATTCTTCCACCAACCAATACTCTTTACTGATAAATTTTTCAACTGGTTGGTATTGACGTTTGGTCTAGGCAAAGTTTGGCAGTAATGTCTAACATAGTTTAAATGAAGTTTGGGGGAGGGCCTTTTTGTATATATTTTTATTTTTTTTTAACAATAAAAATTTCGTAAATAAATAAGCAGGAAAGTGTCGTTATTTTGACCCTCTTTGTTTAGTATGACAGTGAGGACACTGTCAAGTACAAGTTTGGGGGTATGCTCGGTACGTTTTCTTCCTTCGCATTCATTTGTACATATTTTTGCATTTGCATACTTATTTGAAAACCCATAAAAAATTGAAAAATTTCAAAAATTATAAAAATTATTGTATTCAATTTTGGCTATTTGACTTTGGTTTGACGAATAGGTTAACTGGCTAAGAACAACTAGATCTTAGATTTAGTAAATTAAAAACCCTAAAAATAACCTTCCTTAAAATTTAACGGTAGAAAGTATATGCCTTGTAGTTCATTTAGAAATAGGCAAATTTTGGGTTCACTTCTTGGGCTAAGTCTAAACAAGGGGAGAGTATTGATGTTCTTATTAGAGTATAAGTTTGAAAAATAGTTCCTAGCTTAAGCCTAGATTCTAAAAATGTATACCCTACAATTTGCACACTCACGCACCTTGAAACTTGGAATAGTAGAAGAGACCTTGAAATGCTCTTGTCTAAAGTCCTTAGTACAATGAAAATAAAAGAAAAAAAATTGAATAAAGAATAAAAAAAAAAGGGACACTGGTTTTTGTGATTACTTAAGGCTGTAAAAATAGAAAAATATTTAGCGAGGGTGCTTCATCACCTAGTGCCTTAGACCAACTGGTTTGGGAGTCACTGCTAAAGCCTTGGGTGTTGCAAAACTAGGAAGTACGCTTTAATGTGCTAAAGCATCTTGTAATCGGTTGTTGGTACCTCAAGAAGTATTAACAGTCGCATGAAGGATGTGTAAGCGAAATTCAAAATTCACGAATTAATAAGTGCTTTGGACAATGGACGAAAGTACGATTTCTTGATTTGAATTTCCAAGTGTAGGGTGATCTATACACACACGTAGGGGTATGTGATTGGAATTTAGATAAGAGAAACGAATGAAAGATAGAACTTGTATCTTTAGTAGAGTTGATAGAAATTCCTAAGTGGAGATGAAACCCTAGAAGGAAGACTTAAGAGATGCCGAAAACTAAGTAGGTCTACATAACATATATAATCTTAAGTTAAATGATGAGGAAGCGTGAAGAATATGGGTGGATAATTTGCGGGTCAATGATAATAGAATTCCTTGTTAGAAGACCTAATTGGAGAACAAAAGTCAATGGGCCGAATTGATAGGATTTTGTGGGTGTAATCCGCTGAAAAACCCTCAGGAGACAACACTCCTCCTACTAGGGACACCTAGAGGTTTAACGGCTTGTTGCACGAGCTCAGTGCAATCGCGTTTCCCTGCGAAAGTGTGGTTAGGATTTTAGTGAATAAAAAATAAGTTTGCTCGAGGACGAGCAAAAGGTAAGTTTGGGGGTATTTGTTCAGACCATAATATTGCATTTATCATTCCCCTATTCTTATCCATTTTATAAATAAACAGGTACTCTTGACGCACTTTTGTTGCATGTTACAGGATACAGGCTCTTGGAGCAAATACAGTGAAAAAAACGAAAGTTGATACAGAAAAGGGACTTTTGACTAACAAGTAGACGGATCCGAGTCACGAAGAACAATTTACAATTGTATAAGGCAATGCAGTCCGAAATGTCAAAGTGGACGGTCAAAAGATCCTTACAAAGTTTTTACTGAAGATCTGTAGAAGACCCAGAAGCCAAACAGATAAATGAGATGAAGAAATAACAAGCTCAGAAGACCACAAAGAAAGCCCAGAAAGATGGTGAGCTAAGCTCACCAAATGGCCGCGGAACCGCGGCCCAAGGCCCACCAATGCCGTGGTTCCACGGCCGTCTAATGCCCGTGTCGGCGCAAAGTTTCTGAGTCGGTGCGTCGGTGCGGGGGTTTGGATTTTCAGTGGGCAAATCTGTAATTGTGCATGTGCGAGAGTCTGTAACCCTAGGTTTTCTGTTTTCCTATAAATTGTATTTCCAGATCTGTAAAAACTTATGCCTCTTTTCAATCAATAAAATTCAGACTTTCTGGGAGTTTATTCAGATCTGTTCTTCTTGCTTAGAGGGAGCCATCGAACTAGTAAGTATTTTTATTCCTTTAATTAAAATGTTTTATCATCCCCTAATGAGCGAGTAGTCTCCTCGCTTGTTAGGGTTAGCCTTAGGGAAAGGGTTGAGAGATGAGATCTCTCACCCCTTTCAATGCCCCATGTACCTAATGAATTAGAACTCTATGCATACGCGCACAACCGCTCCCTACGGCATCCTACCCCTCAAGGTAACGATGAACCGTAGTATAAAGGGCCGGTTGCGCGTGTTTTCCATAGGGGTTAGGGTAATTATCAACAAAGGAAGGATGCGAATCTAGAGGAAGAACATCTTCCCAAAAGATTCGGATCCACTTTATTGATAATAACCATAACATCTAATAGATCTAAAAAAAGAAGGCATTGAAAGCGGTGAAGAAAAATGTTAATCTCCAAAACTTCCCCTAAGCCTAACCCTAGCAAGACTTTTAATTAGATTAATTAGATCCAGTTTACATAGATTTTTATAAACCAACCAAAACGACATTTTGAATCAACTCGTTAAAACACATAAAAAGGAATTTACCTATCTCTGTGGATCGACCCGTACTCACCGGCTAGCTGCGAAGCGACGCCGTTTTTGATTGCGGTAAATACAAGTTTTCATATTAATCAAAGTGTCAGGATGAGTTCGCTCACAGACGACCCTTTTGGTCAATAGCTGGTGGCCCGTCACGTATGGCTAATACCTCTGACGTGCTAGTGGTTAAATCCACAGCCATAGTATTGACGAGTCTTTAGAGTCCCCCCCACACGGTTACTCAAGTTTCGGGTGAAACGCTGTAGAGGCCGTATGGAGATATGGCAGGGTTCGATCAGATACGTGCGGTATTGCACGGATCTTGATCGGACGGATTTTATTAGCCGACTTTGGTTTAAGCCGGATCCTAGTATTAGAAAGTGTAGTTTTGTCTCTTTGCATTTGTATTCAGTAGGAATACAAATGCGGGCATGTATATGCAGTTGCGGGGTTTTCCTGTAATTTATTACGGGATCAGTTTTCTGAAGTTGCCAGTTTGCATTCCGTTCCGCCCGGTTTTCCTTTGTTCCTTCACGGCTGGACTTTCCGATGGAGGGGGTTATTTGCAGTTTTGCATATTACCTATGTGGAGGGGGTTTCTTGCTTTTCAGGCTTAATGATTGCATCTTTTGATTCCATTCTTTTCTTGTGATCACTTCTTGCATTAATTGAGATTAGAATGGATTAGAAGTTGATGTGAGGCTTGCTTTTGTATGTGGTCACCTTTTGCTTTTTCCTACACTCACCTCCCTTGTGCTTTTTCTTTGCTTCCCTCCACCATTTTGTTAAGGGGCCGGCCACATTAGATGGGAGAGGGTGAGGTTCATTTTTGATGAGGGGGATTCATTTTTGGAAAATGATTCATATCTCATTTTTCTCTACTTGCCACAAAACTCATTACCTCTAAAGTTCATAGTTTATTCTCTTCTCCATCAAATGGCAACATAAACCCCAAAGAGACAAGCTACTACACTACACCTACAGTACCCTTGGACGCGTCGTCTTGCCGACTTCGCGCCCGAGTTGCCTCAGTCCAGAGGTAGGAGCCCGTAAAAGAATTCGTCTACGTGGTGCCCTTTCCGACGAGGAAGTGACGAACGGTGATTCCGTGGGAGATCGGGACGACGACGAGAAGACCGAAGGACACGGATCGCTCGGTATAGCATTCTGTCCCTTATCCTGATTGCTAGGTATAGGTTAATTGTTACGATCCGTTCTTTTAGGATGCGGTAGTGCCGGTTTAAAGTTAAGAAAATTTTTCGTTTCCGCATTTTGGCCTCGGAAAGACGGCCGGGGTGCTACCGTAGCCTAACTTTACTCTCCTAACCTTGATTTCCATGGAGATCGACCATCTCAATGATCAGATGATACTTCCTAAGAATTATATCAGGATTTCTGATGGGACTGGGGGTTCCTTGGCAAAAGCCACAGCTCTATTGTCATACAATGGTAGGAACGAAGTTCATCTCATGAACTAATATATCCAGACTGTTTTTGTTAGTATCCTTGGTAACGATGTATCTTGCCTTTAATCGTCTAGTATGTCACGGTATTTGGCTTGGAACTCTTCCAACATACCGTCCCTCCACCGAGGGTAAAGACAATGCCTGCGACTGATATTCAGTCGTCCTTATCACCCTGGAACTTTTCCAGTGATTCTCCACAGAATCGATTGATACCATCTCACTACACCTAGTGAGAATCCGAACATCTATTTAGATCTATCTCATAGATATAAAACCTAGGATTTAGGAGGTATCACCTTGATTCTATATGGAGAATCCTTGTGATAAGCGGAGATTGACCGAGCATAGCATAGGAAACTCCTTTCCTATCAAGAGTATGTCATCCACGTACTCTACGAGGATCATCACCATACTCTCTACTACCCTTTTTGTATATACAAGGTTCATCTACCATTTTGATGAAGTCAAACTCTTTGACTACCACTTCAAAACAGATGTTCCAACTCCGCGATGCCTGATTTATCATATAAAACATCTTGCACACGTTTCCGCTGCTCACACTGTCTACGAAGCCCTCTGGCTGTGTACTTATAGACGCTCTCTTCCAAATCAACATTTAGAAAAGCAGTGATGACACCCAACCGCCAGATATCGTAATCATGGTATCTAGCAGTGGCAAGTAGGATCTGGATGGACTTAAGCATAGCTTTGAAAGTCTCAACTTTTCCATTTACACCAAGTAATCTTCTCAAGATATACTTGCTCCTGATGGGGATTTAACCCTTCAGATAAAGCAACCAAAGTCCATACTTTGTTGGTGTATAAGGACTCCATCTCAGATCGATAAGCATCTAGCCATTCTTACAGAGTCCCACCCCTGATGGCCAGCTCAAAACTTGTTCGGTCATCATCTCATGATGCAATCCTCGCTCCCACCGTCATAGAGAAAACCGAATTATCTCTCAGGTGGGTGAGGAACCCTACTAGATCGGCGGAGAGGCCGAGCTTCATTGGAAACTATTGAATCCGTTGGTTTTACCAAATCATCAGTTGCAGTTTGTATAGCTGGAACACTTTCCAGTTCTACCTCATGACCACTAATTTCTTCATAAGAAATACCCTTTCACAAAGGTGGCATGCTGAGAAACAAAACATCTTTTGTTCCTCGGTTTGGTAGAAGATATTCCCTTGCGAATGCTTGGGATATCCAACAAACTTCTACATAACTGACTTTGCCTCGAGCTTGTCCGGATTTTGCTTTTAGACATAAGATGGACAACCCCAAATCTTAACAAACTTAAGATATGGGCTCTTCCCTTTCCATATCTCCTATGAAGTGGTAGGAAACTTATTTTATTTCAATCCTATTCAATAGGTATGCAGCTTCTCAAGTGCATAACTCCCAAAAGGAAATAGGAAACTCAGTAGTACTCATCATAGAGTGCACCATATCACATAGGGTGCTATTGCTCCGCCCCGATATACCATCGTGCTATGGTGTATACGAAGGAGTAATGCTGAGAAAGAATCTCTTTCTCCTTTAGAATAGTCCAGGAATCTCGTGCTCAAGTATTCTCCTCCTTGATCTCATCAAAGGACATAATACTCATACTCATTTTTGGTTCTCTACTTCTAACTCATATTCATTGAATTTCTCAAATGTTTCAGACTTGTGTTTCAACAGGAACACATGTGTGAATCTTGAGAGACTATCAGTGAATATAATAAAGTACAAAGAACCAGTCCTGGTATGTGTAGACAGGGGACTTTCATACATCAACATGCATCAATCCCAAGAGTTCACTAACTCTTTCTCTGTTTCCAATAAACGGAACTATGGTCATCTTATCTCTGTGATATGACCGGCAAGTTTCACAAGATGCAAATTCAAACTATTTTAAATATGTATCTATATGTAACTTCAGCTAGTCGGGTCGCATTGATATGACCTAGTCTACAATGCCTCAAGAAGGATTTGTTCATTTCTGAAATCTTCCTCTTGTGTGTGTTCTATACGTTAAGAACTGTGGTTTGATTTAGAACGTCAATGCTTTTAGATAACGTGTCTGATCCGATCAACTCTTGATATAGGAAATGTTCAAAACATTATCCAACAACACAAAATTATATCCTTCTATACTAATAAAGAGACTGATATGATGTTGTATATCAGGTTCAGTATCTAATAACATTCATTCAGAATCAATGTATTCTAGTAATACAGGGTGATAACTACCAACAGACTTGGCTGCAACACTTGCACCGTTTCTATCTCATGAAATTTATCACCCGTTCTCAGTTTTCTACCTATATGTTGCCCATGTAACAAATTACATTTGCGGGATCCTGATCCGGTATCTCATACCCAGGACGTAAAAGATAATGAGAAACAGTTCTTCGTAATGAACACACCTGAAGAAGATGCATCAGCATGCACTTTCTTCGTTTGGGCTGTAAGTGCACGGCGGCGCCCCGACCGTCGATCCAACGCCAGAATGCGCAAATGAAACTTATACGAAACTTGTAAACCAGCACCACCGCGCACTTTAAACCCGGATCGGGCCGTTAACCTACTCCTAGCTAACTAGAGAAGGGGTAGAGAGATATACCGAGCGATCCGTGTCCTTCGGTCTTCTCGTCGTCATCCCGATCTCCCCGCGAAATCTCCGGTCTTCATCTCCTCGTCGGAAGGGCACCATATCGCCGGGTTCTTTTACGGGCTCCCACCTCTGGACCAAGGCAACTCGGGCACGAAGTTGGCGAGTCGACGTGTCCAAGAATGCTGTAGGTTATACGTAGATCACCATGTCTCTAGGGGTTGCTTAAGTTGCCATTTTGGAAGTGGTGAAGGAGATATACTTTGAAATGGTGCTATGGGAATTTTGTGTGAGCTAATGAGATGATAAAACCCTCACACAAAAAATGGACAGCCCCCACATCCAAGAATGGCCAGCCAAGCTTGGAGAATGAAAGAGGGCGAGAGGGAGCAAAGACAAGGGGGAGGGAAGCAATAATGCAAGCCAAAGAAAAGGCGATGATGAGGAATAATCATCACAACAAAAGTCTCACTCCCAAACCCATCACTCATCTCATCACAAAAGTCAAGCAATCAAGAACATAGAAGTCAAATGATGGTTGAACCATCATGAAGCTATCAACTTACAAGAAACACCCTCCACTTTGCTAATTTGCACATTTGCAAATAAGCCCTCCTCCACCAATTTTCAGTCAAGGAAAGAAACAAAGGAAAATAGCCAAAACGGAATGCAAACTGGCAACTTCAGAAAACTGATCCCGTAATAAATTACAGGAAAACCCTGCGACTGTATATACATACCTGCATTTGTATTGCGACCGAATACAAATGCAAAGAAATAAAATCTACACTGTACAATACTAGGATCCGGCTTAAACCAAAGCCCTCTAGTATTATCCGTTCGATCATGATCTATACAATATCGCACGTACATGATTGAACCCTGCCATATCTCCATACGGCCTCTACAGCGTTTCGCCCGAAACTTGAGAAACGGTCTGTGGGGGACTCTAAAGACTCGTCAATACTTTGGCTGTGGATTTAACCACTGGCACGTCAGAGGTATTAGCCTTACGTAACGGGCTGCCAGGTATTGACCAAAAGGGACGTCGATGAGCGAACTCATCCTGACTCCTTACTGAGCCTGTCAGTGACAATATCCGTACAGTCCGGTCCGTTCGTTTATGAGCATCGCATGGCGGGCCTAGGGTGTTGGTAAAAGTCAGACCCCCAAAAGCGGTACAAGTCGTGTCGGAGTGTAGCCCAGAACACCCTGAGATAATACTGGAATATCTACAAGTAAAACTCCTGCCTTGGCCAAGGACTTCGTGTAATGGCTCTCCTAGACACAGCGCGACCTCACCCCCAATACCGGGAGAGATGAACCCCTGCAGATCCGCTTACTGCCTCCATGTGGCTCGGGACTATTCCCAACTAAAACCTGTTTGCATGTCTCCTTTGAGCGTGGTAGGGTAGTAATCAAAGTACGGTGGGAACTCACACGAGAAAAATGACGATCTCAGGTCGATGAACTAACCTGTACACATGTCACCAGGGAACTGCTATCTGACGTCAGGTATAAGACCAACTAGCATGTTCCCGGCGAGTCCTGTACGGTGTACTCATAACCCAATGAGCACCTGTATACATCTTAGGTGAACTAACTGACACCAGTGGCTTGTGAGACCGGCTACTGCCCCTCGTCGGGGTCTCGACTGTATACACTTGTCTATGCTGGAGTATCGATGCCCTGTCTTGAAACTCCCACGACTAGGGACCTTTTAAGGATGTGCTTATGGACCCCAGCTCCCACATATATGATCGCCCTCATACTGCTGGCAGTCAAGCAAGAATACTAGGGGCTCTGTCAACACGCAATAGTGACCTGTAAAGTCACCTGAAGCAGTACACGATGATAAAGATAAACCAGATAGCATACTATCATCTTGAGTAAGACTGTCCTACTGGCATAGGTCCTCCATCAATCATTGCAATCACGTGCCTGTGATCCAATAATTGACTCTGAGGGTACTATCTCCAACAATCTCCCACTTGCACTCAAGGCTAATTATTGCGATGTCGCATACTCACAGCCCATGTGATACCAAACACCCAACTCCTCTACTAATCAGTCTCACAAAACCTGTTTGCAAAACTATTGCGTTCGAGGAATAGCCTCAGTGAGTGGATCCGCCTTGATGTTTCTTTCTATGTCTCTCTATATCTCAAGTTCGCGGAGAAAGCCATCTCCCGAAATGAGCAATACCTGTCTTAGAATGTGTCTGGATGCCTGATGGGACCTAGCTCATTAATGAACTCCAAATACAAACTTCTTAGACTGTATCGACGACTGAACTTAATCAGTATCCCGCGTAATGCCTTCCTCAGTGTCCGCTTAGATCACCTGTCCAAAACTCTGCCCCTCATCAGAGGGAAAACTATAACTCTGACAGTTACTCTGTCATCCTGGTCACCTTGGAAGCCTGGAATGATAACTGTCTCCTAAAAGAGGCTGTTGTTATCATATCCCTAGAACATCCACTTTTGTTCTAAAACTGCTTCCAATCGTTTCTCCAGGATTGGATTAATATCAATTTATTGCATCCACTGCAAAAACAACATCTGGTGTGGTACTTGACATCTCACGATCAACTCAATTGCCTAAGCAAGTGATCTGCCGATCATGCACATCCCTCTCCCTTTTAGTCTATAAGACACCTTTCTAGAGGGTGACTCCATCACCTGCAGGTACACTACCGTGCATGGAGTCGTCCATTCTGAAACACCTTTAGAATGGTGTCTAAGTACCCTGATTGGGACACTTCCCAAATCTAGATCTAAAACCATAGATCTAGTTGTAAGTCCACGTTGCCCACCCCGGTGTTTACGGGGAGGCAGAAACGGTCTAAAAAATCGATTTTTAGAACTCAAGGCAACATGGACTAAAAGGAGGATCTTTGCTAAACAAAAACTAACTACCATGCTAAGAGATTTAGCTACTCGGTTAAAGGGTTATACCTAAGTCTTGAACTCCTTCTCTTCTTGCTCCTTGGAGTGGGATGAACGGGTCGTCCTCGTCGCCTTCTCTTGCAGAAGAAAGATCCACCCGAGGGCCTTTACCTTTGGCTCCTACCCAACCTAGAGGTAACTAAAGTGCTTGGTGTGCTAAACCTAGAACCTTAGGATGAGTAGAGAGTAATTTTGGTGTTTTATCTCAAAAGCAAAATGGTTCTCAACTCATGAGAGGGGAGAGCTTTGAGAGAGAGGAAGAGGATGAGAGAGAATGAGCATGAGAGAATGAGGATAGTATCAACCATTCTCACATATATGTGAATTATGATAATTAAAAAATTAATCAAAGATAACAGTGATGGTTAACTTGAAATGACCATTATCATTTCACATTAAAGAATTTTGCATGAATCAAAGAGCATCTTTCATGTGAAATGGTGATGGTCAATTTGTCAACGTAGGTCAACAAGTCAACCATAGTCAAATGGTCAACAATCCTAACCATAACACAATTATAATTAATTAATATTAATAATCATATTTCACATATTCATTAGGGTTAAGAAAAAGACAACGGTCATCAACCCTAATGAAAGTCCTCTGCCTCTGCCTCAGTTAACTGTGCATACACACCCGTATCCATGTTCCGAGGAACATGAATACAATGAGATAAAACCAATCCCAAAACATATACTAGGATATGGCTTAAACCAAAGCCCGCTAGTATTAGCTGTCCCGACACCAAACGTGCACAAGTGCGCGGATGTGAACGAACCCCGTCGCAAAACCATGCGACCTCTACTCTGTTTTGCATAAAGGCGAATAACCCTCTGTGTGGGACTCTAAAGACTCGACACTACGCTGCTAGTGGGTTTAACCACAGGCCGCAAGCAGTACTAGCTGTACATAACGGTCCCCAGGTAGATGCCGATAAGAAGACTGACGAGGTGAACCCATCTGAACTCCTACTGAGCCTGAATGTGACAGTCTCTGTACAGTCTGGTCTGTTCGTCTAAAAGTATCGCATGACGAGCCTAGGGGGCGGTAAACGTCAGTCCCCTAATAGCGGTACAAGTCGTGTCGGAGTGTAGCCCAGAACACCCTAAGATAACACTGGAAACGCTACCAGTAAATCTCGCTAGCCCAGGCCAGGGAATTTGTGTAATGGCTCTTCTAGACACAGCGCGATATCAACCCCCAATACCGGGAGAGACGAATCCTGTCTAACCATCACTGCCTCCAAGTGCTTCGGGACTGCACCCAATTGCTACCTGTTTGCACGACTCCTTTGAGCCGTGGTAGGGTAGCAAAAGAACAGTGGGAACACACTCGAGGTGAAGTGACAGTGTCAAGTCAACGGACTAAGCTGTACTCATGTCACTTGGGAACTGATAACTGACGATAGGTATAGTACCAACCAACAGTTCCCGACGAGTCCTGTCCAGTGTACTCGTAACCTAACGAGCACCCGCATACTATCTCAAGTACGACGTACTGACGACTGTGGGACAGACCGTCTCCCATATTGGGATGAGAAGCGCATACGCTAGTCTACTCCAGAGTATCGATGCCCTGTCTCGATAGTCCTATGACTAGGGACCTGTATAAGGATGTGCTTGTGGATTACCCAGCCCCACGAGTGTGACTGCCATCGCAACGCTGGTAATCAAGCAAAGATCCTAAGGGCTCCACTAATGTGTATAGGTGATATACTAAAAGAAACACATGTACACATTAAACTAGAAACAAACCAAGTAGCATACTACTATTTTGAGCAAGATTGTCTATCCAACTGTGAATATCTCAAGCTTCCATTAAGTAATATACAAACTAGTATGATACAGTAATGGCCTCTAGGGCATATACACTAACAATCTCCCACTTGCACTAAGGCCATGTTCTGGCGTATCGAAGACCTATCATCTCGATCAGCCGCTCGAACTGAGTCTGGGGTAAGGCCTTCGTGAATGGATCAGCAGTGTTATCTTCCGTAGCAACTCTCCGAACCTCGATCTCCTTGCGACCCACGATTTCCCTGATCAGGTGATACCGCTTCAAGATGTGCCTGGACTTCTGATGGGACCTGGGTTCCTTCGCTAAAGCTATAGCCCCGTTGTTGTCGCAATACAGAGGTATTGGATTAATAATGGACGGAACCACCTGAAGTTCTATCAAGAACTTCCTTATCCAGATGGCTTCTTTTGCGGCATCTGCAGCAGCGATATGTTCCGCTTCCATCGTCGAGTCAACAACAGTTTCCTGTTTGGAACTCTTCCAACACACCGCCCCTGCATTGAGGGTAAAGACATAACCCGACATGGACTTGGAATCATCCTTGTCACTCTGGAAGCTGGAGTCAGCAAATGCCTCGATCTGGAGGTCTTTTCCGCCATACACCAAGAACATCTCCTTAGTCCTTCTCAACTACTTGGGAATGTTCTTTACCGTTATCCAGTGCTTCTCCCCAGGGTTTGACTGATACCAGCTTACCACACTTAGTGCATAAGCTACATCTGGTCTGGTACACAACATCGCATACATTATAGAGCCTATCGTAAAAGCGTAGGGTATAATAGACATGCGATTCCTTTCCAAATCAGTCTTAGGAGACATCTCATTGGAGAGGGTGATCCCGTGACAAGCCGGTAGACTACTGCGCTTGGAATCTTCCATACTGAATCTTTTTAGTATGGTGACGATGTACCTGGACTGTGAAAGTCCTAATATCCTATTGGATCTGTCACGATATATCCGGATCCCCAGAATGTAAGAGGCATCACCCAGATCTTTCATGGAGAACCTGTGTGACAAGAACCCCTTGACAGATTATAGCATAGGAATGTCATTTCCTATCAAGAGAATGTCATCCACGTATAAAATGAGTAATACGACAGTTTGTGCTACAATTTTACTATAGATGCATGGTTCATCTGGATTTTTGATAAAGCCAACATCATTGACTGTCTCATCAAAACAAATGTTCTAACTCCGCGATGCCTGCTTTAGTCCATAAATGGACTTAAGCAACTTGCACACCTTTCCGCTGCTCCCACTCTGAATGAAACCCTCTGGCTGGTCCATATAGACGCACTCCTCTAAATTTCCATTTAGAAAAGCGGTCTTTACGTCCATCTGCCAAATCTTATAATCGTGGAAGGCAGCAATGGCATGAAGGATCCAAATGGATTTGATCAAAGCCACTGGAGAAAAGGATCATCATAGTCCAAACCAATTCTTTGACGAAAACCCATTGCAACAAGTCTAGCCTTAAAGGTCTCAACTTGTCCATCTACAACAATCTTCCTCTTGAAGATCCATTTACATCCTACTGGTTTTACCCCATCTGGAGCAACGTCCAAAGTCCATACTTTGTCGGTGTACATGGACTCCATTTCGGTCCGCATTGCATCCAGCCATTTTACCGAGTCAACGCTATGAATGGCCTGCTGGAAGCTAGTCCGCTAATCATAATCAATGATGCAATCCTCTCTATCCCCATCTATGAGAAAACCGTAGTAGCTCTCGGGCGGATGAGACTGCCTACTACTCCTGCGGAGCGGCGTAGGAATGTCCTGATCTTTCGAACCCTCTGGTTCTACTAAGGTTTCAGTAATAGCTTGTGGTTCTGGAATTTCTTCCAGTTCTACTGTGCTCCCACTTATCTGATTTTCCAAAAATTCAGTTTCCAAGAAGCAGGCATGACGATAAACAAAAACCTTTTGTTCCTCTACGCAATAGAAGAAATATCCCTTGGAGTTCTTTGGATATCCCACAAACTTACACTGTACTGAGCGTGCCTCGAGTTTGTCCGCATGCTGCTTTTTGACAAAAGCTGGACATCCCCATGTCTTAATATGCTTAAGATATGGTTTCTTCCCACTCCACATCTGATATGGTGTGGTAGGCACAGTCTTAGTTGGAACTCGGTTCAAAAGATATGCAGCTGATTCTAGTGCATATCCCCAGAATGATCGCGGCAATTCAGCATTACTCATCATGGAACGTACCATATCCAATAGGGTTCTGTTCCTTCTCTCCGATACACCATTATGTTGTGGGGTGTATGGATGATTAAGTTGAGAGAGAATTCCATTCACTTTTAGGTAACCCAGGAACTCGGCACTCAAGTATTCACCACCTCGATCAGATCTCAGTATCTTGATACTTTTGCCTGTTTGTTTTTCTACTTCATTCTTGTATTCCTGGAATTTTTCAAAAGCTTCTGATTTATGCTTCATTAAGAAGACATACCCGTACCTTGAAAAATCATCCGTAAAAGTAATGAAGTATGAATAACCACTTCATGCATGTGTAGACATTGGACCGCATACATCGCTGTGTACGAGTCCCAAGAGCTCGCTCGCTCTTACTCTGTGTTCAGTGAACGGAGTCTTTGTCATCTTTCCTTTGAGACACGATTGACAAGTTGCATATGATTGATATTCGAACGGATCCAAATATCCTTCTTTATGCAACTTAGTTAACCTTGTCTCCTTTATGTGACCCAGTCTACAATGCCATAAAAAAGCATGATTTATTTCTGGAGACTTTTTTTGTGTGTATTCTGGACATTAAAAATCTGTGGTTGGTTCAATACGTATATACCGTTGCTTAATGTACCCGACCCAATCAGAACATGATTAAGATGAATGTTTACAACATTGCTTACAAATGCAAAATCATAATCTTCTTTAGACATTAAAGATACAGATATGATATTACAAGTCGAACTGGATACAAAATAACAATCACGTAAAACCAAAACATGTCCATCTGATAATCCCAGGTGATAGTCCCCCACGACCTCAGCATCCATGCTAGCTCCGTTTGCAACTCTGAGGGTCATATCACCTGCCTTAAAAGCCCTACGCTTTCTCAGTGCCTGCAAAGAATTACAGATATGAGATCCTGACCCGGTATCTAATACCCAGGAAGTAGAGTTTATTGATAGGCAGTTTTCAGTAACATACACACCTGAAGCCGAAGCCACAACTTGCTTCGGGTCCTGGTTTCTGGCCTTCCAAGCCCTGCAATCTTTCTTCCAGTGTCCACTCTTGTGACAGTAAAAGCACTCTTCCTTTCCCACAAGCTTTCCCGCTACTTTTGTTGCTTTTGCCTTTCCCTTTGCTTCCACTTTACTGACACCGCCCCTTGGTTTGGTGGGGGTTTTCTTCTTCTTTCCCTTGGCTTTCGCCTTGGAAATAGAAGAGGATGGTCCTCCAACAAACAAAGTGGATGTTTCTGTAAGTCTACGGTAGCGCCCCGGCCGTCTAATAGACGCCAAATGCGGAACAAAAACTTTTTACAACTGGCGCTATCGCATACTATAACCCGGATCTGCCATTAAAGCTAAACCAACATATTACAAAGTGGGTAGAAATGTTATACCGAACGATCCGAGTCCTTCGGTCTTCAACCATCATCCCACGCTTTGTTGCCGCTGCTCCGATCTCCTGAATCTCCAGTCTTCTCGTCCAGGTGGCACTACGTCGACGGATCTTTAAACGGGCTCCTGCCTCTGAACCGAGGCAACTCGGTCGTCAAGTTTGCTAAAAGAGACGACCAAGATGAAGTAGAGAATGAGTAGAACACTTTGTCTCATTACGTCCAAATCTATGGACGAACGGTTAATGAAGTTGCCATTTGAATCGGGTGAAATGAAAATTGTAGCTATCTAATTTCCATACACCAAATTCCTAATCTTTTTTCCAAATGAACAACCATGCTTTTCTTGCAAGAGGGGGCCGGCCACTATATAAGAGGGGGGAGGTGAGTGTAGGAGGAATGAAGGGGTGACCATAAGCAAAGCAAACTTATCATCTTACTTAAAGAAACATGACTCACTAATGACACCTAGTATGAACACATTAAAAGCAAAGGATGAATCACCTAACCTTGTCATCAAAAACATTAAATGAACAATTAAAGCATCCATGGGTCACTAATCCTAGTCATCACAACATGAAGCTTCCACTCATGACTCACCTCATGACTCACCCTCGAGAAAAAAAGATAAATCCGTCTTTAACCGAATGATAAAGACGGGCGATAGAAAACTGGAAACTGGTAACTTCCAAAAGTTATCCTGAAATGAATTTCAGGATAACCCCGTATCAGTAAAAACATACCCGCATTTGTATTACGACCGAATACAAATGAAACTGAGACAAAGATATTAGATCTACACAGTATAATACTCGGATCCGGCTTAAACCAAAGCCTACCAGTATTATCTGCCCGAAATATGACACGTGCGTAAACGCACGTGCATTTTCCGAACCCTGCCATAAAACCATACGGCCTCTACAGCGCTTCGCCCGAACTTGGGAAACTGTCTGTGGGGGACTCTAATGACTCATCAACACACTGGCACTGGGTATAACCACTAGCACGTCAGAGGTACGAGCTGTACATAACGTTTGCCTATGTATTGATTGGAAGGGAAGCTAACCAGCGAACTCATCCATAAACCCTACTGAGACTAACAGTGACAATATACATACAGTCCGGTCCGTTCGTCTATGAGTATCGCATATCGGCCTAGGGGCTGGTAACGTCAGACCCCTAATAGCAGTATAAGTCGTGTCAGAGAGTGGCCCAGAACACCCTGAGATATTACTGGAGTACATACCAGTAAATCTCCTGCCTCGGCCGAGGGCTTTGTGTAATGGCTCTCCTAGACACAGCACGATCTCACCCCCAATACCGGGAGAGACGAATCCCCTGCCGATCCGCTCACTTGCCTCTGCAGGGCTCCTAGGCACACTAGTGAGGTCTCCCAAGCCATCAACCATGGCAATTTCAAAAATTATAGTGCCTACAAACCCTAAAGTACGGATCGTTTGCTAGATATCTAGGCGAACAAGCTAACTAGTTAACACTTAACTAAAAGATACGGAAATACAACCTTTGTAGATCCGGTGCTCTACCTCCACGGCTCCGCAACGAGGTCCTCTCCGCTGTCCAAATCTAATCCGGGCTCTAGGATCGTCTTCGTCGGAGAATGGGCAAGCTAGGTCGTCGATGTCCATGCCGAAGATGATCTACGTCGAGGCATCGATGAATCAAGCTCCACCTTCACCAAACCCTAAAATCTTGTGAAGGAAACACACTCTACTACTTGGCAAGAGGTAGAGGATGAAGAAATAGGAAGTGGGTTAACTTTAGAATTGGATTTCTCACTCATATCCAACAATCACCATTGATGGACTTTGCTTTTCTTCACTTGAAGCATGAAGAAGAAGAAGAAAGATATTATGATAAGTTAAAAGAATAAGAAAAGAAAATCAATTCTTATCATAATATAACCATGGTTATGTGTAGAGATTTAACTAGGGTTAATTCAAATGGTTAGGTTAAGCATGAGATAAGAATGGTGGATAAAGTCAAAGCTTCATGAAACTTCAACTTAAAACAAAAATAGCCACCATTCTTTTCTCTTGCCTTTTATTTTCCAAAAATCAATAAATAAATAAATAAATAAATAGATAAATAAAGGAAAAGAAACCCTAACCATTCTTTTAACCATGGTTTAAATCTTTGCACTTAACCAAGTAAACATGTATCATCAAACATGATACAATCAAATGCACAAAATCATATCGCATATGTAATGCGCATACCCGAGTGAGAAAATCCATCTTAAGTGAACCGATACTAGTTAACGCAAAGTAATATATCAAATATATAATTATGCATTAAATCATTAAATCAACGCTTGATTTAATGATCCGGTCATGCGCACATAACCGACTGGTATCAATAGTAACATCTTATCGAATCAACACTTGATCCGATAACCCGGCTATATCGCATATAACCGATCAATGTCACATCGCGAGAATCGAATACAGTATCACATACTTGTATTATTCTCGGTCCCGCACATATCTCATATGCGCTCCTATTTCGTTTCGCTTGAGCCAGGAAACCTCTGTGTAGGACTCTAAAGACTCGTCAATACGCCGGCAGCAGGCGATGATCATATCAAACACCCACAAGCCGCAAGCGGTCTGCTAAACGTAACGGCCACCCGGGTATTGAGCGATCTGAAGATCGACGAGCAAGCCCGCTCACACTCCAGTGAATCCGACCAGTAACACTACCGTACAGTCCGGTCTGATCGTCTGATCTGTCGCATATCTCGCCTAGGGGTGGTATACGTCAGACCCCAATAGCTCAATAAGTCGTGTCGATATGAGGTCTATAACTGTTCGAGAAACTACTGGTAACACTTACCAGTAAATCTCAGCAACCCTGGCCAGGGATTTCCTGTTATAGCCAATCGAACACAGCGCAACATCAACCCCCATATACCGGGAGAGACGAATCCCCTCCTATCGCTCATTGCCTTCATGTGACTCGGGACTGTACCCAAAAACCACCGTTTTGCACGCCCTCTTGGACGTGGTAAGATGGAAATCAAAGCACAGTGGGAACCACACAAGACTCTATGACGATCTCGGGTCAACAGACTACTCTGTACCAGTGTCACCAGAGAACTGCCATCTGACGTGAGGTATAATACCATCTGGGAGTTCTCGGCGAGTCCGTCCAGTGTACCCAGTCTCTACTGAGCACCCGTATATCTCCTCTGATGTCAAACACCGATGGATATGGGATCATCCATCGCCCATCTGTATGGGTCGAGAAGGTACACGCTAGTCTACTCTGGTATATCGATGCCCCGTCTCAATACACCCACGACTAGGGACTTTGAAGGATGTACTTATGGACTACCATGTCCCCACTAGTATGATCCGCATCATAGTCCAGGTAGTCAAGTACAAATCCTAAGGGCTTTACCAACATGTAACAGAGAGACAATCAGTATACACGTTAAGGTAAAGGTCAACCAGATAGCATACTATCATGTCGAGCAAGAAAGTCCTCCCTATATACGTCCCAGCATCCACTACAATATACATCCTATGTATAGTAATGGCCTCTAGGGCATACATATAACTAACAATCTCCCACTTGCACTAGGGCCATCTGTAGCAGTGGTTTGAAGTATCTCATACTCAACCATCCCATGAAAGTCTCTCTCTGGGAACAGGCCTTTGTGAGTGGATCCGCTGTGTTGTCCTCTGAGTCTACTCTCCTTACCTGGATCTCCCTGGAGATCAACCATCTCCATGATCAGGCGATGCTGCCTTAGAATATGTCTGGATCACTGATGGGACCGACGTTCCTCGGCATAAGCCACAACTCCATTGTCTCACAATGGTAGGAACATAGTTCATCTCATGAACCAATATACACCCAAACAGCTTCTTTGGTAGCATCTTAAGTAGCGATGTATCCAGCCTTTATCGTCTAGTATGTCACGGTATCTAGCTTGGAACTCTTCCAACATACCGTCCCTTTACTGAGGGTAAAGACAATACCTGCGACCGACACTCAGTCGTCTTTACCACCCTGGAACACTTCCAGTGATTCTCCAGGATCGGTTGATACCATCTCACTACATCTAGTGAGTATCCTAACATCCATTTAGATCTATCTCATAGATCCAAAATCCAGGATTTAGTAGGTATCACTTTAATCCTATATGGAGAATCCTAGTGATAACCGGAGATTGATCGAGCGTAGCATAGGAAACTCTTTCCCTATCAAGAGTATGTCATCCACGTACTCTACGAGGATCGTCACCATACTCCCTACTACCTTCTTGTTTATACAAGGTTCATCTACCATTTTGATGATGTCAACTTCTTTGACTGCTTCATCAAAACAGATATTCCAACTCCGCGATGCCTGCTTTATCATATAAAACATCTTGCACACGTTTCCGCTGCTCCCACTGTCTACGAGGCCCTCTGGCTGTGTACTTATAGACGCTCTCTTCTAAATCATTATTTAGAAAAGCAGTCAAGACACCCAACCACCAGAGATCGTAGTCATGGTATGCAGCCGTGACAAGTAGGATCTGGATGGACTTAAGCATAGCTACTTGAAAAAGGTTTCATCATTATCCACACCTGGTCAATGATGCAAACTTTTAACAAGTCTAGCTTTGAAAGTCTCAACTTTTCGATGTACACGAAGTAATCTTCTCAAGATATACTTGCTCCTGATGGGGATTTAACCCTTCAGATATAGCAGCTAAAGTCCATACTTTGCTGGTGTATAAGGATTCCATCTCAGATCACTAAGCATCCAGCCATTCTTACAGAGTCTTACTCTCGATGGCCAGCTCGAAGCTAGTTGGGTCATCATCTCATGATGCAATCCTCTCTCCCACTGTCATAGAGAAACTGAAGTATCTCTCAGGTGGGTGAGGAACCCTACTAGATCGGCGGAGAGGCTGAGGTTCGTTGGTAACTATCGAATCCTTTGGTTCTTTCAAATCATCAGCTGCAGTTTGTATAGCTGGAACCTTTCCAGTTCTACATTACAGACTTTGCCTCGAACTTGTCCGGATTATGGTTTTAGACATAGGCCGGACAACCCCAAATCTTAACCAACTTAAGATATGGGCTCTTCCCTTTCCATATCACATATGAAATGGTAGGCAACTGATTTGATTCGAACCCTATTCAATAGGTATGCAACTTCATAAGTGCATAACCCCCAAAAGGAAACAGGTAACTCAGTAGTACTCATCATAGAGCACACCTTATCACATAGGGTGTAATTGCTCCACCCCGATATACCATCGTGCTATGGCGTATACGGAGGAGTAATACTGAGAGAGAATCTCATTCTCCTTTAGAATAGTCCAGGATTTCCGCGCTCAAGTATTCTCCTCCTTGATCTCATCAAAGGACATAATACTTATACCCGTATTTTGGTTCTCTACTTCTAACTTATATTCTGTGAATATCTCAAAAGGTTCGGACTTGTGTTTCAACAGGAACATATGTCTGAATCTCGAGAGATTATCAGAGAATGTAATGAAGTACAAAGAACCGGTCCTGGCATGTGTAGACAGGGGACCTGTATATATCAACATGTATCATCCCAAGAGTTCACTAACTCTTTCTCTGTTTCTTAGTAAACAGGGCTATGGTCATCTTATCTTTGTGACATGATTGGCGAGTTGCACAAGATGTAAATTCAAACTGATTTAAATATGCATCTAAATGTAACTCAGCTAGTCGGGTCGCATTGATATGACCTAGTCTACAATACCTCAAGAAGGATTTGTTTATTTCTGAACTCTTCCTCTTGTGTGTGATCCGTATACTAAGAACTGTAGTTTGATTTAGAACATTAATGCTTTTAGATAACGTGCCTGAACCGATCAACTTTTGATATAGGAAATGTTCAAAACATTATCCATCAATACAAAATTATATCCTTTCTTTACTAATAAAGAGAGTGATATGATTTTGTATATCAGGTTCGGTATCTAACAACATTCGTTCAGAATCAATGTATAGGTAATACAGGGTGACAGTGACCGACAGACTTGGCTGCAACTCTTGCCCCGTTTTCTGCCTCATGAAACTTATCACCCGTTCTCAGTTCTCTACCTTTCTGTAGCCCTATGTAACAGATTACATATCTGGGATCCTGATCTGGTATCACATACCCAGGACGTAAAGGATACTGAGAAACAGTTCTGTATAATGAACACACCCGAAGATGATGCATCAGCATGCACTCTCTTCGTTTGGGCGGCACGGGAAATCTGGTATTCCCCAAATTCCTGCTCTGTCTTATAACAATTATAAGTTGGAGCGGGACCAACGTTCCCCAGCTCAGTATAACAAGTGGGTTCGGTCAATATTCCGTATTATTATCTTGATTAAGGCGTGATATGGTCGCTACCAGGAGAGAGAGAGAAGAAAACACTCAGCGTGCGCTCTGTCAAGAATAGATTGGTTATAATTTTATCTAATCAGGATGGCTCCCACTGCTTTTTATCAAATCTTCCTTCAAACCCTAAAAGGAAAGACTAGCCGGGATTAATTACACACTACAAGTTCGCCAATCTTTCAGCCAGGCCAGTGTCGGTACTTTGAGGGAGGTCCCCCGTGCTTTCGCACGAACCTAATTAATGTAAACCTCGTTTTCCCAGAGGCATAACCTCGTTAACACCTTTCTAGACACCTACTTGATCGGCTAATTGTAATGTATAAAACTCTCCCAGGAGTAACACTTACTCGCAGCGGGTATCGGGATCCAACTATCTCATAGAAGGTATGCAATCTCATTGCAAATTTCAACACTTGAAATTCCCGATAATATTTTGCCCCTAGCAGCTTATGACCTTGGCTAAGGTCAACAAATCATAAGTGCTAGCCAAGTTCAACCCGTCATTTCCCGATTGAATTAAACCCACCCGCACGACCCTTGGCTAAGGTCAACAAAGTCGCACGACTACCCTAACTCAATCGCATCATATGCTAATACAGATAAGCACTAATCAGCTACCGCACACTACGCCTTGGCTAAGGTCAACAAACGTAGCACGAATACTAACCAGTACTTATCTGAAATGACGGAGGGCTACGACTGGTTTTTCAGAAAACCCTTTGCGTAATGAACTTGATATCGTTGTAGAATCAAATGAATTTTGAAATGGAGTGTTTTTGAGGCTTTTCTAGTTTTGCTAAAGGAGTCACTCCCGGTGAAGGGATCGTCGGTCCTTTCCTCGTCGAATGAGGTGCGGGATATATCATATATATCGCTGTGCAAAGCAAAAACACTTAAAAGCAATCAAAAGACAAACCGAGTGTGTAGCATCTGCCAGTTATTGCTAAAGGAGTCACTCCCGGTGAAGGGATCTCGGTCCTTTCCTCATCGAATAAGGTGCAGGATATATCGCATATACCGCTGTGCAAAGCAAGAACTGTAGCTACCTGTTTTATTTTGAAATTCGATTCTACAACATCTTAGGTTTCTTTTATTTCATTAATCACATTAATGAAGTCCCATCATTTAAATACCTAAACATCACAGATAAATACGACGTACACTTATGCCATCCGCATTCGCCTCGATGTCCCCTCGTGCACCGTTAGGTTAGGTAGCTAACGGCAGAGCGGGGCAGGGCTAGCGCGGGTGTAAAACATAAGTAACGTCTATATAATATATCATATATACTATATAAAGTATCTATCAAAGAACATCACATGATCGCATCACAGATATCGCAGCAGAAGAATCATATGAAATATTGGATATACTAGGACGTCCGTGTTTTCAATACGAGCCAGTATAAAACACGGATTCCACGGTCGTGATGAATAGCCAAACCCACACCCCTAGACCCCTACGAGAGCGGCAAGCAACCCTACCAATTCTGGAGTTAGGAGGCCCGGACTCGACTCCTCGAGTTGGTCTCCCACTGGACTCCAGAACCCGGTTACTTGTGCTCCCCTCCTTGGGTCTATCCTAGTGCGGAAAAGTAAATAATATACAACAGGTGACAACTTCCGCAACCTGGAAGCGCCCCAATAAAAGAATATTACATACAAGTTTTTACATGAATGAAAATGAAAAACACTCATCTCACATAAAAAACCCCGGCTATTCAAACACGACGATCCAATATAACATATCCAGCAACACATAACATCACATGTCATCAACGTAAGTAAATATGTCCATCCCAATTGTCGTTGACATATAGCAACGAAACCGGCGATATCACATATTACACTTACGGTCACAGAAAAGAAAGTGTAAAACTACAACAGTTGGAATCCGCAACCACCTCAGACATCGCATGCCTGACCAAATGAATTACTTAGACATCGCATGCCTAACAATTATAAACCCCGCATTTTAGTCTCATTATCGAAAACACTTTTCAATATCAAGTCGGGGAATTCAACAAGATTCCCGACAGTCTGATCGAATGCTCGTCGCAAACTTCAGTAGACGGCTGCACCCCTGATATCGCCGACGAAGTGCACCAAGGCGGAACACCGCTACCGCGAGCACCCGGAGGGATGCTTTCGGCGACGGGGTTCTCCTACAGTCACTTGGTCGGGGCTATGGAGTGAGGCTGTCTATTAAGTTTACCCGGCGAGTATCCGCGTACGCTACGTGATTGCAACGGACTTTTGATCACATCAAAATTCCGTGGCAACCGATCATCTGAGACTAAACTGCTATGTTTATAACATTCATTTAGTTATCATATAACTCATTGTGAATTCCAATTATTGTATCCCATTCCAGATAAACAGAAAATGTTAAACTTTCCGATCGAACTTTTTAACATATTCTAAGATTTATCCGGAAAGCAACACAGACAAAATTTGATACCCCGATCGAAACACCGAATCCCCAAAACAACTCAGAAAAATTCAACTCTTGAAAAATTATTAAAAATACCCAGGAATACCAGCACAGAACAATATGAATTACTGTAGAAATTAGTATGCCATAAACGACAAAATGGCCGCGCTTGCGCCGCACGAGCCAAGCTCGTGCCGCGGAAGCGCGGCGCACTGTAGGAATTAGGCATCCGAATTTTACATTATTTCTTATAATTGCCTGCTGATATTTCTGAACATTTTTAATGTGGAAAAATCCCTGTTTTTAAAAATTGTACAGAGAGCAATTTTGTTTTGGAGTTTCGGGTTCGTTCGGACTTCAATTTCCGTCTACGCTTCGCCTAAGGCTCTAGCTAGGCTCTGATACCACTGCAGGGCTCCTAGGCACACTAGTGAGGTCTCCCAAGCCATCAACCATGGCAATTTCAAAAATTATAGTGCCTACAAACCCTAAAGTACGGATCGTTTGCTAGATATCTAGGCGAACAAGCTAACTAGTTAACACTTAACTAAAAGATACGGAAATACAACCTTTGTAGATCCGGTGCTCCACCTCCACGGCTCCGCAACGAGGTCCTCTCCGCTGTCCAAATCTAATCCGGGCTCTAGGATCGGCTTCGTCGGAGAATGGGCAAGCTAGCTCGTCGATGTCCATGCCGAAGATGATCTACGTCGAGGCATCGATGAATCAAGCTCCACCTTCACCAAACCCTAAAATCTTGTGAAGGAAACACACTCTACTACTTGGCAAGAGGTAGAGGATGAAGAAATAGGAAGTGGGTTAACTTTAGAATTGGATTTCTCACTCATATCCAACAATCACCATTGATGGACTTTGCTTTTCTTCACTTGAAGCATGAAGAAGAAGAAGAAAGATATTATGATAAGTTAAAAGAATAAGAAAAGAAAATCAATTCTTATCATAATATAACCATGGTTATGTGTAGAGATTTAACTAGGGTTAATTCAAATGGTTAGGTTAAGCATGAGATAAGAATGGTGGATAAAGTCAAAGCTTCATGAAACTTCAACTTAAAACAAAAATAGCCACCATTCTTTTCTCTTGCCTTTTATTTTCCAAAAATCAATAAATAAATAAATAAATAAATAGATAAATAAAGGAAAAGAAACCCTAACCATTCTTTTAACCATGGTTTAAATCTTTGCACTTAACCAAGTAAACATGTATCATCAAACATGATACAATCAAATGCACAAAATCATATCGCATATGTAATGCGCATACCCGAGTGAGAAAATCCATCTTAAGTGAACCGATACTAGTTAACGCAAAGTAATATATCAAATATATAATTATGCATTAAATCATTAAATCAACGCTTGATTTAATGATCCGGTCATGCGCACATAACCGACTGGTATCAATAGTAACATCTTATCGAATCAACACTTGATCCGATAACCCGGCTATATCGCATATAACCGATCAATGTCACATCGCGAGAATCGAATACAGTATCACATACTTGTATTATTCTCGGTCCCGCACATATCTCATATGCGCTCCTATTTCGTTTCGCTTGAGCCAGGAAACCTCTGTGTAGGACTCTAAAGACTCGTCAATACGCCGGCAGCAGGCGATGATCATATCAAACACCCACAAGCCGCAAGCGGTCTGCTAAACGTAACGGCCACCCGGGTATTGAGCGATCTGAAGATCGACGAGCAAGCCCGCTCACACTCCAGTGAATCCGACCAGTAACACTACCGTACAGTCCGGTCTGATCGTCTGATCTGTCGCATATCTCGCCTAGGGGTGGTATACGTCAGACCCCAATAGCTCAATAAGTCGTGTCGATATGAGGTCTATAACTGTTCGAGAAACTACTGGTAACACTTACCAGTAAATCTCAGCAACCCTGGCCAGGGATTTCCTGTTATAGCCAATCGAACACAGCGCAACATCAACCCCCATATACCGGGAGAGACGAATCCCCTCCTATCGCTCATTGCCTTCATGTGACTCGGGACTGTACCCAAAAACCACCGTTTTGCACGCCCTCTTGGACGTGGTAAGATGGAAATCAAAGCACAGTGGGAACCACACAAGACTCTATGACGATCTCGGGTCAACAGACTACTCTGTACCAGTGTCACCAGAGAACTGCCATCTGACGTGAGGTATAATACCATCTGGGAGTTCTCGGCGAGTCCGTCCAGTGTACCCAGTCTCTACTGAGCACCCGTATATCTCCTCTGATGTCAAACACCGATGGATATGGGATCATCCATCGCCCATCTGTATGGGTCGAGAAGGTACACGCTAGTCTACTCTGGTATATCGATACCCCGTCTCAATACACCCACGACTAGGGACTTTGAAGGATGTACTTATGGACTACCATGTCCCCACTAGTATGATCCGCATCATAGTCCAGGTAGTCAAGTACAAATCCTAAGGGCTTTACCAACATGTAACAGAGAGACAATCAGTATACACGTTAAGGTAAAGGTCAACCAGATAGCATACTATCATGTCGAGCAAGAAAGTCCTCCCTATATACGTCCCAGCATCCACTACAATATACATCCTATGTATAGTAATGGCCTCTAGGGCATACATATAACTAACAGCCTCCATGTGGCTCGGGACTGTACCCAAAAAAGACCTGTTTGCACGACTCCTTTGAGCCGTGGTAGGATAGAAATCAAGGCACAGTGGGAACTCACACGAGACAAATGACGACCTCTGGTCGATGAACTAACCTGTACACATGTCACCAGGGAACAGCTATCTGACGATATGTATAATATCAACTAGCATGTTCCCGGCGAGTCCTGTCCGGTGTACACATAACCCAATAAGCACCTGTATACATCTTCGGTGAACCAACTGACACCAATGGCTTGTGAGACCGGCCATCGCCCCTCGTCGGGGTCTCGACTATATACACTAGTCTACTCTGGAGTATCGATGGCCTATCTCGAAACTCCCACGACTAGGGACATTTTAAGGAGGCGCTTATAGACTCCAGCTCCCACGTATATGATATCCATCAAACTGCTGGCAGTCAAGCAAGAATCCTATGGGCTCTATAAACATGCAATAGCGAACTAAAGCATGTAAACGATGATAAAGACAAACCTGATAGCATACTATCATCACGAGCAAGACTGTCATATCGGTATAGGTCCTACCTCAATCATTGCAATCACGTACCTGCGATCCAATAATTGACTTTGAGGGCACTATCTCTAACAATCTCCCACTTGCACTCAAGGCTAATTATTGCGATGTCGCATACTCACAGCCCGTGTGATACAGAACATCCAACTCCTCTACTAATAAGTTTCACAAAGCTAGTTTGTAAAACTCTTGTGTTCGAGAAATAGCCTCAGTGAGTGGATCCGCCCTGATGTTTCTTTCTATGTCTCTCTTAATCTCTAGTTCGCGGAGAAAGCCATCTCCCGAATTGAGTAGTACCTGTCTTAAAATATGTCTGGATATCTGATAGGACCTAGTTCATAAATGAACTCCAAATCCAAATTTCTTAGACTGTATCGATAACTGAACCTAATCAGTTTCCAGCACTATGCCTCCCACAGTATCCTCTTGGACCACCTGTCCATAATATTGTCCCTCGTCAGAGGGAAAACTATAACTCTGACAATCACTCTGTTATCCATGTCACCTTGTAAGCCTGGAATGATAACTGTCTCCCGAAGGAGGCTGCTGTCATCAAATCCGTAGAACATGCACTTATGTTCTAAAACTGCTTCCTTATGTTTCTCAAGGATTGGATTAATATAAACTTATCTCATCTAGTGCAAAAACAACATCTGGGGTGGTACTTGAATTTTCATGATTGACTCAATTGCCTAAGCAAGTGATCTGCCAATCATGCACATCCCTCTCTCCTTTAGTCTCTAAGACACCTTTAGAGAGGCTAACTCCATCACCTGCAGGTACACCACCATGCCAGGAGTCATCTATTCTAAAATACTATTAGAATACTGTCAAAGTACCCACATTGGGAAACTACCCAAATCTAGATCTAAAACCGTAGATCTAGTAACCAGAATGTCTGATATTATATCTATGTCCTTTGTGAAGAAACAACTGTGTGACAACCACAGTACAACCGATCGTAGTATAGGAATTTTACTTCCTACTCTGTGTATGTCATCCAAATACCAGGATATCACACTTTACTACCTTCTCAACAGATCCATCCCCTATTCCGATGACGTCAAAGCCATGACCGTCTCATCAAAATTAGATGATCTATCTCCGCTTTAACTGCTGAAGTCTCTAAATAGACATAAGCTACTTGCCCACTATGCTTCCGCTGCTCCCACTGACCACAACAACCCTCTGGCAGAATAATATATACGTGCACTTCTAAAGCTAGTTAAGAACGACGCTTTACTTAACCTCCTGCTGGGTCTCATAACCTGGAACAACAGTAGTGTCAAGTCTGGGTACACAAGAACCTCCTTATCACCGTCCTTAAGGCTACCGGAGTACTTCTCGGGTGTCTGAGGTTACCCACCATATCTGCGGAGTGGCTATTGGAATGTCAAACCTGATTGAATATATAGGTCCTATTAAATTTTCCGTAATCGTTTGCGGTTCTGGAATTACTTCCAGTTCTACCATACTCCCACTACTGTTTTCTGAAAAAATCCATTTTAATAAAACTGTGGCGAGTCAAGAACAATATCACTATTGATCTTCCAGATGGTAGAAATGTCAACCCTCGTCAAAACCAGGGTCAACCCACAAACAGCCATTACAGAAACGTGCCTTGAGTTATCCAGTGTCTGGTTTTAAGCATAAGCTGGACAACTTCCCTTACCTTAACATCGTTAAGATATAAACCATTCTATATCCAATATAGAAACAGAGGCACTAATTTAATTGGAACCAGATTCAAATCATGTAGCTATCTCCAGTGCATATCTACTTAATGGAGAGAGGTTAATCAACATTACTCAACTTAGGAATCCATCCAATTATGAGTAACCCGAAAGAGAAACAAGTTTCTCAAAACCATTACTATCATCTGAATACTAATCACAAGAATCTATATCTTCGATCTCTTTGAAGAATCCCGATACTTGCGATACCTGGTTCTCTACTTTATTCTTATACCCACAACTTCTCAAAACTTAGACATTATATTTCTACGAAACAC
This sequence comes from Agapanthus africanus, assembly GCA_030015575.1. Lineage (NCBI taxonomy): Eukaryota > Viridiplantae > Streptophyta > Magnoliopsida > Asparagales > Amaryllidaceae > Agapanthus > Agapanthus africanus. The sequence goes on from CM057337.1 coordinate 308,827,103, forward strand.
TTGTCTAAAAACTAGAGAAGTTACAAGTAAACAGAACATAGTACGAGGACCTGCCCCTTTGTCCTGACGGACACTGGACAACATACAATACTCTGTATAAGTCCTCTGAGTTTGAATAACTCAAAACTTGTGCATCGTAGGTTGAAAACTGTACCCAGGCGATTTTCCTCAAATATCACCAATTAGAACGAATTCCGATATAATGAGGATAATTACCTAATTCCCAATAACTTACTCCCACTCATCATCTGAAAAACCATACAGATATGAGAATGAAACCTGGTAAATACATACCCTGGAGTAAGTATCTAATCGGGAAATCAGTTTTCCTTTAACAATGTACAGTTAAGCTGAAACATGAAAATGTTTCCTAGGGGTATCCTGGTATTCCTAGTAATGCCTCTTCAATAATCCAATTCATGACTTTAACCGTATATTTCATTGCCATCTCTCCAAATCCCTTTATTTGTTTTTATTCATTACCTTCTGTACACCAACGTTAGGCTAAATGGTTTTCTTCCTTCCCTACCGTTTGGCACCAGCCTATGGTTTGGAAGAAGACTATCCAGTAAGCATAATGGGTGTACTCCCCTAATCCTAGGAGTACTCGCAACTTGAGAGAAGGTGATGATAAAAGACAACTGAATAATACCTTATTCTATAAATAGGAGTGACGATGAAGTACGCGGTTTAGTCGTGAATAATAACAGTCGCAATTTACTTTGCCCTCTTTCTCATCCCTTTATTTTGTCTTTAGTAATTACCTTCTGTACACCTTACTTAGGCTAATTGGTTTTCTTCATTCCCTACCTTTTGGCACCAGCCTACGGTTTGGAATAAGACTATCCAATAAGCATAATAGGTGTACTCTCCTAAACCAAGGAGCTCTCGCAACCTGAGAGAAGGTGATAATAAAAGACAACTGAATAAACTAATTCTATTTCTCCTGAACCTGGATCCATCCTCGAAAAAGTCCCTTCGAGTTCGTATATAACCATACGATGGATCTATCCAATGGAAGTGGATGTCCATAGTAATACGGGATGTTCTGAGAAATACAAAGGGTAAAAGAAGGAGCGGCAATGACTTATGCAACTTAGACAATCCAAAAGCCAGTATTTTAAGAAGGTTCGGTCAACTTGGTCACTGAGTCATAGTCTAGGGTCGGTCAAAAGTCGCTGCTAAAGAGTGAGAGAAAAGAAACACTCTGCGTGCACTCTAACCTAGATTAGAATGGTTATCAATTTATCTAATCAGGAAACCTCCCACTGTAATCTCAAATTCTCCTTCAAACCTAAAAGAAGAATTAGTCGGGATCACCCGAAGAGTAAACCAACCCATCAGTGAGAATCGGGATCCAACTATCATCGCATGATAACTTGATGGAAGTCACTCAAGTTATCACACTCCAGAGGGTATGCGCATGCCTGGCAAGTTTTGCTGTTTGTTTGAAACTCTCGATGTAATTTTTGCCTCATGCTCTTATGACCTTGACTTTAGTCAATAAATCATAAGTCACATGTCAAGTTCTACCCGTCATTGTCCAGGTTGATTTGAACCCATCCGTACATACCCTTGACTTTAGTCAACAAGGTAATACGACTGTCCCAAACCAACGCATCTATCTATGCAACAGATGAATACCCAGCGGCTACCAAACACTATGCCTTGACTTTAGTCAACAAACATAGCTTGAATACTACTGACCATCCATAAGATATGACGGAGGGCTACGACTGGTTTTTGAAAAAAAGCTTTAACGTAATGAACTTGATCTTGTTGAAGGAACCTGATAGCTTTTTATAAAAATATAGTGACGAAAAACTTTTGCTAAAGAGGTCACTCTCGGTGGAGGGATCTCGGCTCTTTCCTCGTGGAATGAGGTGCATGATATTCCAACTGAATACCGCGATGCATAGCAACTTGTAATCGACTATATTAAAGTTATTACCCTGATGTAAACTTCTGCCCAAGGGGTCACTCCCGGTGAAGGGATCTCGGCCCTTACCTCGTCGAATGAGGTGTAGGATATTCTAAACTGAATATCACTATGCAAAACAAAAGGAAACATCTTTGTAATAACACTTTTAAAATTCGTTCCAACAACATCAAATATAGCTTTGTTTTACTTTGCATTGATCAGAATCAATGTAGTCCCATCAATCAATCATACCAGAAAAGAACGAAAAAATAAAATGTACGTATATGCCATCCGCATTCGTTTCTGGGTCCCGTCATCACCCTTTAGGTTACTTAACTAACGACAGAGCGGGGGTTGGACTAGCGCGGGGGTAAAACATATACAACATCTAATAGTATATATACCAATATACAATAATCGCTCCAGGCGTGATAATATGCAACATTACAGAAAAGTAATAATCATTACAGAACAATACAGATAATTTGGGATCCCCGGGTTTCACAGAGCCGCTGCTGAAACCTGACGTTACCCTGGTCGTGTGGATATCCTGTGCAATGAAACCTAGACCCCTACGGGTGCGGCAAGTTACCCTCCAAAACCTGAAGCGAGGTAGTCCCCACAACATAGTGAATGGAACACCCGGCACTTCACAGAATCCGGTAAATTGAGCACCCCTTCTTGGGTTAACCTGTACCCCCTACGAGTGCAGCGAATAGTCTTCCAATTCTAGAGTGAGGTCCCTTTGCCTCTCAAAGCCATGAGATACGGACCCGTTGCCGTCCAGAACCCGGCTATCCGTGCACTCCTTCACGGGATAAATCTAGTACAGAAATTAAAATATGTACAACGGGTATATCGATCTCAATCCGGTCGTGCCCCAAAAGAATATTATACAACAGGCAGTGACGGCAGTCCACATGTTGGATGCTCGCCCCGCAATATCAAATGTACAAATAAATTCAAACAGCACTATCATTGCACCCTGCTATTCACCACGACATATCCGCAACATCACAGCACAACACAGAACATCAACGCGAATGTCACGTTCGCAAATACGTTGCCGTCCAGAACCCGGCTATCCGTGCACTCCTTCACGGGATAAACCTAGTACATAAATTAAAATATGTACAACGGGTATATCGATCTCAACCCGGTCGTGCCCCAAAAGAATATTATACAACAGGCAGTGACGGCAGTCCACATGTTGGACGCTCCCCCCGCAATATCAAATGTACAAATAAATTCAAACAGCACTATCATTGCACCCTGCTATTCACCACGACATATCCGCAACATCACAGCACAACACAGAACATCAACGCGAATGTCACGTTCGCAAACCCGTCTAAAAGAACTATAGCAATTAGACGCGGTTTACCGCTCAAATGAAATTCCCGGTCAGAGATATAATGTAAATATTGCATACTAACAAGTTTAAAATTTCGATCGAGTAAATTTCCCGAAGTGGGCCCCACGTACATCTGCTGTACATTAACAAAATCTGGGCACAAAAGAACTATACCAAAAACCACATTTTCCAAAAATAAGCTCTCTGGAAAAAATTGGTGCACTGTTCCCACTAAAGCGCCGCGGTTCCGCGGTCAAACCCTAGGTTTGACCGCGGATCCGTGGTGGTCTTATGGGATCACGTGTACAAATGTTTCCAGTATGCTTAAAAAACCCTGCACGCTTTTCTGTGATATGCAAAATTATTTTTAGGCCCTTTAAAAAATCAACAGATACTTGTGTGCCAGAAAATTGCGATTTCGGAAATTCCGTTCGATCGATCTTTTAAACGCGTTAGCACAAGTTAGTAAAGCTTAATGGTGAGGCTCTGATACCACTGTAAGTCCACGGTAGCGCCCCGGTCGTCTAACAGACGCCAAATGCGGAACAAAAACTTTTTACAACTGGCGCTATCGCGTACTATAACCCGGATCTGCCATTAAAGCTAAACTAACATATTACAAAGTGGGTAGAAATGTTATACCGAACGATCCGAGTCCTTCGGTCTTCAACCATCATCCCACGCTTTGTTGCCGCTGCTCCGATCTCCTGAATCTCCAGTCTTCTCATCCAGGTGGCACCACGTCGACGGATCTTTAAACGGGCTCCCGCTTCTGAACCGAGGCAACTCGGTCGTCAAGTTTGCTATAAGAGACGACCAAGATGAAGTAGAGAATGAGTAGAACACTTTGTCTCGTTACGTCCAAATCTATGGACGAACGGTTAATGAAGTTGCCATTTGAATCAGGTGAAATGAGAATTGTAGCTATCTAATTTCCATACACCAAATTCCTAATCTTTTTTCCAAATGAACAACCATGCTTTTCTTGCAAGAGGGGGCCAGCCACTATATGAGAGGGGGGAGGTGAGTGTAGGAGGAATGAAGGGGTGACCATAAGCAAAGCAAACTTATCATCTCACTTAAAGAAACATGACTCACTAATGACACCTAGTATGAACACATTAAAAGCAAAGGATGAATCACCTAACCTTGTCATCAAAAACATTAAATGAACAATTAAAGCATCCATGAGTCACTAATCCTAGTCATCACAACATGAAGCTTCCACTCATGACTCACCTCATGACTCACCCTCAAGAAGAAAAGATAAATCCGTCTTTAACCGAATGATAAAGACGGGCGATAGAAAACTGGAAACTGGCAACTTCCAAAAGTGATCCTGAAACGAATTTTTGGATAACCCCGTATCAGTATAAACATACCCGCATTTGTATTGCGACCGAATACAAATGCAACTGAGACAAAGATATTATATCTATGCAGTATAATACTCGGATCCGTCTTAAACCAAAGCCTACCCCCGAAATATGACACTTGCGTAAACGCACGTGCATTTTCCGAACCCTGCCATAAAACCATACGGCCTCTACAACGTTTCGCCCGAACTTGGGAAACTGTCTGTGGGGGACTCTAATGACTCATCAACACACTGGCACTGGGTATAACCACTAGCACGTCAGAGGTACGAGCTGTACATAACGTTTGCCTATGTATTGATTGGAAGGGTAGCTGACGAGCGAACTCATCCATAAACCCTACTGAGCCTAACAGTGACAATATACATACTGTCCGGTCCGTTTGTCTATGAGTATCGTATATCGGCCTAGGGGCTGGTAACGTCAGACCCCTAATAGCAGAATAAGTCGTGTCAGAGAGTGGCCTAGAACACCCTAAGATATTACTGGAGTACCTACCAGTAAATCTCCTGCCTCGGCCGAGTGCTTTGTGTAATGGCTCTCCTAGACACAGCGCTATCTCACCTCCAATACCGGGAGAGACGAATCCCCTGCAGATCCTCTCACTTGCCTCCATGTGGCTCAGGACTGTACCCAAAAATGACCTATTTGCACGACTCCTTTGAGCCGTGGTAGGGTAGAAATCAAAGCACTGTGGGAACTCACACGAGGCAAATGACAACCTCAGGTCGATGAACTAACCTGTACACATGTCACCAGGGAACTGCTATCTGACGATATGTATAATACCAACTAGCATGTTCCCGGCGAGTCCTGTCCGGTGTACTCATAACCCAATAAGCACATCTATACATCTTAGGTGAACCAACTGACAACAATGGCTTGTGAGACCAGCCATCGCCTCTCGTTGGGGTCTCGACTGTATACACTAGTCTACTCTGGAGTATCGATGCCCTGTCTCGAAACTCCCACGACTAGGGACACTTTAAGGATGTGCTTATAGACTCCAGCTCCCACGTATATGATCGCCATCATACTGCTGGCAGTCAAGCAATCTATCAACATGCAATAGCGAACTAAAGCATGTAAACGATGATAAAGACAAACCAGATAGCATACTATCATCACGAGCAAGACTGTCATATCGGTATAGGTCCTGCCTCAATCATTGCAATCACGTACCTGCGATCCAATAATTGACTTTGAGGGCACTATCTCCAACAGTTTCCCTACCTTTCTGTAGGGTGCCCTATGCACTCCTCAGCATGTTGAGGAGTTCTGAAATTTTAACTTCTTTTTCTTGCAAGTTGAAGTTGAGGATAAACTGGGCGTTAGTGGAAGGAAAGAACCGGAGAATCAAGTCCGTGTAGAGCTCGTTCTCTAACGTGATCCCAAGGTCCGCGAGCTCTTCAATATAGCCAATCATCTGAAGCACGTGTTCCGCTACCGATGATCCGACAGCCAATCTCGCCGAAACAACTTTTTCGAGACTTCGTATCTGGCGATACGGGATTGCTCTCCATACAATTCTTTTGTATGGAGAAATATGGATTCAAGGTCCATATTCTCGTGCCTCCTCTGATGTTCATTGTCCATAGAGGCAAGCACGGGGCACTTGGCCTTCGCGCAGTCGATTTCCCAGGTCTTACGGATTTCCTTATCCGCGACGCTGGTTTTGGGACCTGGGACAGGGGGAGCTTTGATGGTAAGGAGATACCCCAACTTGTTATAAGTGATTGCCATTTTGACATTCCTGAGCCAATCCTTATAGTTTAGCCCTGTCAGTATGTTTTTATCTAGTAGTAACTTAAGTCCAGTCATGATGTTTGGTCGCTGCAATTAGGAGAGAGAGAGAAGAAACACTTTAGCATTATGGTCTTGCAAGTTTAGAGTGGTTTTTAGTTTGTTTAAACAGGATGGCTCCCACTGTCTCTCGAATCCCTCCTCAAACCAAAAAGGAAGAATTAGTCGGGATCAATCTCACCGTACAATACTTGCTTAACCGTTCAGCCAAGCCAGTGTTGGTAGTTCGAGGGAGGTTTTCCAACGCTTTCGCGAAGTTCCTTAATTAAATAACTTCTTTTCCCTGTGGACGTAGCCCCGCTAACACCTTTCTAGACACCTACTTGGTTTATAGCATTAATCGTTAAGTGAGAAAGTTCCGGAGGAGTAGCATATACTCACAGTAAGATCGGGATCCAAATATCATCGCGTGACAAAACTGAAGGAATCCTACCAGAATCATCACACTCCAAATGGTATGCAGCGCTAGCAAGTTTCAGTTTCTTTTGAAACTCCCGATGTGGATTTTTGCCCCATGCTCTTATGACCTTGACTTTGGCCAACAAATCATAAGTCACATGTCAAGTTCTACCCGTCATTTTCTAGGTTAATTTGAACCCACCCGCACCTACCCTTGACTTTGGCCAACAAGGCAGTACGACTGTCCCAAACCAACGCATCTATCTATGCTACACAAGAACATCCAATAGCTACCAATCACTATGCCTTGACTTTGGCCAACAAACACAGCTTGAATACTATTGACTATCCATATGAAATGATGGAGGGCTACAAATGGTTTTGGCGAAACCGTGAACATAGTGAATTTGATATAATCGAAGGAACGAGATAGCTTTTAAAAGGAGTGGTTTAAGCTCCGCGTTTAAAAGTTGTTTTGAAAAAGAACCGAGTGGTTTTGAAATTGTTCCAACGACTTTAACTTTGGTTTATTTTCTTGCATTAATTTAGTGCGTCCCATCAATTAATCTTACCATTGCAGAAAACAACGAAAATATGACGTACGCTTATGCCATCCGCATTTACCATGGGGTCTCGTCATCACCCGTTAGGTTACTTAAATAACGACAGTGCGGGGGCTGGGCTAGAGCAGATTCAAAACATAAGCAACGCCTAAATAGATATCATATATAGATATATACATTCGTCACATGCAATGATAGCCATTCCATATCACAGATGAACCCATTGGATATACTAGGAATCCGCATTCCGTACGAGCCTGTAACGAAGAGCGGATTACACGGTCGCGATAAATAGCCAAGACCCCACCCTAGACCCCTACTGGTGCGGCAAACTACCCGCCAATTACCCGAAGCGAAGCAACCTCCCTCAACACCGTGGGTAGGCCTCTCGGCACTTCGAGGTACCCGGTAGTTTGTGCACACCACCTTGGGTCTATCCTAGGAGCATAAACAGTAAAAGAAATTATACAACGACGGATACAACCCCATCCCGGTTGTGCGGCCATAAAATAATATTACATCATTTACAAATTACATGTATTGAAAGAAAAAGAAAACTCTCATCTCACAACCCCCCGGCTATTCTTCCACGACAATCCAATGAATTCATATACACAAACCATCAACATTACAGATCACAGATATGTATAACCCCCACTAATCGATGTATAGCGATTAGCAGACGTTCAATACATATATCACATCACAGATATAACCCATTAGCCAAAGTCTAGAGAAGTTCGATCAAAATACGGATTTGTAACCACCCTAAATACAAATTTGTTCTCCGAAAATTCTGGGCAGAAACAAACCATCCTAAAAATCCCAAAACACCATTATAAGAATACTGCAAGAAAAATGACCCACGGCCGAGTCAACTCGGCCGCGGATCCGCGGCAAGAGCATGCTCTTGCCGCGGTTCCCCGGCGCGTTGACCGAGTCACATGATCGTTTTTCTTGGGTGTTCTTTAAAAACCCTGAGCCGATTTTTAGTGTATGGTTAATTATTTTTTGAACAGAAATAAAAATCGGCAGAAAGTTCACATTTTTCATGTGTTTTGCGGTTTTTTCTCCGATCGAAATTCTAGATACTTCGCTAACTTGGTAGTTTGTGTTTAGCTAGGTTTTGATACCACTGTAAGTCCACGTTGCCCACCCCGGTACTTACGGGGAGGCGGAAACGGTATAAAAAATCGATTTTTAGAACTCAAGGCAACATGGACTAAAAGGAGGACCTTTGCTAAACAAAAACTAACAACCATGCTAAGAGATTTAGCTACTCGGTTAAAGGGTTATACCTAAGTCTTGAACTCCTTCTCTTCTTGCTCGTTGGAGTGGGATGAACGGGTCGTCCTCGTCGCCTTCTCTTGCCGAAGAAAGATCCACCCGAGGGCCTCTACCTTTGGCTCCTATCTCAATCAAGAGGTAACTAAAGTGCTTGGTGTGCTAAACCTAAAACCTTAGGATGAGTAGAGAGTAATTTTGGTGTTTTATCTCAAAAGCAAAATTGTTCTCAACTCATGAGTGGGGAGAGCTTTGAGAGAGAGGAAGAGGATGAGAGAGAATGAGCATGAGAGAATAAGGATAATATCAACCATTCTCATATATATGTGAATTATGATAATTAAAAAGTTAATCAAAGATAATAGTGATGGTTAACTTGAAATGACCATTATCATTTCACATTAATGAATTTTGCAAGAATCAAAGAGCATCTTTCATGTGAAATGATGATGGTCAATTTGTCTTCGTAGGTCAACAAGTCAACCATAGTCAAATAGTCAACAATCCTAACCATAACACAATTATAATTAATTAATATTAATAATCATATTTCACATATTCATTAGGGTTAAGAAAAAGACAACGGTCATCAACCCTAATGAAAGTCCTCTGCCTCTGCCTCAGTCAACTGTGCATACACACCCGTATCCATGTTCCGAGGAACACGAATACAATGAGATAAAACTAATCCCAAAACATATATTAGGATCTGGCTTAAATCAAAGCCCACTAGTATTAGCTGTCCGGACACCAAACGTGCACAAGTGCGCGGATGTGAACGAACCCCGTCGCAAAACCATGCGACCTCTACTCTGTTTTGCCCAAAGGCGAATAACCCTCTGTGTGGGACTCTAAAGACTCGACACTACGCTGGCAGTAGGTTTAACCACAGGCCGCAAACGGTACTTGCTGTACGTAATGGTCCCCAGGTAGATTCCGATAAGAAGACAGACGAGGTGAACCCATCTGAACTCCTACTGAGCCTGAATGTGACAGTCTCCGTACAGTCCGGTCTGTTCGTCTAAGAGTATCGCATGGCAGGCCTAGGGGGGCGGTAAACGTCAGTCCCCTAATAGCGGTACAAGTCGAGTCGGAGTGTAGCCCAGAACACCCTGAGATAACACTGGAAACGCTACCAGTAAATCTCACTAGCCCTGGCCAGGGACTTTGTGTAATGGCTCTCCTAGACACAGCGCGATATCGACCCCCAATATCGGGAGAGACGAATCCTGTCTAACCGTCACTGCCTCCAAGTGCTTCGGGACTACACCCAACTGCTACCTGTTTGCACGACTCCTTTGAGCCGTGGTAGGGTAGCAATCTAAGAACAGTGGGAACACACTCGAGGCGAAGTGACAGTGTCAAGTCAACGGACTAAGCTGTACTCATGTCACCTGGAACTGATAACTGACGATAGGTATAGTACCAACCAACAGTTCCCGACGAGTCCTGTCCAGTATACTCGTAACCTAACGAGCACCCGCATACTGTCTCAAGTACGACGTACTAACGGCTGTGGGACCGACCGTCTCCCATACTGGGATGAGAAGCGCATACGCTAGTCTACTCCGTAGTATCGATGCCCTGTCTCTATAGTCCTACGACTAGGGACCTGTATAAGGATGTGCTTGTGGATTACCCAGCCTCCACGAGTGTGACTGCCATCACAACGCTGGTAATCAAGCAAAGATCCTAAGGGCTCCACTAATGTGTATATGTGATATACTAAAAGAAACACATGTAAACATTAAAGTAGAAACAAACCAAGTAGCATACTACTATTTTGAGCAAGATTTTCTATACAACCGTGAATATCCCAAGCTTCCATTAAGTAATATACAAACTAGTATGATACAGTAATGGCCTCTAGAGCATATACACTAACACTAGTAACCAGAATGTTTGATATAATGCCCAATTCCTATGTGGAGAAACCACTGTGTGACAACCAAAGTATAACCGATCGTAGTATAGGAATATCACTTCCTACTCTGTGTACGTCATCCAAATACCAGGACATCACACCCTACAACCTTCTTAACAGATCCATCCCCTATTCTGATGAAGTAAAATCTATGACTGTCACATCAGAAATAGATGATCTATCTCCGCTATATCTGCTTTAGTCTATAAATAGACATAAGCCACTTGTCCACCAATGCTTCCGCTGCTCCCACTGACTACGACAACAGTCTGGCAGTGTCATATACTCGTACGCTTCTAAAGCCAGTTCAGAACGACGCTATACTCATCCTCCTGCCGGGTCTCATAGTCTGGAACAACAGCAATGGCAAGTCTGGGTAAACAAGAACCTCCCTGCCACAGTCCTTGAGGTTACCGGAGTACCTCTCGGGTGCCTGAGGTTACCTACCAAATCTGCGGAGTGGCCAATGGAATGTCAATCAGATCGAATCTTTAGGTTCTTATCAAATTTTCAGTAATCATCTGCGGTTCTGGAATCACTTCCAGTTCTACCATACTCCCACTTCAGTTTTCTGAAAAAATCCATTTTACTTAAAACCGTGGCGAGTCAAGAACAATATCACTATTGATCTTCCAGATGGTAGAAAGTCAACCCTGGTCATAGCCTGGGTCAACCCACAAACAGCCATTACAGAAACGTGCCTTGAGTTATCCAGAGTATGGTTTTAAGCATAAGCCGGACAACTCCCCGTACCTTAACATTGTCAAGATATGAACTATTCTATATCCAATACAGAAACAGAGGCACTGATTTAATTGAACCAGATTCAAATCATGCAGCTCTCTCCAGTGCATGTCAACTAAATGGAAAGAGGCCGATCAGCATTACTCAGCTTAGGAATGCTTCCAATTACGAGTAACCTGAAAGAGAAGCAAGTTCTCTTAATCATTACTATCAACCGAATACCATACACAAGTATCTACATCTTCGATCACCTTGAAGAATCCCGATACTTGCAATACCTGGTTCTCTACTTTAATCTTATACTTATAACTTCTCAAAACTCAGACCTTGTGTTTCCACGAAACACATGTCTAAGAACTAGAGAAGTCACAAGTAAACAGAATATAGTGCGAAGACCAACCCCTCTGTCCTAATGGACACTGGACAGCCTACAATACTCTATATAAGTCCTTTCAGTCTAATAACTCATTCCCTGTGTGTCGTAGGTTGAAAACTGTACTTATGCTTAAGAAGAATTACACTGCTGTTCAATGCTCCTTACCTAACCATCCACTGATATAGGTAAATGTCATAGACATAATTTCAAAAAGTTATATCTCACTCTATAAAAATAGACGTACAGATATATCGATTTGAAATTGGTGCACAACGGCGGATATTCAAAACCAAATATTTGCCGTCCGGCAAACAACCTAGGTGATTTCCTCAAATATCACAAATTACAATCCGATATAATGAGGATGACCACCTAATTCCCAATAACTTACTCCCACTCATCATCTGTAAAACCATACAGATGTGAGAATCATACCTGGTAAATACATACCCTGGAGGAAGTGTCTAATTGGGAAATCAGTTTTCTCTTAACAGTACACAGTGAAACTGAAACATTGAAATGTTTCGTAGGGGTATTCTGGTACTCCTAGTAATGCCTCTTCCATTATCAGATTCACAACTGTAGCCATATATTTCTTTGCCATCTCTCCAAATCCCTTCATATGCCTTTAGTCATTACCTTCTGTACACCCTCTTAGGCTAAATGGTTTTCTTCCTTCCCTACCTTTCGGCACCAGCCTATGGTTTGGAAGAAGACTATCCAATAAGCATAATGGGTGTACTATCCTAATCCTAGGAGCACTCGCAATGCGAGAGAAGGTGAAGATAAAAGACACCTGAATAAACCTTATTCCTATTTCTCCTGAACCAGAATCCATCCCCGAACTGGAACAAGTTCCTTTCGAGTTCGTATATAACCATACGATGGAGTATCCAAATAACTGTGGATCTTCGTAGTGATACGGAGTGTCCTGGAGAAATACAAAGGTGAAGTGGGAGTGGTAATGAAATACTTGGCTTGGTCGTGAATAGCAGTCGCAATTTACTTTGCCCTCCTTCTAATCCCTTTATTTGTCTTTACATAATACCTTCTGTACACCATTGTTAGGCTAATTGGTTTTCTTCATTCCCTACCGGTCGGCACCTGCCTATGGTTTGGAAGAAGACTATCCAATTTGCGTAATAGGTGTACTATCCCCTAATTTAAGGGGCACTCGCAACCTGAGAGAAGGTAAAAGAAAAAGACAGCTGAATAGTCCTATCTGTTTTCTCCAGAACCGGAAACCATCCTCGAATAAATTCCTTCGAGTTCGTATATAACCATACGATGGTTTTATCCAATGGAAGTGGACGTTCGTAGTAATACGGGGTGTTCTGGAGAAAAGGGTAAAAGTAGGAGTGGCAAAGAGGTTTGCAACTCTGACAATCCAAAAGCCAGTGTTTAAGAAGGTTCGGTCAACTTGGTCACTGAGTCATAGTCAAGGTTTGGGTCATGGTCGCTGCTAAAGAGAGAGAGAAAAGAAACACTCAGCGTGCACTCTAACTTAGATCATAATGGTTATCACTTTATCCATTCAGGAAACCTCCCACTGTAACGTCAAATTCTTCTCCAAACCTGAAAGAAGAATTAGTCGGGATCACCCGAGGAGTAAAACAACTCATCAGTGGGAATCGGGATCCAACTATCATCGCATGATAACGTGACGGAATCCGCTCACGTTATCACACTCCAGAAGGTATGCGCATATCTGGCAAGTTTCAGTTTCTTTAGAAACTCCCGATGTGATTTTTACCCAATGCTCTTATGACCTTGACGAAGGTCAACAAATCATAAGTCACATGTCAAGTTCTACCCGTCACTGTCCAGGTTAATTTGAACCCACCCGTACAAGCCCTTGACGCAGGTCAACAAGGCTATACGACTGTCCCAAACAAATGCATCTATCTATGCAGCAGAAAGGTAACAAGCAGCTACCATTCACTATGCCTTGACGAAGGTCAAAAAACATAGCATGAATACTACGTGCTACCCGTCTGAAATGACGGAGGGCTACGAATGGTTTTTGGCAAAAAACCTTTAACGTAATGAACTTGATATTGTTGAAGGAACCGGATAGCTTTATAAAAATATAGTGACGAAAACCTTTGCTAAAGAGGTCACTCCCGGTGAAGGGATCTCGGCTCTTTCCCCGTAGAATGAGGTGCAGGATATTCCAACTGAATACCACGATGCAAAGCAAAAGTAAACGACTATAGTGAAGTTATTACCCTGACGCAAACTTTTGTCCAAGGGGTCACTCCTGGTGAAGGGATCTCGGCCCTTGCCTCATCGACTGAGGTGCAGGATATTCCAACTGAATACCACTGTGCGAAACAAAAGAGAACGTCCTTGCAATAACAGCTTTTTGAAAATTGTTCCAACAACATCAGAATATGTTTGTTTAGCTTGCATTGATCCGAATCAATGCAGTCCTATCAATTGATCACACAAATAAAGAACGAAAATAATGATGTATGTATATTCCATCCGCATTCGCCACTGGGTCCCGTCATTACCCGTTAGGTTACTTAACTAACGACAGAGCGGGGACTGGACTAGCGCGGATGCAAAACATATACAACATCTACTAGTATTTATATTAATATATAATATTCGCTCAAGGCGTGATAAAAATGCAACATCACAGAAATGTAATAAGCATCACAGAACAATACAGATATCTGGGATCCCCGGGTTTCATAGAGCCGCTACTGAAACCCGACGTTCCCCTGGTCGTGTGGATAGCCTGTGCAATGAAATCCTAGACCCCTACGGTCGCGGCAAGTTACCCGCCAAAACCTGAAGCGAGGCAGCCCCCTTCAGCAACGTTAATGGACCACCCAGCACTTCACGGAATCCTGTAACTTAGGCACCCCTCCTTGGATCAACCTGTACCCCCTACGAGTGCGGCGAATAGCCCGCCAATTCTAGAGTGAGGCCCCCTCCGTCTCAACGCCATGAGATGCGGGCCCGTTGCCCTCTAGAACCCGGCTATCCGTGCACCCCACCTTGGGGTAATCCTAGTACAGAAAGTAAAATATACATACAACGGGTACATCGACCTCACCTCGGTCGTGCCCCAAAAGAATAATATACAAACAGGCAGTGACGGCAGTCCACATGTCGGACGCTCGCCCCGCAATATCAAATGTACATATAAAACCAAACTGTACTACCATTGCATCTAGGCTATCCACCACGACAAATCCGCAACGTCACAGCACAACACAGAACATCAACGTGAATGCACGTTCGCAAATCCGTCTAAAAGGGCTATAGCAGTTAGACAGGATTTACCGATCAAGTGACATTCACGGTCGCAGATATAATGTAAATATTGTGAACTAACATGTTTAAAATTTTTGATCGACCAAAATCCCCGAAGTGGGCCCCAAGCACAACTGTAGCACTCAAAGAAAATCTGGGCCCAAACAGAATATAGCAAAACCTCCATTTCCAAGTCCAAGAGCCTCTGTAATAATTTGGTGCTACAAGGAGTCATTATGGCCGCGGAACCGCGGCCAATGCATGGGTTTGGCCGCGGTTCTGCGGTGGAACAGTAAAGTTAAGCCACCAAATTTTTGCAGAACTCTTAGAATTGCCTGCATGTATTTCTGCAATGCACTGAAAAAAATTTGGAGCCAAAAAAAATTCGACAGAAAACTGATGCACTTGAAATCGCGGTTTTGGGATATTTGTTCGATCGAAGCATTAAACTCGCTAGAGCAAGCAAGACTGGTTAATGGCATGGCGCTGATACCATGTAAGTGCACGGCGGCGCCCCGGCCGTCGATCCGACGCCGGAATGCGGAAACGAAACTTTTACGAAACTTGTAAACCGGCACCACCGCGCACTTTAAACCCGGATCGGGCAATTAATCTATTCCTAGCTAACTAGAGAAGGGGTAAAGAGATATACCGAGCGATCCGTGTCCTTCGGTCTTCTCGTCGTCATCCCGATCTCCCCACGGAAACTCCGGTCTTCATCTCCTCGTTGGAAGGGCACCACATCGCCGGGTTCTTTTCCGGGCTCCCACCTCTGGACCGAGGCAACTCGGGCACGAAGTTGGCGAGTCGACGTGTCCAAGAATGCTGTAGGTTATACGTAGATCGCCATGTCTCTATGGGTTGCTTAAGTTGCCATTTTGGAAGTGGTGAAGGAGATATACGTTGAAATGGTGCTATGGGAATTTTGTGTGAGCCAATGAGATGATAAAACCCTCACACAAAAAATGGACAGCCCCCACATCCAAGAATGGCCGGCCAAGCTTGGAGAATGAGAGAGGGAGCAAAGTCAAAGGGGAGGGAAGCAATAATGCAAGCCAAAGAAAAGGTGATGATGAGGAATAATCATCACAACAAAAGTCTCACTCCAAAACCCATCACTCAACTCATCACAAAAGTCAAGCAATTATGAACATAGAAGTCAAATGATGGTTGAACCATCATGAAGCTATCAACTTACAAGAAACACCCTCCACTTTGCTAATTTGCACATTTGCAAATTAGCCCTCCTCCACCAATTTTCAGCCAAGGAAAGAAACAAAGGAAAATGGCCAAAACGGAATGCAAACTGGCAACTTCAGAAAACTGATCCCGTAATAAATTACAGGAAAACCCCGCGACTGTATATACATACCTGCATTTGTATTGCGACCGAATACAAATGCAAAGAGACAAAATCTACACTGTACAATACTAGTATCCGGCTTAAACCAAAGCCCGCTAGTATTAACTGTTCGATTATGATCCGTGCAATACCGCACGTACATGATCGAACCCTGCCATATCTCCATACGTCCTTTACAGCGTTTCGCCCGAAACTTGAGAAACGGTCTGTGGGGGACTCTAAAGACTTGGCAATAGTTTGGCTGTGGATTTAACCACTAGCGCGTTAGAGGTATTAGCCATACGTAATGGGCTACCAGGTATTGACCAAAAGGGACGTCGATGAGCGAACTCATCCTGACACCCTACTGAGCCTGTCAGTGACAATATCCGTACAGTCCGGTCCTTTCGTCTAGGAGCATCGCATGGCGGGCCTAGGGGTTGGTAAAAGTCAGACCCCCAAAAGCGGTACAAGTCGTGTCGGAGTGTAGCCCAGAACACCCTGAGATAATACTGGAATACCTACCAGTAAATCTCCTGCCTTGGCCAAGGACTTCGTGTAATGGCTCTCCTAGACACAGCGCGACCTCACCCCCAATACCGGGAGAGACGAACTCCTGCAGATCCGCTCACTGCCTCCATGTGGCTCGGGACTGTACCCAACTAAAACCTGTTTGCACGTCTCCTTTGAGCGTGGTAGGGTAGTAATCAATGTACAGTGGGAACTCACACGAGACAAATGACGATCTCAGGTCGATGAACTAAACTGTACACATGTCACCAGGGAACTGCTATCTGACGTCAGGTATAAGACCAACTAGCATGTTCCCGGCGAGTCCTGTCCGGTGTACTCATAACCCAATGAGCACTTGTATACATCTTAGGTGAACCAAATGACATCAGTGGCTTGTGAGACCGGCCACTGCCCCTCGTCGGGGTCTCGACTATATACACTAGTCTACTCTGGAGTATCGATGCCCTGTCTCGAAACTCCTACAACTAGGGAACTTTTAAGGATGTGCTTATAGACTCCAGCTCCCATATATATGATCGCCCTCATACAGCTGGCAGTCAAGCAAGAATCCTATGGGCTCTATCAACGCGCAATAGTGACCTATAAGGTCACCTGAAGCAGTACACGATGATAAAGATAAACCAGATAGCATACTATTATCTTGAGTAAGACTGTCCTACCGGCATAGGTCATCCATCAATCATTGCAATCACGTGCCTGTGATCCAATAATTGACTCTGAGGGCACTATCTCCAACATGGGCGGCATGGGAATTCTGGTAATCCTCTATTTCCTGCTCTGTCTTATAACAATTATAAGTTGGAGCGGGACCAACGTTCCCTAGCGCAGTATAACAAGTGGGTTCGGTCAATACATCTGTATTATTATCTTGATTAAGGCGTGATATGGTCGCTACCTGGAGAGAGAGAGAAGAAAACACTCAGCATGCGCTTTAACAAGATTAGATTGGTTATCAAATTATCTAATCAGGATGTCTCCCACTGTTTTAGTCAAATCTTCTTTCAAACCCTAAAAGGAAAGATTAGCCGGGATTAATTACACTCTACAAGTTCGCCAATCATTCAGCCAGGTCAGTGTCGGTATTTTGAGGGTGGTTCCCCGCGCTTTCGCACGGACCTAATTAAAATAAACCTCACTTTTCCAGGGGCGTAACCCTGTTAACACCTTTCTAGACACCTACTTGATCGGCTAATTGTAATGTGTAAAACTCTCCCAGGAGTAGCTCTTACTCGCAATGGGTATCGGGATCCAACTATCTCATAGAAGGTATGCAATCTCATTGCAAATTTCAACACTTGAAATTCACAATAATATTTTACCCCGAGCTATCTATGACCTTGTCAAGGTCAACAAACCATAGACCGTAAGTCAACTTCAACCCGTCATTTCCTGATATGAATTAACCCCACCCGCACGACCCTTGACAAGGTCAACAAAGTCGCACGACTACCCAAATCCAATTGCATCATATGCTTATACAGATAAGTAGTAATCAGCTACCGCACACTATGCCTTGACAAGGTCAACAAACGCAGCACGAATACTAACTATTACTTATCTGAGACGCAGGGCTACGACAGGTTTTTAAGAAAACCCTTTGCGTAATGAACTTGATATCGTTGTAGAATCGAGTGATTTTAAATGGAATGTTTTTTAGGCCTTTTCTATTTTTGCTAAAGAGGTCACTCCCGGTGAAGGGATCGTCGGCTCTTTCCTCATCGAATAAGGTGCAGGATATTTCACAAATATCACTATGCAAAGCAAAAACTATAAAAACAATCAAAAGACAAACCGAGTTTGTAGCATCTGCCAGTTTTGCTAAAGAGTTCACTCCCGGTGAAGGGATCTCGGCTCTTTCCTTATCGAATAAGGTGCTGGATGTTCTATATGGAACACCGCTATGCAAAGCAAGAATTAGAGCTACCGGTTTTTAAATAAGTTTATACAACATCTTTAGGTTTCTTTAATTTCATTAATCTCATTAATGAAGTCCCATTTTAATATGCTTCATAAGTATCACATTTGAAACGAAATCTGCAATATAACATATATCTCATATATATAATATAAATATTCGTCTCAGGTAGTAATATGATCTCATCACAGAACATTGTAGCAGAAGAACATATATGAAATATTGGATATACTAGGACGTCCGTGTTTTAATACGAGCCTGTATAAAACACGGATTCCACGGTCGTGATGAATAGCCAAACCCACATCCCTAGACCCCTACGAGAGCGGCAAGCAACACTGCAAATTCTAGGGTTAGGAGACCCGGTCTCGACTCCTCGAGATGGTCTCCCACTGGACCCTAGAACCCGGTTACTTGTGCTCCCCGCCTTGGGTCTACCTAATGCGGAAAAGTAAATAATATACAATGGTGACATCATCCTCAGCCCGGAAGTGCCCCAATAAAAGAATTTACATACAAATGAATTTTACATGAATGAAAATAAAAACCCTCATCTCACATAAACCCCCCCGGCTATTCAAAACGCGACGATCCAATATAACATATCACAGCAACACATAATATCTCAAATCATCAACGTAAGCAAGTATGCGTATCCCGATTGTCGTTGATGTATAGCAACGAAACCGGCGATACACCACATACTATACTTACGGTTATAGAAAAGAAAGTGTAAAACTACAATAGTTGGAATCCGCAACCACCTTAGATATCGCATGCCTAACCAAATGAATTCCTTAGACATCGCATGCCTAACAATTATAAACCCCGCATTTTAGTCTCATTATCGAAAACTCTTTTCAATATCAAGTTGGGCAATTCAACAAGATTCCCGACATCCTGATCGAATGCTCGTCGCAAACTTTAGTAGACGGCCGCACCCCAGATGCCGTCGACGAAGTGCACTAAGGCGGAACATCGCTGCCGCGAGCACCCGAACGGATGCTTTTGGCGATGGGGTTCTCTTACAGTCACTTGGTCGGGGCTATGGGGCGTGGCTTTCTGTTAAGTTTACACGGCGAGTATCCGCGTACGCTACGTGATTGCGACGGGTTTTTGATCGCATCAAAATCCCGTGGCAACCGATCATTTGAGACTAAACTGCTATATTTATAACATTCAAATTAGTTATCTCATAACTACTTGTGGATTCCAAATATTGTATCACATTCCAGATAAAAAGACAGTGTTAAACTTCCGATCGAATAATCAAACACCCAAGATTTCCCAAATAGTTCTCAACACTTGAAATTAGTTTAAAAAAATCCATCACATGCCACAGTACCAATGGTCCAGCCGTAGAAGGGTCAAGCCAACGCCTCATATATGGCAACGCCGTACTGCCCCAAACCCTAAGGTTCAGAGGCAGTTCAAGACAGTCACATAATCGAGTTAAGGTTTGTTGTATCTAGAGGGTCCACCGCGTTACTTGCACGACTTAGAACGTTCTTAAACTACGGAAAAATCCAACATTTGGAAATTTTCCGCAGGGAAAAAAGTGAGTTATTGATATCCGTTCGAACTTTTTAACACGTTCTAAAAATTACCCGGATAAACTAAACGAAGTTAACTTTCCGATCAAATCAACGAGCTCCCAATACAACCCAGAAAACTCAACACTTGAATAAGAATTAAAAATTCCCAGAAGAATCAGGAAACACATACTGATATTACTGTGCCAAAAACAAACTCTGTTGCTACAGTTTGGCTGCGGAACCGCCGCGCAAGCCATGGTACGGCCGCGGTTCCGCGGCGCATTAATGGAATTGGAGGCATGTGTTGCACCGTAATTCTTGCATTTCCCTGCTATTTTTTTGAGCATTTTTAATACAGAAAAAATCACAATTTTAGAAAATTTCCAGAAACTAGGGTTTTACGGGTATTCGGAGTTCGATCGGACTTTAAACTTCGCCTAGACTTCGTCTAAAGCTCTAGCTTGGCTCTGAAACCACTGTAGGGTTACTAGGCACTCTAATAAGGGTCTATAAGGTATCAACCATGCCCGATTTAAAATTTAGCCGTGCCGAACAACCCTAAACCAAGATCTTAGACTAGAGATTAGGCGAAACAAAGCATGTTAAACACTTTAACATCTAAGAGTTTGGGATTACAACCTTTATAGTCCGGTCCTTCACTTCATAATCTCCGTGGTGTGGTCCCTTCGCTGCGATCATCAAGTTCCGGACTCTCGAGAGGCTCCACGAAGAGAAAGACGCAAACTTTCTTCCGATCTTCGATAACAAAGTTGATCTACCTTGAAGTTTCTATAACACAACCTCTCACTCACTAAATAAAGTGAACACCCTAATCTAATTGGCAAGAATAGATTAGGATGATGAAGTAGGATTTTTGCTCTCATTTGTTTTCATTTTCTCACACTAAATCATCACATAAGAAAAACCTAGAATGCTTTTCAAAAATCTCAAGGAAGAAGAAGAAGAATAGTAATCCTTTTGCAATGAATAATGAAAACTATATATGAGGTTAGAAATGCAACCATAGTTAAGAATGAATCCTTAACTCATGTAGAGAAACAACCATGGTAAAAGGGTTTGGGTTAGTTTAAGGAAATATCTTCACAAAATATCTTTTACCAAAACAAAAAGCAAAGCTTCTAGAAACTTCTAGAAAAGCTTAACCCAAATCAAACCCTAACCATGTTTAATCTCCACTAAACATGTTGCATTAATAACCATATCATGTTACAATATTATATATCACATATATAATATTTATTGTAACAAAATAAAATAATACAATTAACACATATCGCATATTTATCAATGTATTACCCGAGTGAGAAAAAGAATCTTTTATTGAGCTTATAATAGTTAATGTAATTTAATATATCAAATATATAATTATACATTAAATTATCGAATTAACACTTGATCCGATAATCCGGCTGTTTCACAAATAACCGACTAGTATAGTGTGTAACAGTTCATCGAATCAACACTTGATCCGATGAACCGGCTATATCACATATACCCGGCCGATATCTCATATCGCGAGAATCTAATACGGTATCGCATACACGCATCATTCTCAGTCCCGCACATATCACATATGTGCTCCTACTCCGTTTTGCCTGAGCCAAGAAACCTTTGTGTAGGACTCTAAAGAATCGTCAATACGCCGGCGGTAGGTGATGATCATATTAAACACCCACAAGCTGCAAGCGGTTGGCTAAATGTAACAGCCACCCAAGTATTGAGCGCTCAGAAGATCAACAAACAAGCCTGTACATTCTCCTGTGAATCCAGTCAGTAACACTCCCGTACAGTCCGGTCTCTTCGTCTGATATGTCGCATATCTCGCCTAGGGGTGGTAAACGTCAGACCCCAGTAGCTTGATAAGTCGTGTCGATATGAGGTCTATAACAGTTCGAGAAACTACTGATAACACTTACCAATAAATCTCAGCAACCCTGGCCAGGGATTTCCAGTTATAGCTAATCGAACACAGCGCAACATCAACTCCCTATACCGGGAGAGACGAATCACCTCCTATCCCTCATTGCCTCCATATGATTCGGGACTGTACCCAAAAGCCACCTTTTTGCATGCCCTCTTAGACGTGGTATGATGGAAATCAAAGCACAGTGGGAATCACACAAGACTCTATGATGATCTCAGGTCAACAGACTACTCTGTACCAGTGTCACCAGAGAACTGCCATCTGACGTGAGGTATAATACCATCTGGGAGTTCTCAGCGAGTCCGTCCAGTGTACCCAGTCTCCACTGAGCACCCGTACACCATCCTTGATGTCAAACACCGATGGATATGAGATCATCCATCGCCCATCATATGGGTCAAGATGCGTATACGCTAGTCTACTCTGGTGTATTGATGTCCTGTCTCGATACACCCTCAACTAGGAACAGTTATAGGATGTACTCATCGACTACCGTGGCCCCACTAGAATGATCTCATCATAGTCCCAGTAGTCGAGTACATATCCTAAGGGCTTTATCAACATGTAACAAATAGACAATCAGAGTACATGTTAAGATAAAGAGTAACCAGATAGCGTACTATCATGTCGAGCAAGAAAGTCCTCACTATATATGTCCTAGCATCCACTACAATATACATCGTATGTACAATAATGGCCTCTAGGGCATACATATAATTAACACTCTGGATATCCGCCGTGCCAACAATCAACGGCAGGTAGTCTTCCCCTGCCAGGCTCATCGCTTACAACTCGAGCTTATTACCCCGGGGTACCTTACCGGGCCCACCATGTACCCGAGACGGTTCATCCACTCCTCGAATCGGGTCTCGAAAACCAACAGAAAACATGAAAACTTATGGTGGACGACACATACATCAGTAGAAAACCGCAACTTGTTGGATATATGTATGCCCTACAGGCCATTATATGTAAAGTGGATGCTTGGACATATATATATATATATATATGTATATTTTGTTATATGACTTTCTTGCACGACATGATAGTATGCTATTTGGTTTTACTTTATCTGACATGTATGCTTGATACTGTTCATTTGATACATGTTGATAAAGCCCTAAGGATATTTGCTTGACTTCCCTGGCTATGATGGAGATCATACTAGTGGGGCATGTATAGTCTATAAGCATATCCTTAAAATGTTTCTAGTCGTAGGTATATCGAGATAGGGCATCGATATTCTAGAGTAGACTAGCGTATACGTTTCTTGACCCATATGATTGGCGATGGATGATCCCATATCCATTGGTGTTGTGACATCGAAGATTGTATACGGGTGCTCAGTGGAGACTGGGTACGCTGAACGGACTCACAGAGAATTCCTATACGGTATTATATCTATCGTCAGATAGCAGTTCTTTGGTGACACTGGTACAGGTTAGTTTGTAGAGCCGAGATCGTCATAGAGTCTTGTGTGTTCTCCAACTGTACTTTGATTTCTATCCTACCATGGCTCTACCGAGTCGTGCAAACAGGTGGCTTTTGGGTATAGTCCCGAGACACATGGAGACAGCGAGCGATAGGAGGGTTTCGTCTCTCCCGGTATTGGGAGTTGATGTTGTGCAATGTGCGATTGGCTCTGACTTGAAGTCCATGGCCAGGGCTGATGAGATTTACTGATAAGTGTTATCAGTAGTTTCTCGACCCATCATAGACCATATCGACATGACTTATTGAGTTATTAGGGCTCGACGATTCCATCCCTAGACTTGATATGCAGCATATCATACGAAGAGACTGAACTGTACGGTAAGTGTTGCGAATGGCTCGACGGGTGTTTTTGACGGGTTCGCTTGTTTTTCTTCTGATCGCTCAATACCCGAGTGGCCGTTACATTTAGCTGACTGCTTGCGGATTGTAGGTGTTTTGATATGATCATCACCTACTGCCGGCGTATTTACAAGTCTTAGAGTCCCACACAGGATTTTTCTAGTTCAGGCGAAATGTTGTGGTGTGCATATGAGATATGCGCAGTAGCTCGATTAAATACGGATATGTGATACCGTATTTTAATCGGACGTTCGATATTTGTCGGGTTGTATTTGATGTGACCGATTATTAAATCAAGTGTTGATTTAATATTATCTTTAAGCTCACCTTTAGTTAACCCTTTTTTCTTTTGGATGTATGCATGTATGTTCACACATACACATGATGATGTGCATGCACACATACACACATACATATGTGTCATAGTTGATGGTACAAAGGAGATGGCAATATAAGACTCACATGGTTACTAAATATCTAGATTTTTGTTAATGGATTAAAGGAAAAAGGAAATTATTATAATGACTCATTTTCTACACACTTCTTATTTGACCTTTGACTTTAACCATGGTTTAATTTCCTTTTGTTCTTTAACCCATCCAAATAATATCTAGATATTTAATCAACCATGGTTATATGTGAGAGTGTCTCATATTTAATATTTTCATTTTCATTTTTGAGAATAAGTTTTTCATTATTCACACAAAAGCTTTTGCCATCTTCACCTTCCTCCATTTCCAAGCTCTCTTGAGTTTTGTTTTGAGTGAGGAAATTAAAAAGAAAGGGTTTTTAAGTGAGTTTACAAACCACACCACATTCTACACTACCCTAGTCCTTTAGTGTATAGTGCTTGCTTCATTTTGTGAAGCTAAGAGCTTGCTCTAGGAATCTCCAGGTGGATCATCGTAGACTTTGAAGGAGTTCGAGTGGAGTCGTTCCAAACCTTGTGCAAAGTCGTAGGAGTCCTAAAGACCGAAGGAGTTGGCTACAAAGGTTGTATTTCCTTTTCCTTTAGTTTAGACTTCACAGAATGATGTTTTTACCCTAATTTCAAGTTACGATTCGTAGTTCGTTTGTAATAGCCCTCTTTAAAAAGAAATTTCACTACTTTATGATGTTGCAACCTTACTAGAGGTGCTAATACACACTTACATGGTATCAGAGCCTAGCTAGAGTTTTAGGGTAAGCCGGATGACGTTTAAAAACTCAATCGAACATGAAAAATGCGATTTTTACATGCTCACTGGAAATTTTTTAAAAGGTTGGAATTTTTGTAATTAAAAAAATGCAGAAAATAGAGCAGGGTTTTCTATGGATCCCCAAGAAAAACGAGCGCCTAACTCGACACAACGACCGCGGAACCACGGCCAAATAGGTGTATTTGCAGCGGTTCCACGGCGCCGTTGGTGATGCTCGGACTGTGCGCTCTTGCGTTGATCCGTAGGTACCATATATGCTCTCGGGGAATTTTTTTGATGCAGGTTCATGTGTTGAGATCTGTTACAATAGTGGGTATGTTGATGTGTTGATTGATATATTTTAACGTTGTCTATGCTTTTCAATTGTTGATGTGATATGATATATAGGATCGTCGTGATTGAATGGCCGGGAGTTTTATGTGAGACGAGAGTTTATTTTTCATTCATGTAAAATTCATTGTATATATTATTTTTTTTAGGGGCACATTCGGGTTGAGGATGATGTCTCCATTGATGTATATTTTACTTTTCCGCATTAGGATAGACCCAAGGATGGGAGCACGAGTGACCGGGTTCTGGAGTTCAGTGGGAGGCCATCTCGAGGAGTCGAGATCGGGTCTCCTAAACTCCAGAATTGGAAGGGTCACTTGCCGCTCTCGTAGGGGTCTAAGGGTATGGGCTTGGCTATTCATCACGACCGTGGAACCCGTATTTTCTATCGTAGGCTAAATAGAAAATACGGAGTTCCTAGTATATCCTATATTTTCATATATGTGTTTCTGCTGCTGATTATCTTGTGATGTGATTGCACAATATCTAAGACGAATGTGATATTGTTATATATGTGATATGTAATACTGCTTTTCGTTTCTTTCTGTAATGGCTTAGGAACTTAAATGATGGGAATACATTAATAAGATTAATGTAAAAAAAAAGAAACCTAAAGATGTTGTAGAATCGGATTTGAAACCCACTCGGCTCTTTTATGAAAAAGCAAGTTTCAAAAGATGCGGAGCTTAAACCACTCCTTTTCTAAAAATAATTTAGATTCTACAACGAAATCAAGTTCAAAGCGTTAAAGGTTTTCATAAAAACCATCCGCAGCCCTCCTTCATTTTAGAAAGCAGAGTACTTAGTATTCGTGCTACGTATGTTGATTATAGTCAAGGCGTAGTATGCGGTAGCTAAGTGATGTCTTCCTACAAAGAACATGATGCGATCAGTTAGGACATTCATGTGATTATGTTGATCATAGTCAAGGGTCATATGGGTGGGTCTAGTTAATCTCGAAATGACGGGTAGAACTTGACTAGTGCTTATGATATGTTGACCATAGCCAAGGTCATAAGCATCTAGGGGTAAAAACTATATCGGGAGTTTCAAGAGTTGAGATTTACAATGAGATTACATACCATCTATATGATATTTGGATCCCGATCCCACTGTGAGTAAGAGTTACTCCCGGAAGAATTTTTCACTGTACAATTAGCTGATCTAGTAGGTGTCTAGAAAGGTGTTAAATGGGGTTTGACCTCTGAGAAGACGAGGTTTATTTTAATTAGGTCCGTGCACAAGCACGGGGAACATCCCTCAAGTACCGACACTGGCCTGGCTGGCCGATTAGCGAAACTGTAGAATGTAATTAATCCTGGCTAGTTTTATTTTAAGGTTTGAAAGAAAATTTGATAAAAGCAGTGGGAGATATCGATTAGATAAGATAATAACTAATCTGATTTTTGCAAGACCATTTCGCTGAGTGTATTCTTTTCTCTCTCCTAATGGCAGATACCGATGACGGGACTTAAGCTTCTTTTAGAGAAAAACAAACTGACTGGACCAAATTATAAAGAATGGTTGAGAAACTTGAACATTGCACTCACATATGATAAAGTATCATATGTCCTCACTACCAAAGCCCCACCCGTTTCAGGACCTGAATCATTTGTTTCGGATAAGAAGATCCGAAAAACATGGGTAATTGATTGAAACACAGCCACGTGCCTCGCGCTTGCTTCTATGGACAGTATCCATCAGAAACAGCATGAGAAGATGGATATACAATCCATCATTCTTCATACAAAGGAGTTGTATGAAGTGCAATCTCGTACTTTACGCTATAACGCATCTCGAAAGCTGTTTCAGATGTGATTGGCCTCCGGTGCATCAGTAGGAGACCATGTTCTGAAGATGATTGGTCTTATAGAAGAACTTGAGGAACTGGGATGGGCTATGGATAATGAGCAATATACAGATATTATTCAACAGTCTCTCTCCCCCGCCTTTGCTCCGTTCATACTGAATTTCAATATGAACGATTTGGAGAAATCATTGCCTGAACTTCTCAATATGTTGAGAAATGCAGAGAGCATGCTTAAAACAGCGGAAACTCTCGCTCTGCTTTATGGGCCATCTTCCTCTTCATTCCCGAAAGCCAAGGCCAAGGGAATGAAGAAGAAGAATCCCACCAAGCCGAGAGGTGGAGTTGAAAAGGCGAAGGGGAAAGACGAATCTGGGACCGCGGGAAATGGGAAAGGAGAATATTTTTACTGCCATAAATCGGGACACTGGAAACGCAATTGTGCTTTGTACCTTGCAGATCTCAAGAAGAAGAAGCATGTTGATGCTTCCGCTTCAGGTGTGTTTGTAACTGAAAACTGTTTTTCATTAAACTCTACAACTTGGGTATTAGATACCGGTTTTGGTTCTCACATCTGTAATTGTATGCAGGGATTGAGAAACAGTAGAGTTTTGAAGACTGGGGACCACACTCTACGGGTTGGAAATGGTTCCAATGTACATGCTGTATCCGTATGAGAGTATCATCTGGGGTTGCTTTCAGGATGTATTTTGGTTTTGAACCCTTGTTATTTTGTACCTGGTATGCTATGTAATATAACATCCGTATCTTTGTTGGACAATGAAGGATATCATTTTGCGTTGCAAAATAATGTTATGAAGATTAACTTGAATCAACAGTTGATTAGGTATGGTACACTATGTAACGGAATTTACGTCCTAAACCAACACACAGTTTTTAATATACAACATACAAATAAACGAAAGATTTCAGAAATAAATGAATCTTTTCTTTGGCATTGTAGACTTGGTTATATTAATGAAACAAGACTAAACAAGCTACATAAAGATGGATATTTAAAACCTTTTGAATATAAATCTTATGCAACTTGCCAGTCTTGTATCAAAGGTAAAATGACCAAAACTCCGTTTATCGGACACGGAGAGAGAGCTATAGAACTCTTAAGCCTCATACATAGTGATGTATGCGGACCAATGTCTACACATGCTAGAGGCGGTTTTTCATACTTCATCACTTTTACTGATGATTTCTCAAGATTCGGACACGTGTTTTTATTGAAGCATAAATCCGAAGCATTCGAGAAATTCAAGGAGTACAAACTTGAAGTAGAAAAACAAACTGACTCGATTATCAAAAAACTTCGATCAGATCGAGGTGGAGAGTATTTAAGCACTGAGTTTTCAGACTTCTTAAAAGAGAATATGTTTCTCTCTCAGCTCACTCCTCCGTACACACCACAGCACAACGGTGTGGTAGAACGGAGGAATCGTACCCTATTAGATATGGTACGGTCCATGATGAGTGATGCTGAGTTACCATTTTCCTTTTGGGGACATGCATTAGAGACAACAATTTATCTATTGAACAAGGTTCCATCAAAGGCCGTGTCTACCACTCCATATGAGATATGGTATGGAAGAAGACCATCTCTTAAAAGAGTTAGGATTTGGGGTTGTCCGGCTTATGTCAAAAAGCAGAATCCGGATAAACTCGAGACACGATCGGTCATGCGTAAATTTATGATATATCCAAAACACTCGTTTGGATATCTATTCTACCACAAGGAGGAAAAAAAGGTGTTTGTTTCTTAACATGCCACATTTTTGGAAAATGAGATCTTTACAGACAATACTGATGGCAAAGTGGTAGAACTAGAAGAGGTTCTAGAGACACAAATTAATCAGGACGAATTGGTTGACACTGATGTTGCAGTAGAACTTCAAGAACCTCAGCCGCTCCGGAGATCTAGTAGAACTTCTCGCCTGCCGGAGAGATACTATGTGTTTCTCATTAATGGTGATAGAGAAAATTGCATCATGGATGATGATGACCCTACTAGTTTTCAGCAAGCTATCACAAGTGGTGACTCAGTGAAGTGGCTGGATGCCATGAGATCCGAAATGGAGTCCATGTACACCAACAAAGTATGGACTTTGGATGTTGCACCTCCTGGGATAAAACCCGTTGGGTGCAAATGGATTTTTAAGAGAAAAATTGGTGTAGATGGACAGGTAGAGACCTTTAAAGCAAGGCTTGTAGCGAAAGGTTTTTGTCAAAGACCAGGACTGGACTATGATGAAACTTTCTCTCAAGTAGCAATGCTTAAATCCATTCGGATCCTACTTGTTATTTCTGCTCACTACGACTATGAAATCTGGCAGATGGACGTTAAGACTGCATTTCTAAATGGTGATTTAAAAGAGTGCGTTTTTATGGATCAGCCAAAGGGCTTCATTGACAGTGGGAGCAGCGAAAAAGCGTGTAGGTTGCTTAAATCCATTTATGGATTAAAGCAGGCATCTCGGAGCTGGAACATCTGTTTTGATGATACAATCAAAGAGTTTGATTTTATCAAAAACATAGATGAACCATGCATTTATAAGAAGATTGTAGGGAGTACTGTCACTTTTCTCGTATTGTACGTAGATGACATTCTCTTGATAGGAAATGATATTCCTATGCTACAATCGGTCAAATTATTCTTATCACAAAGGTTCTCCATGAAGGACCTGGGTGATGCCTCGTACATTCTGGGCATAAGGATCTATAGAGATAGATCCAAGAGATTATTGGGATTGTCCCAATCAAACTATATTGATACCATCCTAAAAAGGTTTAGTATGGAAGATTCAAAGCGTGGTGCCTTGCCCGCTTGCCATGGAATCACTCTCTCTAAGGACTTCTGTCCGAAGAATGATGCAGAGAGAGCTCGCATGAGCATTATACCTTACGCTTCAGCCGTAGGATCTATAATGTATGCGATGATATGTATTCGCCCTGATGTAGCTTATGCACTCGCTGTAGTAAGCAGGTATCAATCCAACCCAGGGGAGCAACACTGGATAGCCGTGAAGAACATTCTTAAGTACTTATGAAGGACTAAACAATTGTTCTTGGTGTATGGTAATGGGGATCTCCAAATGGAGGCCTTTATCGATTCTAGCATCCAAAGTAATAAGGATGACAGTAAATCTATCTCAGGGTTCATATTTACCCTCAATGGAGGGGCGGTATGTTGAAAGAGTTCCAAACAGGATACCGTTGCAGACTCCATGATGGAAGCTGAGTATATTGCTGCAAATGATGCTGCCAAGGAAGCCGTCTAGATGAGGAAGTTCGTTGCGGAGCTAGGAGTAGTTCCAACCATTATTAATCCAATACCATTGTATTGTGATAATAATGGAGCTATGGCGTTGGCCAAAGAACCCAGATCCCATCAAAAGTCCAGACACATCCTCAGGCGATATCATTTGATCCGAGAGATAGTTAATCACCACGAGATCGAGATTCGGAGAGTAGACACAAAGGATAACACCGCGGATCCACTCACCAAGGCACTTCCACAGCCGCAACATGAGCGGCTTTTTGAGATGTTGGGTATGAGATACGCCAATAATTGTCCTTAGTGCAAGTGGGAGATTATTGGATATATGTATGCCCTAGAGGCCATTATATGTATAGTGGATGCTTGGACATATATATATGTATATTTTGTTATATGACTTTCTTGCTCGACAAGATAGTATGCTATCTGGTTTTATTTTATCTGACATGTATGCCTGATATTGTTCATTTGATACATGTTGATAAAGCCCTAAGGATATTTGCTTGACTTCCATGGCTATGATGGAGATCATACTAGTGGGGCATGTGTAGTCTATAAGCATATCCTTAAAATGTTCCTAGTCGTAGGTATATCGAGATAGAGCATCGATATTCCAGAGTAGACTAACGTATACGTTTCTTGACCCATATGATGGGCAATGGATGATCCCATATCCATTGGTGTTGTGACATCGAAGATTGTATACGGGTGCTCAGTGGAGACTGGGTACACTGAACAGACTCATAGAGAATTCCTATATGGTATTATATCTATCATCAGATAGCAGTTCTCTGGTGACACTGGTACAGGTTAGTCTGTAGACCCCAGATCGTCATAGAGTCTTGTGTGTTCTCCAATTGTACTTTGATTTCCACCCTACCACGGTTCTACTGAGTCATGAAAACAGGTGGCTTTTGGGTATAGTCCCGAGACACATGATGACAGTGAGCGATATGAGGGGTTTCGTCTCTCCCGGTATTGGGAGTTGATGTTGTGCAATGTGCGATTAGCTCTGACTTGAAGTCCCTGGCCAGGGCTGATGAGATTTTCTGATAAGTGTTATCAGTAGTTTCTCGACCCGTCATAGACCATATCGACATGACTTATTGAGTTATTAGGACTCGACGATTCCATCCCTAGACTTGATATGCAGCATATCAGACGAAGAGACCGGACTGTACGGTAAGTGTTGCCAATAGATCGACGGGAGTTTTTGACGAGTTCGCTTGTTTTTCTTCTGATCGCTCAATACCCGGGTGTCCGTTACGTTTAGCTGACCGCTTGCGGCTTGTAGGTGTTTTGATATGATCATCACCTACTGCCGGCATATTTACGAGTCTTAGAGTCCCACACAGGATTTTTCTAGTTCAGGCGAAATGTTGTGGTGTGCATATGAGATATGCGCAGGAGCTCGATTAAATATGGATATGTGATACCATATTTTAATCGGACGTTCGATATTTGTCTGGTCGCATTTGATGTGACCGATTTATTAAATCAAGTGTTGATTTAATATTATCTTTACGCTCACTTCAAATTAACCCTTTTTCTTTTGGATGTATTCATGTATGTTCACACATACACATAATGATGTGCATACACACATACACACAAACATATGTGTCATGGTTGATGATACAAAGGAGATGGCAATATAAGACTCACATGGTTACTAAATATCTTGATTTTTGTTAATGGATTAAATGAAAAAGGAAATTAATATAATGACTCATTTTCTACACACTTCTTATTTGACCATTGACTTTAACCATGGTTTAATTTCCTTTTGTTCTTTAACCCATCCAAATAATATCTAGATATTTAACCAACCATGGTTATATGTGAGAGTGTCTCATATATAATATTTTCATTTTCATTTTTGAGTATAAGTTTTTCATTATTCACACAAAAGCTTTTGCCACCTTCACCTTCCTCCATTTCCAGGCTTCTTGAGTTTTGTTTTGAGTGAGAAAATTAAAAAGAAAAGGTTTTTAAGTAAGTTTATAAACAACACCACCATTCTACACAATCCTAGCCCTTTAGTGTAGAGTGCTTGCTTCATTTTGTGAAGCTAAGAGCTTCCTCTAGGAATCTCCCGGTGGATCATCGTAGACTACGAAGGACCTCGAGCGGAGTTGTTCCAAACCTTGTGCAAAGCCGTAGGAGTCCTAAAGACCGAAGGAGTTGGCTACAAAGGTTGTATTTCCTTTTCCTTTAGTTTAGACTTCACATAATGATGTTTTTACCCTAATTTCTAGTTACGATTCGTAGTTCGTTTGTAATAGCCCTCTTAAAAAGAAAGTTCACTAGTTTATGATGTTGCAACCTTACTAGAGGCGCTACTACCAACTTATACAACTTGCATATTTTTAAAAAGGATAATAAGTTTATAAATCCTTGCGGTTTTCCCCAAAATCCAGAAATCTCATAAATACTGAATACTCAAGAAGAAATCACAATGTGTGAGCGTATCGATGATGATGGATGTCTATAATATGATAGTATATACTATGCAAGGTACGAACAGAAATGTAACATTTCAAAATAATAAAATATTATTTTTGGGAAATTTTATAATTTAATATTATTTAATGAATATTTTAATATTTCGGTATAATTAAATACCGATAAATGGGAAAAATTATGGAAAATTCTAAAATAGGGTATTTTATGGAATTATGCCAATTTTAAGTTTTTTTGATTAGTTTGACACTAATTTAGTGCTAATCGCGATTAAAAATCGCTAATCGGTTTTTTAGTATTTTTGTGCAAAACATGCACATATCATTTTTCTTTACACTTGTGCATTTCTACCATGTTGTTTTGGGGTTATTATTTGAGTGAGAAGGAATTTGGAGAAAACCGGAAGAAAATAAATGAAAATGGAAAAGGTTTTAAAATGAGGTATGGGTGAGAGAGAGAAAGGGTTACCTTTGACTAAGACTTAGCATTTTCCCTTCATTCTTCTATCATTCTCTCTCCCTCTCCCTCTTGTTGCTGCTGCTGCTGCTCCTCCTCACTTCCTCCTCTCATCAAACCCTCAAATCACCATGAATATCATCTCAAAACCCCACTCCCATTTCATTAAAAAGGTGCACAAGCTCTCAAGCAACCCTATGGACCAAGAAAGTTTGTGTTTTGGTGCTGTTGGAGGATTCATGAGTCTCAACTAAGGTAATTCCTTCACAAATTTTGTAGCATTTCAAGTGATTTAGCCTCATTTCAAGTTTAATGTCGTTTTGACGGAGTTTTGTGCACTTTGGACAAACCCTAGAGAGGGTTAGGGTAAATTTGAGTGGTGGCTATGCAATTGGACTTTAATGGTGACCTTGACCCCTTATTGTCTAAAACCCTGACCTAACAAAACCTAAAACCTTAAAATACGGAATTACGGTACTTTCATGTCGGTTTGTGAGGTATTAGTGTGCAGGGAGATCTGGAATAGACTAGGATTTTTACTGGAAAAATAAATAAGTCCAGGGACCCAATTGAGAACCTAGGAACCCCCTGTAGAAATATGGGCCCCATAGGATCATGTAAAGCTGGCCTGGCCAGATTTTTCCTTTAGGGGGCTCGGCCACTTGGTGTGGGGTAAGGTCCAGGTTTCTCCTGTAGGTCACATTTACCCTATATATCACCCTAGTGTTGTTTTGGAACCTTGGTTTCACCTGAGACGAAATCTGGGAACACTTTTATAAGTTGCTGCTTTGAATTTGGTTATGGTTTTCCGTATTTTGATTTCCACATTTTGATATTTGTGCGTTATCACGATTGCGTGACGTTTGTACGTCTATATAGAGTGATTTCTGGTTATTTTGCGAAGGCTAACCATAGGTTCTAACCTATAGGCCTTTTAACGTATCGTGTTTGTTTTCGCGTGTCATTTTAGTTTCGATTTGGTTTTAATACGATACGATACGTGTGATATGTAGGTACCCCCACGGTGATCCGAGGTGATGAAGATGATGGTGGCAATATCGACACCGACACGCAAGATATAAGGTGAGTAAATTATATCTAAGGGGGAAGTCGGGTGGATGGCGTATAGCACCCCCGCAGTTCGATGTCTAGTATACTATATACTATATACTATATATATATGATAGCTTATTGCGTGACATGGAGATCATAGATGTATTAGGTGTACTATGGATATTTAGGGTTAGAAGTAAACTAGTGTATTTTCCTAGTGGCGAACCCTAGCATAGGTTACACCCCCCCCACTCACACATGCTTATTGCTATACTTATATCGTGATGATGAGGATAGTGTATGATACAGGAGATGAGTCGATGAGTTTAGGCATGGTGCCCTAAGGTCAGCGATATGATGTGATGTGATTCGTATTTGGGATACGATACGAGATTTTAGCGGGCCTTTAGACGTGTGTTTTACACACGCGCTTATATTTGTTTAGATGGTATCGATTGTACTAGACTTAAATAATTACCCCAGATCATGAGAGATGATGATAAGGATACCAGATAGATGTGATATTGACCCGTACCCAGCTATTGGGATGCCGTATGACGATTCACCGTACGAGCTTTATATTGATGATAGATCCGCACTCATGACTCGAGGACGTCCGATGATATACTGTATCGTACGCGATACTATTGAGGTGGGATCACCGACTACCATATATATATATATATATCGACTCAGATTTAGGTGGTTTCCATACCCTCCCGATTGACTTGATAGTTAGATGTAGATCACTTAGTAGACATCAGACTAGACCCGAGTCATACCTATTTCAAAACTAACGAATCGGGAGTATTTCAAAGATAGGAAAAAGGGACTTTACGGATATTTTCAAAAGACGCATCTTTTCTTAAAACACCGTAGCCCTTATTTTACCAAAAACCCCGATTCGTCTTATTTTAAATGGCAGAGCTGCATGATATATTTATTGAGGTAGATTCTTCACTGTTATGTTGATTATTCGATTCCGCATTTTCATGCTATTTGCATTGCATTGCTTGTGTTTGTTGCTATATTACAATCATGCTGTTAGGACACCAGCACCATTATCGATGATACATATGTTCCACTTACACTGCTCGCCGGCTCACACACTTCATCATCGATAATTGCCATGTCACTACACTGTAGTACTGTTGCATTTAGGACATGACCCTTGCATGGCATACTTGTGTACTTATATACTGTGTATTCCTATTGTACACCCATACGTGCATGCATACGTATTTGCACATACATTGATGATTCTGGCTTGATTAGAGATTTGGGAACCGCAAGATACCTTTTAAAGCTGATTCATTTTAAAGAAGCGGTCTTCCCTAAATATGTGCATATTACTATTCTGTGTTGCATGACATACTGATATGCTTACATTTCTTTTACATGTCGCATACATCATGCTTTCTGATTATACGCATTGAGATATGTTGTTTCCATGATATTTCTGGATTTGGGAACCATGGGTATTTCAAAAGAGAATATGTAATTATTTTAAAAACCCGGTTACCCTTGATATAATATTTCAGTGCGTCCACCATGTGTTTTCTCGGTGCTGAGAGCGACATGTGAAACTCGATTCGAGGAGGCAGATGAGGCCGATTGCGGGTATATGGTGGACCCGGTATGGTTCCTCGGGGCAAGAAATGTTTTTCGTGGAGCAGACGATGAGCCTGGCAGGGCGTCGAGTACCTACCGGTGATTGGTTGGACCTGGCGGTTATCCGGAGTATACTTACCAGAGTCGATAGATGGATATGGGATGACCGTATTGCTGGGGCCGAGGGACGATTCCGCAGACGGAGCCCGATATATGAGGATTTACGTGCCGATGATGGGCACGGTTTTCATGATGTTTTCGAATGTCGATGCTAGATGCTCAGGTTCCATGATTCGATATGTCGCGAGCGACACATGTTGATTTACATCCTCATATTTCCATGCATATGCTTTATGAAATTTACAATGCATGATGGTTTTTGTCATTGGGTGACACGTGGACGGGATCCACATACATATATTGACATTGATGACATTGATCACATGGTTGGATGATATCAACTTTTCTTAGACTTCATGATATAGTCGACATTGATCATACCTCATATTTATGATATGTTATTACCTGAGGCACTGGCACGAGCACTTAGCACAATATACATGTATAAAGGTTACATTGCCACTTTAGTATCCTTCAGAATTATTCATATTGAGGTTTATATATATCTGATCGTATTGACCTAGGATGGGTCATACATTCGATCTCTGCTTGTAGATATTTTCTAATCACGAGTTGGCAACTCACCCCCGTTGTGCCTAAGTTTCTTGCAGGTTTTGCCGTACAGGTTTTCATTGCGGCTTTTCTGGCACATTGCTTCCCTTTCGGGTGACTTGCTTTGGTAGGTGGGTTCTTTTGCATCAGAACTACCATTGTACGTGTATTATTCAGTTGTATCTAGTAATTCCATCAACCAAAACTTGTATATTGTTTCAGACTTAGAAAACCAGTTATGTATTATTTCGACCTTAGAGTCGCGCGTTGTAGTATTATGGTTTTCATATTGATTTTGAGTTTCTTTTGAGTTTTGATCCTCGCCCTTTGGCGTTGTATATTATATTACTTGCGTGGTTGTGACCGTCGATTGACGAAGAGCTAGCTCCCGCTTGGGGATGTCTTTTATCATGGCATATATATTATTCTTGTTGTACCCCGTTCGGTGCCAATATTTACAAGGAAACTCTGCCGAAATTTTTAGAAAAGATATGGAGGATTTAAAATGCATATTCGGCTTACCTATTTAAAACCATTGTTTTAAAAACCTGTTTTCTTCACTTCTTAAAAACTAGTTTCTTATTTACTCCTTAAAATGGTTTTAGAATTCTGGGCTTTTGGCTTATTTGAATTAAATGGGGTCCTATAGACTTCATATGATTCAAGTGCCAGTCACGGGCTATTTCGGGTCATGACAAAATTGGTATCAATGCGCTAGGTTAACCTTGGTTCGAGTCTAAGTTTGAGTATGCGGAGCCTAGAGCGTTTATATATATACGGAACTTAGGCTTGACCTTACGGAACTTAGACTTAGTTGAGAGGGTATTATACCCGAACTTTCGTCTCGTAGGATGACTGTAGCGTCTTGAAAAGTCGTTTTGGTGTTTTCCTGAAAATCGGTGAAAATTCGGTATTTTTCCGAAAATCGTCTTTCTCGTTATTTTGCAGTTTAGGGCTAATTATACCTAAAATGGATAGGCAATTGCTTGTTTTTAGTAGCTAATGAGTTAATTATGAAATTCTGGTCGTTTAAAAATTTTCCCTAATTTTTTAATTTTTTTAATATTATTTTAAGCCGGTAAGAAAATACATTAATTTAGCGATAAATACAAATTTTTCCGGGCTAATTTTAATCTTTAAAATTATGTTAATTAAAATCTAGTTGTAACATAAATTTTTAGTATTTTACTTTGATTTTTAACAAATTTTTATGATAGGAAACGAATTTATTGAATTTTAAGCTAAAACTTGCAATTTTTGACTTGTAGGGGGTCTTTTTGCATAAAATTTCTTTTGTAAAACCCCTCTCTCTCTTCCCTCAGCCCTAGGACAGCCCCACCTTGATCAGGTCCAGAAATTTCTGGCCTCACCTTGTGTTTCTTTCATGTGTTGAATTAGTTGGTTTATGAATTTATTTTAAATATAGTTTGATGAAGTATGGTGCATTGACTTTTGGGAGAGTTGACTCATGACTTTTCCAACACACCCACACCCTCCCCTTACCTCTCCTCTGGCCGAAACCTGCTCTCCCTCCATTTCATCTCTTTTCTTTTCATGTTCTTCAAAATTCTTCATGTTTAATTCAACAAAATTGCAATTTAAAGCTTGCAAATTAAACCCATCCTTCATCTTTCTTTTCCTTCACCTCCCTAGCTTGGATCTTGATGCTTGAGGCCATCATTTGGAGCAAATTTATTCTTGCTAGATCTCTAATTGAGGTATAATTTTGACCCATTTAGATACTTATGGTTTGATTCCTTGAATGAAATTGTTTTAGTGTTAAATTTCATTGCTAATTTCTAATCTTGTCTTTTTAAAGTGAATGGTTTGAATTGAATTAGGGTTTAGAAACCATTATTTAGTTGATTAAATCTAATTTGTTATCTAGTTGTTTTGCTAACCTAATCTAGGAGGTTAACTTGCTAATTGGGTTATAAATTAGTGTTAATTTAAGGTTTTTCATATATAGTTTGGATTAAGATTTGCTAGGTTATAAATTCAAGTAATGGTTGATTATGGAAAATAGGTTTTCAATCATTGCTAATGTGTTGTAATTATAGTGTTTGTAGATTGCTTGTAGTGGGGTTGGTTGTTCAAGCTTGATAGTAGTCTTTGTAGCAAATCGGCGATGTTGCACCGATTTTTGGAATGTAACTGCTTACTAGTTTTGTTATAAAATTATGTGATGGATTATTTTCGACATCTTGATGATTGTGTTGGCTTATCCTATGACGTTTAGGATGCGTGTGTGCGGATTTTTGAGTAGTCGGGTTTTAGTTTTGCCGGGCGACCAAATCGGCGATTTTTGGCAGTTTTTGCGATTTTCGCGTATGTTCCGCGCACCCTGCGCACGTTGTACCTAGCTAATGAACATTAGTAGTTTCGTTTGGGTTTTGCGTCGTTCTTGATATGTAACCTTATGTTTGGTATTGATGTAAATTCCATGTTCGGTCGCGGAGACGTCAGACGCGGCGCGAAAGGGGAAAGCGGTGATTGGACACAGCTAGCCAGGGATTCCGGTGAGTAGATGTAACATCTACGGGGGACTATCGTTGGATGGCGCAAGCTGCCCGATAGTTTTAGTAACTTAAAAGATTCTTAGTAATGTTAGTAATTAGGGGTGTAATACTTGTATGATTATTTGCTACATTCATGCCCTATATTGACATACCTATACGAAACCATTCTATAGGACACCTGCACCATTGCCAGGGTTTTTATATGCAGCACGAGCACTATTCATGCTTGCACACACACCCTGGTAATTGCCATGCCACCACACTAGATAACCTTTAAATTGAAACCTTTTATTAATTGATATTTAAACTTGTGCTATTGCCTTTAATTCCTTAAAATGAAATCGTAGGATTGCTATTCATGTGCATGTACCTCATCATATTATTTGTTCATGCCTAGTCTATTAATCATACATCGTAGCTTAATTATTGATAGCATATGCATTCATCAGCATTGACATATACACTTATGAGGATTTCTTGAGATTTTATGATATTTCTGGATTTCGGGGGAAAGCCGCAAAATTTCTAAACTTATTATATTTTTTTAAAATATGTAAATTGCGGTTTTCTAGTGATGTAAGTGTCGTCCACCATGAGTTTGCTGTGGTTTTCGAGATCCGTGTCGAGGAGTGGAGGAACCGTCATGGGTACATGGTGGGCCCGGTAAGGTACCCCGGGGCAAGAGGAATGTGGTGTTGACGTTGAGCCTGGCAGGGGACGGATTACCTACCGGTGACTTCATTGGGCACGGCGGATATCCAGAGGATACCGACCGGGGCCGCGAGAGGATGAGATATTGATATTGAGATGGGTCAGCCGGATGGCTGAGGCCAGAGACACTATGACATGGATTTATGAGATTTGAGACAGCTTTTAGGTGTCGTTGCTGGACACCGGTTCTCGTCGATTTCTTGAGTATTATGCTGGCATTCTAAAAGAGTTTCAAAAACAAAAAGAGATAAAATGTTTCTTATATATACCTATTGAGACCTCAGATATTCATGTTGCATACATATTAGTACACTGATGTTGTATACACACCTGCTTGTGCATCCAGTCATACCGGTATTTTAGATGCTAGGAAGCTTGTGTGCATGCATACGATAGCCTTTGTAGATGTTATTTATTACTCACGAGTTGGCAACTCACCCCCGTTGTGCCACAGTCTTTTGCAGGTCCGCTCCGTCAGTTCAGTAGCGGCGGGCGCACTTGTTCTTTTGCCTCCTTTGCCTGGACTCGAGGTTTTGCTCTTAGGTGGGTTATATTACTATTTTGTACCACCTTGTATATTCTTTGTATCTAGTACACTCCATCTACTGTATCTACCAGCATTATTGTATATTGACCTAGAGATGAGACTGTGAGATTTCTGTATTTTGGGGTCGAGCTCACTTGAGTCGACATGCTGTTTTTCTTATGCTTCATTATGATTATTTTGCTTGTTGTCATTTTATATTGCGTGGGATTTGTGACCGCCTTATGGCGAAGAGCTAGCTCCCGCTTGGGGATGCCCTATTTTGTTGGATTCATATATATTTTTGTTGTACCCATTTTGGGGGCCAGTATTTACAAAGGAGACTCTGCCGAAATTTTCGGAAAAATTGGTACTGTTTTTAAAAGAGGTTTTACATGACTTATTTGATAAACTCGCTTTCAATTGATTGGGTTCTCTTCACTCTTTTGCTTAATTGGTTTTGTTTTCTGGGCTTTGGCTTACTTACTTAACGGACGTCTTTAGACGTTTCGTAAACTTAAGTGCCAGTCACTTTCCGTACCCTGCGGGTCGTGACAAAGTTGGTATCAGAGCGATAGGTTTTACCTTTTTGAGTGTAGGATGACCCTTGGTAGATGGAGTAAGTGACTTAAGCAGGGTAACGTAGCGTGCGTATGTCCGCGGCATACTTGCGATACGGTACTCCGCCTAAGTGACTTTAGGATACTTGCTTGAAATTCCTTCTTCAATTCCGTGTATCCTATGATTCTATTGCACTGTTCTTACTATCCGTTTTCCTGTAACAGCCACTATGCCGCCGAAGGCTACGAGGGCACAGAGGGCTGCCGCCAGAGACGAGATTCGAGCTGGCTCGTCCGAGACTAGGACTGAGCAGGGTGGTATGCCTACGCCGCAGGGACAGACCGATCCACCTTCCCCAGGCCGTATGGATAGGCTCGAGACCGGTATAGAGGAGTTGCGACAGATGATGGGAGGCATGCAGGAGCTACGTCAGATGGTAGGATCCCTAGTTGCAGCCAGTCGTACACCGAGGCCGGATGACGTACCTACTACATCACAGACGACCATGATACCTGCTCCTACTACTACCACCGTGACCATCCCGGTTTCACTACAGGATTTCATGAGGCTGAGACCTCCAGTATTCACCGGCACCGAGGCAGCGGAGGACCCACAGACGTTCCTTGACAGTTTAGCCAGGATCTGCCGTTTGCTGAGATGTTCGGATGATCGATGGGTAGAGCTTGTGAGTTTCCGACTAGAGGGTCTCGCGCAGACATGGTGGGAGTCAGTCTTGAGAGGTCGAGCTGCAGGTCTACCGCCTATGACTTGGGTCGAGTTTACAGCGGTCTTTCTAGCCCGTTTCCTTCCAGAGAGCGTTCGTGACGCCAGAGCTCGTAGCTTCGAGGCCTTAGTCAAGACACCTGGGATGACGGTGTCTGAGTATGACATCCAGTTTACACAGTTATCCCGATATGCTCAGTATTTGGTGGATACCGAGGAGAAGATGGTGAAGAGGTTCGTACAGGGACTTGATGCCCAGCTATATCTTGCCATTGGCGCCCAGCACTACGACACTTATTCAGCTGCTATGGATACGGCATTGCGGATGGAGGCACGCATATCACAGACTTCGACCGTTTCTGGGCCGAAGAGGATTCGCACCGATGTACCGTCTCAGAGGCAGCGCGCCAGATTCTTCCCGAGAGATAGGCCTGGCAGAGGATTTGGGCGGGGACAGTTATATGGTTCTTATCCCCAGGGGCAGCAGCCGTCGCCAGGGTGTTTTGGGTGCGGGAGTCTGCACCATCTTGTCAGAGACTGTCCGGCGAGACGACAGGGAGCAGCGACAGTTCCGCATGTGACCCTACCACCATCACCACCCCCTCCTCAGAGAGCCCTACTTCCTACCACCGGTGATGCTCCACACCAGTTAGGTGCACCCAGAGGCCGTGGACGCGGCGGTCCTGTTCAGAGAGGACGAGGAGGCAGAGGCCGAGGTCGAGGTCAGCCCGCTATCGGTGGAGGACAGGCCCGAGTTTTTGCTTTGACCCCGCAGGATGCGCAGGCATCCAATGCCGTTGTGACAGGTACCTTGCCAGTTTGTTCTTTCGACGCACGGGTATTATTCGACCCAGGTTCCATACATTCGTACGTCTCTACACACTTTGCACCGATGTTGGGCCGTGAGTCGTCGTCGTTAGATCATCCGCTTGTTGTTGTTACTCCGGTAGGCGAGTCGTTTGTCGCTCGGTTTGTATTTCGTTTGTGTTCCGTTCGTATCGGGGAGAGGGATTCATCAGTTGATTTGATTCTCCTCGATATGTTGGACTTTGATGTGCTTCTGGGCATGGATTGGCTAGCCACTTGTTATGCTTCGGTGGACTGCCGTGAGAAGGCAGTCATATTTAGCTTTCCGAGAGAGCCAGTCCTTGTTATTCGGGGAGACCGCAGTGTCCCCCTTCCCAGCTTAATTTCGTCTCTTCGCGCTGGTCAGCTCTTGCGGAAGGGATGTCAGGGATTCTTAGCGTTTATTTGTGATACTCGAGCTGCAGAGGTTCCGTTGGATCGGGTCCCGGTTGTTTCTGAGTTCCCTGATGTTTTCCCTGATGAGCTACCTGGGCTACCGCCTGAGCGCGAGGTTGAGTTCTGCATTGATTTGATTCCCGGCTCGGGGCCTATTTCTATACCGCCTTATCGGATGGCCCCGGCAGAGCTTCGAGAGCTGAAGGATCAGTTGCAGGATTTGTTAGATAAGGGACTTATTCGACCGAGTGTTTCTCCGTGGGGTGCTCCAGTCCTGTTTGTCAAGAAGAAGGATGGAAGTTTGCGCTTATGTATCGACTACCGCCAGCTGAACAAAGTTACCGTTCGGAACAGGTATCCGTTGCCGCGCATTGATGATTTGTTCGACCAGCTTCAGGGTGCGGGGTATTTTTCGAGGATCGTCTTGCGATCAGGATACCATCAGCTGCGAGTCCGACAGGAGGATATACC
Organism: Agapanthus africanus; assembly: GCA_030015575.1. Taxonomy (NCBI): domain Eukaryota; kingdom Viridiplantae; phylum Streptophyta; class Magnoliopsida; order Asparagales; family Amaryllidaceae; genus Agapanthus; species Agapanthus africanus. Next base: position 308,870,845 of record CM057337.1, read on the forward strand.
GAGGACAGCCTTCCGTACGCGCTACGGCCACTACGAGTTTTTGGTGATGTCGTTCGGACTCACCAACGCCCCAGCAGCATTCATGGATTTGATGAACCGTACGTTCAGGCCGTATCTTGACTTGTTCATCATCGTGTTTATCGACGATATCTTGGTGTACTCCCGGAGCAGAGAGGAGCACGAGCAGCACTTGCGGATTACGTTACAGACTCTGAGGGAGCGCCAGCTGTTCGCAAAGTTCTCCAAGTGTGCATTCTGGTTGGACAGCGTCGGATTCTTGGGTCACGTGGTTACGAGAGACGGCATTTGTGTGGACCCGAAGAAGATTGAGGCTGTTCAGCAGTGGCCCTGACCTACATCGGTTACTGAGATCCATAGTTTTCTAGGCCTGGCAGGCTACTACAGGCGTTTTGTTCAGGACTTCTCCCGTATAGCTGCACCGTTGACCGGTTTGACCCGGAAGGGAGTTCCTTTCGTCTGGACAGAGGAGTGCGAGCGCAGTTTTCAGCAGCTACGGACTTGTTTGACTACGGCACCGGTATTATCCTTGCCTTCGGGATCAGGCGGATTCGTGGTCTACTGTGATGCTTCGCGAGTGGGATTAGGATGCGTATTGATGCAGCATGGCCGGGTGATCGCTTATGCTTCTCGGCAGTTGAAGAAGCATGAACAGAACTACCCCACTCATGATTTGGAGATGGCTGCAGTGGTCTTTGCACTGAAGATTTGGCGACATTACCTATACGGCGAGTCGTGTCAGATATTCACCGATCATAAGAGCTTAAAGTACATATTTCAGCAGCGAGACCTGAACCTCAGACAGCGTCGTTGGATGGAGTTGGTGAAAGACTACGACTGCGAGATCTTATATCACCCAGGCAAGGCGAATGTGGTGGCAGATGCGTTGAGTAGGAGGCCCAGGGGTAGTCTATCCTTTTTGCGCGCAGTGCAGAGGCAGTCGTCAGCAGATTGGTAGATGTTATGCGACAGCCGAGTTGAGTTCGAGTTCACTCAGACAGGGGGACAGCTCGGGCATGTTCGTGCACGCCCACAGTTGCTTGACCGTATATATGAGGCACAGCGCAGTGACGACCGTTGCTCAGAGATCATGGCACAGATGGGACAGGGCAGATTTTCCGAGTTCGTGATTGACGATCAGGGGATTTTACGATATGGATCTAGACTGTGCGTACTAGATGCTGATGGATTGCGGCACGACATTCTTGAGGAGGCACACCGATCAGTGTATAGTGTCCACCCCGGTTCCACCAAGATGTACCATGATATGAGAGAGACCTACTGGTGGGACGGGATGAAGAGGGACATTGCGGAGTTCGTTTCGAGATGCCTGACTTGTCAGCAAGTCAAGGCCGAGCACCAGAGGCCCGCAGGAGAGCTACAGCCGTTACCCATTCCAGAGTGGAAATGGGAGCAGATTTCGATGGATTTCGTTGTGGGTCTACCCAGGACCAGTCGAGGGTACGACTCCATCTGGGTGATCGTGGATAGATTGACGAAAGCGGCTCACTTCCTACCAGTGAAGACCACTTTCAGCTTCGCTCAGTATGCTCAGCTCTATATTGACGAGATCGTGCGACTACATGGCGTACCAACTTGTATCGTGTCAGATCAAGGCACTCAGTTCACCAGCCGACTTTGGCAGAGACTTCAGGAGGCTTTGGGCACTCGTTTGAGCTTCAGCACAGCTTTTCATCCGCAGACAGACGGACAGTCAGAGCGGACCATTCAGACTCTCGAGGTCATGCTCAGAGCGTGCGTTTTAGACTTTGGTGGTAGCTGGGATCGTCATTTACCTCTAGTGGAGTTCTCCTACAACAACAGCTTCCAGGATACTATTCAGATGGCACCTTTCGAGGCATTGTATGGGAGGAGATGCAGATCGCCCGTTTGTTGGACAGAGCTCAGCGAGAGCAGTATTTTGGGGCCGCAACTTGTTGAGGAGACGACAGCGAAGATACAGTTGATTCGAGACTGGATGAGGGCAGCTCAGAGCAGACAGAAATCCTATGCAGACAGGCGCCGTCGCAGATTAGAGTTCGCAGTTGGCGACCATGTTTTTCTGAAAGTCTCTCCGATGAAGGGCGTGATGCGTTTTGGGCAAAAGGGGAAGCTTAGCCCTAGATTCGTAGGTCCCTTCGAGATCCTCGAGCGTGTCGGCGCAGTTGCATATCGTTTGGCTCTTCCACCCAGCTTTCCCGATGTTCACCCCGTCTTCCATGTTTCGATGCTCCGCAAGTACCTTCACGACCCTTCGCATGCGATTCAGCACCCGACAGTCCAGCTAGAGCGCGAACTTTCTTTTGCAGAGCAGCCGGTGGCCATCCTGGATCGGCAGGTGAAGAAGTTGAGGTCGAAGATTATACCAACCGTCAAGGTCCTTTGGCGTAGCCCGAGCAGCGAAGAGGTTACCTGGGAGACCGAGGGCGAGATGAGGAAGAAATATCCCCATCTCTTCGAAGGTATGCGTAGTTATATTTTTAAATTCGGAGACCGAATTTCTTTAAGGGGGGAAGATTGTAGCGTCTTGAAAAGTCGTTTTGGTGTTTTCCTGAAAATCGGTGAAAATTCGGTATTTTTCCGAAAACCGTCTTTCTCGTTATTTTGCAGTTTAGGGCTAATTATACCTAAAATGGATAGGTAATTGCTTGTTTTTAGTAGCTAATGAGTTAATTATGAAATTGTGGTCGTTTAAAAATTTTCCCTAATTTTTCAATTTTTTTAATATTATTTTATGCCGGTAAGAAAATACATTAATTTAGCGATAAATACAAATTTTTCCGGGCTAATTTTAATCTTTAAAATTATGTTAATTAAAATCTAGTTGTAACATAAATTTTTAGTATTTTACTTTGATTTTTAACAAATTTTTATGATAGGAAACGAATTTATTGAATTTTAAGCTAAAACTTGCAATTTTTGACTTGTAGGGGGTCTTTTTGCATAAAATTTCTTTTGTAAAACCCCTCTCTCTCTTCCCTCAGCCCTAGGATAGCCCCACCTTGATCAGGTCCAGAAATTTCTGGCCTCACCTTGTGTTTCTTTCATGTGTTGAATTAGTTGGTTTATGAATTTATTTTAAATATAGTTTGATGAAGTATGGTGCATTGACTTTTGGGTGAGTTGACTCATGACTTTTCCAACACACCCACACCCTCCCCTTACCTCTCCTCTGGCCGAAACCTGCTCTCCCTCCATTTCATCCCTTTTCTTTTCATGTTCTTCAAAATTCTTCAGGTTTAATTCAACAAAATTGCAATTTAAAGCTTACAAATTAAACCCATCCTTCATCTTTCTTTTCCTTCACCTCCCTAGCTTGGATCTAGATGCTTGAGGCCATCATTTGGAGCAAATTTATTCTTGCTAGATCTCTAATTGAGGTATAATTTTGACCCATTTAGATACTTATGGTTTGATTCCTTGAATGAAATTGTTTTAGTGTTAAATTTCATTGCTAATTTCTAATCTTGTCTTTTTAAAGTGAATGGTTTGAATTGGATTAGGGTTTAGAAACCATTATTTAGTTGATTAAATCTAATTTGTTATCTAGTTGTTTTGCTAACCTAATCTAGGAGGTTAACTTGCTAATTGGGTTATAAATTAGTGTTAATTTAAGATTTTTCATATATAGTTTGGATTAAGATTTGCTAGGTTATAAATTCAAGTAATGGTTGATTATGGAAAATAGGTTTTCAATCATTGCTAATGTGTTGTAATTATAGTATTTGTAGATTGCTTGTAGTGGGGTTGGTTGTTCAAGCTTGATAGTAGTCTTTGTAGCAAATCGGCGATGTTGCACCGATTTTTGGAATGTAACTGCTTATTAGTTTTGTTATAAAATTATGTGATGGATTATTTTCGACATCTTGATGATTGTGTTGGCTTATCCTATGACGTTTAGGATGCGTGTGTGCGGATTTTTGAGTAGTCGGGTTTTAGTTTTGCCGGGCGACCAAATCGGCGATTTTTGGCAGTTTTTGCGATTTTCGCGTATGTTCCGCGCACCCTGCGCACGTTGTACCTAGCTAATGAACATTAGTAGTTTCGTTTGGGTTTTGCGTCGTTCTTGATATGTAACCTTATGTTTGGTATTGATGTAAATTCCAGGTTCGGTCGCGGAGACGTCAGACGCGGCGCGAAAGGGGAAAGCGGTGATTGGACACAGCTAGCCAGGGATTCCGGTGAGTAGATGTAACATCTACGGGGGACTATCGTTGGATGGCGCAAGCCGCCCGATAGTTTTAGTAACTTAAAAGATTCTTAGTAATGTTAGTAATTAGGGGTGTAATACTTGTATGATTATTTGCTACATTCATGCCCTATATTGACATACCTATACGAAACCATTCTATAGGACACCTGCACCATTGCCAGGGTTTTTATATGCAGCACGAGCACTATTCATGCTTACACACACACCCTGGTAATTGCCATGCCACCACACTAGATAACCTTTAAATTGAAACCTTTTACTAATTGATACTTAAACTTGTGCTATTGCCTTTAATTCCTTAAAATGAAATCGTAGGATTGCTATTCATGTGCATGTACCTCATCATATTATTTGTTCATGCCTAGTCTATTAATCATACATCGTAGCTTAATTATTGATACCATATGCATTCATCACCATTGACATATACACTTATGAGGATTTCTTGAGATTTTATGATATTTCTGGATTTCGGGGGAAAGCCGCAAAATTTCTAAACTTATTATATTTTTTTAAAATATGTAAATTGCGGTTTTCTAGTGATGTAAGTGTCGTCCACCATGAGTTTGCTGTGGTTTTCGAGATCCGTGTCGAGGAGTGGAGGAACCGTCATGGGTACATGGTGGGCCCGGTAAGGTACCCCGGGGCAAGAGGAATGTGGTGTTGACGTTGAGCCTGGCAGGGGACGGATTACCTACCGGTGACTTCATTGGGCACGGCGGATATCCAGAGGATACCGACCAGGGCCGCGAGAGGATGAGATATTGATATTGAGATGGGTCAGCCGGATGGCTGAGGCCAGAGACACTATGACATGGATTTATGAGATTTGAGACAGCTTTTAGGTGTCGTTGCTGGACACCGGTTCTCGTCGATTTCTTGAGTATTATGCTGGCATTCTAAAAGAGTTTCAAAAACAAAAAGAGATAAAATGTTTCTTATATATACCTATTGAGACCTCAGATATTCATGTTGCATACATATTAGTACACTGATGTTGTATACACACCTGCTAGTGCATCCAGTCATACCGGTATTTTAGATGCTAGGATGCTTGTGTGCATGCATACGATAGCCTTTGTAGATGTTATTTATTACTCACGAGTTGGCAACTCACCCCCGTTGTGCCACAGTCTTTTGCAGGTCCGCTCCGTCATTTCAGTAGCAGCGGGCGCACTTGTTCTTTTGCCTCCTTTGCCTGGACTCGAGGTTTTGCTCTTAGGTGGGTTATATTACTATTTTGTACCACCTTGTATATTCTTTGTATCTAGTACACTCCATCTACTGTATCTACCAGCATTATTGTATATTGACCTAGAGATGAGACTGTGAATTTCTGTATTTTGGGGTCGAGCTCACTTGAGTCGAAATGCTGTTTTTCTTATGCTTCGTTATGATTATTTTGCTTGTTGTCATTTTATATTGCGTGGGATTTGTGACCGCCTTATGGCGAAGAGCTAGCTCCCGCTTGGGGATGCCCTATTTTGTTGGATTCATATATATTTTTGTTGTACCCATTTTGGGGGCCAGTATTTACAAAGGAGACTCTGCCGAAATTTTCGGAAAAATTGGTACTGTTTTTAAAAGGGGTTTTACATGACTTATTTGATAAACTCGCTTTCAATTGATTGGGTTCTCTTCACTCTTTTGCTTAATTGGTTTTGTTTTCTGGGCTTTGGCTTACTTACTTTACGGACGTCTTTAGACGTTTCGTAAACTTAAGTGCCAGTCACGTTCCGTACCCTGCGGGTCGTGACAATGACCCTTGGTTGATGGAGTAGGTAGCTTGATTAGAGTGACGTACCGTACGTATGTTCCGCGGCATATTTACGATACGCTACTCCGCTTAAGAAACCTTAGGATGTACATTTCCTTGCACAGTATTATATTCATTCCTATGATCTATCCTCATCGATACTGGTTTTGTTTTTGCTGCCACGATTGCGTAGGCAGAGTGAGCTACGGCTCGAGTTGCGTCAGCATGAGCTCGTCGTGGACGAGGACTGACCAGGACGTGATTCCAAAGACATACTATTGCATATAGCGGCGTCGTTTTATTGTGTTTTCGCGCCATGAGCATTTGATAGATCGCTGTTACGAGATTCTCGGACGTGCCGATCGGTACCAGAGGATCAGGCTACCGCTAGGAGCCAACCAGGATGTGATGACCATTGATATATCGCTTATTCATGATGATTGAGGTGCTATTCAGTGTACAGACGAATGAGCCAGTTGTTGCTGCAAATGACGAGATATCACACAGATGGTTGGAGCTACTGCAGCATGAGTGTATACTTAGAGATAGGATTGAAGGTCGCTAATCACCCAAGGATGAATGACTAAGATGTGTGGTTCGTTCGCTTACCCGATGCGAGGTCATCAGATAGATTGATTCCAGTTAGAGACGACTTCGCGCAGATTCGTTGAAAGTCGATAGAGACGATCGAATGTCAGAAACCCATATTCCAAGTTTAAAGTATTCGGAAAGACGTGCAAGCGATTCTATGGACCCTCTAGAATAATGAAACCCTAACTCGACATAATGACCGTGTGAACGCCTTTGAACCTTAGGGTTTGTGGCAGTTCCACGGCGCCATTAGTGAGGCTTGGGTTTGCCCTTCTACGGCTGGACCACGGATGCTGTGGTATGTACTCGATACTATTAAAATGTACCCAAGATGTTGATCTCTTGGGGGATTATGTGGTTTTGATAACTCGATCGGATTGTTCGACATCTTTCGGATATCATGTGATAGGATATACTGCTTGGGAGACTCCAGACATGAGTATAGCCGTTGGAGCGCAGTCCATGCAGCCATGAGGAGACGAGTCTGAATCAGTCGATATTGGAACGAAATGGAGTAAAGAGTTCGCACGAGATTTTGACGAGATGACGTTCCACTCCGCTGACATCAGAGATGCGATACACATGCAGAGGAGTTGTATATGGAATATACCTCCGCAGGTTGGGACGAGTTCCCGAGGATGTGTTTGGCCAGATATCTTTTACAGAGTGATGAAGATACCGAGTTCATGATTTCGAGTCCGTGTAAGAGACTTCGGATGGACGTAGCCGAGAACAATTGCAGTGCGCAGATAGAGACGTGACGTCGGAGTATAAGATGATGTAGATAAGTAGGACAAGAGGTTGAGGCGAGATGCTGACGAGCTGTTGTTACTCCCCGTTAAGGTTAAAGGTCGGACATGTCTACAGAGCCGTTGGGATGCGACCAGTTTCCAAGGAAATGCTGTGCTGAGGGCGCCGATATCCCGAGAGCGAGAAAAGATTATGCCAGAGTACCAGCATCTGTACAGTTCAGCTTAAGTGAGATTGGAAAAAGACCTTGAGCAGGATTCCTTCCAGGACACTGCTGCAATAAGAATTGCACCCAGGATCGGATGTGTGATGTGTATTCAGATTACCAAAGGTTTGCACCAGTGATGTGCTGCTTTACGAGTGGTCGTGAGGATCGACCGAGAGATGATCAGAGAAGTGCCAGAATGGAATCGTCCCCGTTAGCACACCTGACAGGGCCAATGAGCCGATGGATTGCGAGATTGTTAATCCGCAGAGGAGATAAGGACCCAGAAACAGAGGACGCCAGACCGTGAGCAGGAGGCAAGTAGATATCTTGCGCTGCTAGCATTGGATGCACCGACACTTTCTCGACTGCGAAGGAGGATATTCCGACGACGGTATTTATGATTTGTGATTTGGTGATTCGATTATCACGTATCCGTCACTTTGGATTTCAGTATTTTGGGCGATCTATTCGCATGATTTAGTCTTGATGGCAGAGTTTCATGATATTTGTTTACATGCACCTACTGGGTATTTATATTTGCGCATAGCTATTATGCTTGAGGTATTGATTGTGATTTCATGCCTATTTTATGCCGGTGATTTGATTTATGCTTCCTGCATAGTTTTCATGCACTTTTAGTGTTTTGATTTGATTTGGGCACACTGATGCACATGGTTGTGAGCTTATCTACCGCGGTATATCTGATTTGGATTGAGCCGTGTTGTATACCGTTGATCTTGATTCTGATATTGATGTTGATTTCTTACACTCCATGCATTCGATTTGGATTTTCGCGCGTGTTGAGCGCATGATTTGAGATACGGTTTTGGTGCACATTAGATGCACTAAGTCAGGATTCTTCGTGCATGTCAGATGCACCTGATTTTACTGTCAGGCACACACGTTGCCTATGACAGATGTTTCGTGCACACCCGTTGCACCTAGATGTTGTTTTTGTGCATATGTATGCCACATATATGGATTTTGATTTCCGTGCACACCAAACGCACGGAGTATTCTTATATACATTTTTGGGATTTATTCCTTATGGACCAGTACGTTTTTATGATATTTGCTATTCTGTTTTCGTACTGAGCGGGACTAGTCAGAGGACAGTGCCTGGATATACTTTTTCATGCATTGATAGTCATCGAAGGTATTTCCAAAAAGAGAGCTATAGTCTCAGTATTTACCCACGTGTCTGATATGGCACAAAACGTTTAAAACAAGGAAACCCTTCTAAATTGTTTTCAAAACGGCGGGACGTGCATATTAAACAAAGGATATATATGTATATGGTTATTTTATAATAATGGACGCCCGCCACTGTGCAGTGTTATGCGCATTGCGCAGCGACTTAAAAGAGATTTGGCATGCATTTACTTCAGCAATTTACATGTATAGTTCTGAATTATATCATGTTGGTTTTGAATTAGATTTGACATTGTGTCTTTACCATGACTTCGATGATTGCGAGGTGCTTGACGGAGTTTTGATTTGAGCTATTTGCTCATTACTCATGTGCAAGCATTGCGCTATGATGCGTATTATGTATTGATGATTTCGGAGCCCCGACGACTTGGACTTTTATTGAAATGTTTTAGAATTTGGGGGTTTAAATTTAAATTCGGTGACCGAATTTCTTTAAGGGGGGAAGATTGTAACATTTCAAAATAATAAAATATTATTTTTGGGAAATTTTATAATTTAATGAATATTTTAATATTTCGGTATAATTAAATACCGATTAATGGGAAAAATTTTGGAAAAAATTTTAGAAAATTCTAAAATAGGGTATTTTATGGAATTATTCCAATTTTAAGTTTTTATGATTAGTTTGACGCTAATTTAGTGCTAATCGCTATTAAAAATCGCTAATCGTTTTTTTTGCATTTTTGTGCAAAACATGCACATATCATTTTTCTTTACACTTGTGCATTTATACCATGTTGTTTTGGGGTTACTATTTGAGTGAGAAGGAATTTGGAGAAAAGAGGAAGATAAGAAATGAAAATGGAAAAGGTTTTAAAATGAGGTATGGGTGAGAGAGAGAAAGGGTTACCTTTGAACATAGCATTTTCCCTTCATTCTTCTATCATTTTCTCTCCCTCTCCCTCTTGTTGCTGCTCCTGCTCCTGCTCCTCACTTCCTCCTCTCTTCAAACTCTCAAATCACCATGAATATCATCTCAAAACCCCACTCCCATTTCACTAAAAAGGTGCACAAGCCCTCAAGCAACCCTATGGTCCAAGAAAGTTTGTGTTTTGGTGCTGTTGGAGGATTCATGACTCTCTACTGAGGTAATTCCTTTACAAAATTTGTATCATTTCAAGTGATTTAGCCTCATTTCAAGTTTAATGTCGTTTTGATGAAGTTTTGTGCAATTTGGACAAACCCTAGAGAGGGTTAGGGTAAATTTGAGTGGTGGCTATACAATTGGACTTTAATGGTGACCTTAGACCCCCTATTGTCTAAAACCCTAACCTAACAAAACCTGAAACCCAAAAATACGGAATTACGGGACATTCATGTCGGTTTGTGAGTTATTTAGTGTGCAGGGAGATTTGGAATAGACTGGGATTTTTACTGGAAAAATAAACAAGTCAAGGGACCCAATTGAGACCCTAGGAACCCCCTGTAGAAATACGGACCCCATAGGATCATGCAGGGCCGGCCTGGCCAGATTTTCCCTTAAGAGGGCTCGGCCACTTGGTGTGGGGTAGGGTGCAGGTTTCTCCTGTAGGTCACATTTACCCTATATATCACCCTAGTGTTGTTTTGGAACCTTGGTTTCACCTGAGATGAAATCTGAGAACAATTTTATACGTTGCTGCTTTGAATTTGGTTATGGTTTTCCATATTTCGATTTTCAGATTTTGATATTTGTGCGTTATCATGATTGCGTGACGTTTGTACGTCTATATAGAGTGATTTCGGGTTGTTTTGCGAAGGCTAACCATAGGTTCTAACTTATAAGCCTTTTAGCGTGTCGTGTTGGTTTTCGCGTGTCGTTTTAGTTTCGATTTGGTTTTAATGCGATGCGATACGTGTGATATGTAGGTACCCCCACGGTGATCCGAGGCGATGAAGATGATGGTGGCAATATCGACACCGACACGCAAGATACAAGGTGAGTAGATTATATCTACGGGGGATGTCGGGTGGATGTCGTATAGCACCCCAGCAGTTCGATGTCTAGTATACTATATACTATATATATATGATAGCTTATTGCGTGACATGGAGATCATAGATGTATTAGGTGTACTATGGATAATTAGGGTTAGAAGTGAACTAGTGTATTTTCCTAGTGGCGAACCCTAGCATAGGTTTACACCCACCCACACACACATGCTTATTGCTATACTTATATCGTGATGATGAGGATAGTGTATGATACTGGAGATGAGTCGATGAGTTTAGGCATGGTGCTGTTAGGTCGGCGATATGATATGATGTGATTCGTATTTGGGATACGATACGAGATTTTAGCGGGCCTTTGGACATGTGTTTTACACACGCGATTATATTTGTTTAGATAGTATCGATTGTACTAGACTTAGATCAAAACCCCAGATCATGAGAGATGATGATAAGGATACCAGATAAATGTAATATTGAGTCGTACCCAGCTATTGGGATGCCGTACGACGATTCACCGTACGAGCTTTATATTGATGATAGATCCGTACTCATGACTCGAGGACGTCAGATGATATACTGTATCGTACGCGATACTATTGAGGCGGGATCACCGACTATTATATTTATATTTATATATGTGTATCGACTCAGATTTAGGTGGTTTCCATACCCTCCCGATTGACTTGATTGTTAGATATAGATCACTTAGTAGACATCAGACTAGACCCGAGTCATACATATTTCAAAACTAACGAATCGGGAGTATTTCAAAGATAGGAAAAATGGACTCTACGGACATTTTCAATGTAGGGTTCCTAGGCACTCCTAAGAGGTCTCACAAGGCATCAACCATGCCAATTTCAAATTTTACGGGTGCAGAGAAACCCTAATACGGATCGTTAACTAGATATCTGGACGAAAGATGCAACTAGTAAACTACTTTACTAAGAGAACGGAAATACAACCTTTGTAGATCCGGTTCTCCACCTCCATAGCTCCATGATGAAGTCCTCTCCGCTGTCCAAATCGAATCATGACTCTTGCATCGGCTTCATCGGAGAAAAAGCGGGCTAGGTCATCGACGACGATGCCGAAGATGATCTACGTCGAGGCATCACTAGATCAAGCTCCACCTTCACCAAGCCATGAATACTTGTGAAGGAAACACCCTATACTACTTAGCAAGAGGTAGAGGATGAAGAATAGGAAGTGGGTTCACTTTAGAATTGGATTTCTCACTCATTTCATCAATTCACCATTGATGAAGTCAAGCTTTCTTCAAGTGAAGAAGAAGAAGAAGCAAGAAAGAATATTATGATAAGTGTTATGATAAGTTTTTATTGAATAGAAAAGAATAATAAATCTTATTATAATATAACCATGGTCAAGTGTAGAGAATGAATCATGGTTAAGTGGAATGGTTAAGGTTAAGCATGAGACAAAATGGTGACTTAGTCAAAGCTTCATGAAGCTTCAATATGTATCCAAAGAAAGCCACCATTTTTCTTTTTATGCTTTTCATTTTCCAAAAAGAATAAAGAATAAATAAATGAATAAGAAAATGAAAACCCTAATCATTACACAACCATGGTTTAATCTTTACACAAACCCTAGTGAGCTTGTATCATCAAACATGATACAAACTTGTGTACAAAAGTATATCACATATACAATGTGCACAATCCAAGTGAGAAAATCCATTTAAAGTGAACCAGTACTAGTTAATGCAAATTAATATATCAAATATATAATTATACATTAAATCATTAAATCAACACTTGATTTAACGATCCGGTCATATCGCATATAACCGACTAGTATCCTATGCATCGGCTTATCGAATCAATCTTCGATTCGATAACTAGGTTATATCGCATACAACCAATCGATACATTCATTGCGAGAATAGAATATGGTATCACATACACGCATTATTCTCGGTCCCGCACATATCTCATATGCGCTCCTATTTCGTTTCGCTTGAGCCAGGAAACCTCTGTGTAGGACTCTAAAGACTCGTCAATACGCCGGCAGCAGGTGATGATCATATCAAACACCCACAAGCCGCAAGCGGTCTGCTAAACGTTACGGCCACCCAGGTACTGAGAGATGAGAAGATCGACGAGCAAGCCCGCTCACACTCCAGTGAATCCAACCAGTAACACTACCGTACAGTCCGGTCTGATCGTCTGATATGTCGCATATCTTGCCTAGGGGTGGTAAATGTCAGACCTCAATAGCTCGATAAGTCGTGTCGATATGAGGTCTATAACAGTTCGAGAAACTACTGGTAACACTTACCAGTAAATCTCAGCAACCCTGGCCAGGGATTTCCGGTTATAGCCAATCGAACACAGCGCAACATCAACTCCCTATACCGGGAGAGACGAATCCCCTCCTATCGCTCATTGCCTCCATGTGACTCGGGACTGTACCCAAAAACCACCGTTTTGCACGCCCTCTTGGACGTGGTAAGATAGAAATCAAAGCACAGTGGGAACCATACAAGACTCTATGACGATCTCGGGTCAACAGACTACTCTGTTCCAGTGTCACCAGAGAACTGCCATCTGACGTAAGGTATAATACCATCTGGGAGTTCTCGGCGAGTCCGTCCAATGTACCCAGTCTCCACTGAGCACCCGTATATCATCTCTGATGTCAAACACCAATGGATATGGGATCATCCATCGCCCATCTATATGGGTCGAGAAGGTATACGCTAGTCTACTCTGGTATATCGATGCCCCGTCTCGATATACCCACGACTAGGGACTTTGAAGGATGTACTTATGGACTACCATGTCCCCACTAGTATGATCCGCATCATAGTCCAGATAGTCAAGTACACATCCTAAGGGCTTTACCAACATGTAACAGAGAGACAATCAGTGTACACGTTAAGGTAAAGATCAACCAGATAGCATACTATCATGTCGAGCAAGAAAGTCCTCCCTATATATGTCCCAGCATCCACTACAATATACATCCTATGTACAGTAATGGCCTCTAGGGCATACATATAACTAACAATCTCCCACTTGCACTAGGGCCATCTGTAGCAGTGGTTGTAGTATCTCATACTCAACCATCCCATAAAAGTCTCTCTCTGGGAAAAGGCCTTCGTGAGTGGATCCGCCGTGTTGTCCTCTGAGTCTACTCTCCTAACCTCGATCACCCTGGAGATCAACCATCTCCATGATCAAGTGATACTGCCTTAGAATATGTCTGGATCACTGATGGGACCTACGTTCCTTGGCATAAGCCATAACTCCATTGTTACACAATGGGAGGAACATAGTTCATCTCATGAACCAATATACACCCAAACAACCTCTTTGGTAGCATCTTAAGTAGCGATGTATCCAGCCTTTATCGTCTAGTATGCCACGGTATCTAGCTTGGAACTCTTCCAAAATACCGTCCCTTTACTGAGGGTAAAGACAATGCCTGTGACTGACATTCAGTCGTCTTTATCACCCTGGAACACTTCCAGTGATTCTCCCCAGAATCAATTGATACCATCTCACTACAACTAGTGAGAATCCTAACATCCAATTAGATCTATCTCATAGATCCAAAACCCAGGATTTAGGAGGTATCACTTTCATCCTATCTGGAGAATCATTGTGATAAGCGGAGATTGACCGAGCGTAGCATAGAAAACTCCTTCCCTATCAAGAGTATGTCATCCACGCACTCTACGAGGATCGTCACTATACTCCCTACAACCTTTTTGTTTATACAAGGTTCATCTACCATTTTGATGATGTCAAACTCTTTGACTAATCCATCAAAACAGATGTTCCAACTCCGCGATGCCTGCTTTATCACATAAACCATCTTGCACACGTTTTCGCTGCTCCCACTGTCTACGAAGCCCTCTGACTGTGTACTTACAGACTCTCTCTTCTAAAACATCATTTAGAAAAGCAGTCATGACACCCAACCGCCAGATATCGTAGTCAAGGTATGTAGCCGTGGCAAGTAGGATCCGGATGAACTTAAGCATAGCCACTGGAAAAGGTTTCATCATTATCCATGCCTGGTCGATGACGAAAACCTTTAACAAGTCTAGCTTTGAAAGTCTCAACCTTTCCATGTATACCAAGTAATCTTCTAAAGATATACTTGCACCTGATGGGGATTTAACCCTTCAGATATAGCAACGAAAGTCCATACTTTGTTGGTGTATAAGGATTCCATCTCAGATCACTAAACATCCAGCCATTCTTACAGAGTCTCACTCCTGATGGCCAGCTCGAAACTAGTTGGGTCATCATCTCATGATGCAATCCTCGCTCCCACTGTCATAGAGAAACCGAAGTATCTCTCAGGTGGGTGAGGAACCCTACTAGATCGGCGGAGAGGCTGAGGTTCGTTGGTAACTATTGAATCATTTGGTTTTACCAAATCATCTGCTGTAGTTTGTATAACTGGAACTTTTCCAGTTCTACATTACAGACCTTGCCTCGAGCTTGTCCGAATTTTGCTTTTCGACATAGGCCGGACAACCCCAAATCTTAACTAACTTAAGAGATGGGCTCTTCCCTTATCATATCAAATATGAAGTGGTAGGCTACTGATTTGATTCGAACCCTATTCAATAGGTATGCAGCTTCTCAAGTGCATAACTCCCAAAAGGAAAATAGGAAACTCAGTAGCACTCATCCTAGAGCGCGCCATATCGAATAGGGTGCAATTGCTCCGCCCTGATATACCATCGTGCTATGGTGTATACGGAGGAGTAATACTGAGAGAGAATCTCATTCTCCTTTAGAATAGTCCAGGAATTCCATGCACAAGTA
Organism: Agapanthus africanus; assembly: GCA_030015575.1. Taxonomy (NCBI): domain Eukaryota; kingdom Viridiplantae; phylum Streptophyta; class Magnoliopsida; order Asparagales; family Amaryllidaceae; genus Agapanthus; species Agapanthus africanus. The sequence goes on from CM057337.1 coordinate 308,886,333, forward strand.
TTCTCCTCCCTGATCTCATCATAGGACATAATACTTATACCCGTATTTTGGTTCTCTACTTCTAACTTATATTCTGTGATTATCTCAAAAGGTTCGGACTTGTGTTTCAACAGGAACATATGACTGAATCTTGAGAGATTATCAGAGAATATAATGAAGTATAAAGAGCCAGTCTTGGCATGTGTAGACAGGGGACCTTACATACATCAATATGTATCATCCCAAGAGTTCACTAACTCTTTCTCTGTTTCCAATAAACAGAGCTGGTGTCATTATATCTTTGTGACACAACTAGCAAGTTTCACAAGATGTAGATTCAAACTGATTTAAATCTGCATCTACATATAACTTCAGCTAGTCGGGTCGCATTGATATGACCCAGTCTACAATGCCTCAAGAAGGATTCGTTCAGTTCTGAACTCTTCCTCTTGTGTGTGTTCCGTATACTAAGAACTGTAGTTTGATTTAGAACTTCAACGCTTTTAGATAACGTGCCTGAACCGATCAACTTTTGATATAGGAAATGTTCAAAACATTATCCAACAATACAAAATTTTACCGTTTCTTTACTAATAAAGAGACAGATATGATTTTGTATATCAGGTTCGGTATCTAATAACATTCGTTCAGAATCAATGTATTGGTAATACAGGGTGACAGTGACCAACAGACTTGGCTGCAACACTTGCCCCGTTTTCAGCCTCATGAAACTTATCACCCGTTCTCAGTTCTCTACCTTTCTGTAGCCCTATGTAACAAATTACATATCTGGGATCCTGATCTGGTATCAAATACCCAGGACGCAGAGGATACTGAGAAACAGTTCTTTGTAATGAACACACCCGAAGATGATGCATCAGCATGCACTCTCTTCGTTTGGGCGGCACGGGAAATCTGGTATTCCCCAATTTCCTACTCTGTCTTATAACAATTATAAGTTGGAGCGGGACCAACGTTCCCCAGCAAAGTATAACAAGCGGGTTCGGTCAAATATCCGTATTATTATCTTGATTAAGGCGTGATATGGTCGCTACCTGGAGAGAGAGAGAAGAAAACATTCAGCGTGCGCTCTTGTAAGAATAGATTGGTTATTATTTTATCTAATCAGGATGGCTCCCACTGCTTTTCATCAAATCTTCCTTCAAACCCTAAAAGGAAAGAGTAGCCGGGATTAATTACACACTACAAGTTCGCCAATCTTTCAGCCAGGCTAGTGTCGGTACTTTGAGGGAGGTCCCCCGTGCTTTCGCACGAACCTAATTAATGTAAACCTCGTTTTCCCAGAGGCGTAACCCCGTTGACACCTTTCTAGACACCTACTTGATCGGCTAATTGCAATGTGTAAAACTCTCCCAGGAGTAACTCTTACTCGCAGCGGGTATCGGGATCCAACTATCTCATAGAAGGTATGCAATCTCATTGCAAATTTCAACACTTGAAATTCCCGATAATATTTTGCCCCTAACCTCCTATGACCTTGACAAAGGCCAACAAACCATAGGATGCTAGTCAAGTTCAACCCGTCATTTCCTGATTGAATTAAACCCACCCGCACGGACCTTGACAAAGGCCAACAAGGTCGCACGACTACCCTAATCCAATCTGCATCATATGCATAAGCAGATAAGCACCAGTTAGCTACCGCACACTGCGCCTTGACAAAGGCCAACAAACGCAGCACGAATACTAACTACTACTTATCTGAAATGGCGGAGGGCTACGACAGGTTTTTCTGAAAACCTATTGCGTAATAAACTTGATATCGTTGTAGAATCAAATGGTTTTAAAATGGATTGTTTTTTAGGCTTTTCTAGTTTTGCTAAAGGAGTCACTCCCGGTGAAGGGATCGTCGGTCCTTTCCTCGTCGAATGAGGTGCGGGATATATCATATATATCACTATGCAAAGCAAAAACTCTTAAAAGCAATCAAAAGACAAACCGAGTGTGTAGCATCTGCCAGTTATTGCTAAAAGAGTCACTCCCGGTGAAGGGATCTCGGTCCTTTCCTCATCGAATAAGGTGCAGGATATATCACATATACCGCTGTGCAAAGCAAGAACTGTAGCTACCTGTTTTATTTTGAAATTCGATTCTAAAACATCTTAGGTTTCTTTTTACTTTCATTAATCACATTAATGAAGTCCCATCATTTAAGTACCTAAACATCACAGATAAATGTTGGAGATAGTGCCCTCAGAGTCAATTATTAGGTCACAGGTACGTGATTGTAATGATTGAGGGAGGACCTATCCCAGTAGGACAGTCTTGCTCGAGATGATAGTATGCTATCTGGTTTACCTTTATCATCGTGTACTGCTTTAGGTGACATGACACGTCGCTATTACACGTTGATAGAGCCCCTAGGATTCTTGCTTGACCACCAGCAGTATGAGGGCGATCATATAAGTGGGAGCTGGGGGTCTATAAGCTTATCCTTAAATGGTCCCTAGTCGTGGGAGTTTCGAGACTGGGCATCGATACTCCATTAGTAGACTAGTGTATACAGTCGAGACCCCGACGAGGGGCGGTGGCCGGTCTCACAAGCCACTGGTGTCAGTTGGATCACCTAAGATGTATACAGGTGCTCATTGGGTTATGAGTACACCGGACAGGACTCGCCGGGAACATGCTAGTTGGTCATATACCAGACGTCAGATGGCAGTTCCCTGGTGACATGTGTGCAGGTTAGTTCATCGACCTGGGGATCGTCATTTGTCTCGTGTGAGTTCCCACTGTACTTTGATTACTACCCTACCACGGCTCAAAGGAGTCGTGCAAACAGGTTTTAGTTGGGTACAGTCCCGAGCCACATGGAGGCAGTGAGCGTATCTTCAGGGGTTCGTCTCTCCCGGTATTGGGGGTGAGGTCGTGCTGTGTCTAGGAGAGCCATTACACAAAGTCCTTGGCCAAGGCAAGGAGATTTACTGGTAGGTATTCCAGTAGTATCTCAGGGTGTTCTGGGCTACACTCCGACACGACTTGTACCGCTTTTGGGGGTCTGACTTTTACCAACCCCCTAGGCCCGCCATGCGATGCTCATAGACGAACGGACCGGACTGCACGGATATTGTCACTGACAGGCTCAGTTGGGTGTCGGGGTGAGCTTCCTCATCGACGTCCCATTTGGTCAGTACCTGGTAGCCCGTCACGTATTGGCTTATACCTCTGACGTGCTAGTGGTTAAATCCACAACCAAGGTGTTGACGAGTCTTTAGAGTCCCCCACATTCAGTTACTCAGCTTTCGGGCGAAAGGTTGTAGAGGCCGTATGGAGATATGGCAAGGTCCGATCAGATACGTGCGGTATTGCACGGATCAGGATCGGACAGTTTGTACCATAGGCTGTATGGTTATATGGCAGGGTTCGATCAGATACGTGCGGTATTGCACGGATCAGGATCGAACAGATATTACTATCCGGCTTTGGTATAGGCCGGATCCTAGTATAGTACAGTGTAGATTTTGTCTCATTGCATTTGTATTTCGGTCGAAATACAGATGCGGGTGTGTATGCACAGTATCGGGGTTATCCTGTAATTTATTACGGGACCAGTTTTCTGGAGTTGCCAGTTTGCTTTCCGTTTCGGCCAATTTCCATTGTTCCGTTCATTGGCCGAAAATTGGTGGAGGAGGGCTTATTTGCATTGTTGCAAATAGGCATTTGTGAAGGGGGTCTTTGCATCTTTGTTTTATCATGATGGTGCACCATTCTTTTGACCTTGACTTCTTCTATCATGATTGCTTGACTTTGTGAGCAATCATGGTTGTAGAAGGTAGGTTTTTGGAGTATGGATTTGTGAGCAATCATGCTTGACTTTGTGATCATTTGTTTTTCTATCATCACTCTTTTTCCACCCACCCCCCTTGTTTGTTCTCTCTCTCTCTCCAATCACACATGATTGGGGGTGGCCGGCCATTCCTAGAGGGGATGGGATTCATTTCTCATTTTGGTGGTGGAAAATGTTACTCTCATTTTTGGTATGCTACATTTTCCCCACCTCTCTCCAAGCTCTCTTTTCCTCCACCAAATGGCATCTCCACTACCCCATAAGGAGACACAAGTTCTACTACATATTCTACAACGAACCTTGGGCACGTCGAGTAGCCGGCTTCGTGCCCGAGTTGCCTCGGCATTGAGGTGGGAGCCCGTAAACGAAGAAGGCGATGTGGTGCACTTCCGGCGACGAGGAGGAGACGGGACTTTTCCGCAGGAGATCGGGACCATGACGAGAAGACCGGAGGACTTGGATCGTCGGTATATCTCTATTCCCTTTCTTGTAGATAGCTTAGACTAGTTAATGGTTCGATCCGGAGTTTAGTGCGCGGTGGTGCCGGTTTGCAAAGTCCGCAAAATTTTAGTTATTCACCGCTTCCGCATTCCGGCGTCGGATTGACGGCCGGGGCGCCGCCCTGCACTTACAGTGGTATCAGAGCCTCCCCATTAACTTAGTCTAGCTTTGTGTAATGTGTTTTTCTGTTCCGATCGATCGAAATGTCCGAAAACCCCAATATACCCACGACAGTTTCTGTTGAAATTTTTCTGTCTCCAAAAATTTTTCAGGTTGCATAAAAGTACTGTGCTAGAAATTCTAAGAACACTGTTCAAATTCGACGTACTGTTCCTCTCACGTGACCGCGGAAGGGCGGCCAAAACCCATGTTTGGCCGCGCTTCCGCCGCAGTCTACAGGGATCAGTGGGTTGGGTTTTTACAGTGGGCTTCTGGGCTTAAATTTGGGTTACTGGAATATTTAAATTGGGCCCATATTTTCTGTAACTGCTACAGTATTGTTTTGGGGCCCACTTGATATAATTTGATCGGTCGGATATTTTAAACACATTTTTCACAGTATTTACATTATATCTGCGACCGTGAATGTCACTCGATCGGTAAATCCGATCTAACTGCTATAGCCCGGTTAGACGGATTTGCGAACGTGACTTTCACGTTGATGTTCTATGTATTTGCTGTGATGTTGCGGATCGGTCGTGGGGATAGCCTGGATGCAATGCTAGTACAGTTGTTGTTGTATTATGTACATTTGTTATTGCGGGGCGAGCGTCCGACATGTGGACTGCCGTCACTGCCTGATTGTATTATTATTTTGGGGCACGACCTGGTTGCGGTCGATGTACCCGGTGTATGTATATTTTACTTTCTGTACTAGGATTGCCCCGCGGAGGGGTGTACGGATAGCCGGGTTCTGGAGGGCAACAAGCCCGCATCTCATGGCATTGAGACGGAGGGGGCTTCACTCTAGGATTGGCGGGCTATTCGCCGCACTCGTAGGGGGTACAGGTTGACCCAGGAGGGGTGCCCAAGTTACCGGATTCCGTGAAGTGCTGGGTGGTCCATTCACGTTGCTGAAGGGGGCTGCCTCGCTTCAGGTTTTGGCGGGTAACTTGCCGCGCCCGTAGGGGTCTAGGATTTCATTGCACAGGCTATCCACACGACCAGGGGAACGTCGGGTTTCAGTAGTGGCTCTGTGAAACCCGGGGTTCCCAGATATCTGTATTGTTTCTGTGATGCTGTTCATTCTCTGTGATGTTGCATTTTATTCACGTCTTGAGCGAAATATAATATATTGGTATATATATTAGTAGATGTTGTATATGTTTTGCATCCGCGCTAGTCCAGTCCCCGCTCTGTCGTTAGTAAGCTAACCTAACGGGTAATGACGGGACCCAGTGGCGAATGCGGATGGCATATACGTACATCAGTATATTTTCGTTCTTTGTGGTGTGATCAATTGATGGGACTGCGTTGATTCGGATCAATGCAAGTTAAAAACAAACCTAATCTGATGTTGTTGGAACATTTTTCAAAAAGCTGTTATTGCAAGTACGTTCACTTTTGTTTTGCATTGTGGTATTCATTTGGAATATCCTGCTCCTCAGTCGACGAGGCAAGGGCCGAGATCCCTTCACCGGGAGTGACCCCTTGGACAGAAGTTTGCGTCAGGGCATTAACTTCACTATAGCCGATTACTTTTGCTTTGCACAGTGATATTCGGTTATGAATATCCAGCACCCCATTCTACGGGGAAAGAGCCGAGATCCCTTCACCGGGAGTGACCTCTTTAGCAACGGTTTTCGTCACTATATTTTCAAAAAGCTATCAGTTCCTTCAACGATATCAAGTTCATTATGTTAAAGGTTTTCGCCAGAAACCATTCGTAGCCCTCCGTCGTTTCATATGGGTAGTCAATAGTATTCAAGCTGTGTTTGTTGGCCAAAGTCAAGGCACAGTGTTTGGTAGCTGTTGGTTATTCATATGCAGCATAGATAGATGCGTTGGTTTGGAACAGTCGTATAGCCTTGTTGGCCAAAGTCAAGGGCTTGTGCGGGTGGATTCGAATCAACCTGGAGAATGACGGGTAGAACTTGACATGTGACTTATGATTTGTTGGCCAAAGTCAAGGTCATAAGAGCATGGGGCAGAAATTACATCGGGAGTTTCAAAAGAACTGAAACTTGCCAGATATGCGCATACCTTCTGGAGTGTGATAGCGTGAGAGGATTCCGTCACGTTATCATGCAATGATAGTTGGATCCCGATTCCCACTGATGAGTTGGTATACTCCTCGGGTAACCCCGACTAATTCTTCTTTCAGGTTTGGAGGAGAATTTGAGGTACAGTGGGAGGATTCCAGATTAGATAAATTGGTAACCATTCTGATCTAGGTTAGAGTGCACGCTGAGTGTTTCTTTTCTCTCTCTCTTTGGCAGCGACCATTGACCCGACCCTAAGACTTTGACTCAGTGACCAAGTTGACCGAACCTTCTTAAACACCGGCTTTTGGATTGTCAGAGTTGCAGACCTCATTGCCACTCCTACTTTTAACCTTTTCTCCAGGACACCCCGTATTACTACGAACGTCCACTTCCATTGGACAAAACCATCGTATGGTTAGATACGAACTCGAAGGGATTCGAGGATGGTTTCCGGTTCTGGAGAAAACGGATAGGATTATTCAGTTGTCTTTTCCTTTTACCCTCTCTCAGGTTACGAGTACTCCTTGGTTTAGGGGTAGTACACCTATTACGCAAATTGGATTGTCTTCTTCCAAACCTTAGGCTGGTGCCGACCGGTAGGGAATGAAGAAAACCAATTAGCATAACGATGGTGTGCAGAAGGTATTAAGTTCAGACAAAGCAAGGGATTAGTAAGAGGGCAAAGTAAATTGCAACAGATATTCACGACCAAACCGAATATTTCGTTACCACTCCCACATCACCTTTGTATTTCTCCAGGACACTCCGTATCACTACGAAGATCCACAGTTTATTTGGATACTCCATCGTATGGTTATATACGAACTCGAATGGAACTGGTTCCAGTTCGGGGATGGATTCTGGTTCAGGAGAAATAGGAATAAGGTTTATTCGGTTGTCTTTTATCTTCACCCTCTCTCATTGTGAGTGTTCCTAGGATTGGGACAGTACACCCATTATGCTTATTGGATAGTCTTCTTCCAAACCATAGGCTGGTGCCGAACGGTAGGGAAGGAAGAAAACCATTTGGCCTAAAAGGGTGTGCAGAAGGTAAAGACTAAAGACATATGAAGGGATTTGGAGAGGTGGCAAAGAACTATACGGTTACAGTCGTGAATCTGGAAGAGGCATTACTAGGAATACCAGAATACCCCATCGGAACATTTCAATGTTTCAGTTTCACTGTGTAATGTTAAAGGAAGACTGATTTCCCGATTAGATACTTACTCCAGGGTATGTATTTACCAGGTACGATTCTCACATCTGTATGGTTTTACAGATGATGAGGGGGAGTAAGTTATTGGGAATTGGGTGATTATCCTCATTATATCGGGATTCGTTGTAATCGGTGATATTTGAGGAAATCACCTGGGCTGTTTGCCGGTCGGCAAATATTTGGTTTTGAATATCCGCTGTTATGCACCAATTTCAAAATGATATATCTGTACGTCTATTTTCATAGAGTGAGATATACCTTTCTGAAATTATGTCTACGACATTTACCTATACCAGTGGATGGTTAGGTAAGGAGCATTAAACAGCGGTATAATTCTTCTTAACCATAAGTACAGTTTTCAACCTACGACACACAGTAAATGAGTTATCAGACTCAAGGGACTTATACAGAGTATTGTATGTTATCCAGGGTCCATCAGGACAGAGGGGTTGGTCCTCGTACTATATTCGGTTTACTTATGACTTCTCTAGTTTTTAGACAGGTGTTTCGTGGAAACACAGGGTCCAAATTTTGAGAAGTTATGGGTATTTGAATAGAGTAGAGAACCAGGTATAGCAAGTATCGGGATTCTTCAAAGAGATCGAAGATGTAGATACTTGTGTATGGTATTCAGTTGATAGTAATAATAAAGAGATCTTGCTTCTCTTTCAGGTTACTCATAATTGGAAGTATTCCTAAGTTGAGTAACGCTGATCGGCCTCCTTCCATTTAGTTGACATGCGCTGGGGACAGCTGCATGATTTGAATCTGGTTCAATTAAATCAGTGCCTCTGTTTCTATATTGGATATAGAACAGTTCATATCTTAACGATGTTGAGGTACGGGGAGTTGTCCGGTTTATGATTAAAACCAGACACTGGACAACTCAAGGCACGTTTCTGTAATGGCTGTTTGTGGGTTGACCCAGGCTATGACGAGGGTTGACTTTCTACCATCTGGATGAGCAATAGCGATATTGTTCTAGACTCGCCACAGTTTTATTAAAAAAATGGATTTTTTCAGAAAACAGTAGTGGGAGTATGGTAGAACTGGAAGTGATTCCAGAACCACAAACGATTACTGAAGATTTGATAAGGAACCTAAAGATTCAATCTGGATTGACATTCCATTGGCCACTCCGCAGATAAGGTGGGTAACTTCAGGCACCCGAGAGGCACTACGGTAGCCTCAAGGACGGTGACAGGGAAGTTCTTGTTTACCCACAATTGCCATTGCTGTTGTTCCAGGTTACGAGACCCGGCGGGAGGATGAGTATAGCGTCGTTCTAAACCAGTTTTAGAAGTGTACGTCTATATGACTCTGCCAGAGGGTTGTCGTAGTCAGTGGGAGCAGCGGAAGCATTGGTGGACAGGTAGCTTATGTCTATTTATAGACTAGAGCAGATGTAGCGGAGATAGATCATCTATTTCTGACGTGACAGTCATGGGTTTGACTTCATCAGAATAGGGGATGGATCTGTTGAGAAGGTAGTAGGATGTGATATCCTGGTATTTGGATGATGTACACAGAGTAGGAAAAGAAACTCCTACACTACGATCGGTTATACTTTGGTCGTCACACAGTGTTTTCTCCGCACAGGAATTGGACATTATATCAGACATACTGGTTACTGGATCTATGGTATTAGATCTAGATTTGGGTGGTTTCCCAATCAGGGTACTTGACAGCATTCTAAGAGTATTTAGGATGGACGACTCCTGGCACGGTAGCGTACCTGCAGGTAATGGAGTCACCCTCTCCAAAGGTGTCTTACAGACTAAAGGGGAGAGGGATGTGCATGATTGGCAGATCACTTGCTCAGGCAATTGAGTCAATCATGAGATGTCAAGTACCACACCAGATGTTGTTCTTGCACCAGATGCAATAAGCTGACATTGATCCAATCCTGGAGAAACAGTCGGAAGCAGTTTTAGAACATAAGCAAATGTTCTAGGGAGATGATAACGACAGCCTCATTTAGGAGACAGTTATCATTCCAGGCTTCCAAGGTGACATGGACGGCAAGGAGGTTGTCAGAGTTATAGTTTTCCTTCTGATTAGGGGCAGTATTTTGGACAGGTGGTCCAAGGCAATACTGAGGGAGGCATGGCGCGCAGGATACTGATTAAGTTCAGTTGACGATATAGTCTAAGAAGTTTGGATTTGGAGTTCATTTATGAGCTATGTCCCATCAGACATCCAGACACATTCTAAGACATGTATTGCTCATTTCGGGAGATAGGTTTCTCCGCGAACTTGAGATATAGAGAGACATAGAAAGAAACAACTAAGCGGATCCACTCACTGAGGCTATTCCTCGAACGCAATAGTTCCGCAAACGAGCTTTGTGAGACTGACTAGTAGAGGAGTTGGGTGTTCGGTATCACACGGGCTGTGAGTATGCGACATCGCAATAATTAGCCTTGAGTGCAAGTGGGAGATTGTTGGAGATAGTGCCCTCAGAGTCAATTATTAGGTCACAGGTACGTGATTGTAATGATTGAGGGAGGACCTATCCCAGTAGGACAGTCTTGCTCGAGATGATAGTATGCTATCTGGTTTACCTTTATCATCGTGTACTGCTTTAGGTGACATGACACGTCGCTATTACACGTTGATAGAGCCCCTAGGATTCTTGCTTGACCACCAGCAGTATGAGGGCGATCATATAAATGGGAGCTGGGGGTCTATAAGCTTATCCTTAAATGGTCCCTAGTCGTGGGAGTTTCGAGACTGGGCATCGATACTCCATTAGTAGACTAGTGTATACAGTCGAGACCCCGACGAGGGGCGGTGGCCGGTCTCACAAGCCACTGGTGTCAGTTGGATCACCTAAGATGTATACAGGTGCTCATTGGGTTATGAGTACACCGGACAGGACTCGCCGGGAACATGCTAGTTGGTCATATACCAGACGTCAGATGGCAGTTCCCTGGTGACATGTGTGCAGGTTAGTTCATCGACCTGGGGATCGTCATTTGTCTCGTGTGAGTTCCCACTGTACTTTGATTACTACCCTACCACGGCTCAAAGGAGTCGTGCAAACAGGTTTTAGTTGGGTACAGTCCCGAGCCACATGGAGGCAGTGAGCGTATCTTCAGGGGTTCGTCTCTCCCGGTATTGGGGGTGAGGTCGTGCTGTGTCTAGGAGAGCCATTACACAAAGTCCTTGGCCAAGGCAAGGAGATTTACTGGTAGGTATTCCAGTAGTATCTCAGGGTGTTCTGGGCTACACTCCGACACGACTTGTACCGCTTTTGGGGGTCTGACTTTTACCAACCCCCTAGGCCCGCCATGCGATGCTCATAGACGAACGGACCGGACTGCACGGATATTGTCACTGACAGGCTCAGTTGGGTGTCGGGGTGAGCTTCCTCATCGACGTCCCATTTGGTCAGTACCTGGTAGCCCGTCACGTATTGGCTTATACCTCTGACGTGCTAGTGGTTAAATCCACAACCAAGGTGTTGACGAGTCTTTAGAGTCCCCCACATTCAGTTACTCAGCTTTCGGGCGAAAGGTTGTAGAGGCCGTATGGAGATATGGCAAGGTCCGATCAGATACGTGCGGTATTGCACGGATCAGGATCGGACAGTTTGTACCATAGGCTGTATGGTTATATGGCAGGGTTCGATCAGATACGTGCGGTATTGCACGGATCAGGATCGAATAGATATTACTAGCCGGCTTTGGTATTGGCCGGATCCTAGTATAGTACAGTGTAGATTTTGTCTCATTGCATTTGTATTTCGGTCGAAATACAGATGCGGGTGTGTATGCACAGTATCGGGGTTATCCTGTAATTTATTACGGGACCAGTTTTCTGGAGTTGCCAGTTTGCTTTCCGTTTCGGCCAATTTCCATTGTTCCGTTCATTGGCCGAAGATTGGTGGAGGAGGGCTTATTTGCATTGTTGCAAATAGGCATTTGTGAAGGGGGTCTTTGCATCTTTGTTTTATCATGATGGTGCACCATTCTTTTGACCTTGACTTCTTCTATCATGATTGCTTGACTTTGTGAGCAATCATGGTTGTAGAAGGTAGGTTTTTGGAGTATGGATTTGTGAGCAATCATGCTTGACTTTGTGATCATTTGTTTTTCTATCATCACTCTTTTTCCACCCACCCCCCTTGTTTGTTCTCTCTCTCTCTCCAATCACACATGATGGGGGGTGGCCGGCCATTCCTAGAGGGGATGGGATTCATTTCTCATTTTGGTGGTGGAAAATGTTACTCTCATTTTTGGTATGCTACATTTTCCCCACCTCTCTCCAAGCTCTCTTTTCCTCCACCAAATGGCATCTCCACTACCCCATAAGGAGACACAAGTTCTACTACATATTCTACAACGAATCTTGGGCACGTCGAGTAGCCGGCTTCGTGCCCGAGTTGCCTCGGCATTGAGGTGGGAGCCCGTAAACGAAGAAGGCGATGTGGTGCACTTCCGGCGACGAGGAGGAGACGGGACTTTTCCGCAGGAGATCGGGACCATGACGAGAAGACCGGAGGACTTGGATCGTCGGTATATCTCTATTCCCTTTCTTGTAGATAGCTTAGACTAGTTAATGGTTCGATCCGGAGTTTAGTGCGCGGTGGTGCCGGTTTGCAAAGTCCGCAAAATTTTAGTTATTCACCGCTTCCGCATTCCGGCGTCGGATTGACGGCCGGGGCGCCGCCGTGCACTTACAATAAATACAACGTACACTTATGCCATCCGCATTCGCCTCGATGTCCCCTCATGCACCGTTAGGTTAGGTAACTAACGGCAGAGCAGGGCAGGGCTAGCGCGGGTGTAAAACATAAGTAATATCTATATAATATATCATATATACTATATACAGTATCCATCACAGAACATATCACATGATCACATCACAGATATCGCAGCAGAAGAATCATATGAAATATTGGATATACTAGGACGTCCGTATTTTCAATACGAGCCAGTATAAAACACGGATTCTACGGTCGCGATGAATAGCCAAACCCATACCCCTAGACCCCTACGAGAGCGGCAAGCAACCCTACCAATTCTAGAGTTAGGAGACCCGGACTTGACTCCTCGAGTTGGTCTCCCACTGGACCCTAGAACCCGGTTACTTGTGCTCCCCTCCTTGGGTCTATCCTAGTGCGGAAAAGTAAATAATATACAAATGGTGACATCATCCGCAACCTGGAAGTGCCCCAATAAAAGAATATTACATACAAGTTTTTACATGAATGAAAATGAAAAACACTCATCTCACATAAAAACCCCCGGCTATTCAAACACGACGATCCAATATATTATATCCAGCAACACATAACATCACATGTCATCAACGTAAGTAAATATGCGCATCCCAATTGTCGTTGACATATAGCAACGAAACCGGCGATATCACATATTACACTTACGGTCATAGAAAAGAAAGTGTAAAACTACAACAGTTGGAATCCGCAATCTGCATAGACATCGCATGCCTAATCAAATGAATACCTTAGACATCACATGCCTAACAATTATAAACCCCGCATTTTAGTCTCATTATCGAAAACTCTTTTCAATATCAAGTCGGGCAATTCAACAAGATTCCCGACATCCTGATCGAATGCTTGTCGAAAACTTTAGTAGACGGCCGCACCCCCGATACCGTCGATGAAGTGCACCAAGGAGGAACACCGCTACCGCGAGCACCCGGACGGATGCTTTCGGCGACGGGGTTCTCCTACAGTCACTTGGTCGGGGCTATGGAGTGAGGCTGTCTATTAAGTTTACCCGGTGAGTATCCGCGTACGCTACGTGATTGCGACGGACTTTTGATCACATCAAAATTCCGTGGCAACCGATCAAGTGAGACTAAAGTGCTATGTTTACAACATTCATTCAGTTATCTCATAACTCCTTGTGAATTCCAATTGTTGTATCACATTCCGGATAAGATAGAAAATGTTAAACTTTCCGATCGAACAATCGAACACCCAAGTTTTCCCGAAACAGCTCAACTCATGAAATAAGTTCAAAGACATTCACTTCGTGCCTCAGTACCAACGGTCCAGCCGTAGAAGGGTCAAGCCAACGCCTCACATGTGGCACGCCGTACTTCCCCAAACCCTAAGGTTCAAAGGGCAGTTCAAGACGGTCACATAATCGAGTTAAGGTTTGTTGTCTTCTAGAGGGACCATCGCGTTACTTGCACTACTTAGAACGTCATTAAACAACGGAAAAGTCCAACAATTGGAAATTTCCGGGCAGGGGAAAGATTGGGTATTTACATCCGGTCGAACTTTTTAATATATTCTAAAATTATCCGGAAAAACACATAGACAAAGTTTGATAATCCAATCCCACACCCGTAGATATCGCAGCAGAAGAAACATATGAAACATTGGATATTCTAGGACGTCCGTGTTTTCAATACGAGCCAGTATAAAACACGGATTCCACGGTCATGATGAATAGCCAATCCCACACCCGTAGACCCCTACGAGAGCGGCAAGCAACCCTACCAATTCTAGGGTTAGGAGACCCGGACTCGACTCCTCGAGATGGTCTCCCACTGGACCCTAGAACCCGGTTACTTGTGCTCCCCTCCTTGGGTCTATCCTAATACGGAAAAGTAAATAATATACAAAGGGTGACATCTTCCGCTACCTGGAAGTGCCCCAATAAAAGAATATTACATACAAGTTTTTACATGAATGAAAATGAAAAACACTCATCTCACATAAAACCCCCGGCTATTCAAACACGATAATCCAATATAACATATCCAACAACACATAACATCACATGTCATCAACGTAAGTAAATATGCGCATCCCAATTGTCGTTGACATATAGCAACGAAACCGGCGATATCACATATTACACTTACGGTCACAGAAAAGAAAGTGTAAAACTACAACAGTTGGAATCCGGAACCTCCTTAAACATCGCATGCCTAATCAAATGAAATACTTAGATATCACATGCCTAACAATTATAAACCCCGCATTTTAGTCACATTATCGAAAACTCTTTTCAATATCAAGTGAGACTAAACCGCTAGATTTATAACATTCATCCAGTTATCTCATAACTGTTTGTCAATTCCAATTATTATATCCCATTCCGGATAAATAGAAAATATTAAACTTTCCGATCGAACATTCAAACACGCAAGTTTTCCCGAAACCGATCAACACATGAAATAAGTTCAAAGACATTCACTTCATGCCTCAGTACCAACGGTCCAGCCGTAGAAGGGTCAAGCCAACGCCTCACATGTGGCACGCCGTACTGCCCCAAACCCTAAGGTTCAAAGGGCAGTTCAAGACGGTCACATAATCGAGTTAAGGTTTGTTGTCTTCTAGAGGGACCATCGCGTTACTTGCACTACTTAGAACATCTTTAAACCACGGAAAAATCCAACACTTGGAAATTTCCCGACAGGGGAAAAGGTGGGTATTTATATCCGGTCGAACTTTTTAACATATTCAAAAATTATACGGAAAGCCACACAGACAAAATTTGATAATCCGATCGATCATCGAATCCCCAAAACAACCCCAGAAAATTCAACACTTGAATAAATATTAAAAATTCCCAGAAAATCCAGCACCAGAAAAGAGGAATTACTGTGCAAAAACGGGAAGCTGACGTCATCAATGGGCCGCGGAACCGCCGCAGAAGCTAGGCTTCTGCCGCGGTTTCGCCGCAGTTTGGACTGTTCATGAGTAAAATTTTGCACCGTGATTCTTAGATTTCCCTGCTGACTTTTTAAAGCATTTTTAATGTGGAAAAATCCCAGATTTTAGAAAAAGTCCAGAGAGCATGTTTGGTTTAGGGTTTCGGGTTCATTCGGGTTTCAAACTTCGTCTACGCATCGCCTAAGGCTCTAGCTAGGCTCTGATACCACTGTAGGGTTCCTAGGCACTCCGAAGAGGTCTCACAAGGCATCAACCATGCCAATTTCAAATTTTACGGGTGCCGAGAGACCCTAATACGGATCGTTAACTAGATATCTAGGCGAAAGATGCAACTTGTAAACTACTTTATTAAGAGAACGGAAATACAACCTTTGTAGATCCGGTTCTCCACCTCCATAGCTCCATGATGAAGTCCTCTCCGCTGTCCAAATCGAACCATGACTCTTGCATCGGCTTCATCGGAGAAAAAGCGGGCTAGATCATCGACGACGATGCCGAAGATGATCTACGTCGAGGCATCACTAGATCAAGCTCCACCTTCACCAAGCCATGAATACTTGTGAAGGAAACACCCTATACTACTTGGCAAGAGGTAGAGGATGAAGAAATAGGAAGTGGGTTCACTTTAGAATTGGATTTCTCACTCATTTCATCAATTCACCATTGATGAAGTCAAGCTTTCTTCAAGTGAAGAAGACGAAGAAGCAAGAAAGAATATTATGATAAGTGTTATGATAAGTTTTTATTGAATAGAAAAGAATAATAAATCTTATCATAATATAACCATGGTCAAGTGTAGAGAATGAATCATGGTTAAGTGGAATGGTTAGGGTTAAGCATGAGACAAAATGGTGACTTAGTCAAATCTTCATGAAGCTTCAATATGTATCCAAAGAAAGCCACCATTTTTCTTTTTATGCTTTTCATTTTCCAAAGAGAATAAAGAATAAATAAATGAATAAGAAAATGAAAACCCTAATCATTACACAACCATGGTTTAATCTTTACACAAACCCTAGTGAGCTTGTATCAACAAACATGATACAAACTTGTGTACAAAAGTATATCACATATACAATGTGCACAATCCAAGTGAGAAAATCCATTTAAAGTGAACCAATACTAGTTAATGCAAAGTAATATATCAAATATATAATTATACATTAAATCATTAAATCAACACTTGATTTAACGATCTGGTCATATCGCATATAACCGACTAGTATCCTATGCATCGGCTTATCGAATCAATCTTCGATTCGATAACTAGGTTATATCGCATACAACCAATCGATACATTCATCGCGAGAATAGAATACGGTATCACATACATGCATTATTCTCGGTCCTGCACATATCTCATATGCGCTCCTATTTCGTTTCGCTTGAGCCAGGAAACCTCTATGTAGGACTCTAAAGACTCGTCAATACGCCGGCAGCAGGTGATGATCATATCAAACACCCACAAGCCGCAAGCGGTCTGCGAAACGTAACGGCCACCCGGGTATTGAGCGATGAGAAGATCGACGAGCAAGCCCGCTCACACTCCAGTGAATCCAACCAGTAACACTACCGTACAGTCCGGTCTGATCGTCTGATATATCGCATATCTTGCTTAGGGTTGGTAAACGTCAGACCCCAATAGCTCGATAAGTCGTGTCGATATGAGGTTTATAACAGTTCGAGAAACTACTGGTAACACTTTCCAGTAAATCTCAGCAACCCTGGCCAGGGATTTCCGGTCATAGCCAATCGAACACAGCGCAACATCAACTCCCTATACCGGGAGAGACGAATCCCCTCCTATCGCTCATTGCCTCCATGTGACTCGGGACTGTACCCAAAAACCACCGTTTTGCACGCCCTCTTGGACGTGGTAAGATGGAAATCAAAGCACTGTGGGAACCACACAAGACTCTATGACGATCTCGGGTCAACAGACTACTCTGTACCAGTGTCACCAGAGAACTGCCATCTGACGTAAGGTATAATACCATCTGGGAGTTCTCTGCGAGTCCTTCCAGTGTACCCAGTCTCCACTGAGCACCCGTATATTATCTCTGATGTCAAACACCAATGGATATGGGATCATCCATCGCCCATCTGTATGGGTCGAGAAGGTATACGCTAGTCTACTCTGGTATATCGATGCCCCGTCTCGATATACCCACGACTAGGGACTTTGAAGGATGTACTTATGGACTACCATGTCCCCACTAGTATGATCCGCATCATAGTCCAGGTAGTCAAGTACACATCCTAAGGGCTTTACCAACATGTAACAGAGAGACAATCAGTGTACACGTTAAGGTAAAGATCAACCAGATAGCATACTATCATGTCGAGCAAGAAAGTCCTCCCTATATATGTCCCAGCATCCACTACAATATACATCCTATGTACAATAATGGCCTCTAGGGCATACGTATAACTAACATTCAAAAGACGCATCTTTTCTTAAAACACCGTAGCCCTTATTTTACCATAAACCCCGATTCGTCTTATTTTAAATAGCAGAGCTGCATGATATATTTATTGAGGTAGATTCTTCACTGTTGCGTTGATTATTCGATTCCGTATTTTCATGCTATTTGCATTGTGTTGCTTGTGTATGTTGCTATATTACAATCATGCTGTTAGGACACCAGCACCATTATCGATGATGTATATGTTCCACTTACACTACCCGCCGGCTCACTCACTTCATCATCGATAATTGCCATGTCACTACACTGTAGTACTGTTGCATTCAGGATATGACCCTTGCATGGCATACATGTGTACTTATATACTGTGTATTCATATTGTACACCCATACGTGCATGCATACATATTTGCACAAACATTGATGATTCTGGCTTGATTAGAGATTTGGGAACCACAAAATACCTTTTAAAGCTGATTCATTTTAAAGAAGCGGTCTTCCCTAAATATGTGCATATTACTATTCCGTGTTGCATGACATACTGATATGCTTACATTTCTTTTACATGTCGCATACATCATGCTTTCTGATTATACGCATTGAGATATGTTGTTTCCATGATATTTCTGGATTTGGAACCGTGGGTATTTCAAAAGAGAATATGTAATTGTTTTAAAAATCCGGTTACCCTTGATATAATATTTCAGTGCGTCCACCATGTGTTTTCTCGGTGCTGAGAGCGACATGTGAAACCCGATTCGAGGAGGCGGATGAGGCCGATTGCGGGTACATGGTGGACCCGGTATGGTTTCCCGGGGCAAGAAATGTTTTTCGTGGAGCAGACGATGAGCCTGGCAGGGTGGAGAGTACCTACCGGTGATTGGTTGGACCTGGCGGTTGTCCGAAGGATACTTACCAGAGTCGATAGATGGATATGGGACGACCCGTACTGCCGAGGCCGAGGGCCAATTCCGCAGACGGAGCCCGATATATGAGGATTTATGTGCCGATGATGGGCACGGTTTTCATGATGTTTTCGAGTGTCGATGCTAGACGCTCAGGTTCCATGATTCGATATGTCGCGAGCAACACATGTTGATTTACATCCTCATATTTCCATGCATATGCTTTATGATATTTAAAATGCATGATGGTTTTTTTCATTGGGTGACACGTGGACGGGATCCACTTACATATATTGACATTGATGACATTGATCACATGGTTGGATGATATCCACGTTTCTTAGACTTCATGATATAGTCGACATTGATCATACCTCATATTTATGATATGTTATTACCTGAGGCACTGGCACGAGCACTTGGCACTATATACATGTATAGAGGTTACATTGCCACTTTAGTATGCTTCAGACTTATTCATATTGAGGTTTATATATATCTGATCGTATTGACCTAGGATGGGTCATACATTCGATCTCTGCTTGTAGATATTTTCTATCCATGAGTTGGCAACTCACCCCCGTTTTGCCACAGTTTCATGCAGGTTTTGCCATACAGGCACATTGCTTCCCTTTCGGGTGACTTGCTTTGGTAGTGGGTTCTTTTGTATCAGAACCACCGTTGTACATGTATTATTCAGTTGTATCTAGTAATTCCATCAACCAAAACTTGTATATTGTTTCAGACTTAGAAAACCAGTTATGTATTATTTCGACCTTAGAGTCGCGCGTTGTAGTATTATGGTTTTCATATTGATTTTGAGTTTGTTTTGAGTTTTGATCCTCGCCCTTTGGCGTTGTATATTATATTACTTGCGTTGTTGTGACCGTCGATTGACGAAGAGCTAGCTCCCGCTTGGGGATGCCTTTTATCATGGCTTATATATTATTCTTGTTGTACCCCGTTCGGGACCAGTATTTACAAGGAAACTCTGCCGAAATTTTTAGAAAAGATATGGTGGATTTAAAATGCATATTCAGCTTACCTATTTAAAACCCTTGTTTTAAAAACCTGTTTTCTTCACTTCTTAAAAACTATTTTCTTATTTACTCCTTAAAATGGTTTTAAAATTCTGGGCTTTTGGCTTACTTGAATTAGATGGGGTTCTATAGACTTCATATGATTCAAGTGCCTGTCACGGGCTATTTCGGGTGGTGACAAGAAACTATGTATGAAATATGATTCTATGATGTATGTATATGTGGCTAGCCATCCTATATGTTCATATTGAGGAATTTAATGTATTAGTACTGGTTTACACGTCATATATGGTGGAAATTATTCTAGATTCCGATTTAAACAAGTTATCTAGTGTTTGTGGTATAGCAATTACCAAGGTTCGTATGTCTGTATGAATAGTGCTCGTGCTGCATAAAACCATGGTAATGGTGCAAGTGTCCTATGAGATGAGTTTGCACTAATTTATATATAATAAACTAAGCAAGTTAGATATTACTCGTGTCGCATAATTCATTTTAATGGTTCAATAGGTTCTATATGATGAACTATCACATATATGGATATAGAAGATCATGCAATGCAACAAAATAGATAACGAGGAACTACATGCAAAATGCCTGTACTACTTGAAGTTTTAAACTATCGGGCGCCTCACGCCATACATACGATTTCCCCCATAGATGTGTACATCTACTCACCCGTGATCTCGTGCTAGCCAGTTCCAACCACCGCTTTTCCCTTCCGCACCACGTCCGACGTCCCCGCGACCGATCCTAGAAACACACAAGCAATGCATATAAGGCTAAATCCTGCCAAAAATGCGATATCAAGATCAAAAGAGAAACTCGCGTTGGAAGTTAAACGCGTGTGCACTCGATACGCCAAAACGTGTGCAATCTCGCCTGAAACCACCCCGACTCGCTGTGACGCGCAGTGAACAACAAACCCACTTCATATAACGCACATGTCGCACAAGTTAAAAAGTATTGAAAACGAGGTTTTAGGTTCCAGATTTTGACTCGAGTGGAAAAAGTAAAAGTTTTATATACCAAAAACCTTAGATATATTGCAAACTCCCACAGACCAAGAACGAACACCCACACCCACCCTCTGGCTGCAATTTGCGGCCATACACATTAAATCTGCTGCCTTAAGGGGGAGAGGGGGTCTCGTGCTTCGTGCGTGTGGTCCTATCCCAGTCACTAAGCTCCAGTATTTGCAACTTTTCTCTGAAGTTTCCGGGGCAAAAGCAGATCTCAAAAAGAACCCCAAATCCTAACTAAAACACTATTTAACACTAAAATGATAAAATATGGTATTTTTGTGAAATCTGGTGCAAAACTTGGTTTAAATGACCTTAATAACACTTAGTTAAGGTACTTTAGCCATAAAAATCCTAACTTGGCCTAATCTCCACTTAAACCACAAAACTAGCATTAAAATCACATTAAATACTAAATTAAGCTAACTAACTACAAGTTTACCAAAAATGGAAACTGAGTTTAACATTATACCTAAAGTTGGTCCTAGGATGTAAGAAGAAGAAGAAGAAGAAGAAGAGAAGGGGGTGTGTGTTGCTGCTGTTGCTGCTGCTGCTGCTACTTGCTTCTGCTGCTGCTATTGGTTCTGCTGCTGCTGCTTGCTGCTGCTGCGTGTATGGGGAAAATGAATGAGGGGGAGTGATGGGAGAATGAGTGATAGAAATGAGAGTGAGGGAATGAGTGGGGGTGTGAGGGTGTTAGAGAGTGAGGGTTTGGAAATGAGGGTGAGGTTAGTGGAGCAATGCCTCATGCCATCATTCCCTCTCTCTCTCTCTCCTCACTTTCACAAGTCAACCTCAAAACAAACAAAAGTTAATTTAATTAGGAAAACTAATACCCTTAATTAACTTCATATTAACATAAAGAAATGTTTTAGTTTACCATGGCTACCTAAACATGGCTTAACCCTAAACTTAGCCCTAAATTACATGCACATGTGTGTGCAAGCCCAAATAAATTCTAATAAAATGTTCATTAAAACTTATAAAATATTTGAAAACCGATTTGGTAAACTTTTTACTAAAAACCCCATATTAAAGCATAATAACCCCTAATCGTAGTCTAGGGTGTTACAATCTTCCCCCTTAAAGAAAATTCATCCCCGAATTTAAAATATATCTACGCGTACCTTCAAAGAGATGAGGGAATTTCTTCCGCATCTCGCCCTTGGCCTCCCAAGTGATCTGATCACCATTCGGCTTGCGCCAAAGAACCTTCACAGATGACAAGACCTTTGATCTAAGTTTCTTCACCTGCCGATCCAATATCACTACTGGCTGCTCGGTCAACGAAAGATCGCGCTCAAGCTGAACGGTCTGATGCTGAATCATGTGAGAAGGGTCATGAAGATATCTGCGAAGCATCGACACATGGAATACGAGGTGAACATCCGGAAAGCTGGGTGGAAGAGCCAAACGATAAGCAACTACGCCGACACGCTCGAGGATCTCGAAAGGACCCACAAATCTGGGACTAAGCTTTCCTTTTCGCCCAAATCTCATCACTCCCTTCATCGGAGAGACCCTTAGAAAAACATGATCGCCAACCATGGACTCTAGTCTGCGACGGCGTCTTTCCGCATACAATTTCTGTCTGCTCTGAGCCGCTCTCATCCGATCTCGAATCAACTATACTTTCTCGGTCGTCTCTTACACGATATGCAACCCCAAAATACTGCTCTCCCTGAGCTCTGTCCAACAGACGGGCGATCTACATCTCCTCCCATATAAGGCCTCGAAGGGTGCCATCTGAATAGTATCCTGGAAACTGTTGTTGTAGGAGAACTCCACTATGGGTAAATGATGATCCCATCTACCGCCGAAGTCTAATACGCACGCTCAGAGCATGACCTCGATAGTCTGAATAATCCGTTTTGACTGGCCATCGGTCTGCGGATGAAATGCTGTGCTGAAAATCAAACGGGTGTCCAACGCCTCCTGAAGTCTTTTCCATAGTCGGCTGGTAAACTGGGTGCCACGGTCTGACACGATACAAGTCAGGACGCTATGCAATCGTACGATCTCGTCGATGTAAATCTTGGCATACTGAGCAAAACCGAAAGTGGTCTTCACTGGCAGGAATTAACCCACTTTCGTCAATCGATCCACGATCACCCAAATGGAGTCATTCCCTTGACTGGTCCTGGGTAGACCCATAATGAAGTCCATAGAAACCTGCTCCCATTTTCACTCCGGAATGGGCAAAGGCTGCAACTCTCCAGCAGGCCTCTGGTGCTCAACCTTGACTTGCTGACAAGTCAGGCATCTCAACACAAAGTCTGTGACGTTCCTCTTCATTCCGTCCCACCAATAAACATCTCTTAGATCGTGGTACATCTTGGTGGAACCTAGATGAACGCTATTGTAGGGTGTTTTTCGTCACCCCATTGAGATGGGAATACGCGCGCGCTTGTCAGGCGTACTACAGATTCCCCCTGTCTAGGGTAGGCCGGAGTTTATTGATTGCGGGGATCCGAATCTCCGGCAGCCGCGGACTAAGCTGCCGTTAATTACCCCTCGCCTTTGGGGCGAGGGAACATCCGATTAACGGGTTAAACTGGTCATGCGAACTCAATGTGCAGTGTACGTGTGTTGTGTTTTGAAAGGGAGGGTTTGGATATATCGGGAGCCACGCAGAGTTTTTTACGGGGGTCCCGCTACCCGTA
This sequence comes from Agapanthus africanus, assembly GCA_030015575.1. Lineage (NCBI taxonomy): Eukaryota > Viridiplantae > Streptophyta > Magnoliopsida > Asparagales > Amaryllidaceae > Agapanthus > Agapanthus africanus. Next base: position 308,909,765 of record CM057337.1, read on the forward strand.
TAGCGGGCTGGGGGTCAAGGGAGCTAGCAGCCCCCTTGCGGGGTGCGGGGCAGCGCCCCGTTAGAAATTTTTTTCTAACAGGGACAGTGTCGTGGAGCACGTGTGTATGCAAATATGTATAAATATGTATATATATATGTAAATATGTATATATGTATATATATAAAAGAAAGAAAGAGGGAAAAGGCATCCAAAGGATGTGTGGGGGGCAGCACCTTGGGCGCTGTGCGCCTAGGTGCTGTGTGCTCAGGCGCTAGAGTGCCACGTGTCGGCACGTAGGCGCTCTGCGCTTGAGCGCAAGCGCGCCACGTGTCGGCACGTAGGCGCTTTGCGCTGGAGCGCCTGCGCTGGAGAGCAAGCGCGCCACGTGTCGGCACGGGGAGACTTGCGCTCGAGCGCTTGCGCTTGAGCGCAAGCGCACCACGTGTCGGCACGGGGGAGACTTGCGCTCGAGCGCTTGCGCTGGGGCGCAAGCGCGCCACGTGTTGGCACCGGGGCGACTTGCGCTCGGGCGCTTGCGCTTGAACGCAAGTGCGCCACGTGTCGGCACCAGGGCGACTTGCGCTCGGGCGCTTGCGCTTGAGCGCAAGCGCGCCACGTATCGGCATGTAGGCGACTTGCGCTCGGGCGCTTGCGCTTGAGCGCAAGCGCGCCACGTGTCGGCACGCGGGCGCTCTGCACTTGAGCGCCGGCGAGAAAAAGTGGCTTTTAGCCTAAGAAACAGAAGCTATGCTTCAGAAAGGAAATATTTGTTATGTATATATGTATGGAGTTAAACTCCTGGGATGTTTTGAAGCTGATAAAGGGGGCTCTTCTTCTTCCTTCTGTTGTTCGGCCGGATCTTGATGATCAAGAAGTAGGAAATAAAAAAAAAACACTCCTTTTTGAGATCTGATGGGAGATCTGAGTTCTCCTTTGTTGGCTTTGTGGTGGAAAACTACTTAGTTTTGGAAAAGAAAGAGTAAAACTCTTGATTTAATTCAAAAGAATTGAGAAGGTTTAGAACTTTGGAGAAGGAGCAGGAGGCACAAAGAACCCTAGTTTTTAGGGGAATGAAAAAATATTCTTTTTTTATTCATCATGTTGCCTTATATAGGCTTACATATTTACAAATAGCCCCTTGGGCTTTGCAAAATGGCATTTTGCCCATCCCATGGCTCATGTGCCATTTCTTTTTTGCACATAAGCCATGGGTTTCCAAAATATTGGCTTTATGCCCATTTTGCATACATTCATGTATAAAAAATTACATAAAAATTATTTATTACATGATCTGCATTTTGGTATGGAGAAGGCTAGCCGCGGGCTCGACTTGGGCATGGGCCCGCTTGACCTGGGCTTGGGCCCACCTGGCTTGGGGTTGACCTTGACTTTGACTCGGTCAACGGGGGTGTAAATTTTTACCCCAACAGCTATAAATCGATCTATGCGCCTCCTCAAGAATCTCACGCCGTAGTCCCTCAGAATCTGGTACGCACAATCGAGTCCCAAATCGCAGTACCCCCTGATCATCGATCACGAACTCGGAATTTCTGCCCTGCCTAATCTGCTCCATGATCTTTGAAAGATGGTCATCACTGGGTTGCGCCTCTCGAATACGGTCAATCAACTGCGGATGTGCACGAATATGCGCAAGCTGTCCCCCGGTCAGAGTGAACTCGAACTCCACTCGGCTGTTGCAGAGAATCTGCCAATCTGCTGACGACTGCTTCTGCACGGCGCTCAAACAAGATAAACTACCTCCGGGCCTCCAACTCAAAGCATCTGCCACCACGTTTGCCTTGCCCGGATGGTAAAGGATTTCGCAATCAAAATCTTTCACCAGGTCGATCCAACGGCGTTGTCTCAGATTCAGGTCTCGCTGCTGAAATATATACTTCAAGCTCTTGTGGTCTGTGGATATCTGGCATGACTCTCCATATAGGTAATACCTCCAGATCTTGAGTGCAAACACCACTGCAGCCATCTCTAAATCGTGCGTAGGATAGTTCTGTTCATGTGTCTTCAGCTGCTGAGAAGCATACGCGATAACCCTGTCGTGCTGCATCAACAACCTAGTCTCACTCGACTTGGGTATTGGCCCGCTTGACCTGGGCTTGGGCCCACCTGGCTTGGGGTTGACCTTGACTTTGACTCGGTCAATGGGGGTGTAAATTTTTACCCCAACAAAGTGCCCCCCATCAATAAATGCACATCGTACATTTGAGTTGTGTGCATGAAATTGATGGAATTTGAAGCTGAACTTCGAGGTGGAACATCATTCCGGAGGCGAAGCATCATCCCGGGGAGCATGATTCCCGAGGAGCGGAGCATCATTCCGATTCGCGGAGCATAATTCCAACGTCAGAGTATCATTCCGAAGCGCGGAGCATAATTCCAGGGTCGAAGCATCTTTCCGAAGAGCGGAGCATAATTCCAGAGATCGGAGCATCGTTCCGATGGGCAGAGCATAATTCAAGAGATCGGAGCATCATTCCGATGATCGGAGCATAATTCCAAGGTTCGGAGTATCTTTCCGAAGAGCGGAGCATAATTCCAGGATTCAGAGCATCATTCCGAAGGGCGGAGCATGATTCCAGAGTTCGGAACATCTTTCCGAAGAGCGGAGCATGATTCCAGGATTCGGCGCACCGTTCCGAAGGGCGGAGCATAATTCCAGAGATCGGAGCATCGTTCCGAAGAGCGGAGCATAATTCCAGAGATCGGAGCATCGTTCCGATTTGCGGAGCATAATTCCAAGGGATCGGAGCATCATTCCGATGAGCGGAGCATAATTCCAGGGGTTCGGAGCATCATTCCGAAGGGCGGAGCATAATTCCAGAGATCGGAGTATCATTCCGATGATCGGAGCATAATTCCAAGGTTCGGAGTATCTTTCCGAAGAGCGGAGCATAATTCCAGGATTCGGAGCATCATTCCGAAGGGCGGAGCATGATTCCAAGGTCGGAGTATCTTTCCGAAGAGCGGAGCATAATTCTAAAGATCGGAGCATCGTTCCGATGGGCAGAGCATAATTCTAGAGATCGGAGCATCATTCCGATGATCGGAGCATAATTCCAAGGTTCGGAGTATCTTTCCGAAGAGCGGAGCATAATTCCAGGATTCAGAGCATCATTCCGAAGGGCGGAGCATGATTCCAGAGTTCGGAACATCTTTCCGAAGAGCGGAGCATGATTCCAGGATTCGGAGCACCGTTTCGAAGGGCGGAGCATGATTCCAAAGTTCGGAACATCTTTCCGAAGGGTGGAGCATGGTTCCAAGGGTTCGGAGCATCTTTCCGAAGAGCGGCAGACATTCTGACCGAAGCATGATTTCGATGCAGAGGTAGATTCCTAGGCGAAGTATAATTCCGACAAGGAAGGAAAATATTCCGAGGCGAAGCATGATTTTGACACGGGGTAAATTCTGAGACGGAGCATGATTCCGGCGCAGAGCTTGTTTGTTGACTTGATTCTGAGGCGGAGCATAATTCCAGCAGGGAAGGTAGATATCCCGAGGCGAAGCATGGTTTCGACATGGGGTACGTTCTAAGACGGAGCATGATTCCGGCACAGAGCTTGTTGGCTGACTTGATTCCGAGACGAAGCATAATTTCGACAGGGAAGGAAGGTACACCGAGGCGAAGCATCATTTCGACACGGGGTGCACATTCTGAGACGAAGCATGATTCCGACGCAGAGCTGGTTGGTTGATTTGATTCCGAGGCGGAGCATAATTCCGGTAGGGAAGGTAGATATCCCGAGGTGAAGCATGATTTCGACATGGGGTAAATTCTGGGACGGAGCATGATTCCGCCGCAGAGGTTGGTTTGATTTGATTTGGGTTGACATCAGCATCGCTACACTGGAATATGGTACCAGGAGCGAATCATCATTTGCGCTTGCTTATCAGGAAGCGATGGCTTAGGAGACGGGTTTTAGGTCCCTATCACCTAAGACTTTTCAATTTTGTGAGCCGTAAGAGTCTCACAAAGCATTTTCTCCCTACGGGTCGTAAGGATCCCGTAAGTGCATTTTCTCCTTGGGAGTCGTGGGGACTCCCAAGTGTGTTGCTCCTTTGTGAGTCGTAAGTATCTCACGCGGGAATTTTCTCCTCACAAAGTAGAGAGGACATTGCGAGTGCATTTCATTTTTTTTACGAGTTCGCGTCCTTTCGGGTTTTCACAAACTCGCCGGCAGTCCTGCTGTTTTTACTCACGGAGCCCTGTCGGGTTTTCATCCGTGCCCATCTTGCTTGTGGACATACCTTTTTTTTATTTTTTATTTTATTTTATTTTTGGAGAGATTGGGATTGTTTTACGCCCGTGGATTGTATACGGTTTTGCAGGATGTATGATCCAGACCGTAGGGCCATAAAAATTTTGGGACTTTGTTGGCGTCTGCATCGCTGCACTGGAATATGGTACCAGGAGCGACTCATCATTCGCCGTTGGGGTAGGGGATTTGGAATTTGGTTGGGGTCTGCATCGCTGCACTGGAATATGGTACCAGGAGCGACTCATCATTCGCCGTTGGGGATTGGGGAGCGATGGCTTAGGAGACAGGTTTGGATCCCTATCACCTAAGACTTTTCAATTTTATGGGCCGTGAGGGTCCCATAAAAGCATTTTCTCCCTATGAGTCGTAAGGATCCCGCAGGTGTATATTCTCTTTAGGAGTCGTGAGGACTCCTAAGTATGTTTTTTTTTTCTTCGTGAGTCGTAAGGATCCCACAAAGATTTGTTCTCCTCATGTATCGTGAGGACACATGAGTGGGTCTTCTCAATGGAGCATAATTCCAAAGGCGGAGAACAGCCGCGTAACTGGTGATTGCGGTGGGGCATGGGTATGATGAGAATTATTTGAGCCCGTGGATTGTATACGGTAGTCAATTTGGGGACTGGCCGTAGGGCGGGGAGAGTTTTGGAAAATTGGATTTTTGTTGGCGTCTGCATCGCTGCACTGGAATATGGTACCAGGAGCGACTCATCATTCGCCGTTTTTTTTGTTTTACCCCGATTGCTCTATCATTTCAGCTTTTGTTGTCGCGAAAGTCGCGATTGCCCTATCATTTCGGCTATTTATTCGCGGTTGCCCCATCATTTCAGCTTTATTTTCATTTTTACTCGCTGGTTTTTATTGCGAGTTGCCCCATCATTTTGGCTTTTCTTTATTTTTCTTTTATTTACACATTTTTTTTATATACACACATTTTTTTTACATTCCCAGTTTAACGACTTAGAGGTCGACTGTTCCCAGTTTAATGACGTGGTGGTCGACTGTTCCCATTTTAATGAAGTGGTGGTCGATTGTTTTCAGAGAAAGGCAGATGTCTGAGAGAATCGGTTTCACGAAGAACTTCGGTCTCCGTTTGTATGAAATTGGCGGTTGCAGCTTGACTGTTTATTAACACGCCTTTGGACAGTTCTATCTCTCCTGCCTTGTATTGTTTTTCGACCCAATCTTTGAAGACGAAGCAGTCCTCAATGGCATGACCTATCACTCTGTGATAGGGGCAGTATTTGGGGTCGTCGGTCCTATTCGCTTCCTGCGGTCTTTTTGACTCTGGCAGTTGTAGACCGTTCTTCAGGGCGTCTTTGAATATTTTACGGATTTTTTCCCTTCTGAAGGAATAGACCTTATCTAGCTTCTCTTTCAGTGGAGATTCTCCTCCCTCTCCGAACACTAGCTTCCAAGACTGGTTGGCGCTAGGCCCGCTCATCCCTTGCTTATTTCGGTTAGCCGAAGTGTTGAAAGATTCAGAATCATCGGAGTTTCCGCCTTTGCGATTATCGTCCTTTCGGTTTCTCCAGGACCTATTGTTATTTTGGGAGTCAGAGGAGGACTCCTTCTTTGAGCGTTCCAACATCTGGACTTTTCTGGTCAGCTCTTGGAATGTTTTGAGACCCGCGGTACATAGAAACGGGGTCATCCAGTTGTTGAGATTTCCGACAAGGAGACTGACAGATTGGTCCTGCTCTATCGGCGGTTCGCATTTGACGGAGAGATTGCGCCATTGGGTTATAAAATCCGTGCTGCTTTCGTTGTTCTTGGGCCTGGTCCTTACGAGCTCGGCAATGGTAATCTTATCGCTGACGCTCATGAACCTCTGCCGAAACAGAGACTCCATTTGGACAAAAGTTGTGACGGAGCCATCCGGTAGGCTCGCGTACCAGTCGAAAGAAACATCGGTCAAGCTATTAACGAACTGGCGGAGGAGAAGCGCATCATTGCCCCCAGTATTCCCGCATGAGGCTTTGAAGTGGGCGATGTGCTGATTCGCATTTCCCATCCCATCGAATCTTCCGAATTTGGGGATGACATAGCCGCTAGGAAATTCTACCAGATCATACTGAGCAGGATATGGTCTCCCACTACTGCTGATATCTTTTTGCGCTTCGGCTTCGGCTACCAAGGTTTTGACTTTGTTGGTAACCAAATCCATGATTTGATCTTGAGTTAGCGGGCTACTGTCATCGGTATCCAAGAGATTTGCTGAGATAGGTTGCGACTGATTTTCATGCGGTCCGCCCACTTTTGGATTTGAGGGAACGGGCGTCGGCTGTCTCGGGACACCATTTCCCGGTTCATGAGCTGAGCCCTGTGCTTGATTGGGTGGCTGAGAGGTAAGTTGGGCCGTAAGCCGTAAGACGACATTTGTCAAGTCGTCGATCTTTGAGTAGAGCTTGGCCATCTCCTTATCTTTGCTTCTGAGCTGTTTTCGGAGCTCTTGGAGAAGTTGCTGCTCTGCGGTCTTAGGACGGAAGGTTGGCTCATCTTCGCTTTCCGAGCCTGACTCCTCATGAATTGAGGGCTCTCTTTGCCTATCAGCCTCATCGAGAGGGTTTTCATCATCCAGCGGAGGCGGCTGTTCTTGGGAAGTGGCAACCACATTCAAGCCAAATTGGATTTGAGATGTGGTGGCCCCGTCCTTGCTCTTGCTGCGCGTGCCCACCACGTAGACAGTGTGGATAACACATTCAGCCATCCCCTCATCTTTGGCGGGGTAACCCTGTTCTTCGAACCTCATGAGGTTTAGCCTGGCAGTAGCCCTAGCCCTTTTATTAGCTCTATATCTGAGCCTTTTCTCCCTCAGCTTCTCGATTTTGAAGGCTTGGCGGGCATCTGCTATCCGGGAAGCCATTGTGAGTTGATCAGAGAGGAGCTTAGAGAAGACACCCGATCGAGCAGTGGTCAAGGGCACCGCTAGAGCTTGCTCGGGATGCGTTGTATCTTTATTGGTGTTGATGGCCTTGCCCCCAGCTGGGGCCAAGGAAATTCGTTCAGACACCGACTTGCGTTTGGGTTGGGGCGCCCTTGAGATCACCACATTTGGTCTCCTGCCTTTCGAGACCGGTTTGTCTGCCACCGGGGCTTGAGGAGCTGGGATGGCGCCAACTGGCATGAACACAATAGAGCCGAATGGTAGCAGCGGCTCCTCCCATTGTCGCCCGAGACTGGCCGGAAGGACCGTCCTAGAGTCTATCCTCATCGTGTAGGAGACGGGAGATGAGTTCATCATCAAAGACATCGTCGGAAGGTGATTGCTTGAAAATCTGCATGAAAAAGCATTATTTTTAGTATAAATACAGGTATGTATATTTATTGAGTTCGCATGACCGCTTAACCCGAAATATAGGAGGAGAAATTGGTCCCACCGGGCGTGCCAGAATCTGTAGGGTGTTTTTCGTCACCCCATTGAGATGGGAATACGCGCGCGCTTGTCAGGCGTACTACAGATTCCCCTTGCCTAGGGTAGGCCGGAGTTTATTGATTGTGGGGATCCGAATCTCCGGCAGCCGCGGACTAAGCTGCCGTAAATTACCCCTCGCCTTTGGGATGAGGGAACCTCCGATTAACTGGTTAAACTGGTCATGCGAACTCAATGTGCAGTGTACGTGTGTTGTGTTTTGAAAGGGAGGGTTTGGATATATCGGGAGCCACGCAGAGTTTTTTACGGGGGTCCCGCTACCCGGATAGCGGGCTGGGGGTCAAGGGGGCTAGCAGCCCCCTTGCGGGGTGCGGGGCAGCGCCCTGTTAGAAATTTTTTTCTAACAGGGACAGTGTCGTGGAGCACGTGTGTGTGCAAATATGTATACATATGTATATATATATATGTATATATGTATATATGTATATATATAAAAGAAAGAAAGGGGGAAAAGGCATCCAAAGGATGTGTGGGGGGCAGCACCTTGGGCGCTGTGCGCCTAGGTTCTGTGCGCTCAGGCGCTAGAGTGCCACGTGTCGGCACGTGGGCGCTCTGCGCTTGAGCGCTGGGCGCTGGAGCGCTGGGCGCTGGAGCGCAAGCGCGCCACGTGTCGGCACGTAGGCGCTTTGCGCTTGAGCGCCTGCGCGCCACGTGTCGGCACGGGGGAGACTTGCGCTCGAGCGCGTGCGCTTGAGCGCAAGCGCGCCACGTGTCAGCACGGGGGAGACTTGCGCTCGAGCGCTTGCGCTGGGGCGCAAGCGCGCCACGTGTCGGCACCGAGGCGACTTGCGCTCGGGCGCTTGCGCTTGAGCGCAAGCGCGCCACGTGTCGGCACCGGGGCGACTTGCGCTCGGGCGCTTGCGCTTGAGCGCAAGCGCGCCACGTGTCGGTACGCGGGCGCTCTGCACTTGAGCGCCGGCGAGAAAAAGTGGCTTTTAGCCTAAGAAACAGAAGCTATGCTTCAGAAAGGAAATATTTTTTTATGTATATATATATGGAGTTAAACTCCTGGGATGTTTTGAAGCTGATAAAGGGGGTTCTTCTTCTTCCTTCTATTGTTTGGCCGGATCTTGAAGATCAAGAAGTAGGAAATAAAAAAAAAACACTCCTTTTTGAGATCTGATGGGAGATCTGAGTTCCCCTTTGTGGGCTTTGTGGTGGAAAACTACTTAGTTTTGGAAAAGAAAGAGTAAAACTCTTGATTTAATTCAAAAGAATTGAGAAGGTTTAGAACCTTGGAGAAGGAGCAGGAGGCACAAAGAACCCTAGTTTTTGGGGGAATGAAAAAATGTTCTTTTTTTTATTCATCATGTTGCCTTATATAGGCTTATATATTTACATATAGCCCCTTGGGCTTTGCAAAATGGCATTTTGCCCATCCCATGGCTCATGTGCCATTTCTTTTTTGCACATAAGCCATGGGTTTACAAAATATTGGCTTTATGCCCATTTTGCATACATTCATGTATAAAAAATTACATAAAAATTATTTATTACATGATCTGCATTTTGGCATGGGGGAGGCTGGCCGCGGGCTCGACTTGGGCATGGGCCCGCATGACCTGGTCTTGGGCCCACCTGGCTTGGGGTTGACCTTGACTTTGACTCGGTCAACGGGGGTGTAAATTTTTACCCCAACAGCTATAAATCGATCTATGGGCCTCCTCAAGAATCTCACGCCGTAGTCCCTCAGAATCTGGTACGCACAATCGAATCCCAAATCGCAGTACCCCCTGATCATCGATCACGAACTCGGAATTTCTGCCCTGCCTAATCTGCTCCATGATCTTTGAAAGACGGTCATCACTGGGTTGCGCCTCTCGAATACGGTCAATCAACTGCGGATGTGCACGAATATGCGCAAGCTGTCCCCCGGTCAGAGTGAACTCGAACTCCACTCGACTGTCGCAGAGAATCTGCCAATCTGCTGACGACTGCTTCTGCACGGCGCTCAAACAAGATAAACTACCTCCGGGCCTCCAACTCAAAGCATCTGCCACCACGTTTGCCTTGCCCGGATGGTAAAGGATTTCGCAATCAAAATCTTTCACCAGCTCGATCCAACGGCGTTGTCTCAGATTCAGGTCTCGCTGCTGAAATATGTACTTCAAGCTCTTTTGGTCTGTGGATATCTGGCATGAGTCTCCATATAGGTAATACCTCCAGATCTTGAGTGCAAACACCACTGCAGCTATCTCTAAATCGTGCGTAGGATAGTTTTGTTCATGTGTCTTCAGCTGCCGAGAAGCATACGCGATAACCCTGTCGTGCTGCATCAACAACCTAGTCTCACTCGAGATGCGTCGCAATAAACCATGAATCCACCCGATCCTGAAGGCAATGACAACACTGGTGCAGTAGTCAGACGAGTCTTCAACTGCTGGAAGCTATGCTCGCACGCCTCGGTCTAATCAAAAGGAACTTCCTTCCGGGTCAACCCGGTCAACGGTGCAGTGATACGGGAGAAGTCTTGAACAAATCGTCTGTAGTAGCCAGCCAGGCCTAGGAAGCTGCGGATCTCTATAACTGATGCTGGTCTGGGCCAATGCTGAACGGCCTGGATTTTCTTTGGGTCCACACATATGCCTCTCTCGTAATCACGTGACCCAAGAAATCAACGCTGCCAAGCCAAAACACGCACTTGGAAAATTTCGGGAACAGCTGGTGCTCCCTCAAAGTCTGCAAGGTGATCCACAGGTGTTGCTCGTGCTCCTCTCGGCTCCGGGAATACACCAAAATGTCATCAATAAACACGATGATGAACAGATCTAGATACGGCCTGAAAATGCGGTTCATCAAGTCCATAAACGCGGCTGGTGCATTGGTGAGTCCGAATGACATCACCAAAAACTCATAGTGCCCGTAACGTGTGCGAAAAGCCGTCCTCGGAATATCCTCCTGCCGCACCCACAACTGATGGTAACCCCAATCGCAAGTTAATCCTCGAAAAGTATCCCGCACTCTGAAGCTGGTTAAACAAATCATCGATATGTGTTAAGGGATATCAGTTCCGTATGGTAACCCTGTTTAGCTGGCGGTAATCAATGCACAAGCGCAAACTGCCGTCTTTCTTCTTGAAGAACAGGACAGGAGCACCCCCACGGAGATACACTAGGTCGAATAAGCCCTTTATCTAACAAATCCTGCAACTGATCCTTCAGCTCTCTAAGCTCCGCCGGGGACATCCGATAAGGCGGTATGGAAATAGGCCCCGTGCCGGGAATCAAATCAATGCAGAACGCAATATCGCGCTCAAGCGGTAACCTAGGCAGCTCGTCAGGGAAAACATCAGGGAACTCACACATAATCGGGACCTAGTCCAACGGGACCTCTGCAGCTCCAGTATCACAAACATAAGCTAAGAATCCCTGACATCCCTTCCGTAAGAGCTGACCGGCGCGAAGAGACGAAATCAAGCTGGGAAGGGTGACGCTGCGGTCTCCCTGAATAACAAGAACTGGCTCCCCTAGAAAGCTAAATCTGACTGCCTTCCCACGGCAGTTCACAGATGCATAACAAGTGGCTAGCCAATCCATGCCCAGAAGCACTTCAAAGTCCAACATATCGAGGAGAATCAAATCAACCTATGAATCCCTCTCCCTGATACGAACGGAACACAATCAAAACACAAAACGAGCGACAAACGACTCGCTTACAGGAGTAATAACCACAAGCGGCTAATCTAACGATGAGGACTCACGGCCCAACATCGGTGCAAGGTGTGTAGATATATACGAATATGTGGAACCTGGGTCGAATAATACCCGCGCGTCGAAAGAACATACCGGCAAGGTACCTGTCACAACGGCATTGGATGCCTGCGCATCCTGCAGAGTCAAAGTGAATACTCGGGCCTGTCCCCCACCAATAGCTGGCTGTCCTCCGCTTCGGCCAATGCCTCCTCGTCTTCTCTGAATAGGACCACCGCGTCCATGGCCTCTTAGGGCGTCTAACTGACATGGAGCACCACCGGGGGTAGGAAGTAGAGCTCTCTGAAGAGGTGGTGAAGGTGGTAAAATTGTAGGGTTCCTAGGCACCCTAATGAGGTCTCACAAGGCATCGAACATGCCAATTTCAAATTATCTAGGTGCCGAAAGACCCTAATACGGATCGTTTGCTAGATGTCTAGGCGAAAAAGTAATCTAGTTAACAGTTAACTAAGGGATACGGATATACAACCTTTGTAGATCCGTTTGTCCACCTCCATAGCTCCATGAAGAAGTCATCTCCGCTGTACAAAACCGAAATCCGGGCTCTTGCGTCGGCTTCATCGGAGAAGAAGCGGGCTAGGTCATCGACGACGTGCCGAAGATGATCTACGTCGAGGCATCGCTAAATCAAGCTCCGACTTCACCAAGTCCAAAAACTTGTGAAGAGAACACACTCTACTACTTGGCAAGAGGTAGAGGATGAAGAAATAGGAAGTGGGTAGACTTTAGATTTGGATTTCTCACTCTTTATCATCAATCACCATTGATGAAGAAAGCTTTTTCTTCATTGCTCATGAAGAAGAAGAAGAAAGAAATATATGATAAGTTAATTAAAAACAATAGAAAAATCAAAACTTATCATAATGTTAACTAGAGTCAAGTGTAGAGAATGAATCATGGTTAGTGGGAATGGTTAGGGTTAAGGATGAGATAAGAATGGTTGACTTGATCAAAGTTTCATGAAGCTTCAACTAAACTCCAAATTAAGCCACCATTCTTTTCTCCTCTTTTCCAAAATGAATAAACAAATTAATAAATGAATAAATAAAGGAAATGAAACCCTAACCATTCTTTTAACCATGGTTTAATTCTTTGCACTTAACCAAGTAAACATGTATCATCAAACATGATACAATCAAGTGCACAAAATCATATCGCATATATAATGCGCACATCCGAGTGAGAAAATCCATTTAAAGTGAACCAATACTAGTTAATGCAAAGTAATATATCAAATATATAATTATACATTAAATCATTAAATCAACACTTGATTCAATGATCCGGACATGTCGCACACAACCGACTAGTATACAATGTATCGGCTTATCGAATCAATGCTTGAATCGATAACTAGGTTATATTGTATACAACCATTCGATACATTCATCGCGAGAATGGAATACGGTATCACATACACGCATTATTCTCGGTCCCGCACATATCTCATATGCGCTCCTATTTCGTTTCGCTTGAGCCAGGAAACCTCTGTGTAGGACTCTAAAGACTTGTCAATATGCCGGCAGCAGATGATGATCATATCAAACATCCACAAGCCGCAAGCGGTCTGCTAAACGTAATGGCCACCCGGGTATTGAGCGATCTGAAGATCGACGAGCAAGCCCGCTCACACTCCAGTGAATCCAACCAGTAACACTACCGTACAGTCCGGTCTGATCGTCTGATATGTCGCATATCTCACCTAGGGGTGGTAAACGTCAGACCCCAATAGCTCGATAAGTCGTGTCGATATGAGGTCTATAACTGTTCGAGAAACTACTGGTAACACTTAGCAGTAAATCTCAGCAACCCTGGCCAGGGATTTCCTGTTATAGCCAATCGAACACAGCGCAACATCAACTCCCTATACCGGGAGAGACGAATCCCCTCCTATCGCTCATTGTCTCCATGTGACTCGGGACTGTACCCAAAAACCACCGTTTTGCACGCCCTCTTGGACGTGGTAAGATGGAAATCAAAGCACAGTGGGAACCATACAAGACTCTATGACGATCTCGGGTCAACAGACTACTCTGTACCAGTGTCACCAGAGAACTGCCATCTGACGTGAGGTATAATACCATCTGGGAGTTCTCGGTGAGTCCGTCCAGTGTACCCAGTCTCTACTGAGCACCCGTATATCATCTCTGATGTCAAACACCAATGGATATGGGATCATCCATCGCCCATCTGTATGGGTCGAGAAGGTACACGCTAGTCTACTCTGGTATATCGATGCCCCGTCTCGATACACCCACGACTAGGGACTTTGAAGGATGTACTTATGGACTACCATGTCCCCACTAGTATGATCCACATCATAGTCCAGGTAGTCAAGTACAGATCCTAAGGGCTTTACCAACATGTAACAGAGAGACAATCAGCATACACGTTAAGGTAAAGGGTAACCAGATAGAATACTATCATGTCGAGCAAGAAAGTCCTCCCTATATATGTCCCAGCATCCACTACAATGTACATCCAATGTACAGTAATGGCCTCTAGGGCATACATATAACTAACAATCTCCCACTTACACTAGGGCCATCTGTAGCAGTGGTTGCAGTATCTCATACTCAACCATCCCATAAAAGTCTCTCTCTGGGAACAGGCCTTTGTGAGTGGATCCGCTGTGTTGTCCTCTGAGTCTACTCTCCAAACCTCGATCACCCTGGAGATCAACTATCTCCATGATCAGGTGATACTGCCTTAGAATATGTCTGGATCACTGATGGGACCTGCGTTCCTTGGCATAAGCCACAACTCCATTGTCACACAATGGGAGGAACATAGTTCATCTCATGAACCAATATACACCCAAACAGCCTCTTTGGTAGCATCATAAGTAGCGATGTATCCTGGCTTTATCGTCTAGTATGTCACGGTATCTAGCTTGGAACTCTTCCAACATACCGTCCCTTTACTGAGGGTAAAGACAATGCCTGCGACTGACATTCAGTCGTTTTTATCACCCTGGAACCTTTCCAGTGATTCTCCCCAGGATCGATTGATACCATCTCACTACAACTAGCGAGAATCCTAATATCCAATTAAATCTATCTCATTGATCCAAAACTCAGGATTTAGTAGGTATCATTTTGATCCTATTGGAGAATCCTTGTGATAAACGGAGATCGACCGAGCGTAGCATAGGAAACTCCTTCCCTATCAAGAGTATGTCATCCACGTACTCTACGAGGATCGTCACCATACTCCCTACTACCTTTTTGTTTATACAAGGTTCATCTACCATTTTGATGATATCAAACTCTTTGACTTATCCATCAAAACAGATGTTCCAACTCCGCGATGCCTGCTTTATCCTATAAAACATCTTGCACACGTTTCCACTGCTCCCACTGTCTACGAAGCCCTCTGGCTGTGTACTTATAGACGCTCTCTTCTAAACATCATTTAGAAAAGCTGTCATGACACCCAACCGCCAGATATCGTAGTCATGGTATGTAGCCGTGGCAAGTAGGATCCGGATGGACTTAAGCATAGTCACTTGAAAAGGTTTCATCATGATCCACACCTGGTCAATGATGCAAACCCTTAACAAGTCTAGCTTTGAAAGTCTCAACTTTTCCATGTACACCAAGTAATCTTCTCAAGATATACTTGCTCCTGATGGGGATTTAACCCTTCAGATATAGCAACCAAAGTCTATACTTTGTTGGTGTATAAGGATTCCATCTCAGATCACTAAGCATCCAGCCATTCTTACAGAGTCTTACCCCTGATGGCCAGCTCGAAGCTAGTTGGGTCATCATCTCATGATGCAATCCTCGCTCCCACTGTCATAGAGAAACCTATGTATCTCTCAGGTGGGTGAGAAAACCCTACTAGATCGGCGGAGAGGCTGAGGTTCGTTGGTCTCTACTGAATCCTTTGGTTTTATCAAATCATCTGCTGCAGTTTGTATAGCTGGAACCATTCCAGTTCTACATTACAGACCTTACCTCGAGCTTGTCCGAATTTTGTTTTTAGACATAGGCCGGACAACTCCAAATCTTAACTAGCTTAAGACATGGGCTCTTCCCTTTCCATATCACATATGAAGCGGTAGGCAACTGATTTGATTGGAACCCTATTCAATAGGTATGCAGCTTCTTAAGTGCATAACACCCAAAAGGAAATAGGTAACTCAGTATTACTCATCATAGAGCACACCTTATCACATAGGGTGTAATTGCTCCACCCCGATATACCATCGTGCTATGGTGTATTCGGAGGAGTAATGCTGAGAGAGAATCTCATTCTCCTTTAGAAAAGTCCAGGATTTCCGTGCTCAAGTATTCTCCTCCTCGATCACATCAAAGGACATAATACTTATACCCTTATTGGTTCTCTACTTCTAACTTATATTCTATGAATATCTCAAAAGGTTCGGACTTGTGTTTCAACAGGAACATATGTCTGAATCTTGAGAGATTATCAGAGAATGTAATGAAGTACAAAGAACCGGTGTTAGCATGTGTAGACAGGGGACCTACATACATCAACATGTATCATCCCAAGAGTTTACTAACTCTTTCTCTGTTTCCAATAAACAGAGCTGGTGTCATTATATCTTTGTGACATGACTGGCATGTTTCATAAGATGCAAATTCAAACTGATTTAAATATGCATCTAAATGTAACTTAGCTAGTCGGGTCGCATTGATATGACCTAGTCTACAATACCTCAAGAAGGATTCGTTCAATTCTGAACTCTTCCTCTTGTGTGTGTTCTGTATACTAAGAACTGTAGTTTGAACAGCAATGCTTTTAGATAACGTGCCTGAACCGATCAACTTTTGATATAGGAAATGTTCAAAACATTATCCAACGATACAAATTTTACCGTTTCTTTACTAATAAAGAGACAGATATGATTTTGTATATCAGGTTCGGTATCTAATAACATTCGTTCAGAATCAATGTATCGTAATACAGGATGACAGTGACCAACAGACTTGGCTGCAACTCTTGCCCCGTTTTCTGCCTCATGAAACTTATCACCCGTTCTCAGTTCTCTACCTTTCTGTAGCCCTATGTAACAGATTACATATGTGGGATCCTGATCTGGTATCACATACCCAGGACGTAGAGGATACAGAGAAACAGTTCTTTGTAATGAACACACCCGAAGATGATGCATCAGCATGCACTCTCCTCGTTTGGGCGGCACGGGAATTCTGGTAATCCCCAATTTCCTGCTCTGTCTTATAACATTTATAAGTTGGAGCGGGACCAACGTTCCCCAGCTCAGTATAACAAGCGGGTTCGGTCAAATATCCGTTTTATTATCTTGATTAAGGCGTGATATGGTCGCTACCAGGAGAGAGAGAGAAGAAAACACTCAGCGTGCGCTCTTGCAAGAATAGATTGGTTATTATTTTATCTAATCAGGATGGCTCCCACTGCTTTTTATCAAATCTTCCTTCAAACCCTAAAAGGAAAGACTAGCCGGGATTAATTACACACTACAAGTTCGCCAATCTTTCAGCCAGGCCAGTGTCGGTACTTTGAGGGAGGTCCCCCGTGCTTTCGCACGAACCTAATTAATGTAAACCTCATTTTTCCAGAGGCGTAACCCCGTTGACACCTTTCTAGACACCTACTTGATCGGCTAATTGTAATGTATAAAACTCTCCCAGGAGTAACTCTTACTCGCAGCGGGTATCGGGATCCAACTATCTCATAGAAGGTATGCAATCTCATTGCAAATTTCAACACTTGAAATTCCCGATAATATTTTGCCCCTAGCTCGCTATGACCTTGACGAATGCCAAACAACCCATAGTCCACTAGTCAAGTTCAACCCGTACATTTCTTGATCGAATTAAACCCACCTGCACGACCCTTGACGAATGCCAAACAACGCCGTACGAATACCCTAATCCAATCGCATCATATGCTCAAACAGATAAATACTAGTTAGCTACCGTACACTACGCCTTGACGAATGCCAAACTACCGCAGCACGAATACTAACTAGTACATATCTGAAATGACGGAGGGCTACGACAGGTTTTTCTGAAAACCTATTGCGTAATGAACTTGATATCGCTGTGGAATCAAATGATTTTAAAATGGAGTGCTTTTGAGGCTTTTCTAGTTTTGCTAAAGGAGTCACTCCCGGTGAAGGGATCGTCGGTCCTTTCCTCGTCGAATGAGGTGCGGGATATATCATATATATCACTGTGCAAAGCAAAAACTCTTAAAAGCAATCAAAAGACAAACCGAGTGTGTAGCATCTGCCAGTTATTGCTAAAGGAGTCACTCCCGGTGAAGGGATCTCGGTCCTTTCCTCATCGAATAAGGTGCAGGATATATCTCATATACTGCTATGCAAAGCAAGAACTGTAGCTACCTGTTTTATTTTGAAATTCGATTCTACAACATCTTTAGGTTTCTTTTATTTCATTAATCACATTAATGAAGTCCCATCATTTAAGTACCTAAATATCACAGATAAATACGACGTACGCTTATGCCATCCGCATTCGCCTCGATGTCCCCTCGTGCACCGTTAGGTTAGGTAACTAACGGCAGAGCGGGGCAGGGCTAGCGCGGGTGTAAAACATAAGTAACGTCTATATAATATATTATATATACTATATATGTATCTATCACAGAACATCACATGATCACATCACAGATATCGCAGCAGGAGAATCATATGAAATATTGGATATACTAGGACGTCCATGTTTTCAATACGAGCCAGTATAAAACACGGATTCCACGGTCGTGATGAATAGCCAAACCCACACCCCAAGACCCCTACGAGAGCGGCAAGCAACCCTACCAATTCTGGAGTTAGGAGACCCGGACTCGACTCCTCGAGTTGGTCTCCCACTGGACTCCAGAACCTGGTTACTTGTGCTCCCCTCCTTGGGTCTATCCTAGTGCGGAAAAGTAAATAATATACAACGGGTGACAACTTCCGCAACCTGGAAGCGCCCCAATAAAAGAATATTACATACAAGTTTTTACATGAATGAAAATGAAAAACACTCATCTCACATAAAAACCCCCGGCTATTCAAACACGACGATCCAATATAACATATCCAGCAACACATAACATCACATGTCATCAACGTAAGTAAATATGCGCATCCCAATTGTCGTTGACATATAGCAACGAAACCGGCGATATCACATATTACACTTGCGGTCACAGAAAATAAAGTGTAAAACTACAACAGTTGGAATCCGCAACCACCTCAGACATCGCATGCCTGACCAAATGAATTACTTAGACATCGCATGCCTAACAATTATAAACGCCGCATTCTAGTCTCATTATCGAAAACACTTTTCAATATCGAGTCGGGCAATTCAACAAGATTCCCGATATCCTGATCGAATGCTCGTCGCAAACTTCAGTAGGCGGCCGCACCCCCGATACCGTCGACGAAGTGCACCAAGGCGGAACACCGCTACCGCGAGCACCCGGACGGATGCTTTCGACGACGGGGTTCTCCTACAGTCACTTGGTCGGGGCTATGGAGTGAGGCTGTCTATTAAGTTTATCGGCGAGTATCCGCGCACGCTACGTGATTGCGACGGACTTTTGATCACATCAAAATTCCGTGGTAACCGATCAAGTGAGACTAAAATGCTATGTTTATAACATTCATTCAGTTATCTCATAACTATTGTGAATTCCAATTATTGTATCCCATTCCAGATAAACAGAAAATGTTAAACTTTTCGTTCGAACAATCGAACACCCAAGTTTT
The DNA here is from genome assembly GCA_030015575.1 of Agapanthus africanus. Classification (NCBI taxonomy): domain Eukaryota; kingdom Viridiplantae; phylum Streptophyta; class Magnoliopsida; order Asparagales; family Amaryllidaceae; genus Agapanthus; species Agapanthus africanus. Next base: position 308,928,899 of record CM057337.1, read on the forward strand.
CCCGATACAGATCAACACATGAAACAAGTCTAACAACATTCCGTTCGTGCCTCAGTACCAACGGTCCAGCCGTAGAAGGGTCAAGCCAACGCCTCACATGTGGCACGCCGTACTGCCCCAAACCCGAAGGTTCAAAGGGCAGTTCAAGACGGTCACATAATCGAGTTAAGGTTTGTTGTCTTCTAGAGAGACCATCGCGTTACTTGCACTACTTAGAACGTCGTTAAACTACGGAAAAATCCAACACTTGGAAATTTCCCGACAGGGGAAAAATTGGGTATTTATATCCGGTCGAACTTTTTAACATATTCTAAAATTTATCCGGAAAGCCACACAGACAAAATTTGATACTCCGATCGAAACACCGAATCCCCAAAAACACAGCAGAAAAATTCAACTCTTGAATAAATATTAAAAATTCCCAGAAAACTCAGCTCTTTGAACTAGGAATTACTGTGCAAAGGAACAGGGCTGACGTCATCAAGTGGCCGCTGATCAGCCGCAGAAGCCATAATTATGCCGCTGATCCGCCGCGAAATTTACTGTTCACCAGAAACTTTTTGCACCGTAATTCTTATTTTTCCCTGCTGAATTTTTTAGCAATTTTTAATTTGGAAAAATCCCAGTTTTTTAAAAAAGGACAGAGAGCATGGGTGTATTGGGATTTCGGGTTCGTTCGGAGTTCAAAATCCGTCTGTACTTCGCCTAAGGCTCTAGCTAGGCTCTGATACGACTGTAGGGTTCCTAGGCACCCTAATGAGGTCTCACAAGGCATCGAACATGCCAATTTCAAATTATCTAGGTGCCGAGAGACCCTAATACGGATCGTTTGCTAGATGTCTAGGCGAAAAAGTAATCTAGTTAACAGTTAACTAAGGGATACGGATATACAACCTTTGTAGATCCGTTTGTCCACCTCCATAGCTCCATGAAGAAGTCATCTCCACTGTACAAAACCGAAATCCGGGCTCTTGCGTCGGCTTCATCGGAGAAGAAGCGGGCTAGGTCATCGACGACGTGCCGAAGATGATCTACGTCGAGGCATCGCTAAATCAAGCTCCGACTTCACCAAGTCCAAAAACTTGTGAAGAGAACACACTCTACTACTTGGCAAGAGGTAGAGGATGAAGAAATAGGAAGTGGGTAGACTTTAGATTTGGATTTCTCACTCTTTATCATCAATCACCATTGATGCAGAAAGCTTTTTCTTCATTGCTCATGAAGAAGAAGAAGAAAGAAATATATGATAAGTTAATTAAAAACAATAGAAAAATCAAAACTTATCATAATGTTAACTAGAGTCAAGTGTAGAGAATGAATCATGGTTAGTGGGAATAGTTAGGGTTAAGGATGAGATAAGAATGGTTGACTTGATCAAAGTTTCATGAAGCTTCAACTAAACTCCAAATTAAGCCACCATTCTTTTCTCCTCTTTTCCAAAATGAATAAACAAATTAATAAATGAATAAATAAAGGAAATGAAACCCTAACCATTCTTTTAACCATGGTTTAATTCTTTGCACTTAACCAAGTAAACATGTATCATCAAACATGATACAATCAAGTGCACAAAATCATATCGCATATATAATGCGCACATCCGAGTGAGAAAATCCATTTAAAGTGAACCAATACTAGTTAATGCAAAGTAATATATCAAACATATAATTATGCATTAAATCATTAAATCAACACTTGATTCAATGATCCGGTCATGTCGCACACAACCGACTAGTATACAATGTATCGGCTTATCGAATCAACGCATGAATCGATAACTAGGTTATATCGCATACAACCATTCGATACATTCATCGCGAGAATGGAATACGGTATCACATACACGCATTATTCTCGGTCCCGCACATATCTCATATGCGCTCCTATTTCGTTTCGCCTGAGCCAGGAAACCTCTGTGTAGGACTCTAAAGACTCGTCAATACGCCGGCAGCAGATGATGATCATATCAAACATCCACAAGCCGCAAGCGGTCTGCTAAACGTAACGGCCACCCGGGTATTGAGCGATCTGAAGATCGACGAGCAAGCCCGCTCACACTCCAGTGAATCCAACCAGTAACACTACCGTACAGTCCGGTCTGATCGTCTGATATGTCGCATATCTCACCTAGGGGTGGTAAACGTCAGACCCCAATAGCTCGATAAGTCGTGTCGATATGAGGTCTATAACTGTTCGAGAAACTACTGGTAACACTTACCAGTAAATCTCAGCAACCCTGGCCAGGGATTTCCTGTTATAGCCAATCGAACACAGCGCAACATCAACTCCCTATACCGGGAGAGACGAATCCCCTCCTATCGCTCATTGTCTCCATGTGACTCGGGACTGTACCCAAAAACCACCGTTTTGCACGCCCTCTTGGACGTGGTAAGATGGAAATCAAAGCACAGTGGGAACCACACAAGACTCTATGACGATCTCGGGTCAACAGACTACTCTGTACCAGTGTCACCAGAGAACTGCCATCTGACGTGAGGTATAATACCATCTGGGAGTTCTCGGCGAGTCTGTCCAGTGTACCCAGTCTCTACTGAGCACCCGTATATCATCTCTGATGTCAAACACCAATGGATATGGGATCATCCATCGCCCATCTGTATGGGTCGAGAAGGTACACGCTAGTCTACTCTGGTATATCGATGCCCCGTCTCGATACACCCACGACTAGGGACTTTGAAGGATGTACTTATGGACTACCATGTCCCCACTAGTATGATCCGCATCATAGTCCAGGTAGTCAAGTACAGATCCTAAGGGCTTTACCAACATGTAACAGAGAGACAATCAGCATACACGTTAAGGTAAAGGGTAACCAGATAGCATACTATCATGTCGAGCAAGAAAGTCCTCCCTATATATGTCCCAGCATCCACTACAATGTACATCCAATGTACAGTAATGGCCTTTAGGGCATACATATAACTAACAATCTCCCACTTGCACTAGGGCCATCTGTAGCAGTGGTTGCAGTATCTCATACTCAACCATCCCATAAAAGTCTCTCTCTGGGAACAGGCCTTTGTGAGTGGATCCGCTGTGTTGTCCTCTGAGTCTACTCTCCAAACCTCGATCACCCTGGAGATCAACTATCTCCATGATCAGGTGATACTGCCTTAGAATATGTCTGGATCACTGATGGGACCTGTGTTCCTTGGCATAAGCCACAACTCCATTGTCACACAATGGGAGGAACATAGTTCATCTCATGAACCAATATACACCCAAACAGCCTCTTTGGTAGCATCATAAGTAGCGATGTATCCTGCCTTTATCGTCTAGTATGTCACGGTATCTAGCTTGGAACTCTTCCAACATACCGTCCCTTTACTGAGGGTAAAGACAATGCCTGCGACTGACATTCAGTCGTTTTTATCACCCTGGAACCTTTCCAGTGATTCTCCCCAGGATCGATTGATACCATCTCACTACAACTAGCGAGAATCCTAATATCCAATTAAATCTATCTCATAGATCCAAAACTCAGGATTTAGTAGGTATCATTTTGATCCTCATTCTGTCACTCACACACACACAAAGCAGCACCACCAGCAGCTCCAGCAGCAGCAGCACCAGCAGCTCCAGCAGCAGCACCAAACAACAGCAGCATCTGGCAGCAGCAGCAGCACAAACAACAACAGCAGCAGCATCTGGCAGCAGCACAGGCAGCAACAGCAACACAAGGAGCAGCAGCAGTAGCAGCCCTTCTTCCTCTTCTTCTCCTTCTCCTTGTGCCTAGGGTCAAGTGAGGTATACTTTTTAGGCTTGAATTCTTAGCTTGCTTAACTTGTGTAGAATTAGCTTCGGTTTGTGTTAAATAGTGAGTTTTTGTAAGTCCTCGGTAGCGCCACGGCCGTCTAACAGACGCCAAATGCGGAACAAAAACTTTTTACAACTGGCGCTATCGCGTACTATAACCTGGATCTGCCATTAAAGCTAAACTACAAACTACAAAGTGGGTAGAAATGTTATACCGAATGATCCGAGTCCTTCGGTCTTCAACCATCATCCCACGCTTTGTTGCGGCTTCTCCGATCTCCTGAATCTCCAGTCTCGTCGTCCAGGTGGCACCACATCGACGGATCTTTAAACGGGCTCCCGCCTCTGAACCGTGGCAACTCGGTCGTCAAGTTTGCTAAAAGAGATGACCATGATGATGTAGAGAATGAGTAGAAGACTTTGTCTCGTTACGTCCAAAGTTATGGATGAACGATTAATGAAGTTGCCTTTTGGATTGGGTGATGGAATGAAATGAGCTATGAAATTTCCATTCACCAAAACTATAATCTTTTCTTCCAAATGAATAACAACCATGCTCACATAAGAGGGGGGAGGCTGGCCACTATATAGAGGGGAGGGAGGTGAGTGTAGGAAGAGGGGGAGGTGATCACAAGGAAAGCTTATCATAACAATGACTCACTTAAACAATAAATGCAAAACAATGATTCACTAACCTAGTCATCCTTGCATTAATAAATCATTAAATACACTAATGAGTCACAAGCCTAGTCACCATCCTAGTCACCATCTAGAAATTCCACACTCATTTCAAGAAAAGATAAATCCGCATTTAACTGAATGTTAAATACGGCTGATAGAAAACTGGAAACTGGAAACTTCCAAAAGTGATCCTGAAACGAATTTCAGGATAACCCCGTATCAGTATAAACATACCCGCATTTGTATTACGACCGAATACAAATGCAACTGAGACAAAGATATTATATCTACACAGCATAATACTCGGATCCGGCTTAAACCAAAGTCGACCAGTATTATCTGCCCGAAATATGACACGTGCGAAAACGCACGTGCATTTTCCGAACCTTGCCATAAAACTATACGGCCTCTACAACGTTTCGCCCGAACTTGGGAAACTGTCTGTGGGGGACTCTAATGACTCATCAACACACTGGCACGTCGTATAACCACTAGCACGTCAAAGGTACAAGCTGTACGTAACGGTTGCTTATGTATTGATTGGAAGGGAAGATGACGAGCGAACTCATCCATAAACCCTACATAGCCTAACAGTGACAATATACATACAGTTCGGTCCGTTCGTCTAAAGAGTATCGCATATCGAGTTTAGGGGGTGGATAAAGTCAAACCCCTAATAACGTGACAAATCTTGTCGGCATGAAGCCCATCACCATCTGAGAAACTAATGATCCAAATCAGTAATTCTCCACTATCTCGGCCGAGTATTTCAAGTGATGGCCACCCGTGCACTGTGCGACATCAACCCCCAATACCGGGAGAGACGAATCCCCGATGATCCGCTCACTGCCTCCATGTGGCTCGGGACTGTACCCAAAAACTACCTATTTGCACGTCTCCTTTGAGCGTGGTAGGGAAGAAATCAAAGCGCAGTGGGAACTGTAGGGTTCCTAGGCACACCCATGAGGTTCTACAAGTGATCAAACATAGCCAATTCAAATTTTTTCTATGTGCCGAGAAACCCTAAACTAGATCGTTACTAGAGGTAAGGCGATGCAATGCAAGTTAACAACTTTAACTAAAGAAAAGTGACTACAACCTTTGTAGATCCGGTCCTCCACTTCCTTGGCTCTGTGATGATGTCCCTCCGCTGTACCCATCGGAATCCTAGACTCTCACAGTGGTTTCATCGGAGAAAAGATCGGGCTAGGTCGTCGACTTCGATGCCGAAGATGATCTACGTCGAGGCAACTCAAGATCAAGCTCCAACTTCGCCAAGTCATGAAACTTGAGAAGAAAACACCCTATACTACTTGGCAAGTGGTAGAGGATGAAGAAATAGGAAGTGGGTTCACTTTGGAATTGCATTTCTCACTCTTTTTCTCAAGACACCATTAATGGTAGCAAGGTTTCTTCTTGTTGAAGAAGAAGAAGAAGAAGAATATGATAAGAATTATGAATAAATGGAAATAAAGTCATTCTTATCATTGTAGAAACCATGGTTAAGTGTAGAGAATGAACTAGGGTTTAGTTGAATGGTTAAGGTTAAGGACAAAACAAAAATGGTGGACTTTTTCAAAGATGCTAGAAAAGTTTCATGAAGCTTCAAGCATAACAACAAAAGAAAGCCACCATTTCTCTTTGCTAAAAATAAATGAATAAATGAATAAGTGAAATGAAACCCTAACCATTCACTAAACATGGTTTAAGCCTTATACACACCCATGTTTGCATGTATCATCAAACATGATACAAACAAGTGCAGAAAAATATATCACATATACAACTTGTGCACATCAAGTGAGAAAATCCATCTAAAGTGAACCAATATTAGTTAATGAAAAGTAATATATCAAATATATAATTATACATTAAATAATTAAATCAACACTTGATTTAATGATCCGGTCATACTGCATATAACCGACTAATATCAAGTGTATCGATGTATCGAATCAACACTTGATTCGGTAACCCGGCTATATCACATATAACCTGCCAATGATACAAATCGCGAGAATAGAATACAGTATCACATACTGACATTATTCTCGGTCCCGCACATATCTCATATGCGCTCCTATTTCGTTTCGCTTGAGCCAGGAAACCTCTGTGTAGGACTCTAAAGACTCGTCAATACGCCGGCAGCAGGTGATGATCATATCAAACACCAACAAACCGCAAGCGGTCTGCTAAACGTAACGGCCACCCGGGTATTGAGCGATCAGAAGATCGACGAGCAAGCCCGCTCACACTCCTATGAATCTTACCAGTAACACTTACCGTACAGTCCTGTCTGTTCGTCTGATATGTCGCATATCTCGCCTAGGGGTGGTAAACGTCAGACCCCAGTAGCTTGATAAGTCATGCCGATATAAGGTCCATAACAATCGTGAAACTACTGATAACTCTTACCAGTATATCACAGCAACCATAGCCAGGGATTTCCAGTTATGGCCAATCGAGCATAGCGCAACATCAACCCCCAATACCGGGAGAAACGAATCCCCTCCTATCGCTCATTGCCTCCATGTGAATCGGGACTGTACCCAAAAACCACCTGTTTGCATGACTCAGTAGAGCCGTGGTAGGGTGGAAATCAAAGCACAGTGGGAGACACACAAGACTCTATGACGATCTCGGGTCAACAGACTAAGCTGTACCAGTGTCACCTGAGAACTGCCATCTGACGTGAGGTATAATACCATCTGGTAGTTCTCGGCGAGTCCGTTCAGTGTACCCAGTCTCCACTGAGCACCCGCATACCATCTCTGATGTCAAACACCAATGGATATGGGATCATCCATCGCCCATCACATGGGTCGAGAATATATACGCTAGTCTACTCTGGAATATCGATGCCCCGTCTCGATATTCCCATGACTAGGAACATTAAAGGATGTACTCATTGACTACCCAGGCCCTACTAGTATGATCTGCATCATAGTCCTGGAAGTCGAGTACACATCCTAAGGGCTTTATCAACATGTAACAGAGAGACAAAAAGTATACATGTTAAGATAAAGAGTAACCAGATAGCATACTATCATGTCGAGCAAGAAAGTCCTACCTATATATGTCCCAGCATCCACTACAATATACATCCAATGTACAGTAATGGCCTCTAGGGCATACATATAACTAACAATCTCACACTTGCACTAAGGCCATCTGTAGCAGTGGTTGCAGTATCACATACTCAACCATCCCATATCTATCTCTCTTTGGGAAAAAGCCTTTGTGAGTGGATCCGCCGTGTTGTCCTCTGAGTCTACTCTCCTAACCTCGATCACTTTGGAGATCATCTATCTCCATGATTAGGTGATGCTGCCTCAGAATATGTCTGGATCACTGATGGGACGGACGTTCCTTGGCATAAGCCACAACTCCATTGTCACACAATGGGAGGAACTGAGTTCATCTCATGAACTAATATACAACCAAATAGCTTCTTTTGTAGTATCTTTAATAGCGATGTTACCAGCCTTTATCGTCTAGTTTGCCATGGTATCTAGCTTGGAACTCTTCCAACATACCGTCCCTTTACTGAGGGTAAAGACAATTCCCGTGACTGACATTCAGTCATCCTTATCACTCTGGAACCTTTCCAGTGATTCACCTTTATCCTATTTAGAGAATCCTTGTGATAAGAGGAGATTGACCGTGTGTAGTATAGGAAACTCCTTCCCTATCAAGAGTATGTCATCTACGTACTCTACGAGGATCACCACCATACTCCCTACTACCTTTTTGTATATACAAGGCTCATCTACCATTTTGATGAAGTCAAACACTTCGACTACCACATCAAAATAGACGTTCCAACTCCGCGATGCCTGCTTTATTTTGTAAAGCAACTTGCACACGTTTCCGCTGCTCCCACTGTTTACGAACCCCTCTGGCTATATTCTTATAGACGTTCTCTTCTAAATCATTATTTAGAAAAGTAGTCATAGCACCCAACCACCAGATATCGTAGTTATGGTATGTAGCAATGGCAAGTAGGATCCGGATAGACTTAAGCATAACCACTGGAAAAGGTTTCATCATTATCCACGCCTGGTCGATGACGAAAACCTTTAACAAGTCAAGCTTTGAAAGTCTCAACTTTTCCATCTACACCAAGTAATCTTCTCAAGATATACTTGCTCCTGATGGGGATTTAACCCTTCAGATATAGCAACCAATGTCCATACTTTGTTGGTGTACATGGATTCCATCTCTGATCGCTAAGCATCCAGCCATTCTTATAGAGTCCCTACTCTCGATGGCCTGCTCAAAACTAGTTAGGTCATCATCTCATGATGTAATCCTCGCTCCCACTGTCATCGAGAAACCGAAGTATCTCTCAGGCGGATGAGGAACCCTACCAGATCGGCGGAGAGGCTGAGGTTCGTCGGGGATTATTGAATCCTTTGTTTTTTCAAATCATCAGCTGCAGTTTTGTATAGCTGGAACCTTTCCAGTTCTACAGAACTGACCTTGCCTCGATCTTGTCCGGATTTTTCTTTTGACATAGGCCGGACAACCCTAAATCTTAACTTACTTAACAGATAGGCTCTTCCCATACCATATCTTATATGGAGTGGTAGGCGCTGATTTGGTTCGAACCCAATTCAATAAGTATGCAGCTTCTCAAGTGCACAACCCCAAAAGGAAATAGGTAACTCAGTAGCACTCATCATAGAGCACACTATATCCAATATGGTGCGATTGCTCCACCCCGATACACCGTTGTGCATTCAGAGGAGTAACACTGAGAGATAATCTCATTCTCCTTTAGAATAGTCCAGGAATGCCATGCACAAGTATTCTCCTCCCCGATCTTATCATAGGACATAATACTTATACCCGTATTTTGGTTCTCTACTTCTAACTTATATTCTGTGTATATCTCAAAAGGTTCGGACTTATGTTTTAACAGGAACATATGACTGAATCTTGAGAGATCATCAGAGAATGTAGTGAAGTACAAAGAACCGGTCCTGGCATGTGTAGACAGGGGACCTTACATACATCATCATGTATTAGTCCCAAGAGTTTACTAACTCTTTCTCTGTTTCCAATAAACGGAGCTATGGTCATCTAATCTTTGTGACATGACTGGCAAGTTTCACAAGATGTAGTTTCAAACTGATTTAAATATGCATCTAAAATGTAACTTCAGCCAGTCGGGTCGCATTGATATCACCTAGTCTACAATGCCTCAAGAAGGATTCGTTCATTTCTGAACCCTTCCTCTTGTGTGTGTTCTGTATACTAGGAACTGTAGTTTGATTTAGAACGTCAATGCTTTCAGATAACGTGCCTGAACCGATCAACTTTAGAAATAGGAAATGTTCAAAACATTATCCAACCATACAAAATTTTATCATTGCTTTAATAAATAAAGAGATTGATATGATTTTGTATATCAGGTTTGGTATCTAATAGCATTTGTTCAGAATCAATGTATTTCTAATACAGGGTGACAGTGACCAACAGACCTGGCTACAACACTTGCCCCGTTTTCTGTCTCATGAAACTTATCATCCGTTCTCAGTTTTCTACCTTATTGTAGCCCTATGTAACAGATTACATATCTGGGATCCTGATCCGATATCAAATACCCAGGATGCAGAGGATACTGAGAAACAGTTCTTTGTAATGAACACACCCGAAGGAGATGCATCATATGTAATTTCTTCGTTTGGGCGGCATAGGAATTCTGGTATTCCCCTATTTCCTGCTCTGTCTTATAACAATTATAAGTTGGAGCGGGACCAACGTTCCCCAGCTCAGTATAACAAGCGGGTTCGGTCAATTCATCCATATTATTATCTTGATTAAGGTGTGACATGGTCGCTACCTGGAGAGAGAGAGAGAGAAGAAACCACTCTGCGTGCGCTCGTGCAAGATTAGATTGGTTATATATTTTATCTAATCAGGATGGCTCCCACTGTTTTTATCAAATCTTCCTTCAAACCCTAAAAGGAAAGACTAGCTGGGATTAATTACACTCTACAAGTTCGCCAATCTTTCAGGTAGGCCAGTGTCGGTACTTTGAGGGAGGTTCCCCGTGCTTTCGCACGGACCTAATTACAGTAAACCTCGTTTTCCCAGAGGCGTAACCCCGTTGACACCTTTCTAGACACCTACTTGATCGGCTAATTGTAAAGTGCAAAACTCTCCCAGGAGTAACAATTACTCGCAGTGGGTATCGGGATCCAACTATCATATAGAAGGTATGCAATCTCATTGCAATTATCAACACTTGAAACTCCCGATAAAGGTTTTTACCCCTAGCACCTATGACCTTGGCTAAGGTCAACAAATCATAAGCACTAGTCAAGTTCTACCCGTCATTTCGTGATTAGTTAGACCCACCCACATGACCCTTGGCTAAGGTCAACAAAGCCACATGACTGTCCTAACTAATCACATCATATGCGTTGTAGGAAGACATCACATAGCTACCGTACACTACGCCTCGGCTATGGTCGACAAACGTAGCACGAATACTAAGTACTCTACTTCCTAAAATGACGGAGGGTTGCGAATGGTTTTTAAGAAAACCTTTAACGCTTTGAACTTGATCTCGTTGCGGAATCAAATGGTTTTTAAATGGAGTGTTTTTGAAGCTTTTCTAGTTTTGCTAAAGGGGTCACACCCGGTGAAGGGATCGTCGGCCCTTTCCTCGTCGAATGAGGTGCAGGATATATCATATATATCACTGTGCAAAGTAGAAACTATAGAAGCAATCAAAAGACAAACCGAGTGTGTAGCATCTGCCAGTTATTGCTAAAGGAGTCACTCCCGGTGAAGGGATCTCGGTCCTTTCCTCATCGAATAAGGTGCAGGATATATCATATACACCGCTGTGCAAAGCAAGAACTGTAGCTACCTATTTTATTTTTGAAATTCGATTCCACAACATCTTTTAGGTTTATTTTCTTTCATTAATCTCATTAATGAATTTCCCATCATTTAAGTCCACCTAAACATCACAGATAAATATAACGTATGCTTATGCCATCCGCATTCGCCTCGATGTCCCGTCTGCACCGTTAGGTTTGGTAACTAACGCCAGAGCGAGGCAGGGCTAGCGCGGGTGTAAAACATAAGCAACGTCTATATTATATATCATATATACTATATATCTATCTGAACAAATCACATGATCACATCACAGATGACGCAGCAGAAAATATCATATGAAATATTGGATATACTAGGACGTCCGTGTTTTCAATACGAGCCAGTATAAAACACGGATTCCACGGTCGTGATGAATAGCCAATCCCACACCCCTAGACCCCTACGAGAGCGGCAAGCAACCCTACCAATTCTAGGGTTAAGAGACCCGGACTCGACTCCTCGAGATGGTCTCCCACTGGACCCTAGAACCCGGTTACTTGTGCTCCCCTCCTTGGGTCTATCCTAATGCGGAAAAGTAAATAATATACAAATGGTGACATCATCCGCAACCTGGAAGTTCCCCAATAAAAGAATATTACATACAGGTTTTTAAATGAATGAAAATGAAAAAACACTCATCTCATATAAAAACCCTGGCTATTCAAACACGATGATCCAATATAACATATCCAGCAACACATAACCTCACATGTCATCAACGTAAGTAAACATGCGTATCCTAATTGTCGTTGTCATATAGCAACGAAACCGGCGATATCACATATTACACTTACGGTCACAGAAAAGAAAGTGTAAAACTATAACAGTTGGAATCCGCAAACTCTTTAGACATCGCATGCCTAACCAAATGAATTCCTTAGACATCGCATGCCTAACAATTATAAACCCCGCATTTTAGTCTCATTATCGAAAACTCTTTTCAATATCAAGTCGGGCAATTCAACAAGATTCCCGACATTTTGATCGAATGCTCGTCGCAAACTTTAGTAGGCGGCCGCACCCCCGACGCCGTTGACAAAGTGCACCAAGGCGGAACACCGCTGCCGCGAGCACCCGAACGGATGCTTTCGGCGACGGGGTTCTCCTACAGTCACTTTGTCGGGGCTATAGGGTGAGGCTGTCTATTAAGTTTACCCGGCGAGTATCCACGTACGCTACGTGATTGCGACGGACTTTTGATCATATCAAAATTCCATGGCAACCGATCAAGTGAGACTAAACTGCAATGTTTATAACATTCATTCAGTTATATCATAACTACATTTGAATTCCAAATATTGTATCACATTCCGGATAAATTGAAAATGTTAAACTTTCCGATCGAACAATCGAACACCCAAGTTTTCCCGAAACAGCTCAACACATGACATAAGTTCAAAAACATTTGCTTCATGCCTCAATACCAACGGTCCAGCCGTAGATGGGTCAAGCCAATGCCTCACATGTGGCACGCCGTACTGCCCCAATCCCTAAGGTTCAAAGGGCAGTTCAAGAGGGTCATATAATCGAGTTACGGTTTGTTGTCTTCTAGAGGGACCATCGCGTTACTTGCACTACTTGGAACGTCATTAAACTACGGAAAAATCCAACAATTGGAAATTTCCCGGCAGGGGAAAAAGTGGGTATTTATATCCGGTCGAACTTTTTAACATATTCTAAAATTACCCGGAAAAACACATAGACAAAGTTTGATAATCCGATCGAATCTACGAATCCCAATACAACCCAGAATACTCAACTCTTGAGTAAGTTTTAAAAATTCCCAAAAAATACAGAACCAAAATATAGGAATTACTGTGCAAAAAGTAATGGAAGAGGCGACCGTACGGCCGCGGAACCGCCGCACGAGCCAGGCTCCTGCCGCGATTCCGCGGCGGTTTAATTGATTTAGGGCATCGTTTAGCACAGTATTTCTTAAAATAGCCTGCTGATTTTTCTGCAAATTTTTTGTTTGGAAAATCTCACTGTTTTAAAAAATGTACAGAGAAGGGGTCGGATTAGAGTTTCTTGTTTCGATCGGACTTAAAACATCGTCTACGCATCGCTTAAGGCTCTAGCTAGGCTCTGATACCACTGTAGGATTCCTAGGCACACCCATGAGGTTCTACAAGTGATCAAACATGGCCAATTCAAATTTTTTCTATGTGCCGAGAAACCCTAAACTAGATCGTTACTAGAGGTAAGGCGATGCAATGCAAGTTAACAACTTTAACTAATGGAAAGTGACTACAACCTTTATAGATCCGGTCCTCCACTTCCTTAGCTCCGTGATGACGTACCTCCGCTGTACCCATCAGAATCCTAGACTCTCACGGTGGTTTCATCGGAGAAAAGATCGGGCTAGGTCGTCGACTTTGATGCCGAAGATGATCTACGTCGAGGCAACTTAAGATCAAGCTCTAACTTCGCCAAGTCATGAAACTTGTGAAGAAAACACCATATACTACTTAACAAGTGATAGAGGATGAAGAAATAGGAAGTGGGTTCACTTTGGAATTGGATTTCTCACACTTTTTCTCAAGACACCATTAATGGTAGCAAGGTTTCTTTTTGTTGAAGAAGAAGAAGAAGAAGAAGAAGAAGAATATGATAAGAATTATGAATAAATGGAAATAAAGTCATTCTTATCATTTTAGCAACCATGGTTAAGTGTAGAGAATGAACTAGGGTTTAGTTGAATGGTTAGGGTTAAGGACAAAACAAAAATGGTGGACTTTTTCAAAGATGCTAGAAAAGCTTCATGAAGCTTCAAGCATAACAACAAAAGAAAGCCACCATTTCTCTTTGCCAAAAATAAATGAATAAATGAATAAGTGAAATGAAACCCTAACCATTCACTAATCATGGTTTAAGTCTTATACACACCCATCTTTGCATGTATCATCAAACATGATACAAACAAGTGCACAAAAATATATCACATATACAACTTATGCACATCAAGTGAGAAAATCCATCTAAAGTGAACCAATATTAGTTAATGCAAAGTAATATATCAAATATATAATTATACATTAAATTATTAAATCAACACTTGATTTAATGATCCGGTCATACTGCATATAACCGACTAATATCAAGTGTATCAATGTATCGAATCAACACTTGATTCGGTAACCCGGCTATATCACATATAACCTGCCAATGATACAAATCGCGAGAATAGAATACAGTATCACATACTGATATTATTCTCGGTCCCGCACATATCTCATATGCTCTCCTATTTCGTTTCGCTTGAGCCAGGAAACCTCTGTGTAGGACTCTAAAGACTCGTCAATACGCCGGCAGCAGGTGATGATCATATCAAACACCCACAAGCCGCAAGCGGTCTGCTAAACGTAACGGCCACCCGGGTATTGAGCGATCAGAAGATCGATGAGCAAGCCCGCTCACACTCCTGTGAATCCAACCAGTAACACTTACCGTGCAGTCCGGTCTGTTCGTCTGATATGTCGCATATCTCGCCTAGGGGTGGTAAACGTCAGACCCCAGTAGCTTGATAAGTCATGCCGATATAAGGTCCATAACAATCGTGAAACTACTGATAACTCTTACCAGTATATCACAGCAACCCTAGCCAGGGATTTCCAGTTATGGCCAGTCGAGCATAGCGCAACATCAACCCCTAATACCGGGAGAGACGAATCCCCTCCTATCGCTCATTGCCTCCATGTGAATCGGGAATGTACACAAAAACCACCTGTTTGCACGACTCAGTAGAGCCGTGGTAGGGTGGAAATCAAAGCACAGTGGGAGACACACAAGGCTCTATGACGATCTCGGGTCAAAAGACTAAGCTGTACCAGTGTTACCAGAGAACTGCCATCTGACGTGAGGTATAATACCATCTGGGAGTTCTCGGCGAGTCCGTTCAGTGTACCCAGTCTCCACTGAGCACCCGCATACCATCTCTGATGTCAAACACCAATGGATATAGGATCATCCATCGCCCATCACATGGGTCGAGAAGATATACGCTAGTCTACTCTGGAATATCGATGCCCCGTCTCGATATTCCCACGACTAGGAACATTGAAGGATGTACTCATTGACTACCCAGGCCCCACTAGTATGATCTGCATCATAGTCCTGGAAGTCGAGTACACATCCTAAGGGCTTTATTAACATGTAACAGATAGACAGAAAGTATACATGTTAAGATAAAGAGTAACCAGATAGCGTACTATCATGTCGAGCAAGAAAGTCCTACCTATATATGTCCCAGCATCCACTACAATATACATCCAATGTACCGTAATGGCCTCTAGGGCATACATATAACTAACAGGAACTCACACGAGACAAATGACGATCTCAGGTCGAAAAACTAACCTGTACACATGTCACCAGGGAACTGTTATCTAACGATATGTATAATACCAACTAGCATGTTCCCGGCGAGTCCTGTCCGGTGTACTCATAACCCAATAAGCACATGTATACATCTTATGTGAACCAACTGACACCAATGGCTTGTGAGTTCGGCCATCGCCCCTCGTCGGGGTCTCGACTGTATACACTAGTCTACTCTGGAGTATCGATGACCTGTTTCGAAACTCCCATGACTAGGGACACTTTAAGGATGTGCTTATAGACCCTAGCTCCCACGTATATGATCACCATCATACTGTTGGCTGTCAAGCAGAATCCTATGGGCTCTATCAACATGCAATAGTGAACTAAAGCATGTATACGATGATAAAGACAAACCAGATAGCATACTATCATCTCGAGCAAGACTGTCATATTGGTATAGGTCCTCCTTCAATCATTGCAATCACATACCTGCGATCCAATAATTGACTTAGAAGGCACTATCTTCAACAATCTCCCACTTGCACTCAAGGCTAATTATTACGATGTCGCATACTCACAGCCCGTGTGATACCGAACATCCAACTCCTCTACTAATCAGTTTCACAAAGCTAGTTTGTAAAATTCTTGTGTTCGAGAAATAGCCTCTGTGAGTGGATCCGCCCTGATGTTTCTTTCTATGACTCTCTTAATCTCAAGTTCGCGGAGAAAGCTATCTCCCGAATCGAGTAATACCTGTCTTAGAATATGTCTGGATATCTGCTGGGACCTAGTTTATAAATGAACTCCAAATCCAAACTTATTAGACTGTATCGATAACTGAACCTAATCAGTATCCAGCACCATACCTCCCACAGTATCCTCTTGGACCACCTGTCCATAATACTGTCCCTCGTCAGAGGGAAAACTACAACTCTGACAATCACTCTATCATCCATGTCACCTTTGAAGCCTGGAATGATAACCGTCTCCCGAAGGAGGCTGCCGTCATCAAATCCATAGAACATACACTCATGTTTTAAAGCTACTTCCTTATGTTTCTCCAGGATTGGATTAATATTAACTTATCGCATCTAGTGCAAAAACATCATCTGGTGTGGTACTTGACTTTTCACGAATGACTCAATTTCATAAGTAAGTGATCTGCCAATGATGCACATCCCTATCCCCTTTAGTCTGTAAGACACCTTTAGAGAGGGTGACTCCATCACCTGCAGGTACACTGCCAAGCCAGGAGTCATCTATTCTAAAATACTATTAGAATACTGTCAAAGTACCTTGATTGGGAAACTACCCAACACTAGATCTAAAATCATAGATCTAGTAACCAGAATGTCAGATATTATATCCATGTCCTTTGTGGAGAAACAACTCTGTGACGACCAAAGTACAACCGATTGTAGTACAGGAATTTAACTTCATACTCTGTGTATGTCATCCAAATACCAGGACATCACACCCTACTACCTTCTTAACAGATCCATCCCCTATTCTGATGAAGTCAAACCCATGACTGTCACATCAAAATTAGATGATCTTATCTCTGCTATATCTGCTCAAGCCTATAAATAGACATTAGCTACTTGCCCACTATGCTTCTGCTGCTCCCACTAACTATGACAACCCTCTGGCAGAATAATATCTACGTATACTTCTAAAACTAGTTTAGAACGACGTTATACTTATCCTCCTGCCGGGTCTCATAGTCTGGAACAACAGCAGTGTCAAGTCTGGGTAAACAAGAACCTCCCTGTCACCGTTCTTGAGGCTACCGGAGTACCTCTCGGGTGTCTGAGGTTACCCACCATATCTGCGGAGCTGCTATTGGAATGTCAAACCTGATTGAATATATAGGTCCTATTAAATTTTCCGTAATCGTTTGCGGTTCTGGAATTACTTCCAGTTCTACCATACTCCCACTACTGTTTTTCTGAAAAAATATCCATTTTACTAAAACTGCGGCGAGTCATGAACAGTGTCACTATTGAACTTCCAGATGGTAAAAAAGTCAACCCACGTGAAAGCCAGGGTCAACCCACAAACAGCCATTACAGAAACGTGCCTTGAGTTATTCAGTGTCTGGTTTTAAGCATAGGCTGGACAATTCCCCTTACCTTAACATCATTAAGATATGAACCATTCTATATACAATATAGAAAGAGAGGCACTAATTTAATTTGAACCAGATTCAAAACATGCAGCTGTCTCCAGTGTATATTAACTTAATGGAGAGAGTCTACTCAGCATTACTCAACTTAGGAATCCATCCAATTATGAGTAACCTGAAAAAAAAAAAGTTTCTCAAAACCATTACTATCATCTGAATACCAATCACAAGAATCTACATCTTCGATCTCTTTGAAGAATCCCGATACTTGCGATACCTGGTTCTCTACTTTATTCTTATACCCACAACTTCTCAAAACTTAGACATTGTATTTCTACGAAACACTTGTCTAAAAACTAGAGAAGTCATAAGTAAACAGAACATAGTACGAGGACCTATCCCTTTGTCCTGACGGACACTGGACAACATACAATACTCTGTATAAGTCTGCTGAGTTGAATAACTCATAACCTGTGCATCGCAGGTTGAAAACTGTACCCAGGCGATTTCATCAAATATCACCAATTACAACGAATTTCGATATAATGAGGATGATCACCTAATTCCTAATAACTTACTTCCACTCATCATCTGTAAAACCATACAGATGTGAGAATCATACCTGGTAAATACATACCCTGGAGTAAGTATCTAATCGGGAAATCAGTTTTCTTTTAACAATGCACTGAAACATCAAAATGTTTCATAGGGGTATTCTGGTATTCCAAGTAATGCCTCTTCCATAATCCAATTCATGACTTCAACAGTATATCTCTTTGTCATCTTCGAAATCCCTTTATTTGTCTTTAGTCGTTACCTTCTGTACATCATCGTTAGGCTAAATGGTTTTCTTCTTTCCCTACCTTTCGGCACCAGCCTATGCTTTGGAAGAAGACTATCCAGTAAGCATAATAGGTGTACTCTCATAATCCTAGGAGTACTCGCAACTTAAGAGAAGGTGATGATAAAAGACAACTGAATAATACCTTATTCTATTTCTCCCGAACTGGGGAAAAAGCAAAGGTAAAATAGGAGTAGCGATGAAGTACGCGGTTTGGTCGTGAATGATAACAGTCGCAATTTACTTTGCCCTCATTTTAATCCCTTTATTTTGTCTTTACATATTACCTTCTGCACACCCTACTTAGGCTAATTGGTTTTCTTCATTCCCTACCTTTTGGCACCTGCCTATGGTTTAGAATAAGACTATCCAAAAAGCGTAATAGGTGTACTCTCCTAAACCAAGGAGCCCTCGCAACCTGAGAGAAGGTGATAATAAAGGACAACTGAATAAACCAATTCTATTTCTCCTGAACCTGGATCCATCCCCGAAGAAGTCCCTTCGAGTTCGTATATAACCATACGATGGATCTGTCCAATGGAAGTGGATTTCCGTAGTAATACGGGGTGTTCTGAGAAATCTAAAGGGTAAAAGAAAGAGCGGCAATGACTTATGCAACTTAGACAATCCAAAAGCCAGTATTTTAAGAAGGTTCAGTCAACTTGGTCACTGAGTCATAGTCTAGGGTCGGTCAAAGGTCACTGCCAAAGAGAGAGAAAATAAACACTCTGCGTACACTCTAACCTAGATCAGAATGGTTATCAATTTATCTAATCTGGAAACCTCCCACTGTAATCTCAAATTCTCCTTCAAACCTGAAAGAAGAATTAGTCGGGATCACCCGAAGAGTAAACCAACTCATCAGTAAGAATCGGGATCCAACTATCATCGCATGATAACTTGATGGAAGCCACTCAAGTTATCACACTCCAGAAGGTATGTGCATGCCTGGCAAGTTTGCTGTATGTTTGAAACTCCCGATGTGATTTTTGCCCCATGGTCTTATGACCTTGACTAAGGGCCAACAAATCATAAGTCACATATCAAGTTCTTCCCGTCATCGTCCTGATTGATTTGAACCTACCCGTACATACTCTTGACTAAGGGCCAACAAAATAATACGACTATCCCAAACCAACGCATTTATCTATGCTACAAATGAATACCCAGCATCTACCAAACACTATGCCTTGACTAAGGGCCAACAAACATAGCTTGAATACTACTGACTATCCATAAGAAATGACGGAGGGCTACGGCTGGTTTTTGGCGAAAAACCTTTAACGTAATGAACTTGATCTCGTTGAAGGAACCTGATAGCTATTTATAAAAATATAGTGGCGAAAAACCTTTTGCTAAAGAGGTCACTCCCGGTGAAGGGATCTCGGCTCTTTCCTCGTGGAATGAGGTGCAGGGTATTCCAACTGAATACCGCGATGCAAAGCAACTTGTAATCGACTATAATGAAGTTATTACCCTGACGCAAACTTTTGCCCAAGGGATTTTTCCCGGTGAAGGAATATCAGCCCTTGCCTTGTCGAATGAGGTGCAGGATATTCCAACTGAATATCACTATGCAAAACAAAAGGAAACATCTTTGTAATAACACCTTTTTAAAAATTTGTTCCAACAACATCAAATATAAGTTTGTTTTATCCTTACATTGATAAGAATCAATGCAGTCCCATCAATCAATCACACAAGAAAAGAACGAAAATATAATGTACGTATATGCCATCCGCATTCGCCACTGGGTTCCGTCATCACCCGTTAGGTTACTTAACTAACGACAGAGCGGGGGCTGGACTAGCGCGGATGTAAAACATATACAATATCTAATAGTATATAAACCAATATACAATAATCGCTCCAGGTGTCATAATATGCAACATTACAGAAAAGTAATAAGCATCACAGAACAATACAGATAATCAGGGATCCCCGGGTTTCACAGAGCCGCTACTGAAAGCCGACGTTCCCCTGGTCGTATGGATAGCCTGTGCAATGAAACCTAGACCCCTACGGGTGCGGTATGTTACCCGCCAAAACCTGAAGCGAGATAGTCCCCACAGCATATCGAATGGAACACCCAGCACTTCACGGAATCCGGTAAATTGAGCACCCCTTCTTGGGTCAACCTGTTCCCCCTATGAGTGCGGCGAATAGTCTGCCAATTCTAGAGTAAGGCCCCTCTGCCTCTCAAAGCCATGATATACGGATCCGTTGCCCTCCAGAACCCGGCTATCCGTGCACTCCTTCACAGGGTAAACCTAGTACAGAAATAAAAATATGTACAACCGGTATATCAACCTCAACCCGGTCGTGCCCCAAAAAGAATATTATACAACAGGCAGTGACGGCAGTCCACATGTTGGACGCTCGCCCCGCAATATCAAATGTACAAATAAATTCAAACTGCACTACCATTGCACACTGCTATCCACCACGACATATCCACAACATCACAGCACAACACAGAACATCAACGCGAATGTCGCGTTCGCAAACCCGTCTAAAAGAACTATTGCAATTAGATGCGGTTTACCGATCAAATGACATTCCCGGTCGGAGATATAATGTAAATACTGCATACTAACAAGTTTAAAATTTCGATCGACTAAATTTCCTAAATTTTTACCCCACGTACATCTGCTGTACAGTAACATAATCTGGGCCCAAAAGAATAGTACCAAAAAACCACAATTTCCTCTGTGAAGCTCGCTGAAAAAATTGGAGCACTGTTCCCACAAAGTCGCCGCGGTTCCGCGGTCAAACCCTAGGTTTGACCGAGGATCCGCGGTGCTCATGTGGGATCACGTGCCCAAAATTTCCCAGAATGCTTCAAAAACCCTGCACGCTTTTCTTGTTAGTTATATGTATGCCCTAGAGGCCATTACTATACATAGGATGTATATTGTAGTGGATGCTTGGACATATATAGGGATGACTTTCTTTCTCGACATGATAGTATGCTATCTGGTTACTCTTTATCTTAATGTGTACACTGATTGTCTCTCTGTTACATGTTGGTAAAGCCCTTAGGATGTGTACTTGACTACCTGGACTATGATGCGGATTATATTAGTGGGGACATGGTAGTCCATAAGTACATCCTTCAAGGTCCCTAGTCGTGGGTGTATCGAGACAGGGCATCGATATACCAGTGTAGACTAGCGTATACCTTCTTGACCCATATAGATGGGCGATGGATGATCCCATATCCATTGGTGTTTGACATCAGAGATGATATACGGGTGCTCAGTGGAGACTGGGTATACTGGACGGACTCGCCGAGAACTCCCAGATGGTATTATACCTTACGTCAGATGGCAGTTCTCTGGTGACACTGGTACAGCTTAGTCTGTAGACCCGAGATCGTCATAGAGTCTTGTGTGATTCCCACTGTGCTTTGATTTCCATCATACCACGTCCAAGAGGGCGTGCAAAAAGGTGGCTTTTAGGTACAGTCCCGAATCACATGGAGGCAATGAGCGATAGGAGGGGTTTCGTCTCTCCCGGTATAGGGAGTTGATGTTGCGCATTGTTCGATTGGCTATAACAGGAAGTCCTTGGCTAAGGCTGCTTTTGGGATCTACTGGTAAGTGTTACCAGTAGTTTCTCGACCCGTTATGAGCCTCATATATCGACACGACTTATCGAGTTATTGGGGTCTGACGTTTACCACCCCTAGGTTAGATATGCGACATATCCGACGAACAGACCGGACTGTACGGTAGTGTTACTGGTTGGATTCACAGGAGTGTGAGCGGGCTTGCTCGTTGATCTTCTGATCGCTCAATACCCGGGTGGCCGTTTCGTTTAGCAGACCGCTTGCGGCTTGTGGGTGTTTGATATGATCATCACCTGCCACCGGCGTATTGACGAGTCTTTAGAATCCTACACAGGGGTTTCCTGGCTCAAGCGAAACGAAATAGGAGCGCCTATGAGATATGTGCGAGACCAAGAATAATACCAGTATGTGATACTGTATTCTATTCTCGCGATTTGTATCATCGATCGGTTATATGAGATATAGCCGGGTTACCGAATCAAGTGTTGATTCGATACATTGATACACTTGATATTAGTCGGTTATATACGATATGACCGGATCGTTAAATCAAGTGTTGATTTAATGATTTAATGTATAATTATATATTTGATATATTACTTTACATTAACTAGTATTGGTTCACTTAAGATTGATTTTCTCACTTGAATGTGCACATTGTTTATATGTGATATATGCAAGTGTACATGTTTGTATCATGCTTGATGATACAAACAAGTTGTGTGTATGAGACTTGAACCATATCAAGGTTAGATTAGGGTTTACTATTTTCCTAAACAAATAACAAAAGAGTGTGACTTTGGTCAAAGTTATCAAGCTTCATGAAGCTTGATAAACATTGAGAAAGTCAACTCTCTTTGTCATTTATTCAAGATATTAGCTAACCCAACCCTTAACCTTATGCTATGGTTAATTCTCTACATGAGTTAAGCATGAGGGCTTAACTCATCCATGGTGCCATGATTAAAAGGATAAGTGTTCATATTATTCTTTTAATGGAAATGATTCTTTCTTCTTCTTCAACTTCATCAATCTCACAAAAGCTTGAGAGCTCCAATGGTGCCATGGTAAAAAGAGTGAGAAATCCAATTCTAAAGTGAACCCACTTCCTATTTCTTCATCCTCTACTACTTGCCATATAGTATAGGGTGTTCTCTTTACAATGTTTTTGACCAAGTGAAGGAAAAGCTTGAGTTTGAGTCTTCCCGACGTAGATCATCTTCGGCCTCGAAGTCAATGACCTAGCCCGATCATTTCTCCGACGAAACCATTTCTAGAGTCCGGGATCCGATGATCGCAGCGGAGGGACGTCTACATGGAGCTAAAGAAGTGGTGGACCGGATCTACAAAGGCTGTAATCCCTTTCACTTATTAGCAAAG
The DNA here is from genome assembly GCA_030015575.1 of Agapanthus africanus. Lineage (NCBI taxonomy): Eukaryota > Viridiplantae > Streptophyta > Magnoliopsida > Asparagales > Amaryllidaceae > Agapanthus > Agapanthus africanus. The sequence continues at coordinate 308,952,491 of CM057337.1, forward strand.
TTGTTTATTAGCTTTTCTTTTCGCCTAATCTCTAGTTAACTATCTAGTTTAGGGTTTCTCGGCACCGGAAAATTTTTGTTTGGCATGGTTGATGCCTTGTGGAACCTCTTGAGTGTGCCTAGGAACCCTACAGTGGTATCAGAGCCTACCTAGAGCCTTAGGCGATGTGTAGATGATGTTAGAAACCCGATCGAACCTGAAACCCTAATCCGAGACCACTCTCTGTACATTTTCTGAAAATGTGGATTTTTCCAAATTAAAAATAGCCAAAAAATTCAGCAGGGTTTTGTAGGAATTACTGTGAAATCCGTGGGCCTAATTCCATTAAACCGCCGCGGAACCGCGGCCGTACCCTACCTTGGGCGGCGGTTCCACGGCAATTTAGTGGCTTTTTCCTATCTTCTTTGCACAGTAATCTCTAATTATAGTTGCTGTATTTTATGGGAATTTTTAATCTATACTATACAGTTGAGTTTTATAGGGTTGTTTTGGGAGTTCGATGATTCGATCGGATTGTTTAACTTTGTCTGTGTTTTCCGGATATTTTTAGAACATGTTAAAAAGTTCGACCGGATATAAATACCCACTTTTTCCCCTGCCGGGAAATTTCCATGTGTTGGATCTTTCCGTAGTTTAAAGACGTTCTAAGTAGTGCAAGTAACGCGATGGACCCTCTAGAAGACAAAAAACCTTAACTCGATTATATGACCGTCTTGAACTTCCCTTTGAACCTTAGGGTTTGGGGTAGTACGGCGTGGCACATGTGAGGCGTTGGCTTGACCCTTCTATGGCTGGACCGTTGGTACTGAGGCATGAAGTGAATGATTTTGAACTTATTTCATGTGGTGAGCTGTTTCGGGAAAACATGGGTGTTTGATTGTTCGATCGGAAAGTTTAACATTTTCTATTTATCTAGAATGTGATACAATATTTGGAATCCACAAGTAGTTATGAGATAACTGATTTGGATGTTATAAACATAGCACTTTAGTCTCACTTGATCGGTTGCCACGGAATTTTGATGCGATCAAAAGTCCGTCGCAATCACGTAGTTTACGCGGATACTCGCCGGGTAAACTTAATAGACAGCTACACCCCATAGTTCTGACCAAGTGACTGTAGGAGAACCCCGTCGCCGAAAGCATCCGTTCGGGTGCTCGCGGCAGCAGAGTTCCGTCTTGGTGCACTTCGTCGACGGCATCAGGGGTGCGGCCGTCTACTAAAGTTTGCGACGAGCATTCGATCAAAATGCCGGGAATCTTGTTGAATTGCCCGACTTGATATTGAAAAGTGTTTTCGATATAGAGACTAAAATGCGGAGTTTATAATTGTTAGGCATGTGATGTCTAAGAAATTCATTTGGTCAGTCATGCGATGTCTGAGGAGATTGCGGATTCCAACTGTTGTATTTTTACATTTTCTTTTCTGTGACCGTAAGTGTAATATGTGATATCGCCGGTTTCGTTGCTATATGTCAACGACAATTGGGACACGCATGTTTACTTACGTTGATGACATGTGATGTTATGTGTTGCTGGATATGTTATATTGGATCGTCGTGTTTGAATAGCCGGGGGTTTTATGTGAGATGAGAGTTTTCATTTTCATTCATGTAAAAAAATTGTATGTAATATTCTTTTATTGGGGCATTTCCTGGTTGCGGAAGATGTCACCGTTGATGTATATTATTTACTTTTCCGCACTAGGATAGACCCAAGGAGGGGAGCATAAGTAACCGGGTTCTGGAGTCCAGTGGGAGACCAACTCGAGGAGTCGAGTCCGGGTCTCCTAACTTTAGAATTGGTAGGGTTGCTTGCTGCTCTCGTAGGGGTCTAGGGGTGTGGATTTGGCTATTCATCGCGACCGTGGAATCCGTGTTTTATACAGGCTCGTATTGAAAACATGGACGTCCTAGTATATCCAATATTTCATATGATTCTTCTGCTGCGATATCTGTGATGTGATCATTTGATGTTCTGTGATGATAGATACTGTATATGATATATATGATATATTATATAGACGTTACTTATGTTTTGCACTCGTGCTAGCCCTGCCCCGCTCTGTCGTTAGTTACCTAACCTAACGGTGCACGAGGGGACATCGAGGCGAATGCGGATGGCATAAGTGTACGTCGTATTTATCTGTGATGTTTAGGTGATTTAATTTGATGGGACATTCATTAATGAGATTAATGAAAGAAAATAAACCTAAAAGATGTTGTGGAATCGAATTTCAAAATAAAACAGGTAGCTACAGTTCTTGCTTTGCATCGCGGTGTTCCTTGTAGAACATCCTGCACCTTATTCGATAAGCAAAGGACCGAGATCCCTTCACCGGGAGTGACTCCTTTAGCAATAACTGGCAGATGCTACATCCTTCGGTTTGTCTTTTGATTGCTTCTATAGTTTCTACTTTGCACAGCGGTATATATGATATATCCTGCACCTTATTCGATGAGGAAAGGGCCGACGATCCCTTCATCGGGAGTGACCCCTTTAGCAAAACTAGAAAAGCCTAAAAAACACTCCATTTAAAAACCATTTGATTCCGCAACGAGATCAAGTTCAAAGCGTTAAAGGTTTTCTTAAAAACCATTCACAACCCTCCGTCATTTTAGGAAGTAGAGTACTTAGTATTCGTGCTGCGTTTGTCGACCATAGCCGAGGCGTAGTGTACGGTAGCTAAGTGATGTCTTCCTACACTGCATATGATGCGATTAGTTAGGACAGTCATGTGGCTTTGTTGACCTTAGCCAAGGGTCATGTGGGTGGGTCTAATTAATCATGAAATGGCGGGTAGAACTTGACTAGTGCTTATGATTTGTTGATCTTAGCCAAGGTCATAAGTGCTAGGGGTAAAAACCACTATCGGGAGTTTCAAGTGTTGAAATTTGCAAAGAGATTGCATACCTTCTATATGATAGTTGGATCCCGATACCCACTGCGAGTAATTGTTACTCCTGGGAGAGTTTTGCACTTTACAATTAGCCGATCAAGTAGGTGTCTAGAAAGGTGTCAACGGGGTTACACCTCTGGGAAAACGAGGTTTACTGTAATTAGGTTCGTGCGAAAGCACGGGGGACCTCCCTCAAAGTACCGACACTAGCCTGGCTGAAAGATTGGCGAACTTGTAGCTTGTAATTAATCCCGGCTAGTCTTTCCTTTTAGGGTTTGAAGGAAGATTTGATAAAAACAGTGGGAGCCATCCTGATTAGATAAAATAATAACCAATCTGATCTTGCAAGAGCGCACGCAGAGTGTTTTCTTCTCTCTCTCTCCTGGTAGCGACCATGTCACGCCTTAATCAAGATAATAATACGGATGTATTGACCGAACCCGCATGTTATATTGAGCTGTGGAACGTTGGTCCCGCTCCGACTTATAATTGTTATAAGACAGAGCTAGAAATTTGGGAATACCAGATTTCCCGTGCCGCCCAAACGAAGAAAGTGCATATTGATGCATCATCTTCGGGTGTGTTCGTTATACAGAACTGTTTCACAGTATCCTTTACGTCCTGTGTATGTGATACCAGATCAGGATCCCGCATATGTAATTTGTTACATGGGCTACAGAAAGGTAGAGAACTGAGAACGGGTAATAAGTTTCATGAGGCAGAAAATGGTGCAAGTGTTGCAGCCAAGTCTGTTGGTCACTGTCACCCTGTATTACCAGAATACATTAATTCTGAACAAATGTTATTAGATACCAAACCTGATATACAAAATCATATCAGTCTCTTTATTTAGATAAAGAAGGATATAATTTTGTATTGTTGGATAATGTTTTGAACATTTCCTATATCAAAGGTTGATCGGTTCAGGCACGTTATCTAAAACCATTAACGTTCTAAATCAAACTACAGTTCCTAGTATACAGAATTCACACAAGCGGAAGAGTTCAGATATGAACGAATCTTTCTTGAGGTATTGTAGACTAGGTCATATCAATGCGACCCGACTGGCTGAAGTTTCATTTAGATGCATATTTAAATTAGTTTGAATTTACATCTTGTAAAACTTGCCAGTCATGTCACAGAGATAAGATGACCATAGCTCTATTTATTGGAAACAGAGAAAGAGTTAGTGAACTCTTGGGATTGATACATGCTGATGTATGAAGGTCCCCTGTCTACACATACCAAGACTGGTTCTTTGTACTTCATTACATTCTCTGATAATCTCTCAAGATTCAGACATATGTTCCTGTTGAAACACAAGTCCGAACCTTTTGAGATATTCACAGAATATACGTTAGAAGTAGAGAACCAAAATACGGGTAAAAGTATTATGTCCTTTGATGTGATCAAGGAGGAGAATACTTGAGCACGGAATTCTTGGATTATTCTAAAGGAGAATGAGATTCTCTCTCAACATTACTCCTCCGTATACACCATAGCACGATGGTATATCGGGGCGGAGCAATAACACCCTATGTGATATGGTGTGCTCTATAATGAGTACTACTGAGGTTCCTATTTCCTTTTAGGGAGTTATGCACCTATGAAGTTGCATACCTATTGAATAGGGTTCCGATCAAATCAGATGCATACCATTTCATATGAGATATGGAAAGCGAAGAGCCCATCTCTTAAGTCAGTTAAGATTTGGGGTTGTCTGGCCTATGTCTAAAAGCAAAATCCGGACAAGCTCGAGGCAAAGACAGATCTGTAGAAGTTTGTTGGATATCCCAAGCATACGCAAGGGAATATCTTCTACCTAACTGAGGAACAAAAATGTTTTGTTACTCAGCATGCCACCTTTGTGAAAGGGAATTTCTTGTGAAGAAATTATTGGTCATGAGCTAGAGCTGGAAATGTTCTAGCTATACAAACTACAGCTGATGATTTGGTAGAACCAAAAGATTCAATAGAAACCAATGAACCTCAGCCTCTCCGCCGATCTTGCAGGGTTCCTCACCCACCTGAGAGATACTTCAGTTTCTCTATGACAGTGGGAGCAAGGAGTGCATCATGGGATGATGACCCAACTAGTTTCGGGCTGGCCATCAGGAGTAGGACTCTGTAAGATGGCTGGATGCTTATCGATCTGAGATGGAATCCTTATACACCAACAAAGTATGGACTTTGGTTGCTTTATCTGAAGGGTTAAATCCCCATCAGGAGCAAGTATATCTTGAGAAGATTACCTGGTGTATATGGAAAAGTTGAGACTTTGAAAGCTAGACTTGTTAAAAGTTTGCATCATTGACCAGGTATGGATTATGATGAAATCTTTTCTAAGTACCTAAGCTTAAGTCCATCCAGATCCTACTTGCTACGGCGACATACCATGAATACGATATCTGGCGGTTGGGTGTCATGACTGCTTTTCTGAATGATGATTTGGAAGAAAGCGTCTATAAGTACACAGCCAGAGGGCTTCATAGACAGTGGGAGCAGCGGAAATGTGTGCAAGATGTTTTATGTGATAAAGTAGGCATCGCGGAGTTGGAACGTCTGTTTTGATGTTGTAGTCAAAGAGTTTGACTTCATCAAAATGGTAGATGAACCTTGTATATACAAAAAGGTAGTAGGGAGCATGGTGGTGATCCCCGTAGAGTACGTGGATGACATACTCTTGATAGGGAAGGAGTTTCCTATGCTACGCTCCATCAATCTCCGCTTATCACAAGGATTCTCCATATAGGATCGAAGTGATACCTACTAAATCCTGGGTTTTGGATCTGTGAGATAGATCTAATTGGATGTTAGGATACTCACTAGTTGTAGTGAGATGGTATCAATAGATCCTGGGGAGAATCACTGGAAAGGTTCCAGGGTGATAAGAACGACTGATTGTCAGTCACATGCATTGTCTTTACCCTCAGTAAAGGGACGGTATGTTAGAAGAGTTCCAAGCTAAATACCGTGGCATACTAGACGATAAAGGCTAGATACATCGCTACCAAAGATGCTACCAAAGAGGCAGTCTAGGTGTATATTAGTTCATGCGATGAACTTCGTTCCTCCCATTGTGTGACAATGGAGTTGTGGCTTATGCCAAGGAACGCCCGTCCCATCATTGATCCAGACATATTCTTAGGCAGTATCACCTGATCATGGAAATGGTTGATCTCCAGGGTGATCGAGGGAAGGAGAGTAGACTCAGAGGACAACACGGCGGATCCACTCACAAAGGCCTTTTCCCAGAGAGAGACTTTTATGGGATGGTTAAGTATGAGATACTACAACCACTGCTATCAGATGGCCCTAGTGCAAGTGGGAGATTGTTAGTTATATGTATGCCCTAGAGGCCATTACTATACATAGGATGTATATTGTAGTGGATGCTTGGACGTATATAGGGATGACTTTCTTGCTCGACATGATTGTATGATGTCTGGTTACTCTTTACCTTAACGTGTACACTGATTGTCTCTCTGTTACATGTTGGTAAAGCCCTTAGGATGTGTACTTGACTACCTGGACTATGATGCGGATCATATAATGGGGACATGGTAGTCCATAAGTATATCCTTCAAGGTCCCTAGTCGTGGGTGTATCGAGACAGGGCATCGATATACCAGTGTAGACTAGCGTATACCTTCTCGACCCATACAGATGGGCGATGGATGATCCCATATCCATTGGTGTTTGACATCAGAGATGATATACGGGTGCTCAGTGGAGACTGGGTATACTGGAGGGACTCGCCGAGAACTCCCAGATGGTATTATACCTTACGTCAGATGGCTGTTCTCTGGTGACACTGGTAAAGCTTAGTCTGTAAACCCGAGATCGTCATAGAGTCTTGTGTGATTCCTACTGTGCTTTGATTTCCATCAACAACGTCCAAGAGGATGTGCAAAAAGGTGGCTTTTGGGTACAGTCCCGAATCACATGGAGGCATTGAGCGATAGGAGGGGTTTCGTCTCTCCCGGTATAGGGAGTTGATGTTGCGCAGTGTTTGATTGGATATAATAGGAAGTCCTTGGCCAAGGCTGCTTTAGGGATTTGCTGGTAAGTGTTACCAGTAGTTTCTCGACCTGTTATGAGCCTCATATGGACACGACTTATCGAGTTTTTGGGGTCTGACGTTTACCACCCCTAGGCGAGATATGCGACATATCAGACGAACAGACCAGACTGTACGGTAGTGTTACTGGTTGGATTCACAGGAGTGTGAGCGGGCTTACTCGTTGATCTTCTGATCGCTCAATACCCGGGTGGCCGTTACGTTTAGCAGACCGCTAGCGGCTTGTGGGTGTTTGATATGATCATCACCTGCTGCCGGCGTATTAACGAGTCTTTAGAGTCCTACACAGGGGTTTCATGGCTCAAGCGAAATGAAATAGGAGCACATATGAGATATGTGCGGGACCGAGAATAATACCAGTATGTGATACTGTATTCTATTCTCGCGATTTGTATCATCGATTGGTTATATGAGATATAGCCGGGTTACCGAATCAAGTGTTGATTCGATACATTGATACACTTGATATTAGTCGGTGATATGCGATATGACCGGACCGTTAAATCAAGTGTTGATTTAATGATTGTTAGTTATATGTATGCCCTAGAGGCCATTGCTATACATAGGATGTATATTGTAGTGGATGCTGGGACATATATACGGAGGACTTTCTTGCTCGACATGATAGTATACTATCTGGTTGCTCTTTACCTTAACATGTATACTGATTGTCTCTCTGTTACATGTTGGTAAAGCCCTTAGGATGTGTACTTGACTACCTGGACTATGATGCGGATCATACTAGTGGGGACATGGTAGTCCATAAGTACATCCTTCAAAGTCCCTAGTCGTGGGTGTATCGAGACGGGGCATCGATATACCAGAGTAGACTAGCATATACCTTCTCGACCCATACAGATGGGCGATGGATGATCCCATATCCATTGGTATTTGACATCAGAGATGATATACTAGTGCTCAGTGGAGACTGGGTACACTGGACGGACTCGCCGAGAACTCCCAGATGGTATTATACCTTACGTCAGATGGCAGTTCTCTGGTGACACTGGTACAGAGTAGTCTGTTGACCCGAGATCGTCATAGAGTCTTGTGTGGTTCCCACTGTGCTTTGATTTCCACCTTACCACGTCCAAGAGGGTGTGAAAAATGGTGGTTTTTGGGTACAGTCCCGAATCACATGGAGGCAATGAGCGATAGGAGGGGATTCGTCTCTCCCGGTATAGGGGGTTGATGTTGCGCTGTGTTCGATTGGCTATAACCGGAAATCCCTGGCCAGGGTTGCTGAGATTTACTGGTAAGTGTTACCTGTAGTTTCTCGAACTGTTATAGACCTCATATCGACATGACTTATCGAGCTATTTGGGTCTGACGTTTACCACCCCTAGGCGAGATATGCGACATATCAAACGATCTGACCGGATTGTACGGTAAGTGTTACTGGTTGGATTCACAGGAGTATGAGCGGGCTTGCTCGTCGATCTTCTGATCGCTCAATACCCGGGTGGCGGTTACGTTTAGCAGACCGCTTGCGGCTTGTGGGTGTTTGATATGATCATCACCTGCTGCTGGCATATTGACGAGTCTTGAGAGTCCTACACAGAGGTTTCCTGGCTCAAGCGAAACGAAATAGGAGCGCATATGAGATATGTGCGGGACCGAGAATAATGCGTGTATGTGATACCGTATTCTATTCTCGCGATGAATGTATCGATTGGTTGTATGCGATATAACCTAGTTATCGAATCAAGTATTGATTCGATAAGCCGATACATAGGATACTGGTCGGTTATATGCGATATGACCGGATCGTTAAATCAAGTGTTGATTTAATGATTTAATGTATAATTATATATTAGATATATTACTTTGCATTAACTAGTATCGGTTCACTTTAAATGGATATTCTCACTCGGTTGTGCACATTGTATATGTGATATACTTTTGTACACAAGTTTGAATCATGTTTGATGATACATGCTCACTAGGGTTTGTGTGAAGATTAAACCATGGTTGTAGATTGGTTAGGGTTTTCATTTTCTTATTCATTTATTTATTTATTTATTCTTTTTGGAAAATGAAAAGCATAAAGGGAAAATGGTGGCTTTGTTTGTTTGTATGTTGAAACTTCATGAAGCTTTGACTAAGTCACCATTTTGTCTCATGCTTAACCCTAACCATTCCCACTAACCCTAGTTTAGTCTCTACACATAACCATGGTTTGAATATGATAAGGATTGATTTTCTTTTCCATTTATAATTAACACTTATCATATTCTTTCTTTCTTCTTCTTCTTCTTCACTTGAAGAAAGCATGCTTAACCCTAACCATTCCACTTAACCCTAGTCTATTCTCTACACCTAACTAAGGTTAGTATATGATAAGTATTGTTTTTATTATTCATTTTAAAAATACTTATGATAATATCATCTTCTTCTTCTTCTTCTTCAAGATGAAGAACCTTGATTCCATCAATGGTGATTGATGAAAATGAGTGAGAAATCCAATTCTAAAGTGAACCCACTTCCTATTTCTTCATCCTCTACCTCTTGCCAAGTAGTATAGGGTGTTTCCTTCACAAGTTTTCATGGCTTGGTGAAGGTGGAGCTTGATCTAGTGATGCCTCGACGTAGATCATCTTCGGCATCGTCGTTGATGACCTAGCCCGCTTTTTCTCCGATGAAGCCGATGCAAGAGTCTTGGTTCGATTTGGACAGCGGAGAGGACTTCATCATGGAGCTATGGAGGTGGAGGACCGGATCTACAAAGGTTGTATTTCCGTTCTCTTAGTAAAGTATTTTACTAGTTGCATCTTTCGCCTAGACATCTAGTTAACGATCCGTATTAGGATTTCACGGAACCCGTAAAATTTGAAATTGGCATGGTTGATGCCATGTGAGACCTCATTAGCGTGCCTAGGACCCTACAATGATTTAATGTATAATTATATATTTGATATATTATTTTACATTAACTAGTATTGGTTCACTTAAGATTGATTTTCTCACTTGAATGTGCATATTGTTTATATGTGATATATGCAAGTGTATATGTTTGTATCATGCTTGATAATACAAACAAGTTGTGTGTATGAGACTTGAACCATATCAAGGTTAGATTAGGGTTTACTATTTTCCTAAACAAGTAAAAAAAGAGTGTGACTTTGGTCAAAGTTATCAAGCTTCATGAAGCTTGATAAACATTGATAAAGTCAACTCTCTTTGTCATTTGTTCAAGATATTAGCTAACCCAACCCTTAAACTTATGCTATGGTTAATTCTCTACATGAGTTAAGCATGAGGGCTTAACTCAACCATGGTGCCATGATTAAAAGGACAAGTGTTCATATTATTCTTTTAATGGAAATGATTCTTTCTTCTTCTTCATCTTCATCAAGCTCACAAAAGCTTGAGAGCTCCAATGGTGCCATGGTAAAAAGAGTGAGAAATCCAATTCTAAAGTGAACCCACTTCCTATTTCTTCATCCTCTACTACTTGCCATGTAGTATAGGGTGTTCTCTTCACAAAGTTTTTGACCAAGTGAAGGAAAAGCTTGTGTTTGCGTCTCCCCGACGTAGATCATCTTCGGCCTCGAAGTCAATGACCTAGCCCGATCATTTCTCCGACGAAACCATTTCTAGAGTCCGGGATCCGATGATCGCAGTGGAGGGACGTCAACACGGAGCTAAAGAAGTGGTGGACCGGATCTACAAAGGTTGTAATCCCTTTCACTTATTAGCAAAGTTGTTTGCTAGCTTTTCTTCTCGCCTAATCTCTAGTTAACGATCTAGTTTAGGGTTTCTCGGCACCGAAATTTTTTTGTTTGGCATGGTTGATGCCTTGTGGAACCTCTTGAGTGTGCCTAGGAACCCTACATTTCTGTGATATGCAAAATTATTTTTAGGCCCTTTAAAAAATCAACAGAAACTCGTGTGCTGAAAATTGTGATTTCGGAAATTCCGTTCGATCGATCTTTTAAACGCGTTAGCACAAGTTAGTAAAGCTTAATGGTGAGGCTCTGATACCACTGTAAGTCCACGGTAGCACCACGTGTAAGTCCATATTGCGACCCCCGGTTCTTACGGGGAGGCGGAAACGGTATAAAATCAAAATTTTTATCGCAAGAGGCAACATGGACTAACTTATGGTCGGGATCGTTACCTAAACTAAAACTAGCAAACTAAGCTAAAGATGTTTAGCTACTCGGATGAAGATGGTTATACCTAAACTTGAACTCCTTCTCTTCAAGCTCCGGTGGTGGTCCGATGGCTCCTTCTCGTCGTCTCCGTACGCCGAAGATAGATCCACTTGAAAACTCCAACCTTTAGCTCCTTCTTCGGTCTTTGAAGAAACTAGTTCACTTGGTTTGCTAAACCTAGTGAACTAGAATGAGTAGAGAGGAAGTAGAATGGGATTTTATCTATGGTTCTTGATTCTCAACTCATGAGACAAGAGAACCATAGATCAAGAGAGGGAGCAAGAGGTTGAGGGTGAGAGCAAGGGGAGAGCTCAAGAACAAGAGAGAGAATGAGCAAGAAAGAATGAGGCTCTCTTTTCTCTCTCACCCTCTCATAATCCAAAGTGATCATAACTCATCATATCAAAAAAGTCTTTTGGTGATGGTTAGAAGCAACCATAAGGTTATCATATCATGCACTCATTTTACTCAAAAAGCAAGCAAGAAAAAAGTCTTTGGCATGAAATGATAACCATGGTTATCATGATGGTCAACTAGTCAAGCCTAGTCAACCGGTCAACAAGTCAACAAAAGTCAACAAGTCACCAAAGTCAACAAGTCAACAAAAGTCAACAAGTCAACAACCATATCACCATAATACTTAATTAATATAATAGTTAATCACATATCATATTCTCATTAGGGTTGAGCAAAAAGTCAAAAGTCAACGGTCAACTGTCAACAACCCTAATGAGAATCCACTGCCTCTGCCTCCCTGTCATCTGTGCATACACACCCGCATCCGCGTTCCGAGGAACACGAATGCAAACTGGATAAATCCAATCCCATAAGGTACACTAGGATCTGGCTTAAACCAAAGCCCGCTAGTGTAAACTGTCCGGACACTGTACGTGCACAAGTGCACGGATGTGACCGAACCCTGTCGCAAAACCATGCGACCTGTCGCAATACCATGCGACCTCTACTCTTTTGCCTAAAGGCGAAAAGCTTTCTGTGTGGGACTCTAAAGACTCGACACTACGCTGGCAGTGGGTTTAACCACAGACCGCAAGCGGCACTAGCTGTGCGTAACGGTCCCCAGGTAATGCCGACAAGAAGACTGACGAGGCGAAACCCATCTGAACTCCTACTGAGCCTGAGCATGACATTCTCCGTACAGTCCGGTCTGTTCGTCTGATACATCGCATGGCGGGCCTAGGGGGCGGTAAACGTCAGTCCCCCAATAGCGGTACAAGTCGTGCCGGAGTGAAGCCTAATACACCCTGAGATAACACTGGAAACCTACCAGTATATCTCGTTTGCCCTGGCCAGGGACTACTCGTGTAATGGCTCTCCTAGACACAGCGCGATGTCAACCCCCAATACCGGGAGAGACGAATCCTGTCTAACCGTCACTGCCTCCAAGTGCTTCGGGACTGCACCCAACCACCACCTGTTTGCACGACTCCTTTGAGCCGTGGTAGGGTAGTGATCAAAGTACAGTGGGAACACACTCGAGGCGGAGTGACAGTGTCAAGTCAGCGGACTAAGCTGTACTCATGTCACCTGGGAACTGATAACTGACGATAGGTATAATACCAACTAGTCAGTTCCCGACGAGTCCTGTCCAGTGTACCCGTAACCTAACGAGCACCCGCATACTATCTCAAGTACGACGTACTGACGGCTGTGGGACAGACCGTCTCCCACACTGGGATGAGAAGCGCATGCGCTGGTCTACTCCGGAGTATCGATGCCCTGTCTCGATAGTCCTGCGACCAGGGACCTGAATAAGGATGTGCTTATAGATTACCCAGCCCCACTAGTGTGACTGCCATCACAACGCTGGTAATCAATCAAAGATCCTAAGGGCTCCACTAATGCGTATAAGTGATATACTGAAATAAACACAAGTACACATTGAAGTAGAAACAAACCAAGTAGCATACTACTATTTTGAGCAAGATTGTATATACAAGGTGAATATCCCAAGCATCCATTAAGTAATATACAAACTAGTATGATACAGTAATGGCCTCTAGGGCATATACACTAACAATCTCCCACTTGCACTAAGGCCACGTACTGGCGTATCGAAGACCTATCATCTCGATCAGCCGCTCGAACTGAGTCTGGGGCAGGGCCTTGGTGAATGGATCAGCAGTGTTATCTTCTGAAGCGACTCTCCGAACCTCGATCTCCTGGCGATCTACGATCTCCCTGATCAGGTGATACCGCCTTAAGATGTGCCTGGATTTCTGATGGGACCTGGGTTCCTTCGCTAAAGCTATAGCCCCGTTGTTGTCGCAATACAGAGGTATTGGATCAACAATGGACGGAACCACCTGAAGTTCTTTCAAGAACTTCCTCATCCAGACAGCTTCTTTTGCGGCATCAGATGCAGCGATGTATTCCGCTTCCATCGTCGAGTCTGCAACGGTTTCCTGTTTGGAACTCTTCCAACACACCGCCCCTCCATTGAGGGTAAAGACAAAACCCGACATGGACTTGGAATCATCCTTGTCACTCTGGAAGCTAGAGTCAGCAAAGGCCTCGATCTGGAGGTCCTTTCCGCCATACACCAAGAACATCTCCTTAGTCCTCCTCAGGTACTTGAGAATGTTCTTTACCGCTATCCAATGTTTCTCCCCAGGGTTTGACTGATACCGGCTTACTACACTCAGTGCATAAGCTACATCCGGTCTGGTACACAACATCGCATACATTATAGAGCCTACCGCAGAAGCGTAGGGTATAATAGACATGCGATCCCTCTCCAAATCAGTCTTGGGAGACATCTCTTTAGAGAGGGTGATCCCGTGACAAGCCGGTAGGTTACCGCGCTTGGAATCTTCCATACTGAATCTTTTCAGTACGGTGTCGATGTACCTGGACTGAGAAAGTCCCAATATCCTCTTGGATCTATCACGATGGATCCGGATCCCCAGGATGTATGAGGCATCACCCAGGTCTTTCATGGAGAACCTTTGTGACAAGAACCCCTTGACAGATTGTAGCATAGGAATATCATTTCCTATTAAGAGAATGTCATCCACGTATAAAACGAGGAATACTACAGTTCTCGCTACAAATCTACTATAGATGCATGGTTCATCTGGATTTTTGATAAAGCCAAATTTTTTGACCGTCTCATCAAAGCAGATGTTCCAACTCCGCGATGCCTGCTTTAGTCCATAGATGGACTTAAGCAACTTGCACACCTTTCCGCTGCTCCCACTCTGAATGAAACCCTCTGGCTGGTCCATATAGACACACTCCTCTAAATTTCCATTTAGAAAAGCTGTCTTTACGTCCATTTGCCAGATCTCATAATCGTGGAAGGCAGCAATGGCAAGAAGGATCCGAATGGATTTCAGCATGGCTACTGGAGAAAAGGTTTCGTCGTAGTCCAAGCCAGGTCTTTGACGAAAACCCTTTGCTACCAGCCTAGCTTTATAGGTCTCAACCTGTCCATCTACACCAATCTTCCTTTTGAAGATCCACTTGCATCCTACGGGTTTTACCCCGTCTGGAGCAATGTCCAACGTCCATACCTTGTTGGTGTACATGGACTCCATTTCGGTCCGCATTGCATCCAGCCATTTCACTGAGTCAATGCTCTGAACGGCCTGCTGGAAGCTAGTAGGCTCATCATAATCTATGATGCAATCCTCTCTATCCCCGTCTATGAGAAAACCGTAGTATCTCTCAGGCGGATGAGACTGCCTACTACTTCTGCGGAGCGGCGTAGGAATGTCCTGTTCTTCCGAACCTTCTGGTTCCACTAAACTTTCAGTAACAGTCCGTGGTTCTGGAATTTCTTCCAGTTCTACTGTGCTCCCACTTATCTGGTTTTCCAAAAACTCAGTTTCCAAGAAGTAGGCATGACGAGAAACAAGAACTTTTTGTTCCTCTTCACAGTAGAAGAAATATCCTTTTGAGTTCTTTGGATACCCCACAAACTTGCACTGTACTGAGCGTGCCTCGAGCTTGTCCGCATGCTGCTTTTTGACAAAAGCCGGACATCCCCATGTCT
Source organism: Agapanthus africanus (assembly GCA_030015575.1). NCBI lineage: Eukaryota > Viridiplantae > Streptophyta > Magnoliopsida > Asparagales > Amaryllidaceae > Agapanthus > Agapanthus africanus. The sequence continues at coordinate 308,967,642 of CM057337.1, forward strand.
TAATGTGCTTAAGATAGGGTCTCTTCCCACACCACATTTCATATGGTGTGGAAGGCACAGTCTTAGTCGGAACTCGGTTCAAAAGGTACGCTGCTGATTCTAGCGCATACCCCCAGAATGATCGCGGTAACTCAGCATTACCCATCATGGACCGCACCATATCCAATAGGGTGCGGTTCCGTCTCTCCGATACACCGTTATGTTGCGGGGTGTATGGAGGAGTAAGCTGAGAGAGAATTCCGTTCTCTTTTAAATAGTCCAGGAACTCGGCACTTAAGTATTCTCCACCTCGATCCGATCTTAGAATCTTAATACTTTTGCCGGTCTGTTTCTCTACTTCATTCTTATACTCCTGGAATTTTCCAAAGGCCTCGGACTTATGTTTCATCAAGAAGACATAACCGTACCTTGAGAAGTCATCCGTAAAAGTAATGAAGTAAGAATGTCCGCTTCGGGCATGTGTAGACATTGGACCGCACACGTCACTGTGTACGAGTCCCAAGAGCTCGCTCGCTCTTACTCCATGTCCAGTAAACGGAGTCTTTGTCATCTTTCCTTTGAGACAAGATTGACAAGTGGCATACGATTGATATTCGAACGCATTCAAATATCCTTCTGTATGTAACTTAGTCAACCTTCTCTCATTGATGTGACCCAATCTACAATGCCATAAGAAAGTCTGATTTATTTCCGGAGACTTTCTTTTGTGTGTATTCTGGACGTTGAAAATTTGTGGTTGGTTTAACACGTATATACCATTACTCAATGTACCTGACCCAATCAAAACTTGATTAAGGTGAATGTTTACAACATTACTTACAAACGCAAATTCATAACCTTCTTTAGAAACTAAAGATACAGAAATGATATTACAAGTTGCGTTGGGTACAAAAAAGCAATTACGCAAAACCAAAACATGTCCATCTGACATTCCCAGGTGATAGTCCCCCACGGCTTTAGCATCCATGCTAGCTCCGTTCGCAACTTTGAGGGTCATGTCACCTGCCTTCAAAACCCTACGGTTTCTCAACGCCTGCAAAGAATTACAGATATGAGATCCTGATCCGGTATCCAATACCCAGGAAGTAGAGTTTATTGAAAGACAATTTTCAATAACATACACACCTGAAGCTGAAGCTGCAACCTGCTTCAATTCCTGTGTTCTGGCCTTCCAGGCCCTGCAATCATTCTTCCAGTGTCCTTTCTTATGACAATAGAAGCATTCTTCCTTATCCACAAGCTTCCCCGCTATCTTTGTTGCTTTGCCTTTTCCCTTCGTATCCACTTTACCAACACCGCCCCTTGGTTTGGCGGGGGCCTTCTTCTTCTTTCCCTTGGCTTTCGCCTTGGACCTAGAAGAAGATGATCCTCCTACAAACAAAGTGGATGTTTCCCTACCTTTCTGTAGGGTGCCCTCTGCGCTCCTCAGCATGTTGAGGAGCTCTGATAGTTCAACCTCTTTTTCTTGTAGGTTGAAGTTCAGTATAAACTGGGCGTAAGTGGAAGGAAGGGACTGGAGAACTATATCCGTATATAGCTCACTCTCCAATGTGATCCCTAGGTCAGCGAGCTCCTCAATGAAGCCGATCATCTTTAGCACATGCTCGGCTACTGATGATCCGACGGCCATTCTTGTCGAAAATAACTTTTTCGACGCTTCGTATCTTGCGATACGTGATTGCTCTCCATACAGTTCTTTTGTATGGAGCAATATGGACTCCATGTCCATATTCTCATGCCTCCTCTGATGTTCGTTGTCCATCGAGGCAAGCAGGAGGCACTTGGCCTTCGCGCTATCAATCTCCCAAGTCTTGCGGATTTCCTTATCCGCGACGCTGGAAGTTGGACCAGGGACAGGGGGAGCTTTGGTGGTAAGAAGATACCCCAGCTTGTCATAAGTGATTGCTATCTTGACATTCCTGAGCCAATCTTTGTAGTTTGGCCCTGTCAGTTTGTTTTTATCTAGGAGTAACTTAAGTCCAGTCATGTTGATTGGTCGCTGCAATTAGGAGAGAGAAGAAGAAACACTCAGCATGATGCTCTTGCAAGTTTAGAGTGGTTTTTAGTTTGTCTAAACAGGATGGCTCCCACTGTTTCTCGAATCCCTCCTCAAACCATAAAGGAAGAATTAGCCGGGATCAATCCCACCGTACAATACTTGCTTAACCGTTCAGCCAGGCCGGTGTCGGTACTTCGAGGGAGGTTTTCCAACGCTTTCGCGAAGTTCCTTAATTAGAGAACCTCTTTTCCCTGGGGGCGTAGCCCCGCTAACACCTTTCTAGGCACCTACTAGGTTTATAGCATTGATCGTTAAGTGAGAAATTTCCCGAGGAGTAGCATATACTCACAGTAGGATCGGGATCCAAATATCATCGCGTGACGAAACTGAAGGAATCCTACCAGAATCATCACACTCCAAATGGTATGCAAATCTAGCAAGTTTCAGTACTTATGAAACTCCCGATGTGGATTTTTGCCCCATGCTCTTATGACCTTGACTTTGGCCAACAAATCATAAGTCACATGTCAAGTTCTGCCCGTCGTTCTCCAGGTTAATTTGAATCCACCCGCACCTACCCTTGACTTTGGCCAACAAGGCAGTACGACTGTTCCAAACCAACGCATCTATCTATGCTGCACATGAATACCCAATAGCTACCAATCACTGTGCCTTGACTTTGGCCAACAAACACAGCTTGAATACTATTGACTATTCATGTGAAACGACGGAGGGCTACGGATGGTTTTGGCGAAACCGTGAACGTAGTGAACTTGATTTAATCGATGGAACGAGATAGCTTTTAGAAGGAGTGGCTCAAGCTCCGCATTTAAAAGTTATTTTGAAAAGAACCGAGTGGTTTTTCGAAAGTGTTCCAACGACTTTAACTTGGTTTATTATCTTGCATTAGTTCTTTTAATGCGTGATATTCTTGCATTAGTACTTTTAATGCGTCCCATCATTTAACCCTACCATTGCAGAAAACAACCAAAATATGACGTACGCTTATGCCATTCGCATTCGCCACTGGGCCCCGTCATTACCCGTTAGGTTACTTAACTAACGACAGAGCGGGGGCTGGGCTAGCGCGTCTGTAAAACATAAGCAACGCCTAAATAGTAAGCAATGATAAACATTTCAGATCACAGATAAATACATTGGATATACTAGTAATCTGTAATTTGTACGAGCCTGTAACAAAAACAGATAACACGGTCGCGGTGAATAGCCAAAACCCCACCCAAGACCCCTACGGGTACGGCAAACTACCCGCCAAGTACCCGAAGCGTAGCAACCTCCCTCATCTCCATGAGTAGGCCACTCGACACTTCGGCATACCCGGTAGTTTGTGCACCCCTCCACGGGTCTATCCTAGGAGCAAAAACAGTAAAAAGAAATTATACAATGACGGCTACAACCCCGACCCGGTTGTGCGGCCAAACAAATAATTATTACATCAATTTACAAATTTACATGAATTGCAAGAAAAGTAAACTCTCGTCTCACAACCCCCGGCTATTCACCCGCGACAATCCAACATATTTATATACACATTCCAGCACATTACAGATCATGTATAACCCCGACTAATCGACTTATAGCGATTAGCCGACGTTCAATACATGCAAACATCACAGATATAACCATCATAGTCAAAGTGCAATGAAGTTCGGAAAAAATACGGAATTATAGGACCCCAAAAGGAAATTTCTTTTCTGTAAAATCTGGGCACATATAATATATCTCAAAAATCCCAAAACCAACACAGACACACACTGCACGAAAAACGACGCACTAAAGACAACAAACCGCGGCGCTTCAGCGGCGGCCAAGAAGGGTCACGCGGCGGAAGCGCGGCGGTTTAGACGAATTGGTGAATCGTTTTTCATGGGTGTTCTAACAAAACCCTGAGACGAATTTAGGAGTATGAAGTTTTTCATTTTGACCAGAAAAAATTTCAACAGAAACTCAGTTTTTGTAGTTTTCCGGTTTTGTGATTTTTTTCGGTTCCGAACTTCGTTACACTTTACTACCTAGCTAGTTTAAGTTTAGTTAGGCTCTGATACCACTGTAAGTCCATATTGCGACCCCCGGTTCTTACGGGGAGGCGGAAACGGTATAAAATCAAAATTTTTATCGCAAGAGGCAACATGGACTAACTTATGGTCGGGATCGTTACCTAAACTAAAACTAGCAAACTAAGCTAAAGATGTTTAGCTACTCGGATGAAGATGGTTATACCTAAACTTGAACTCCTTCTCTTCAAGCTCCGGTGGTGGTCCGATGGCTCCTTCTCGTCGTCTCCGTACGCCGAAGATAGATCCACTTGAAAACTCCAACCTTTAGCTCCTTCTTCGGTCTTTGAAGAAACTAGTTCACTTGGTTTGCTAAACCTAGTGAACTAGAATGAGTAGAGAGGAAGTAGAATGGGATTTTATCTATGGTTCTTGATTCTCAACTCATGAGACAAGAGAACCATAGATCAAGAGAGGGAGCAAGAGGTTGAGGGTGAGAGCAAGGGGAGAGCTCAAGAACAAGAGAGAGAATGAGCAAGAAAGAATGAGGCTCTCTTTTCTCTCTCACCCTCTCATAATCCAAAGTGATCATAACTCATCATATCAAAAAAGTCTTTTGGTGATGGTTAGAAGCAACCATAAGGTTATCATATCATGCACTCATTTTACTCAAAAAGCAAGCAAGAAAAAAGTCTTTGGCATGAAATGATAACCATGGTTATCATGATGGTCAACTAGTCAAGCCTAGTCAACCGGTCAACAAGTCAACAAAAGTCAACAAGTCACCAAAGTCAACAAGTCAACAAAAGTCAACAAGTCAACAACCATATCACCATAATACTTAATTAATATAATAGTTAATCACATATCATATTCTCATTAGGGTTGAGCAAAAAGTCAAAAGTCAACGGTCAACTGTCAACAACCCTAATGAGAATCCACTGCCTCTGCCTCCCTGTCATCTGTGCATACACACCCGCATCCGCGTTCCGAGGAACACGAATGCAAACTGGATAAATCCAATCCCATAAGGTACACTAGGATCTGGCTTAAACCAAAGCCCGCTAGTGTAAACTGTCCGGACACTGTACGTGCACAAGTGCACGGATGTGACCGAACCCTGTCGCAAAACCATGCGACCTGTCGCAATACCATGCGACCTCTACTCTTTTGCCTAAAGGCGAAAAGCTTTCTGTGTGGGACTCTAAAGACTCGACACTACGCTGGCAGTGGGTTTAACCACAGACCGCAAGCGGCACTAGCTGTGCGTAACGGTCCCCAGGTAATGCCGACAAGAAGACTGACGAGGCGAAACCCATCTGAACTCCTACTGAGCCTGAGCGTGACATTCTCCGTACAGTCCGGTCTGTTCGTCTGATACATCGCATGGCGGGCCTAGGGGGCGGTAAACGTCAGTCCCCCAATAGCGGTACAAGTCGTGCCGGAGTGAAGCCTAATACACCCTGAGATAACACTGGAAACCTACCAGTATATCTCGTTTGCCCTGGCCAGGGACTACTCGTGTAATGGCTCTCCTAGACACAGCGCGATGTCAACCCCCAATACCGGGAGAGACGAATCCTGTCTAACCGTCACTGCCTCCAAGTGCTTCGGGACTGCACCCAACCACCACCTGTTTGCACGACTCCTTTGAGCCGTGGTAGGGTAGTGATCAAAGTACAGTGGGAACACACTCGAGGCGGAGTGACAGTGTCAAGTCAGCGGACTAAGCTGTACTCATGTCACCTGGGAACTGATAACTGACGATAGGTATAATACCAACTAGTCAGTTCCCGACGAGTCCTGTCCAGTGTACCCGTAACCTAACGAGCACCCGCATACTATCTCAAGTACGACGTACTGACGGCTGTGGGACAGACCGTCTCCCACACTGGGATGAGAAGCGCATGCGCTGGTCTACTCCGGAGTATCGATGCCCTGTCTCGATAGTCCTGCGACCAGGGACCTGAATAAGGATGTGCTTATAGATTACCCAGCCCCACTAGTGTGACTGCCATCACAACGCTGGTAATCAAGCAAAGATCCTAAGGGCTCCACTAATGCGTATAAGTGATATACTGAAATAAACACAAGTACACATTGAAGTAGAAACAAACCAAGTAGCATACTACTATTTTGAGCAAGATTGTATATACAAGGTGAATATCCCAAGCATCCATTAAGTAATATACAAACTAGTATGATACAGTAATGGCCTCTAGGGCATATACACTAACACCACGGCCGTCTAACAGACGCCAAATGCGGAACAAAAACGTTTTACAACTGGCGCTATCGCGTACTATTACCCGGATCTGCCATTAAAGATAAACTAACAGACTACAAAGTGGGTAGAAATGTTATACCGAACGATCCGAGTCCTTCGGTCTTCAACCATCATCCCATGCTTTGTTGCGGCTGCTCCGATCTCCTGAATCTCTAAACTCGTCGTCCAGGTGGCACCACGTCGACGGATCTTTAAAGGGCTCCCGCCTCTGAACCGAGGCAACTCGGTCGTCAAGTTTGCTAAAAGAGACGACCAAGATAATGTAGAGATTGAGTAGAACACTTTGTCTTGTTACGTCCAAAGCTATGGACGAACGGTTAATGAAGTTGCCTTTTGGATCGGTTGATGGAATGAAATGAGTTATGAACTTTCCATACACCAAAACTATAATCTTTTCTTCAAAATGAATAACAACCATGCTCACATAAGAAGGGGGAGGCCAGCCACTATATAGAGGGGTGGGAGGTGAGTGTAGGAGAGGGGGAGGTGATCACAAGGAAAGCTTATCATAACAATCACTCACTTAAACAATAAATGCAAAACAAAGATTCACTAACCTAGTCATCCTTGCATTAATAAATCATTAAATGTACTAATGAGTCACAAGCCTAGTCACCATCCTAGTCACCATCTAGAAACTTCCACACTCATCTCAAGAAAAGATAAATCCGCATTTAACCGAATGTTAAATACGGCTGATAGAAAACTAGAAACTGGCAACTTCCAAAAGTGATCCTGAAACGAATTTCAGGATAACCCCGTATCAGTATAAACATCGCCGCATTTGTATTACGACCGAATACAAATCCAACTGAGACAAAGATATTATATCTACACAGCATAATATTCGGATCCGGCTTAAACCAAAGCCGACCAGTATTATCTGCCCGAAATATAACACGTGCGAAAACGCAAGTGCATTTTCCGAACCTTGCCATAAAACCTTACGCCTCTACAACGTTTCGCCCGAACTTGAGAAACTGTCTGTGGGGGACTCTAATTGTTACTTATATGTATGCCCTAGAGGCCATTACTATACAAGTGATGTATATTGTAGTGGATGCTTGGGCTTATATAGGGAGGCCTTTCTTGCTCGACATGATAGTATACTATCTGGTTACACTTTACCTTAACGTGTATACTGATTGTCTCTCTATTACATGTTGGTAAAGCCCTTAGGATGTGTACTTGACTACCTGGACTATGATGCGGATCATACTAGTGGGGACATGGTAGTCCATAAGTACATCCTTCAAGGTCCCTAGTCGTGGGTATATCGAGATGGGGCATCGATATAGCAGAGTAGACTAGCGTATACCTTCTCGACCCATACAGATGGGCGATGGATGATCCCATATCCATTGGTGTTTGACATCAGAGATGATATACGGGTGCTCAGTGGAGACTGGGTACACTGGACGGACTCGCCGAGAACTCTCAGATGGTATTATACCTCACGTCAGATGGCAATTCTCCGGTGACACTGGTACAGAGTAGTCTGTTGACCCGAGATCGTCATAGAGTCTTGTGTAATTCCCACTGTGCTTTGATTTCCACCTTACCACGTCCAAGAGGGCGTGCAAAACGGTGGTTTTTGGGTATAGTCCCAAATCACATGGAGGCAATGAGCGATAGGAGGGGATTCGTCTCTCCCGGTATAGGGAGTTGATGTTATGCTGTGTTCGATTGGCTATAACCGGAAATCCCTGGCCAGGGTTGCTGAGATTTACTGTTATGCGTTACCAGTAGTTTCTCGAACTGTTATAAACCTCATATCGACACGACTTATCGAGCTACTGGGGTCTGACGTTTACCACCCCTAGGCGAGATATACGACATATCAGACGACGAGACCGGACTGTACGGGAGTGTTACTGTTTGGATTCGCTGGAGTACTAGCGGGCTTGCTTGTTGAACTTCTGATCGCTCAATACCCGGGTGGCCGTTACGTTTAGCACACTGCTTGCTGCTTGTAGGTGTTTGATATGATCATCACCTACTGCCGGCGTATTGACGAGTCTTTATAGTCCTATACAGGGGTTTCCTGGCTCAAGCGAAACGGAGTAGGAGCGCATATGAGATATGTGCGGGACCGAGATTGATACGATATGAGATACCGTATTCTATTCTCGCAATTTATGACATTGATCGGTTGTATGCGATATAGCCGGGTTATCGGATCAAGTGTTGATTCGATAAGTTGTTACTTTTGATATTAGTCGGTTATAGCCGGATTATTAAATCAAGAGTTGATTTAATAATTTAATGTATAATTATATATTTGATATATTACATTACGTTAACTAGTATTAACTCACTTAAGATTTATTTTCTCACTAGTTTGTGCACATTGTTTATATGTGATATATGCAAGTGTTGTTTGTATCATGCTTGATGATACATCAAAGTTGGGTGTATGAGACTCATACCAAGATTAGGGTAAAGATTAGGGTTATTGTTTTATCTTAAGATTTAACAAAAGGGTTTAACATAGTCAAAGTAATCAAGCTTGAAGAAGCTTGGAGAAGCTTTGACCAAGTCTACTCTTTTGTCATTTCTTTTGATATTCTTTAACCTAACCTTTAACCTAATGCCTTGGTTAATTCTCTACATGAGTTAAGCATGAAGGCTTAACTCAACCATGGTGCAATAATTCATTTGGATAAGTTTTCATTTGGATGGATAATTATTCCTTCTTCTTCTTCATCATCTAACTCCATCCAAAAGCTTACTAGCTCCAATGGTGCTATGAGGAACAAAGTGAGAAAATCAATTCTAAAGTGAGCCCACTTCCTACTTCTTCATCCTCTACCACTTGCCATGTTGTAGAGTGTGTTCTCTTCACAAAGTTTATGACCTAGTGAAGGAATATCTTGAGTTAGTGTCTCCCCGACGTAGATCATCTTCGGCCTCGAAGTCAACGTAGCAAGCACGTTCGTTCTTCTCGTGGAGCTTCTCGAGAGTCCGGAGTTCACGATCGCAGCGATGAGGACGTCTACACTGAGCTAATGAAGTGAAGGACTGGATCTACAAAGGTTGTAATCCCTTTCACTTGTAGTTAAAGTTGTTAACTTGCTTGTTTTCGCCTAAACCCTAGTTTAAAGATCCGTATTAGAGTTGTTCGGCACGGCTAAAATTTTAATCGGGCATGGTTGATGCCTTGTAGACCCTTATGCGTATGCCTAGCAACCCTACAGTAGTATCAGAGCCAGCTAGAGCTTTAGGCGTTGTGTAGACGATGTTAGAAATCCGATCGAATCCCGAAACCCTAAACTTGACCCCTCTCTGTACATTTTCTGAAATTGTAGATTTTTGTGAATTAAAAATGCTCAGAAAATAGAGCAGGAAATTCTAAGGCAAACTGCAGAAAACGACAAGGTAACGCTACAGTAGCGCCGTGGAACCGCGGCCGTACCCTACTTTTGGCGGCGGTTCCGCGGCCGTATGTGATGATCATGCGCTTTATTTTCTACAGTAATGCCCGTAGCTGTTTCCTCTGTTTTCTGGGAATTTTTAATCTATACTCAACAGTTAAGTTTTCTGGGTTGTTTTGGGGACTCGATGTTTTCGATCGGATTGTTTAACTTTGTTTTTGTTTTTCCGGGTAATTTTAGAACTTGTTAAAAAGTTCGACCGGATATAAACAACCCAATTTTTCCCCTGCAGGAAAATTTCCAAGTGTTGGATTTTTCTGTAGTTTAAGAACGTCTAAGTAGTGCAAGTAACGCGATGGACCCTCTAGAAGACAACAAACCTTAACTCGATTATGTGACCGTCTTGAACTGCCTTTTGAACCTTAGGGTTTGGGGCAGTACGGCGTGCCACATGTGAGGCGTTGGCTTGACCCTTCTACGGCTGAACCGTTGGTACTGTGGCATGAAGTGGATGTTTTTAAACTTATTTCAAGTGTTGAGCTTTTCGGAAAAACTTGGGTGTTTGATTGTTCGATCGGAAAGTTTAACATTGTATTCATCTGGAATGTGATACAATATTTGGAATCCACAAATAGTTATGAGATAACGGATTTGAATGTTATAAATCTAGCAGTTTAGTCTCACTTGATCTGTTGCCACGGGATTTTGATGTGATCAAAAGTCGTCGCAATCACGTAGCGTACGCGGATACTCTTCGGTAAACTTAATAGATAGCCACGCCCCATAGCCCCGACCAAGTGACTGTAGGAGAACCCCGTCGCCGAAAGCATCCGCTCGGGTGCTTGCGGCAGCGGTGTTCCGCCTTAGTGCACTTCGTCGACGGTATCGGGGGTGCGGCCGTCTACTGAAGTTTGCGACGAGCATTCGTTCAGGATGTCGGGAATCTTGTTGAATTGTCCGACTTGATATTGAAAAATGTTTTCGATAATGAGACTAAAATGCGGGGTTTATAATTGTTAGGCATGCGATGTCTAAGGAATTCATTTGGTTGGGCATATGATGTCTAAGAAGGTTGCGAATTCCAACTGTTGTAGTTTTACACTTTCTTTTCTGTGACCGTAAGTGTAATATGTGATATCGCCGGTTTCGTTGCTATATGTCAACGACAATTGGGATACGCATGTTTACTTACGTTGATGACATGTGATGTTCTGTATTGCTGGATATGTTATATTGGATCGTCGCGTTTGAATAGCCGGGGGTTTTATGTGAGATGAGAGTTTTTCGTTTGAATAGCCAGTAGTTTCTCGACCTGTTATGAGCCTCATATCGACACGACTTATCGAGTTTTTGGGGTCTGACGTTTACCACCCCTGGGCGAGATATGCGACATATCAGACGAACAGACCGGACTGTACGGTAGTGTTACTGATTGGATTCACAGGAGTGTGAGCGGGCTTACTCGTTGTTCTTCTGATCGCTCAATACCCGGGTGGCCGTTACGTTTAGCAGACCGCTAGAGGCTTGTGGGTGTTTGATATGATCAGCACCTGCTGCCGGCGTATTGACGAGCCTTTAGAGTCCTACACAGGGGTTTCCTGGCTCAAGCGAAACGAAATAGGAGCGCATATGAGATATGTGCGGGACCGAGAATAATACCAGTATGTGATACTGTATTCTATTCTCGCGATTTGTATCATCGACGGTTATATGAGATATAGCCAGGTTACCGAATCAAGTGTTGATTCGATACATTGATACACTTGATATTAGTCGGTTATATGCGATATGACCGGACCGTTAAATCAAGTGTTGATTTAATGAATGTTAGTTATATGTATGCCCTAGAGGCCATTGCTATACATAGGATGTATATTGTAGTGGATGCTAGGACATATATAGGGAGGACTTTCTTGCTCGACATGATAGTATGCTATCTGGTTGCTCTTTACCTTAACGTGTATACTGATTGTCTCTCTGTTACATGTTGGTAAATCACTTAGGATGTGTACTTGACTACCTGGACTATGATGCGGATCATACTAGTGGGGACATGGTGGTCCATAAGTACATCCTTCAAAGTCCCTAGTCGTGGGTGTATCGAGACAGGGCATCGATATACCAGAGTAGACTAGCGTATACCTTCTCGACCCATACAGATGGGCGATGGATGATCCCATATCCATTGGTGTTTGACATCAGAGATGATATACGGATGCTCAGTGGAGACTGGGTACACTGGACGGACTCGCCGAGAACTCCCAGATGGTATTATACCTTATGTCAGATGGCAGTTCTCTAGTGACACTGGTATAGAGTAGTCTGTTGACCCGAGATCGTCATAGAGTCTTGTGTGGTTCCCACCGTGCTTTGATTTCCACCTTACCACGTCCAAGAGTTCGTGCAAAACGGTGGTTTTTGGGTACAGTCCCGAATCACATGGAGGCAATGAGCGATAGGAGGGGATTCGTCTCTCCCGGTATAGGGGGTTGATGTTGCGCTGTGTTCGATTGGCTATAACCGGAAATCCCTGGCCAGGGTTGCTGAGATTTACTGGTAAGTGTTACCTGTAGTTTCTCGAACTGTTATAGACCTCATATCGACACGACTTATCGAGCTATTGGGGTCTAACGTTTACCACCCCTAGGCGAGATATGCGACAAATCAGACGATCAGACCGGACTGTACGGTAAGTGTTACTGGTTGGATTCACAGGAGTATGAGCGGGCTTGCTCGTCGATCTTCTGATCGCTCAATACCCGGGTGGCCGTTACGTTTAGCAGACCGCTTGCGGCTTGTGGGTGTTTGATATGATCATCACCTGCTGCAGGCATATTGACGAGTCTTTAGAGTCCTACACAGAGGTTTCCTGGCTCAAGCGAAACGAAATAGGAGCGCATATGAGATATGTGCGGGACCGAGAATAATGCGTGTATGTGATACCGTATTCTATTCTCGCGATGAATGTATCGATTGGTTGTATGCGATATAACCTAGTTATCGAATCAAGTATTGATTCGATAAGCCGATACATAGGATATTGGTCGGTTATATGCGATATGACCGGATCGTTAAATCAAGTGTTGATTTAATGATTTAATGTATAATTATATATTAGATATATTACTTTGCATTAACTAGTATCGGTTCACTTTAAATGGATATTCTCACTCGGTTGTGCACATTGTATATGTGATATACTTTTGTACACAAGTTTGAATCATGTTTGATGATACATGCTCATTAGGGTTTGTGTGAAGATTAAACCATGGTTGTAGATTGGTTAGGGTTTTCATTTTCTTATTCATTTATTTATTTATTTATTCTTTTTGGAAAATGAAAAGCATAAAGGGAAAATGGTGGCTTTGTTTGTTTGTATGTTGAAACTTCATGAAGCTTTGACTAAGTCACCATTTTGTCTCATACTTAACCCTAACCATTCCCACTAACCCTAGTTTAGTCTCTACACATAACCATGGTTTGAATATGATAAGGATTGATTTTCTTTTCCATTTATAATTAACACTTATCATATTCTTTCTTTCTTCTTCTTCTTCTTCACTTGAAGAAGCATGCTTAACCCTAACCATTCCACTTAACCCTAGTCTATTCTCTACACCTAACTAAGGTTAGCATATGATAAGTATTGTTTTTATTATTCATTTTAAAAATACTTATGATAATATCTTCTTCTTATTCTTCTTCTTCAAGATGAAGAACCTTGATTCCATCAATGGTGATTGATGAAAATGAGTGAGAAATCCAATTCTAAAGTGAACCCACTTCCTATTTCTTCATCCTCTACCTCTTGCCAAGTAGTATAGGGTGTTTCCTTCACAAGTTTTCATGGCTTGGTGAAGGTGGAGCTTGATCTAGTGATGCCTCGACGTAGATCATCTTCGGCATCATCGTCGATGACCTAGCCCGCTTTTTCTCCGATGAAGCTGATGCAAGAGTCATGGTTCGATTTGGACAGCGGAGAGGACTTCATCATGGAGCTATGGAGGTGGAGGACCGGATCTACAAAGGTTGTATTTCCGTTATCTTAGTAAAGTAGTTTACTAGTTGCATCTTTCGCCTAGACATCTAGTTAACGATCCGTATTAGGGTTTCTCGGCACCCGTAAAATTTGAAATTGGCATGGTTGATGCCATGTGAGACCTCATTAGCGTGCCTAGGAACCCTACAGTGGTATCAGAGCCTAGCTAGAGCCTTAGGCGATGCGTAGACGGAGTTAGAAGTCCGGTTGTCCCGAAACCCTAATCGTAATTTGCTCTCTGGACTTTTTTGAAAAAATGGGTTTTTTCCATATTAAAAATTCTTAAAAAATTCAGCAGGAAGATATAAGAATTATGGTGCAAAACGAGCTCATGATGCGTCTAAACAGCCGTGGAAACGCGGCAGAAGCATGGCTTCTGCCGCGGTTCCGTGCCCTTATGTTCACAATGCACAATATTCTTTGCACAGTAATTCTTCTTTTCTGATGTTGGATTTTATAGGAATTTTTAAATATCACTCAAGAGTTGAGTTTTCTGGGTTGTATTGGGGACTCTGTGTTTCGACCGGATTGTCTAATTTTGTCTGTGTGCTTTTCCGGATAATTTTTGGATATGTTAAAAAGTTCGACCGGATATAAATACCCAGCTTTTCCCCTGTCGGGAAATTTCCAAATGTTGGATTTTTCCGAGGTTTAAAGACGTTCTAAGTAGTGCAAGTAACGCGATGGTCCCTCTAGAAGAAAACAAACCTTAACTCGATTATGTGACCGTCTTGAACTGCCCTTTGAACCTTCAGGTTTGGGGCAGTACGGCGTGCCACATGTGAGGCGTTGGCTTGACCCTTCTACGGCTGGACCGTTGGTACTGAGGCACGAAGTGAATGTCTTTGAACTTATTTCATGAGTTGAGCTGTATCGGGAAAACATGGGTATTCGATTGCTCGATCGGAAAGTTTAACATTTTCTATTTATCTGGAATGTGATACAACAATTGGAATTCACAAGAAGTTATGAGATAACTGAATGAATGTTATAAACATAGCACTCTAGTCTCAGTTGATCGGTTGCCACGGAATTTTGATGTGATCAAAAGTCCGTCGCAATCACGTAGCGTACGCGGATACTCGCCGGGTAAACTTAATAGACAGCCTCGCTCCATAGCCCCGACCAAGTGACTGTAGGAGAACCCCGTCGCCGAAAGCATCCGTTCGGGTGCTCGCGGTAGCGGTGTTCCGCCTTGGTGCACTTCGTCGACGGTATCGGGGGTGCGGCCGTCTACTAAAGTTTGCGACGAGCATTCGATCAGAATGTCGGGAATCCTGTTGAATTGCCCGACTTAATATTGAAAAGTGTTTTCGATAATGAGACTAAAATACGGGGTTTATAATTGTTAGGCATGTGATGTTTAAGGAATTCATTTGATTAGGCATGCGATGTCTATGCAGATTGCGGATTCCAACAGTTGTAGTTTTACACTTTCTTTTCTGTGACCGTAAGTGTAATATGTGATATCGCCGATTTCGTTGCTATATGTCAACGACAATTGGGATGCGCATATTTACTTACGTTGATGACATGTGATGTTATGTGTTGCTGGATATGTTATATTGGATCATCGTGTTTGAATAGCCGGGGGTTTTTATGTGAGATGAGTGTTTTTCATTTTCATTCATGTAAAAACTTGTATGTAATATTCTTTTATTGGGGCACTTCCAGGTTGCGGAAGATGTCACCGTTTGTATATTATTTACTTTTCCGCACTAGGATAGACCCAAGGAGGGGAGCACAAGTAACCGGGTTCTAGAGTCCAGTGGGAGACCAACTCGAGGAGTCGAGTCCGGGTCTCCTAACTCTAGGATTGGTAGGGTTGCTTGTCGCTCTCGTAGGGGTCTAGGGGTGTGGGTTTGGCTATTCATCACGACCGTGGAATCCGTGTTTTATACTGGCTCGTATTGAAAACACGGACGTCCTAGTATATCCAATATTTCATATGATTCTTCTGCTGCGATATCTGTGATGTGATCATTTGATATGTTCTGTGATGGATACTATATATAGTATATATGATATATTATATAGGCGTTACTTATGTTTTACACCCGCGCTAGCCCTGCCCCGCTCTGCCGTTAGTTACCTAACCGAACAGTGCACAGGGGACATCGAGGCGAATGCGGATGGCATAAGTGTACGTCGTATTTATCTGTAATGTTTAAGTACTTAAATGATGGGACTTCATTAATGTGATTAATGAAATAAAAGAAACCTAAGATGTTGTAGAATCGAATTTCAAAATTAAAACAGGTAGCTACAGTTCTTGCTTTGCACAGAGGTATATGTGATATATCCTGCACCTTATTCGATGAGGAAAGGACCGAGATCCCTTCACCGGGAGTGACTCCTTTAGCAATAACTGGCAGATGTTACACACTCGGTTTGTCTTTTGATTGCTTTTAAAAGTTCTGCTTTGCATAGTGATATATATGATATATCCCGCACCTCATTCGACGAGGAAAGGACCGACGATCCCTTCACCGGGAGTGACTCCTTTAGCAAAACTAGTAAAGCCTAAAAAACACTCCATTTTAAAATCATTTGATTCTATAACGATATCAAGTTCATTACGCAATAGGTTTTCAGAAAAACCTGACGTACCCCTCCGTCATTTCAGATAAGTACTAGTTAGTATTCGTGCTACGTTTGTTGACTATGTTAAGGCGTAGTGTGCGGTAGCTAATTAGTGCTTATCTGCATAAGCATATGATGCGATTGGATTAGGGTAGTTGTGCGACTTTGTTGACTATATTAAGGGTCGTGCGGGTGGGTTTAATTCAATCGGGAAATGACGGGTTGAACTTGACTAGCACTTATGATTTGTTGACTATGTTAAGGACATATAGCTGCTAGGGGCAAAATATTATCGGGAATTTCAAGTGTTGAAATTTGCAATGAGATTGCATACCTTCTATGAGATAGTTGGATCCCGATACCCGCTGCGAGTAAGAGTTACTCCTGGGAGTGTTTTACACATTACAATTAGCCGATCAAGTAGGTGTCTAGAAAGGAGTCAACGGGGTTACGCCTCTGGGAAAACGAGGTTTACATTAATAAGGTTCGTGCGAAAGCACGGGGGACCTCCCTCAAAGTACCGACACTGGCCTGGCTAAAAGATTGGCGAACTTGTAGTGTGTAATTAATCCCGGCTAGTCTTTCCTTTTAGGGTTTGGAGGAAGATTTGATAAAAAGCAGTGGGAGCCATCCTGATTAGATAAAATAAAAACCAATCTATTCTTGCAAGAGCGCACGCTGAGTGTTTTCTTCTCTCTCTCTCCAGGTAGCGACCATATCACGCCTTAATCAAGATAATAATACAGAATATTGACCGAACCCGCTTGTTATACTGAGCTGGGGAACGTTGTTCCCGCTCCAACTTATAATTGTTATAAGACAGAGCAGGAAATTGGGGAATACCAGATTTCCCGTGCCGCCCAAACGAAGAGAGTGCATGCTGATGCATCATCTTCGGGTGTGTTCATTATACAGAACTGTTTCTCAGTATCCTCCGCATCCTTGGTATATGATACCGGATCAGGATCCCAGATATGTAATCTGTTACATAGGGCTACAAATGGGTAGAGAACTGAGAACGGGTGATAAGTTTCCTGAGGCAGAAAACGGGGCAAGAGTTGCAGCCAAGTCTGTTGGTCACTGTCACCCTGTATTACCAATACATTGATTCTGAACGTATGCTATTAGATACCGAACCTGATATACAAAATTATATCACTCTCTTTAAAAGTAAAGAAAGGATATAATTTTGTATTGTTGGATAATGTTTTGAACATTTCCTATATCAAAAGTTGATCGGTTCAGGCACGTTATCTAAAAGCATTGATGTTCTAAATCAAACTACAGTTCTTAGTATACGGAACACACACAAGAGGAAGAGTTCAGAAATGAACGAATCCTTCTTGAGGCATTGTAGACTAGGTCATATCAATGCGACCTGACTAGCTGAAGTTACATTTAGATGCATATTTAAATCTGTTTGAATTTACATCTTATGAAACTTGCCAGTCATGTCACAATGATACGATGACCATAGCTCTGTTTACTGGAAACAGAGAAAGAGTTGATGAACTCTTGGGATGATACATGTTGATGTATGTAAGGTCCCCTGTCTACACATGCCAAGACCGGTTCTTTATACTTCATTACATTCTCTGATAATCTCTCGAGATTCAGACCTATGTTCCTGTTGAAACACAAGTCCGAACCTTTTGAGATATTCACAGAATATAAGTTAGAAGTAGAGAACCAAAATACGGGTATAAGTATTATGTCCTTTGATGTGATCAAGGAGGAGAATACTTGAGCACGGAATTCCTGGAATTTTCTAAAGGAGAATGAGATTCTCTCTCAGCATTACTCCTCCGTATACACCATAGCACGATGGTATAATGGGGCGGAGCAATAGCACCCTATGTGATAAGGTGTGCTCTATGATGAGTACTACTGAGTTACCCATTTCCTTTTGGGAGTTATGCACTTGAGAAGCTGCATACCTATTGAATAGGGTTCAAATCAAATCAGTTGCTTACCACTTCATATGTGATATGGAAAGGGTAGAGCCCATCTCTTAAGCTAGTTAAGATTTGGGGTTGTCCGGCCTATGTCTAAAAGCAAAATCCGGACAAGCTCAAGGCAAGGTCAGTTATGTAGAACTGGAAATGTTCCAGCTATACAAACTACGACTGATGATTTGAAAGAACCAAAGGATTCAATAGTTACCAACGAACCTCAGCCTCTCCGCCGATCTAGTAGGATTCCTCACCCACGTGAGAGATACTTCGGTTTCTCTATGACAGTGGGAGCGAGGATTGCATCATGAGATGATGACCCAACTAGTTTCGAGCTGGCCATCAGGAGTGGGACTCTGTAAGAATGGCTGGATGCTTAGTGATCTGAGATGGAATCCTTATACACCAACAAAGTATGGACTTTGGCTGCTATATCTGAAGGGTTAAATCCCCATCAGGAGCAAGTATATCTTGAGAAGATTACTTGGTGTAGATGGAAAAGTTGAGACTTTCAAAGCTAGACTTGTTAAAGCTTTTCGTCATCGACCAGGCGTGGATAATGATGAAACCTTTTCAAGTGGCTATGCTTAAGTCCATCCAGATCCTACTTGCCACGGCTACATACCATGATTACGATATCTGGCGGATGGGTGCCATGACTGCTTTTCTAAATGATGTTTTAGAAGAGAATGTCTATAAGTACACAGCCAGAGGGCTTCGTAGACAGTGGGAGCAATGGAAACGTGTACAAGATGCTTTATAGGATAAAGCAGGTATCGCGGAGTTGGAACATCTGTTTTGATGTGATTAGTCAAAGAGTTTGACATCATCAAAATGGTAGATGAACCTTGTATAAACAAAAAGGTAGTAGGGAGTATGGTGTTGATCCTCGTGGAGTACGTGGATGACATGCTCTTGATAGGGAACGAGTTTCCTGTGCTACGCTCGGTCAATCTCCGCTTATCACAATGATTCTCCATATAGGATCAAAGTGATACCTCCTAAATCCTTAGTTTTCATCTATGAGATAGATGTAATTGGATGTTAGGAAACTCACTAGATGTAGTGAGATGGTATCAATCGATCCTGGGGAGAATCACTGGAAGGGTTCCAGGGTGATGAGGACGACTGAATGTCAGTCACAGGCATTGTCTTTATCCTCAGTAAAGGGACGGTATGTTGGAAGAGTTCCAAGCTACATACCGTGGCATACTAGACGATAAAGGCAGGATACATCGCTACTTAAGATGCTACCAAAGAGACAGTCTGGATGTATATTGGTTCATGAGATGAACTTTGTTCCTCCCATTGTGTGACAATGGAGTTGTGGCATATGCCAAGGAATGTCCGTCCCATCAGTGATCCAGACATATTCTAAGGCAGTATCACCTGATCATGGAGATAGTCGATCTCCAGGGTGATCGAGGTTAGGAGAGTAGACTCAGAGGACAACACGGCGGATCCATTCACAAAGGCCTTTTCCCAGAGAGAGACTTTTATGGGATGGTTGAGTATGAGATACTGCAACCAGTGCTACAGATGGCCCTAGTGCAAATGGGAGATTGTTAGTTATATGTATGCCCTAGAGGCCATTGCTATACATAGGATGTATATTGTATTGGATGCTGGGACATATATAGGGAGGACTTTCTTGCTCGACATGACAGTATGCTATCTGGTTGCTGTTTACCTTTACGTGTATACTGATTGTCTCTCTGTTACATGTTGGTAAAGCCCTTAGGATGTGTACTTGACTACCTGGACTATGATGTGGATCATACTAGTGGGGACATGGTAGTCCATAAGTACATCTTTCAAAGTCCCTAGTCGTGGGTGTATCTGTAAGTCGATGTACTACACCCCAATACTTGTGGGGAGGCGGAAATTTCAAAAACGAACTTGTTTAGTGAACGAACATCGACTAACCGCTTGAATCGAAGCTAAACTATAAATAACCAAACACAAAGTGTTTCTTAACTACTGTGTTTAGGGATTATACCTAATGAACCAACTCCTTCGTCTTTACGATCTCCTTGTTCTCCTCGGCCTTCTCTAGGTAGTAGACGATCCACCCGAGAGCAAAACTCCAAGCTAAACCTCTAAACTTGAGGCAACTAACCTTCTTGGATTGCTAATCAAAGAAGCTAGGATGAAATAGAGTGATGGTTATGGATTGATTAGTCTTACTAACCCTTGATCTCAACTCATGAGAGGGGAGGATTAGTCTTTGAAGAGGGAGCGCTTGAGGAGAGAGAAGGTGAGAATGAATATCAAATGAGAATAGTAAATCTATCATAATAAATATGAAGCATTCTTATTTATGAGAAAAAGAATAATGCATAATGAATAAGCATGCTTCACAAATATCTAATGGTGATTCATTGTCATGACTCACTAAGCATTTATCATGCATTAATGATATGCATGAATCACCCTCATGACTCACTAAACTCATTTAATGCAAATGACACATAACCCTCCTTAGTCACCATCTTCTAGAAGCTTCTCGCACAATTACGAGAACGCCCCTCCGATCCGTAAAAATACGGAAAAACTTTAGACTGTATAAATCCAATAACCGGATACCAGTAACTGGCTTAAACCAAAGCCGACTGATAAAAACTGTCCGAAAGTCGTACGCGCGTAAACGCACGTATGCGTCCGAACCCTTTGTCGCAAAACCATGCGACCTCTATATCGTTTCGCCTGGAGTAGGAAACTCTCTGTGTGGGACTCTAGAGACTCGACTACTACGCTGGCAGTGGGTTTAACCACAGACCGCAAGCGGCACTAGCTGTACGTAACGGTCCCCAGGTAGTTGTCGATAAGAAGGCCGATGAGGAAACCCATCCGAACTCCTACTGAGTCTGATGTGACAATCTCCATACAGTCCGGTCCGTTCGTCCAAGACTATCGCATATCGGGCCTAGGGGGGCGGCAAGCGTCAGTCCCCTAATAGCGGTATAAGTCGTGTCGGAGCGAAGCCCATTACACCCTGAGAAACTACTGGAACCTACCAGCAAATCTCGCTTGCCCTGGCCAGGGACTTTGCGTAATGGCTCTCTGACACAGCACGATATCTACTCCCAATACCGGGAGGGACGAATCCTGTCTAACCGCTACTGCCTCCAAGTGCTCGGGACTGCACCCAACTGCTACCTGTTTGCACGACTCATTTGAGCCGTGGTAGGGTAGCAATCTAAGAACAGTGGGACACACTCGAGGCGAAGCAGCAGTGTCAAGTCTGCGGACTATGCTGTACTCATGTCACTTGGGAACTGCTCACTGACGACTGGTATCAAACCAACCAACAGTTCCCTGTGAGTCCTGTCCGGTATACCCGTAACCTAACGAGCACCTGCATACTATCTCCAGTACGACGTACTGACGGCTGTAGGACAGACCATCTCCCCAACTGGGATGAGAAGCGTACACACCAGTCTACTCCGGAGTATCGATGCTCTGTCTCGATAATCCAACGACCAGGGACCTGAATAAGGATGTGCTTGTAGACTACCCAGCCCCACTAGTGTGACTGCCATCACAACGCTGGTAGACAAGCAAGATCCTAAGAGCTCTATCAATACGTACACTCACATATTAAGATAGAAAAACCAAGTAGCATACTACCATGTTTAGCAAGACTGTTATATACATGTGAATATCCAAACCTTCCATTAAGTAATATACAAACTAGTATGATACAGTAATGGCCTTCTAGGGCATAAACACTAACAATCTCCCACTTGCACTAGGGCCATGTACTGGCATATCGTAGACCGATGATCTCGAGTAGCCTCTCGAACTGAATCTGAGGTAGGGCCTTCGTGAATGGATCAGCAATGTTCTCTTCAGAAGCAACTCTCCGAACCTCGATCTCCTGACGATCAATGATCTCCCTGATCAGGTGATACCACCTTAAGATGTGTCTGGACTTCTGATGGGACCTTGGTTCCTTCGCTAAAGCTATAGCTCCGTTGTTGTCGCAATACAGAGGTATTGGATCAACTATGGTAGGAACCACCTGAAGTTCTGTTAGGAACTTCTTCATCCAGACTGCTTCTTTTGCGGCATCGCAAGCAGCTATATACTCCGCTTCCATCGTTGAGTCAGCAACGGTGTCCTGCATGGAGCTCTTCCAGCACACCGCCCCTCCATTGAGGGTAAAGACATAACCCGACATGGACTTGGAATCGTCCTTATCACTCTGGAAGCCGGAATCAGCAAAGGCCTCCAACCTGAGGTCTTTTCCACCGTAAACCAAGAACATCTCCTTAGTCCTCCTCAGGTACTTGAGAATGTTCTTTACTGCTATCCAGTGCTTCTCCCCTGGGTCTGACTGATACCGGCTTACCACGCTCAGTGCGTAAGCTACATCTGGTCTGGTACACAACATCGCATACATTATAGAGCCTACCGCAGAAGCGTAGGGTATAATAGACATGCGTTCCCTTTCCAAATCAGTCTTGGGAGACATCTCTTTGGAGAGGGTGATTCCGTGACAAGCCGGTAGATTACCGCGCTTAGAATCTTCCATACTGAATCTTTTCAGTACTGTGTCGATATACCTGGACTGCGAAAGTCCCAACATCCTCTTGGATCTATCACGATAGATCCGGATCCCCAGAATGTAAGAGGCATCACCCAGGTCTTTCATGGAGAACCTGTGTGACAAGAATCCTTTGACAGATTGTAGCATAGGAATGTCATTTCCTATCAATAGAATGTCATCCACGTACAAGACGAGGAATACGACACTTCTGGCTACAACTTTACTATATATGCACGGTTCATCTGGATTTTTGATAAAGTCATATTCTTTGACTGTCTCATCAGAACAGATGTTCCAACTCCGCGATGCCTGCTTTAGTCCATAAATGGACTTAAGCAGCTTGCATACTTTCCCGCTGCTCCCACTCTGATTGAAACCCTCTGGCTGATCCATATAGACGCTCTCTTCTAAATTTCCATTCAGAAAAGCCGTCTTTACGTCCATCTGCCAAATTTCATAATCATGGAAGGCAGCAATAGCAAGAAGGACCCGAATGGATTTGAGCATAGCCACTGGAGAAAAAGTTTCGTCATAGTCCAAACCAGGTCTTTGACGAAAACCCTTTGCAACAAGTCTAGCCTTATAGGTTTCCACCTGTCCATCTACACCAATCTTTTTCTTGAAGATCCATTTGCATCCTATGGGTTTTACCCCATCTGGAGCAAAGTCCAAAGTCCATACTTTGTTGGTGTACATGGACTCCATTTCGGTCCGCATTGCATCTAGCCATCGTACCGAGTCGCCGCTCTGGATGGCCTGCTGGAAGTCAGTAGGTTCATCATCATCTATGATGCAATCCTCTCTATCCCCATCTATGAGAAAACCGTAGTATCTCTCAGGCGGATGAGACGGCCTACTACTCCTGCGGAGGGGTGCGGGAATGTTCTGTTCTTCTTGAACCTCTGGTTCTACCAAACTTTCAGTAACAGCTTGTGGTTCTGGAATTTCTTCCAGTTCTACTGCGCTCCCACTCTTCTGATTTTCTAAAAATTCAGTTTCTAAGAAGTGGGCATGACGAGAAACAAAAACCTTTTGTTCCTCTGCGTAATAGAAATAATATCCCTTGGAGTTCTTTGGATATCCCACAAGCTTACACAGTACTGAGCGTGCCTCGAGCTTGTCCACATGCTGCTTTTTTACAAAAGCTGGACACCCCCATGTCCTAAAATGTTTTAGACAGGGTTTCTTCCCACTCCACATCTGATATGGTGTGGTAGGCATAGTCTTGGTTGGAACCTGGTTTAAAAGATATGCCGCTGATTCTAGCGCATAACCCCAGAAAGATCGCGGTAACTCAGCATTACTCATCATGGATCGTACCATATCCAATAGGGTTCGATTCCGTCTCTCCGATGCACCGTTATGCTGTGGAGTGTATGGAGGAGTAAGCTGAGAGAGAATTCCTTTCTCTTTTAGGTAACCTAGGAACTCGGCACTTAAGTATTCTCCACCACGATCAGATCTCAGTGTCTTAATACTTTTGCCTGTTTGGTTTTCCGCTTCACTCTTGTATTCCTTGAATTTCTCAAAGGCCTCGGATTTATGCTTCATTAAGAAGACATGTCCAAACCTAGAGAAATCATCTGTAAAAGTAATGAAGTAGGAATAACCACCTCTTGCATGTGTAGACATTGGACCGCATACATCGCTGTGTATGAGTCCTAAGAGCTCGCTCGCTCTTACTCCTTGTCCAGTAAATGGAGTCTTTGTCATCTTTCCTTTGAGACAGGATTGACAAGTGTCATAAGTTTGATATTCGAACGTGTCCAAATATCCTTCTCTATGCAATTTAGTCAACCTTCTCTCATTGATGTGACCCAGTCTATAATGCCATAAGAAAGCTTTATTTAAATCTGGAGACTTTCTTTTTAGTGTGTTCTGGACATTGAAAATTTGGAGTTGGTTTAAAACATATATGCCGTTATTTAGAGTACCAGACCCAATCAAACCATGATTAAGGTGGATGTTAACAACATCTCTTACAAACGTGAAATCATAACCTTTATTTGATAACAAGGAAACTGATATGATATTATACGTTAAGCTTGGTACAAAATAACAGTTATGCAAAACCAAAATATGTCCACTCGTCAATCCTAGATGATAATCCCCGACGGACGCAGCTCCCACGCTAGCTCCGTTAGCAACCCTGAGGATCATATCACCTTCCTTCAGCACTCTACGGTTTCTCAGTGCCTGCAATGAATTGCAAATATGAGATCCTGATCCGGTATCCAATACCCAGGAAGTAGAGTTGATTGACAGACAATTCTCAATTACAAACACACCTGAAGTCGAAGCCACAGCTTGCTTCGGTTCCTGGTTCTTGGCGTTCCACGCCTTGCAATCCTTCTTCCAGTGCCCTTTCCTGTGACAATGGAAGCACTCATCCTGGCCAACTACCGGTGCTGCAAACTTTTTCTTTCCCTTCTTTCCCACCTTACTAACACCTCCTCTAGGTTTGGGTGCGGCCTTCTTCTTCCTTCCTTTGGCCCTAGCCTTGGACCCGGAAGAAGATGCACCGCCAACAAACATAGCGGGTGTTTCCCTTGCCTTCTGCAAGGTGCCCTCTGCACTCCTTAACATGTTCAGGAGTTCCGCAAGTTCAACTTCTTTTCCTTGAATATTGAAGTTGAGGATAAACTGGGCGTAGGTGGGAGGAAGGGACTGGAGAATAAGGTCTGTATAGAGCTCATTATCCAAAGTCGTCCCAAGGTCTGCGAGCTCTTCAATATAGCCGATCATCTGTAGGACATGTTCACCTACCGATGACCCGACAGCCAACCTCACTCGAAACAAGTTCTTAGAGGTCTCGTATCTTGCTATACGAGATTGCTCTCCATAAAGTTCCTTTGTATGGAGAAATATGCCATCTAGGGACATATCCTCGTGCCTCCTCTGATGTTCATTGTTCATAGAGGCAAGCACGATGCACTTGGCTCTCGCGCAATCTAAATCCCAGGTTTTGCGGCTTTCCTTATCCGCATTGCTGGATTTGGGACCAGGGACAGCAGGTGCCGTAGCGGTGAGGACGTACCCCAATTTGTCATAGGTCAAAGCCATTTTGACATTCCGCAGCCAATCTTTATAGTTTGGCCCTGTCAGTATATTTTTCTCTAAAAGTAACTTAAGTCCAGTCATTTTCAGGGTCGCTGCAATTAGGAGAGAGAGAAGAAAACACTTTAGCATGATGCTTTTGCAAGTTTAGAGTGGTTTTTAGTTTATCTAAACTGGATGGCTCCCACTGTTTCTCGAATCCTTCCTCAAACCATAAAAGAAGAATTAGCCAGGACTATTCTCACCGTACAATACTTGCTTAACCGTTCAGCCCAGCCAGTGTCGATACTTCGAGGGAGGTTTTCCAACGCTTTCGCGAAGTTCCTTAATTAAATAACCTCTTTTCTCTGGGGGCGTAACCCCGCTGACACCTTTCTGGACACCTACTTGGTTTATAGCATTGATCGTTAAGTGACGAATCTCCTGATAAGTAGCATATACTCACAGTAGGATCGGGATCCAAATATCATCGTATGATAATGTTGAAGGAATCCTACCAACATTCATCAAACTCCAAATGGTATGCATCTCTTTGCAAATTTCAGTTTCTTTAGAAATTCCCGATATTGATTTTTGCCCCATGTTCTTATGATCTTAACTAAGGGCCAACAAATCATAAGTCACATGTCAAGTTCTGCCCATCATTATCCTGTTGATTTGAACCCATCCGTATATACTCTTGACTAAGGGCTAAACAAAGTAATACGACTGTCCCAAACCAACTTATCTATCTATGCAACAAATGAATACCCCAGCAGCTACCAATCACTATGTCTTGACTAAGGGCCAAACAAACATAGCTTGAATACTACTGATCATTCATAAGAAATGACGGAGGGCTACGACTGGTTTTGGCGAAACCGTGAACGTAGTGAACTTGATATAACCGAAGGAACCTGATAGCTTTTAAAAGGAGTGGTTAAATCTCCGCATTTAAAAATATCTGTTTTAAAAATTAACCGAGTGGTTTCTTTTAAATTGTTCCAACGATTTAAACTTGGTTTATTTTTCTTTGCATTATAGATAATGCGTCCCATCATTAACCTATCATTGCAGAAAACAACGAAAATACAACGTCCTTTTATGCCATCCGCATTCACCACGGGGTCCCGTCATCACCCGTTAGGTTACTTAACTAACGACAGAGCGGGGGCTGGGCTAGCGCGGGTGTAAAACATAAGTGACGTCTAAATAGCTATCATATATATAGATATTTTACATTCGTCTGACGCAATGATATACATTCCAGAACACAGATAAACAATATTGGATATGCAAGCAATCTGCATTTCTTTTGAGCCTGCAAGAAAAGACAGATTACACAGTTGTGATGAATAGCCGTTACCCCACCCTCGACCCCTACGGGTACGGCAAACTACCCACCCGGCAGTTTGTGTACCCCACCTTGGGTCAGTCCTAGGAGCAAAAACAGTAAAATGAAATAATACAACGGTGGCTACAACCGCAACCTGGATGTGCCCCGCAAAAATAATATTACAACAAATTACATTTACAACAAATGAATTAAATAATAACCCATTGCTAAACCCTGGCTATACACCACAACAGTCCAATACAGTTCATATGCACAAACAGATATTACCATTACAGAAATGTGCAACCCCCTGCCAACCGACATACTAGCAGTTAGGGGAGGTTTACGAACACATTTATCAATCACAGATATAATCCAACATGCAAATACTGTACAATTTCGATCGATAAAACATCTTTAATATTGCTCCAAAAACTGCTCTGTAAACTGGAAACCTGAGCAATATTAAAATATTCCAGAAAATCCAAAAAACCACAGGGGACCCACACAAGAAAAACGAGTTCCTGACTCGTCAACTCGGCGGCGGAAGAGCGGCGGATCGGTGGGATCCGCCGCGGTTCCGCGGCACTGTAGACGAATCAGGAACCCAAATTTCTTGGGTGTTCTTCTGTGTTCATTTCAAGCTTTCTGCACTTACCTGAAAAATTTTAGGACATCATTTTAAATTCGACAGAAACTGATATTTTTTAGGGTTTTCCGGCTTCGTTTTTCCGTTCGAAATTCGTACAAATTTGTAATAAAGTTATTTATTGTTTAGCGAGGCTCTGATACCACTGTAAGTCGATGTACTACACCCCAATACTTGTGGGGAGGCGGAAATTTCAAAAACGAACTTGTTTAGTGAACGAACATCGACTAACCGCTTGAATCGAAGCTAAACTATAAATAACCAAACACAAAGTGTTTCTTAACTACTGTGTTTAGGGATTATACCTAATGAACCAACTCCTTCGTCTTTACGATCTCCTTGTTCTCCTCGGCCTTCTCTAGGTAGTAGACGATCCACCCGAGAGCAAAACTCCAAGCTAAACCTCTAAACTTGAGGCAACTAACCTTCTTGGATTGCTAATCAAAGAAGCTAGGATGAGATAGAGTGATGGTTATGGATTGATTAGTCTTACTAACCCTTGATCTCAACTCATGAGAGGGGAGGATTAGTCTTTGAAGAGGGAGAGCTTGAGGGGAGAGAAGGTGAGAATGAATATCAAATGAGAATAGTAAATCTATCATAATAAATATGAAGCATTCTTATTTATGAGAAAAAGAATAATGCATAATGAATAAGCATGCTTCACAAATATCTAATGGTGATTCATTGTCATGACTCACTAAGCATTTATCATGCATTAATGATATGCATGAATCACCCTCATGACTCACTAAACCCATTTAATGCAAATGACACATAACCCTCCTTAGTCACCATCTTCTAGAAGCTTCTCGCACAATTACGAGAACGCCCCTCCGATCCGTAAAAATACGGAAAAACTTTAGACTGTATAAATCCAATAACCGGATACCAGTAACTGGCGTAAACCAAAGCCGACTGGTAAAAACTGTCCGAAAGTCGTACGCGCGTAAACGCACGTATGCGTCCGAACCCTTTGTCGCAAAACCATGCAACCTCTATATCGTTTCGCCTGGAGTAGGAAACTCTCTGTGTGGGACTCTAGAGACTCGACTACTACGCTGCCAGTGGGTTTAACTACAGACCGCAAGCGGCACTAACTGTACGTAACGGTCCCCAGGTAGTTGTCGATAAGAAGGCCGATGAGGAAACCCATCCGAACTCCTACTGAGTCTGATGTGACAATCTCCATACAGTCCGGTCCGTTCGTCCAAGACTATCGCATATCGGGCCTAGGGGGGCGGCAAGCGTCAGTCCCCTAATAGCGGTATAAGTCGTGTCGGAGCGAAGCCCATTACACCGTGAGAAACTACTGGAACCTACCAGCAAATCTCGCTTGCCCTGGCCAGGGACTTTGCGTAATGGCTCTCTGATACAGCACGATATCTACTCCTAATACCGGGAGGGACGAATCCTGTCTAACCGCTACTGCCTCCAAGTGCTCGGGACTGCACCCAACTGCTACCTGTTTGCACGACTCATTTGAGCCGTGGTAGGGTAGCAATCTAAGAACAGTGGGACACACTCGAGGCGAAGCAGCAGTGTCAAGTCTGCGGACTATGCTGTACTCATGTCACCTGGGAACTGCTCACTGACGACTGGTATCAAACCAACCAACAGTTCCCTGTGAGTCCTGTCCGGTGTACCCGTAACCTAACGAGCACCTGCATACTATCTCCAGTACGACGTACTGACGGCTGTGGGACAGACCATCTCCCCAACTGGGATGAGAAGCGTACACACCAGTCTACTCCGGAGTATCGATGCTCTGTCTCGATAATCCAACGACCAGGGACCTGAATAAGGATGTGCTTGTAGACTACCCAGCCCCACTAGTGTGACTGCCATCACAACACTGGTAGACAAGCAAGATCCTAAGAGCTCTATCAATACGTACACTCACATATTAAGATAGAAAAACCAAGTAGCATACTACCATGTTTAGCAAGACTGTTATATACATATGAATATCCCAAGCTTCCATTAAGTAATATACAAACTAGTATGATACAGTAATGGCCTTCTAGGGCATAAACACTAACAGTATCGAGACGGGGCATCGATATACCAGAGTAGACTAGCGTATACCTTCTCGACCCATACAGATGGGCGATGGATGATCCCATATCCATTGGTGTTTGACATCAGAGATGATATACGGGTGCTCAGTGGAGACTGGGTACACAGGACGGACTCGCCGAGAACTCCCAGATGGTATTATACCTTACGTCAAATGGCAGTTCTCTGGTGACACTGGTACAGAGTAGTCTGTTGACCCGAGATCGTCATAGAGTCTTGTGTGGTTCCCACTGTGCTTTGATTTCCACCATACCATGTCCAAGAGGGCGTGCAAAACGGTGGTTTTTGGGTACAGTCCCGAATCACATGGAGGCAATGAGCGATAGGAGGGGATTCGTCTCTCCCGGTATAGGGGGTTGATGTTGCGCTGTGTTCGATTGGCAATAACTGGAAATCCCTGGCCAGGGTTGCAAGAGTCATGGTTCGATTTGGACAGCGGAGAGGACTTCATCATGGAGCTATGGAGGTGGAGGACCGGATCTACAAAGGTTGTATTTCCGTTCTCTTAGTAAAGTAGTTTACTAGTTGCATCTTTCGCCTAGACATCAAGTTAACGATCCGTATTAGGGTTTCTCGGCACCCGTAAAATTTGAAATTGGCATGGTTGATGCCATGTGAGACCTCATTAGCGTGCCTAGGAACCCTACAATGATTTAATGTATAATTATAGATTTGATATATATTACTTTACATTAACTAGTATTGGTTCACTTAAGATTGATTTTCTCACTTGAATGTGCACATTGTTTATATATGATATATGCAAGTGTATATGTTTGTATCATGCTTGATAATACAAACAAGTTGTGTGTATGAGACTTGAACCATATCAATGTTAGATTAGGGTTTATTATTTTCCTAAACAAATAACAAAAGAGTGTGACTTTGGTCAAAGTTATCAATCTTCATGAAGCTTGATAAACATTGATAAAGTCAACTCTCTTTGTCATTTATTCAAGATATTAGCTAACCCAACCCTTAAACTTATGGTATGGTTAATTCTCTACATGAGTTAAGCATGAGGGCTTAACTCAACCATGGTGCCATGATTAAAAGGATAAGTGTTCATATTATTCTTTTAATGGAAATGATTCTTTCTTCTTCTTCATCTTCATCAAGCTCACAAAAGCTTGAGAGCTCCAATGGTGCCATGGTAAAAAGAGTGAGAAATCCAATTCTAAAGTGAACCCACTTCCTATTTCTTCATCCTCTACTACTTGCCATGTAGTATAGGGTGTTCTCTTCACAAAGTTTTTGACCAAGTGAAGGAAAAGCTTGTGTTTGCGTCTCCCCGACGTAGATCATCTTCGGCCTCGAAGCCAATGACCTAGCCCGATCATTTCTCCGACGAAACCATTTCTAGAGTCCGGGATCCGATGATCGCAGTGGAGGGACGTCAACATAGAGCTAAAGAAGTGGTGGACCGGATCTACAAAGGTTGTAATCCCTTTCACTTATTAGCAAAGTTGTTTGCTAGCTTTTCTTCTCGCCTAATCTCTAGTTAACGATCTAGTTTAGGGTTTCTCGGCACCGGAAATTTTTTGTTTGGCATGGTTGATGCCTTGTGGAACCTCTTGAGTGTGCCTAGGAACCCTACATTTCTATGATATGCAAAATTATTTTTAGGCCCTTTAAAAAATCAACAGAAACTCGTGTGCTGAAAATTGTGATTTCGGAAATTCCGTTCGATCGATCTTTTAAACGCGTTAGCACAAGTTAGTAAAGCTTAATGGTGAGGCTCTGATACCACTGTAAGTACACGGTAGCACCACGGCCGTCTAACAGACGCCAAATGCGGAAGAAAAACGTTTTACAACTGGCGCTATCGCGTACTATAACCCGGATCTGCCATTAAAGCTAAACTAACAGACTACAAAGTGGGTAGAAATGTTATACCGAATGATCCGAGTCCTTCGGTCTTCAACCATCATCCCACACTTTGTTGCGGCTGCTCTGATCTCCTGAATCTCTAATCTCGTCGTCTAGGTGGCACCACGTCGACGGATCTTTAAACGGGCTCCCGCCTCTGAACCGAGGCAACTCGGTCGTCAAGTTTGCTAAAAGAGACGACCAAGATAATGTAGAGAATGAGTAGAACACTTTGTCTTGTTACGTCCAAAGTTATGGACGAACGGTTAATGAAGTTGCCTTTTGGATCGGTTGATGGAATGAAATGAGTTATGAAATTTCCATACACCAAAACTATAATCTTTTCTTCAAAATGAATAACAACCATGCTCACATAAGAAGAGGGGAGGCCAGCCACTATATAGAGGGGTGGGAGGTGAGTGTAGGAGAGGGGGAGGTGATCACAAGGAAAGCTTATCATAACAATCACTCACTTAAACAATAAATGCAAAACAAAGATTCACTAACCTAGTCATCCTTGCATTAATAAATCATTAAATGCACTAATGAGTCACAAGCCTAGTCACCATCCTAGTCACCATCTAGAAACTTCCACACCCATCTCAAGAAAAGATAAATCCGCATTTAACCGAATGTTAAATACGGCTGATAGAAAACTTGAAACTGGCAACATCCAAAAGTGATCCGGAAACGAATTTCAGGATAACCCCGTATCAGTATAAACATAGCCGCATTTCTATTACGACCGAATACAAATGCAACTGAGACAAAGATATTATATCTACACAGCATAATATTCGGATCCGGCTTAAACCAAAGCCGACCAGTATTATCTGGCCGAAATATAACACGTGCGAAAACGCAAGTGCATTTTCCGAACCTTGCCATAAAACCTTACGCCTCTACAACGTATCGCCCGAACTTGAGAAACTGTCTGTGGGGGACTCTAATTGTTACTTATATGTATGCCCTAAAGGCCATTACTATACAAGTGATGTATATTGTAGTGGATGCTTGGGCCTATATAGGGATGCCTTTCTTGCTCGACATGATAGTATACTATCTGGTTACACTTTACCTTAACGTGTATACTGATTGTCTCTCTGTTACATGTTGGTAAAGCCCTTAGGATGTGTACTTGACTACCTGGACTATGATGCGGATCATACTAGTGGGGACATGGTAGTCCATAAGTACATTCTTCAAGGTCCCTAGTCGTGGGTATATCGAGATGGGGCATCGATATAGCAGAGTAGACTAGCGTATACCTTCTCGACCCATACAGATGGGCGATGGATGATCCCATATCCATTGGTGTTTGACATCAGAGATGATATACGGGTGCTCAGTGGAGACTGGGTACACTGGACAGACTCGCCGAGAACTCTCAGATGGTATTATACCTCACGTCAGATAGCAATTCTCTGGTGACACTGGTACAGAGTAGTCTGTTGACCCGAGATCGTCATAGAGTCTTGTGTAATTCCCACTATGCTTTGATTTCCACCTTACCACGTCCAAGAGGGCGTGGAAAACGGTGGTTTTTGGGTATAGTCCCGAATCACAGGAGGCAATGAGCGATAGGAGGGGATTCGTCTCTCCCGGTATAGGGAGTTGATGTTATGCTGTGTTCGATTGGCTATAACCGGAAATCCCTGGCCAGGGTTGCTGAGATTTACTGTTATGCGTTACCAGTAGTTTCTTGAACTGTTATAGACCTCATATCGACACGACTTATCGAGCTACTGGGGTCTGACGTTTACCACCCCTAGGCGAGATATGCGACATATCAGACGACGAGACCGGACTGTACAGGAGTGTTACTGTTTGGATTCGCGGGAGTACTAGCGGGCTTGCTTGTTGAACTTCAGATCGCTCAATACCTTGGTGGCCGTTACGTTTAGCACACTTCTTGCTGCTTATGGGTGTTTGATATGATCATCACCTACTGCCGGCGTATTGACGAGTCTTTATAGTCCTACACAGAGGTTTCCTGGCTCAAGCGAAATGGAGTAGGAGCGCATATGAGATATGTGCGGGACCGAGATTTATACGATATGAGATACCATATTCTATTCTCGCAATTTGTGACATTGATCGGTTGTATGCGATATAGCCGGGTTATCGGATCAAGTGTTGATTCGATAAGTTGTTACTTTTGATATTAGTCGGTTATAGCCGGATTATTAAATCAAGAGTTGATTTAATAATTTAATGTATAATTATATATTTGATATATTACATTACATTAACGAGTATTAGCTTACTTAAGATTTATTTTCTCACTAGTTTGTGCACATTGTTTATATGTGATATATGCAAGTGTACATGTTTGTATCATGCTTGATGATACTTCAAAGTTGGGTGTATGAGACTCATACCAAGATTAGGGTAAAGATTAGGGTTATTGTTTTATCTTAAGATTTAACAAAAGGGTTTAACATAGTCAAAGTAATCAAGCTTGAAGAAGCTTGGAGAAGCTTTGACCAAGTCCACTCTTTTGTCATTTCTTTTGATATTCTTTAACCTAACCTTTAACCTAATGCCTTGGTTAATTCTCTACATGAGTTAAGCATGAAGGCTTAACTCAACCATGGTGCAATAATTCATTTGGATATGTTTTCATTTGGATGGATAATTATTCCTTCTTCTTCTTCATCATCTAGCTCCATCCAAAAGCTTACTAGCTCCAATGGTGCTATGAGGAAAAGAGTGAGAAAATCAATTCTAAAGTGAGCCCACTTCCTAATTCTTCATCCTCTACCACTTGCCATGTTGTAGAGTGTGTTCTCTTCACAAAGTTTATGACCTAGTGAAGGAATAGCTTGAGTTAGTGTCTCCCTGACGTAGATCATCTTCGGCCTCGAAGTCAACGTAGCAAGCACGTTCATTCTTCTCGTGGAGCTTCTCGAGAGTCCGGAGTTCACGATCGCAGCGATGGGGACGTCTACACTGAGCTAATGAAGTGAAGGACTGGATCTACAAAGGTTGTAATCCCTTTCACTTGTAGTTAAAGTTGTTAACTTGCTTGTTTTTGCCTAAACCCTAGTTTAAAGATCCGTATTAGAGTTGTTCGGCAAGGCTAAAATTTTAATCGGGTTGGAATCCGCAACCTCTTTAGACATCACATGCCTAATCAAATGAGATACTTAGACATCACATGCCTAACAGATATAAATCCCGCATTTTAGTCTCATTATCGAAAACTCTTTTCAATATCATGTGGGACTAAACTGCTAGATTTATAACATTCATTCAGTTATCACATAACTGTTTGTGAATTCCAATCATTGTATCACATTCCAGATAAACAGAAAATGTTAAACTTTCCGATCGAACAGTCGAATACCCAAGTTTTCCCGATACAACTCAACACATGAAATAAGTCTAACAACATTCAGTTCGTGCCTCAGTACCAACGGTCCAGCCGTAGAAGGGTCAAGCCAACGCCTCACATGTGGCACGCCGTACTGCCCCAAACCCGAAGGTTCAAAGGGCAGTTCAAGACGGTCACATAATCGAGTTAAGGTTTGTTGTCTTCTAGAGGGTCCATCGCGTTACTTGCACTACTTAGAACGTCGTTAAACTACGGAAAAATCCAACACTTGGAAATTTCCCGACAGGGGAAAAATTGGGTATTTATATCCGGTCGAACTTTTTAACATATTCTAAAAATTATCCGGAAATACACAAAGACGAAATTTGATAATCCGATCGAAAACATCGAAGCTCTAAAACACCCCAGAAAATTCAACTCTTGAATAAATTTTAAAAATTCCCAGAAAATCCAACACCAGAAGATATCAGTTACTGTGCAAAAATTATATAATAATTTAATAAAGTTGCCGCGGATCCGCCGCCTAAGGAGGCTTAGGCCGCGGATCCGCCGCGCTTTAGACTGTTCATAAAGAAATTTTTGCACCGTAATTCATATATTTCCCTGCTGAATTTTTTAGCAATTTTTAATCTGGAAAAATCCCAGAATTTAGAAAAAGTCCAGAGAGCATCTTAAAGTTAGGTTTTCGGGTTCGATCGGGTTTCAAATATCGTCTAGACTTCGCCTAAGGCTCTAGCTTGGCTCTGATACCACTGTAGGGTTCCTAGGCACACTATAGAGGTCTCACAAGGCATCGAACATGCCAATTTAAAATTTTATGGGTGCCGAGAAACCCTAATACGGATCGTCGGCTAGATTTCTAGGCGAAACAATAAACTAGTTAACTACTTAACTAAAAGTTTGATGCTACAACCTTTGTAGATCCGGATATCCACTTCCTTAGCTCCACGTAGTCATCCTCTCGCTGTCATTTTCGAATCCTAGACTCATTCGTCGGCTTCATCGGGAAAACGAGCGGAATAGGTCGTCGGCTTCGTGTCAAAGACGATCTACGTCGAGGCATCACAAGTTCAAGCTCCGACTTCACAAAGTTGTGAAACTTGTGAAGAAAACACCCAAAACAACTTGGCAAGAGGTAGAGGGTGAAGAAATAGGAGGTGGGTTCACTTTAGAATTTGATTTCACTCACTTTTGCTCAAGTTGCCATTGATGGCATCTTGTTTTCTCTCTTGAAGAAGAAGGAAGAAGATGAAGCTAGTTTATGATAAGTATTGTGAAAATGTAAAGAAAATACATACTTATCATAATCTAACTAGGGTTAAGTGTAGAGAATATACCATGGTCATTTGGAGAGTTAGGGTTAAGCATGAAGATAAGGATGGTTACGAAAGTCAAAGCTTCAACTTAAAACAAAAAAAGCCACCATTCTCATCATAATCCTTTTCAAATAAATAAATAAATGAATATGCAAAACCCTAATCAACACTTAACCATGGTTTTAATTCTTTACACTTAACAAAAAGATCAAGTATCATCAAACATGATACAAATATGTGCACAAAAGTATATCACATATACTTCTTGCACATTAAGTGAGAAAATCCATATAAAGTGAACCATTACTAGTTAATGCAAAGTAATATATCAAATATATAATTTTACATTAAATCATTAAATCAACATTTGATTCAATGATCCGGTTATGTCGCACATAACCGGCTAGAATCCAATGTATCGATTTATCGAATCAATGATTCGATAACTAGGTCATATCGAATATAACCAATCGAAACATATATCGCGAGAATGAAATGCGGTATCACATACACGCATTATTCTCGGTCCTGCACATATCTCATATGCGCTCCTATTTCGTTTCGCTTGAGCCAGGAAACCACTGTGTAGGACTCTAAAGACTCGTCAATACGCCGGTAGCAGATGATGATCATATCAAGCACCCACAAGCCGCAAGCGGTCTGCTAAACGTAACGGCCATCCGGGTATTGAGCGATCAGAAGATCGACGAGCTAGCCCGCTCACACTCCTGTGAATCCAACCAGTAACACTTACCGTACAGTCCGGTCTATTCGTCTGATATGTCGCATATCAAGTCTAGGGGTGGTATACGTCAGACCCCAATAACCGATATGTCGTGCCGATGTGAGGCTCATAACGGGTCGAGAAACTACTGGTAACACTTACTAGCAAATCTCTGATCAGCCCTGGCCAGGGACTTCCCTGTTATGGCTAATCGAGCACTGCGCAACATGAACCCCCAATACCGGGAGAGACGAAACCCCTCCTATCGCTCATTTCCTCCATGTTACTCGGGACTGTACCCAAAGACCACCGTTTTGCACGCCCTCATGGACGTGGTAAGGTGGAGATCAAAGCACAGTGGGAATCACACAAGACTCTATGACGATCTCGGGTCTACAGACTAACCTATACAAGTGTCACCTGAGAACTGCCATCTGACGTGAGGTATAATACCATCTGGGAGTTCTCGGCGAGTCCGTCCAGTGTACCCAGTCTCCACTGAGCACCCGTACACCATCTCTGATGTCAAACACCAATGGATATGGGATCATCCATCGCCCATCTCATGGGTCGAGAAGCGTATACGCTAGTCTACACTGGTATATCGATGCCCCGTCTCGATACACCCACGACTAGGGACCATGAAGGATGTACTTATGGACTACCATGTCCCCACTAGTATGATCTGCATCATAGTCCAGGTAGTCAAGTACACATCCTAAGGGCTTTACCAACATGTAACTATAAGACAGTTTAAAGAGACTAGTGTACATGTTAAGATAAAGAGTAACCAGATAGCATACTATCATATCGAGCAAGAAAGTCATCTCTATATATGTCCAAGCATCCAATATAATATACATCATCTGTACAATACTGGCCTCTAGGGCATACATACAACTAACAATCTCCCACTTGCACTAAGGCCAGCTGCTGTAGTATCGCATACCGAGCATCCCGAAGAGTCTCTCAAACTGTATCTGGGGAATGGCCTTCGTGAGTGGATCCGCCGTGTTGTTCTTCATGTCAACCCTCCTGACCTCGATCTCCCGGCGATCAACTATCTCCCGGATCAGGTGATACCACCTCAGAATATGCCTGGATCGCTGATGGGACCTGGGTTCCTTGGCTAAAGCCACCGCTCCATTGTTATCGCAATACAGGTATTGGATGCTCAATGGATGGAACCACTCCAAGTTCAGTAATGAACTTCTTGATCCAGACAGCCTCTTTGGCAGCATCGTTGGCAGCGATGTATTCAGCCTCCATCGTCGAGTCTGCCACGGTTTCCTGCTTGGAACTCTTCCAGCTAACCGCCCCTCCGTAAAGGGTAAAGATAAAGCCCGACTGCGACTTAGAGTCGTCCTTATCACTCTGGAAGCTCGAATCGATAAAGGACTCCACTTGGAGTTCTCCACTACCATACACCAAGAACATATCTCTAGTCCTTCGCAAGTACTTGAGAATGCTCTTCACAGCTGTCCAGTGACTCTCTCCAGGATCAGCTTGATACCTGCTCACTACACTTAGTGAGTATGCTACATCGGGTCTGGTACATAGCATCGCATACATGATAGAGCCTACTACCGAAGCATAGGGTATCCCTTGCATGCGAGCTCTCTCCAAATCAGTCTTGGGAGACATCTCTTTGGAGAGAGTGGCTCCAGAGATCGTGGGCAAGTTCCCACGCTTAGATTCTTCCATACTAAACCTCTTTAGTATGGTGTCAATGTACCTGGATTGGGACAATCCCAAAACCCTTTTGGATCTATTTCTATAGATCCTAATTCCCAGTATGCAGGAGGCATCACCAAGATCTTTCATTGAGAATCTTTGTGATAAGAAGAGCTTGACCGATTGCAGCATAGGAATATCATTTCCTATCAAGAGTATGTCGTCCACGTACAATACGAGGAAGACAACCTTACTCTCTGCCACCTTCTTGTAGATACAAGGTTCATCTGGATTTTTGACGAAATCAAACTCTTTGATAACGACGTCAAAGCAGATGTTCCAACTCCGCGATGCTTGCTTTAATTCATAAATGGATTTAAGCAGCTTGCACACCTTCCCGCTGCTCCCACTGTCTATGAAGCCCTTTGGCTGAGTCATGTACACGCACTCTTCTAAATCACCATTTAGAAAGGCGGTCTTAACATCCATTTGCCAGATTTCGTAGTCATGATATGCAGCGATGGCAAGCATGATCCGGATGGATTTAAGCATAGCTACTGGAGAAAAGGTCTTGTCATAGTCCACACCTGGTCTTTGACGAAAACCCTTTGCTACAAGTCTAGCTTTGAAAGTCTCCACTTTCCCATCTACACCAAGTTTTTTCTTGAAGATCCACTTGCTCCCAATGGGTTTTACCCCTTCAGGAGCAACTTCCAAAGTCCATACTTTGTTGGTGTACATGGATTCCATCTCGGACCGAATAGCATCCAGCCATTTCACTGAGTCCCCACTCGTGATGGCCTGCTCGAAGCTAGTTGGGTCATCATCCTCCATGATGCAATCCTCACTGCCACCATCAATGAGAAAACCATAGTATCTCTCAGGTGGACGAGAAACCCTACTAGATCGGCGGAGAGGCTGGGGTACGTCGGGCACCACTGAATCCTCTGGTTCTACTAAATCGTTAGTTGCAGTTTGTGGTGCTGGAACCTCTTCCAGCTCTACCTCTTTGCCATTAATTTCTTTTGCAAGAAATTCCCTTTCCAAAAAGGTGGCATGTTGAGCAACAAACACTCTTTGTTCCTCAGCTTGGTAGAAAAAATATCCTTGAGAATTCTTAGGATATCCCACAAACTTGCAAAGGACTGATCATGCCTCGAGTTTGTCCGGATTTTATTTTTTGACATAGGCCGGACAACCCCATATCTTAATTCGTTTAAAATATGGTCTCTTCCCACTCCATATCTCATATGGTGTGGTAGGTACAGATTTAGACGGAACCAGATTCAATAGGTATATGGCTGTCTCAAGCGCATACCCCTAAAAGGAAATAGGTAACTCAGCATTACTCATCATTGAACGCACCATATCTAATAGGGTGCGATTCCTTCGTTCCGATACACCGTTGTGCTGTGGTGTATAAGGAGGAGTAAGCTGAGAGAGAATCCCATTCTCTTTTAGATAATCCAGGAATTCACTGCTTAAGTATTCACCTCCTCGATCAGATCGAAGAACCTTAATACTTTTGCCCGTTTGGTTCTCTACCTCGTGCTTATATTCTTTGAATTTCTCAGAAGCTTCAGACTTGTGTTTCAACAGGAACACATGCCCGTATCTAGAGAGATCGTCAGTGAATGTAATGAAGTAGGAAGAACCATTTCTGGCGTGTGTAGACATTGGACCGCATACATCACTATGCACCAGTCCCAAGAGTTCAGTAACTCTTTCTCCGTGTCCCGTAAACGGAGTTTTGGTCATTTTTCCTTTGAGACATGAATGGCAAGTGTCATAAGATGATAATTCGAATGAATTCAAATATCCATTCTTATGCAACTTAGCTAGTCGTGTCTCATTGATATGGCCAAGTCTACAGTGCCACAAGAAGGATTCGTTCATTTCTGAGCTTTTCCTTTTGTGTGTGTTTTGTATATTGAAGACTGTATTTTGATTGAGAATGAATATGCCATTATATAGCGAGCCTGATGCAATCAACCTTTGATCCAGGAATATGTTCATAACATTATCCTTTACTACAAAATTATATCCTTCTTTACTTAATAAAAAAACTGATATAATGTTGCACATCATGTTCGGTATATAATAGCACTCATTCAGGACTAGTGTATTACCATTTGGTAATACCAGGTGATATATGCCAACTGCTTTAGCTTCAACATTTGTCCCATTCCCTACTTGAACGGAATGATCACCTTTTCCCAGTTCTCTACCTTTTCTTAGCCCATGTAACTGCTTACATATGTGGGATCCTGATCCGGTATCTAATACCCAGGACGTAGGGTGAACTGAGAAACAGTTCTCAATGACAAACACACCCGAAGATGATGCATCAACATGCATGTTCTCCTTTTGGACGGTGTGAGAATCCAGATATTCTCCTGTTTCCTGTTCATTCTTATAACACTTATAAGATAGAACGGGTTCAACGTTACCCTGCACAGTATAACATGCGGGTTCGGTCAATACATCCATATTATTATCTTGATTAAGGCATGAAATGGTCGCTACCTTGAGAGAGAGAGAAGAAAACACTTTAGCGTAAGCTCGTGCAAGATCAGATTGGTTATTATCTTATCTAATCAGGATGGCTCCCACTGCTTTTTATCAAATCTTCCTTCAAACCTTAAAAGGAAAGACTAGCTGGGATTAATTACATACTACAAGTTCGCCAATCTTTCAGCCAGGCCAGTGTCGGTACTTTGAGGGAGGTCCCCCGTGCTTTTGCACGAACCTAATTAATGTAAATCTCGTTTTTCCAGAGGCGTAACCTCGTTAACACCTTTCTAGACACCTACTTGATCGGCTAATTGTAATGTGTAAAACTCTCCCAGGAGTAACTCTTACTCGCAGTGGGTATCGGGATCCAACTATCTCATAGAAGGTATGCAATCTCATTGCAAATTTCAACACTTGAAATTCCCGATAATGCTTTTGCCCCTAGCGATCTATGACCTTGACTAAGTCAACAAACCATAAATCGCAAGTCAAGTTCAACCCGTACATTTCCCAATTGAATTAAACCCACCCGTACGACCCTTGACTGAGTCAACAAGGCCGTGCGAATGCTCTAATCCAATCACATCTTATGTTGTTGCAGATACACATAATTTAGCTACCATACACTATGCCTTGACTAAGTCAACAAACATAGCATGAATACTAAATAATATCTATCTGAAATGACGGAGGGCTACGCGGGTTCTTTCAGAAAAAAACCATGAGCGTAATGAACTTGATATCGTTGTAGAATCGAATGAAGTTTTGAAATGGAGTGATTTTGAGGCTTTTCTAGTTTTGCTAAAGGGGTCACTCCCGGTGAAGGGATCGTCGGCCCTTTCCTCGTCGAATGAGGTGCGGGATATATCATATATATCACTATGCAAAGCAAAAACTCTTAAAAGCAATCAAAGCCAAACCGAGTGTGTAGCATCTGCCAGTTATTGCTAAAGGAGTCACTCCCGGTGAAGGGATCTCGGTCCTTTCCTCATCGAATAAGGTGCAGGGTATATCATATATACCGCTATGCAAAGCAAGAACTGTAGCTACCTGTTTTATTTAAAATTTGATTCTACAACATCTGAGGTTTCTTTTCTTTCATTAATCACATTAATGAAGTCCCATCATTTAAATACCTAAACATCACAGATAGATATGACGTACACTTATGCCATCCGCATTCGCCTCGATGTCCCCTCATGCACCGTTAGGTTAGGTAACTAACGACAGAGCAGGGCAGGGCTAGCACGGGTGTAAAACATAAGTAACGTCTATATAATATATCATATATACTATATACTATATCCATCACAGAACATCACATGATCACATCACAGATATCACAGCAGAAGAAACATATGAAACATTGGATATACTAGGATGTCCGTGTTTTCAATACGAGCCAGTATAAAACACGGATTCCACGGTCGTGATGAATAGCCAATCCCACACCCCTAGACCCCTACGAGAGCGGCAAGCAACCCTGCCAATTCTAGGGTTAGGAGACCCGGACTCGACTCCTCGAGTTGGTCTCCAACTGGACCCCAGAACCCGGTTACTTGTGCTCCCCTCCTTGGGTCTATCCTAATGCGGAAATGTAAATAATATACAAAAGGTGACAACTTCCGCTACCTGGAAGTCCCCAAATAAAAGAATATTACATACAAGTTTTTACATGAATGAAAATGGAAAACACTCATCTCACATAAAAACTCCCGGCTATTCAAACACGACGATCCAATATAACATATCCAGCAACACATAACATCACATGTCATCAACGTAAGTAAATATGTCCATCCCAATTGTCGTTGACATATAGCAACGAAACCGGCGATATCACATATTACACTTACGGTCACAGAAAAGAAAGTGTAAAACTACAACAGTTGGAATCCGCAACTTCTTTAGATATCATATGCCTAATCAAATGAGATACTTAGACATCACATGCCTAACAGATATAAATCCCGCATTTTAGTCTCATTATCGAAAACTCTTTTCAATATCATGTGGGACTAAACTGCTAGATTTATAACATTCATTCAGTTATCACATAACTGTTTGTGAATTCCAATCATTGTATCACATTCCAGATAAACAGAAAATGTTAAACTTTCCGATC
Source organism: Agapanthus africanus (assembly GCA_030015575.1). Classification (NCBI taxonomy): domain Eukaryota; kingdom Viridiplantae; phylum Streptophyta; class Magnoliopsida; order Asparagales; family Amaryllidaceae; genus Agapanthus; species Agapanthus africanus. Next base: position 309,011,102 of record CM057337.1, read on the forward strand.
GAACAGTCGAATACCCAAGTTTTCCCGATACAACTCAACACATGAAATAAGTCTAACAACATTCAGTTCGTGCCTCAGTACCAACGGTCCAGCCGTAGAAGGGTCAAGCCAACGCCTCACATGTGGCACGCCGTACTGCCCCAAACCCGAAGGTTCAAAGGGCAGTTCAAGACGGTCACATAATCGAGTTAAGGTTTGTTGTCTTCTAGAGGGTCCATCGCGTTACTTGCACTACTTAGAACGTCGTTAAACTACGGAAAAATCCAACACTTGGAAATTTCCCACAGGGGAAAAATTGGGTATTTATATCCGGTCGAACTTTTTAACATATTCTAAAAATTATCCGGAAATACACAAAGACGAAATTTGATAATCCGATCGAAAACATCGAAGCTCTAAAACACCCCAGAAAATTCAACTCTTGAATAAATTTTAAAAATTCCCAGAAAATCCAACACCAGAAGATATCAGTTACTGTGCAAAAATTATATAATAATTGAATAAAGTTGCCGCGGATCCGCCGCCTAAGGAGGCTTAGGCCGCGGATCCGCCGCGCTTTAGACTATTCATAAAGAAATTTTTGCACCCTAATTCATATATTTCCCTGCTGAATTTTTTAGCAATTTTTAATATGGAAAAATCCCAGAATTTAGAAAAAGTCCAGAGAGCATCTTAAAGTTAGGTTTTCGGGTTTGATCGGGTTTCAAACATCGTCTAGACTTCGCCTAAGGCTCTAGCTTGGCTCTGATACCACTGTAGGGTTCCTAGGCACACTATAGAGGTCTCACAAGGCATCGAACATGCCAATTTAAAATTTTATGGGTGCCGAGAAACCCTAATACGGATCGTCGGCTAGATTTCTAGGCGAAACAATAAACTAGTTAACTACTTAACTAAAAGTTTGATGCTACAACCTTTGTAGATCCGGATATCCACTTCCTTAGCTCCACGTAGTCATCCTCTCGCTGTCATTTTCGAATCCTAGACTCATTCGTCGGCTTCATTGGGAAAACGAGCGGAATAGGTCGTCGGCTTCGTGTCAAAGACGATCTACGTCGAGGCATCACAAGTTCAAGCTCCGACTTCACAAAGTTGTGAAACTTGTGAAGAAAACACCCAAAACAACTTGGCAAGAGGTAGAGGGTGAAGAAATAGGAGGTGGGTTCACTTTAGAACTGGATTTCACTCACTTTTGCTCAAGTTGCCATTGATGGCATCTTGTTTTCTCTCTTGAAGAAGAAGGAAGAAGATGAAGCTAGTTTATGATAAGTATTGTGAAAATGAAAAGAAATTACATACTTATCATAATCTAACTAGGGTTAAGTGTAGAGAATAAACCATGGTCATTTGGAGAGTTAGGGTTAAGCATGAAGATAAGCATGGTTACAAAAGTCAAAGCTTCATGAAGCTTCAACTTAAAACAAAAAAAGCCACCATTCTCATCATAATCCTTTTCAAATAAATAAATAAATAAATAAATGAATATGCAAAACCCTAATCAACACTTAACCATGGTTTTAATTCTTTACACTTAACAAAAAGATCAAGTATCATCAAACATGATACAAATATGTGCACAAAAGTATATCACATATACTTCTTGCACATTAAGTGAGAAAATCCATATAAAGTGAACCATTACTAGTTAATGCAAAGTAATATATCAAATATATAATTTTACATTAAATCATTAAATCAACATTTGATTCAATGATCCGGTTATGTCGCACATAACCGGCTAGAATCCAATGTATCGATTTATCGAATCAATGATTCGATAACTAGGTCATATCGAATATAACCAATCGAAACATATATCGCCAGAATGAAATGCGGTATCACATACACGCATTATTCTCGGTCCTGCACATATCTCATATGCGCTTCTATTTCGTTTCGCTTGAGCCACGAAACCTCTGTGTAGGACTCTAAAGACTCATCAATACGCCGGTAGCAGATGATGATCATATCAAGCACCCACAAGCCGCAAGCGGTCTGCTAAACGTAACGGCCATCCGGGTATTGAGCGATCAGAAGATCGACGAGCTAGCCCGCTCACACTCCTGTGAATCCAACCAGTAACACTTACCGTACAGTCCGGTCTATTCGTCTGATATGTCGCATATCAAGTCTAGGGGTGGTATACGTCAGACCCCAATAACCGATAAGTCGTGCCGATGTGAGGCTCATAACGGGTCGAGAAACTACTGGTAACACTTACTAGCAAATCTCTGATCAGCCCTGGCCAGGGACTTCCCTGTTATGGCCAATCGAGCACCACGCAACATCAACCCCCAATACCGGGAGAGACGAAACCCCTCCTATCGCTCATTGCCTCCATGTGACTCGGGACTGTACCCAAAGACCACCGTTTTGCACGCCCTCATGGACGTGGTAAGGTGGAGATCAAAGCAAAGTGGGAATCACACAAGACTCTATGACGATCTCGGGTCTACAGACTAACCTGTACAAGTATCACCTGAGAACTGCCATCTGACGTGAGGTATAATACCATCTGGGAGTTCTCGGCGAGTCCGTCCAGTGTACCCAGTCTCCACTGAGCACCCGTACACCATCTCTGATGTCAAACACCAATGGATATGGGATCATCTATCGTCCATCTCATGGGTCGAGAAGTGTATACGCTAGTCTACACTGGTATATCGATGCCCTGTCTCGATACACCCACGACTAGGGACCATGAAGGATGTACTTATGGACTACCACGTCCCCACTAGTATAATCTGCATCATAGTCCAGGTAGTCAAGTACACATCCTAAGGGCTTTACCAACATGTAACTATAAGACAGTTTAAAGACACTAGTGTACATGTTAAGATAAAGAGTAACCAGATAGCATACTATCATATCGAGCAAGAAAGTCATCTCTATATATGTCCAAGCATCCAATATAATATACATCATCTGTACAATACTGGTCTCTAGGGCATACATACAACTAACAGGTTGATGCCTTGTAGACCCTTGTGCGTGTGCCTAGCAACCCTACAGTAGTATCAGAGCCAGTTAGAGCTTTAGGCGTTGTGTAGACGATGTTAGAAATCCGATCGAATCCCGAAACCCTAAACTTGACCCCTCTCTGTACATTTTTTGAAATTGTAGATTTTTGTGAATTAAAAATGCTCAGAAAATAGAGCAGGAAATTCTAAGGCAAACTGCAGAAAACGACAAGGTAACGCTACAGTAGCGCCGTGGAACCGCGGCCGTACCTTACTTTTGGCGGCGGTTCCGCGGCCGTATGTGATGATCATGCGCTTTATTTTCTACAGTAATGCCCGTAGCTGTTTCCTCTGTTTTCTGGGAATTTTTAATCTATACTCAACAGTTAAGTTTTCTGGGTTGTTTTGGGGACTCGATGTTTTCGATCGGATTGTTTAACTTTGTTTTTGTTTTTCCGGGTAATTTTAGAACTTGTTAAAAAGTTCGACCGGATATAAACAACCCAATTTTTCCCCTGCCGGAAAATTTCCATGTGTTGGATTTTTCCGTAGTTTAAGAACGTCTAAGTAGTGCAAGTAACGCGATGGACCCTCTAGAAGACAACAAACCTTAACTCGATTATGTGACCGTTTTGAACTGCCCTTTGAACCTTAGGGTTTGGGGCAGTACGGCGTGCCACATGTGAGGCGTTGGCTTGACCCTTCTACGGCTGAACCGTTGGTACTGTGACATGAAGTGGATGTTTTTAAACTTATTTCAAGTGTTGAGCTTTTCGGAAAAACTTGGGTGTTTGATTGTTCGATCGGAAAGTTTAACATTGTATTCATCTGGAATGTGATACAATATTTGGAATCCACAAATAGTTATGAGATAACTGATTTGAATGTTATAAATCTAGCAGTTTAGTCTCACTTGATCTGTTGCCACGGGATTTTGATGTGATCAAAAGTCGTCACAATCACGTAGCGTACGCGGATACTCGCCGGTAAACTTAATAGATAGCTACGCTCCATAGCCCTGACCAAGTGACTGTAGGAGAACCCCGTCGCCGAAAGCATCCGCTCGGGTGCTCGCGGCAGCGGTGTTCCGCCTTAGTGCACTTCGTCGACGGTATCGGGGGTGCGGCCGTCTACTGAAGTTTGCGACGAGCATTCGTTCAGGATGTCGGGAATCTTGTTGAATTGTCCGACTTGATATTGAAAAGTGTTTTCGATAATGAGACTAAAATGCGGGGTTTATAATTGTTAGGCATGCGATGTCTAAGGAATTCATTTGGTTAGGCATATGATGTCTAAGAAGGTTGCGAATTCCAACTGTTGTAGTTTTACACTTTCTTTTCTGTGACCGTAAGTGTAATATGTGATATCGCCGGTTTCGTTGCTATATGTCAACGACAATTGGGATACGCATGTTTACTTACGTTGATGACATGTGATGTTCTGTGTTGCTGGATATGTTATATTGGATCGTCGCGTTTGAATAGCCGGGGGTTTTATGTGAGATGAGAGTTTTTCATTTTCATTCATGTAAAATTAAATGTATGTAATATTCTTTTATTGGGGCTCTTCCAGGATGAGGTTGATGTCACCAGTTGTATATTATTTACTTTTCCGCATTAGGTAGACCCATGGCGGGGAGCACAAGTAACCGGGTTCTAGGGTCCAGTGGGAGACCATCTCGAGGAGTCGAGACCGGGTCTCCTAACCCTAGAATTGGCAGTGTTGCTTGCCGCTCTCGTAGGGGTCTAGGGATGTGGGTTTGGATATTCATCGCGACCGTAGAATCCGTGTTTTATACTGGCTCATATTGAAAACACGGACGTCATAGTATATCCAATGTTTCATATGTTTCTTCTGCTGCGATATCTGTGATGTGATCATTTGATATGTTGTGATGGATACTGTATATAGTATATATGATATATTATATAGACGTTACTTATGTTTTACACCCGCGCTAGCCATGCCCCGCTCTGCCGTTAGTTACCTAACCTAACGGTGCACGAGGGGACATCGAGGCGAATGCGGATGGCATAAGTGTACGTCGTATTTATTTGTGATGTTTAGGTGACTTAAATGATGGGACTTCATTAATATGATTAATGAAAGAAAAGAAACCTAAAAGATGTTGTGGAATCGAATTTTCAAAAACAGGTATCTACAGTTCTTGCTTTGCATCGCGGTGTTCCTTGTAGAACATCTTGCACCTTATTCGATAAGGAAAGGGCCGAGATCCCTTCACCGGGAGTGACCCCTTTAACAATAACTGGCAGATGCTACACCCCTCGGTTTGTCTTTTGATTGCTTTTGGAGTTTTTGCTTTGCATAGTGATATATATGATATATCCTGCACCTTATTCGATGAGGAAAGGGCCGACGATCCCTTCACCGGGAGTGACCCCTTTAGCAAAACTAGAAAAGACTCAAATACACTCCTTTTTAAAATCATTTGATTCTACAACGATATCAAGTTCATTACGCAATAGGTTTTCAGAAAAACCTGTCGTAGCCCTCCGTCATTTCAGATAAGTCCTACTTAGTATTCGTGCTGCGTTTGTTGGCCTGCGTCAAGGCGTAGTGTACGGTAGCTAACTAGTATTTATCTGCTTATGCATATGATGCAGATTGGATTAGGGTAGTCGTGCGACTTTGTTGGCCTACGTCAAGGGTCGTGCGGGTGGGTTTAATTCAATCAAGAAATGACGGGTTGAACTTGACTGGCGCATTGTGGTTTGTTAGCCTGCGTCAAGGTCATGGGACGCTAGGGCCAAAATTATCGGGAATTTCAAGTGTTGAAATTTGCTATGAGATTGCATACCTTCTATGAGATAGTTGGATCCCGATACCCCCTGCGAGTAAGAGTTACTCCTGGGAGAGTTTTACACATTACAATTAGCCGATCAAGTAGGTGTCTAGAAATGTGTCAACGGGGTTACGCCTCTGGGAAAACGAGGTTTACTTTAATTAGGTCTTTCCGAAAGCACGGGGAACCTCTCTCAAAGTACCGACACTGGCCTGGCTGAAAGATTGGCGAACTTGTAGCGTGTAATTAATCCCGGCTAGTCTTTCCTTTTAGGGTTTGAAGGAAGATTTGATTAAAACAGTGGGAGACATCCTGATTAGATATATTAGATAAGCAATCTAATCTTGCAAGAGCATACGCTGAGTGTTTTCTTCTCTCTCTCTCCAGGTAGCGACCATATCACGCCTTAGTCAAGATAATAAAACGGATATATTGACCGAACCCGCTTGTTATACTGAGCTGGGGAACGTTGGTCCTGCTCCAACTTATAATTGTTATAAGACAGAGCAGGAAATTAGGGAATACCAGATTTCCCGTGCCGCCCAAACGGAGAAAGTGCATGCTGATGCATCTTCTTCGGGTGTGTTCATTACAGGGAACCGTTTCTCAGCATCCTTTACGTCCTGGGTATGAGATACCAGATCAGGATCCCGCATATGTAATCTGTTACATGGGTTACAGATAGGTAGAGAACTGAGAACGGGTGATAAGTTTCATGAGATAGAAAACGGTGCAAGTGTTGCAGCCAAGTCTGTTGGTCGTTATCACCCTGTATTATCAGAATACATTGATTCTGAACGAATGTTATTAGATACCGAACCTGATATACAACATCATATCAGTCTCTTTATTAGTAAAGAAAGGATATAATTTTGTATTGATGAATAATGTTTTGAACATTTCCTATATCAAAAGTTGATCGGTTCAGGCACGTTATCTAAAAGCATTGACATTCTAAATCAAACTACAGTTCTTAGTATATAGAACACACACAAGAGGAAGAGTTCAGAAATGAACGAATCCTTCTTGAGGCATTGTAGACTAGGTCATATCAATGCGACCCGACTGGCTGAAGTTACATATTGATGCATATTTAAATTAGTTTGAATTTACATCTTGTGAAACTTGCCGGTCATGTCACAGAGATAAGATGATCACAGCTCCGTTTATTGGAAACAGAGAAAGAGTTAGTGAACTCTAGGGATTGATACATGCTGATGTATGAAGATCCCCTGTCTATACATGCCAAGACTGGTTCTTTGTACTTCATCACATTCTCTGATGATCTCTCAAAATTCAGACATATATTCCTGTTGAAATACAAGTCCGAACCTTTTGAGATATTCACAGAATATAAGTTAGAAGTAGAGAACCAAAACGGGTATAAGTATTATGTCCTTTGATGTGATCAAGGAGGAGAATACTTGAGCTCGGAATTCCTGGATTATTCTAAAGGAGAATGAGATTCTCTTTCAGCATTACTCCTCCGTATACATAATAGCACGATGGTATATCGGGGCGGAGCAATAGCACTCTATGTGATACGGTGTGCTCTATGATGAGTACTACTGAGTTTCCTATTTCCTTTTGGGAGTTATGCACTTGAGAAGCTGCATACCTATTGAATAGGGTTTAAATCAAATCAGTTGCCTGCCACTTCATATGTGATATGGAAAGGGAAGAGCCCATATCTTAAGTTTGTTAATATTGGGGGTCGTCCGGACTATGTCTAAAAGCAAAATCCGGACGAGCTCGAGGCAAGTTCTGTTATGTAGAACTGGAAAGGTTCCAGCTATACAAACTGGAGCAGATGATTTGGTATAACTGAAGGATTCAATAGAAACCAACGAAGCTCAGCCTCTCCGCCGATTTAGCAGTGTTCCTTACCCACCTGAGAGATACTTCGGTTTCTCTATGACAGTGGGAGTGAGGATTGCATCATGAGATGATGACCCAACTAGTTTCGGGCTGGCCATCAGGAGTAGGACTCTGTAAGAATGGCTGGATGCTTAGCAATCTGAGATGGAATTCTTATACACCAACAAAGTATGGACTTTGGTTTCTCTATCTGAAGGGATAAATCCCCATCAGGAGCAAGTATATCTTGAGAAGACTACTTGGTGTATATGGAAAAGTTAAGACTTGTTAAAAGTTTGCATCATTGACCAAGTAAGGATTATGATGAAACCTTTTCTAAGCAGCAATGCTTAAGTCCATCCAGATCCTACTTGCCACGGCTACATACCATGACTACGATATCTGGTGGTTGGGTGTCATGACTGCTTTTCTAAATGATGATTTGGAAGAGCGCGTCTATAAGTACACAGCCAGAAAGCTTCGTAGACAGTGGGAGCAGCGGAAACGTGAGCAAGATGTTTTATGTGATAAAGCAATCATCGCGGAGTTGGAACATCTGTTTTGATGTGGTAGTCAAAGAGTTTGGCTTCATCAAAATGGTAGATGAACCTTGTATATACAAAAAGGTAGTAGGGAGTATGGTGGTGATCCTCGTTGAGTACGTGGATGACATACTCTTGATAGGGAAGGAGTTTCCTATGCTATGCTCGGTCAATCTCCGCTTATCACAAGGATTCTCCATATATGATCAAAGTAATACCTCCTAAATCCTAGGTTTTGGATCTATGAGATAGATCTAATTGGATGTTAAGATTTTCACTAGATGTAGTGAGATGGTATCAAACGATCCTGGGGAGAATCACTGGAAAGGTTCCAGGGTGATAAGGACGACTGAATGTCAGTCGAAGGCATTGTCTTTACCCTCATTAAAGGGACGGTATGTTGGAAGAGTTCCAAGCTATATACCATGGCATACTAGACGATAAAGGCTAGATATATCGCTACCAAAGATGCTACCAAAGAGGCAGTCTGGATATATATAAGTTCATGAGATGAACTTCGTTCCTACCATTGTGTGACAATGGAGTTATGGCTTATGCCAAGGAACGCCCGTCCCATCAGTGATCCAGATATAATTCTTAGGCAGTGTCACCTGATCATGGAGATGTTTGATCACCAATGGATCGAGGTCAGGAGAGTAGACTCAGAGGACAACACGGTGGATCCACTCACAAAGGCCTTTTCCCAGAGAGAGACTTTTATGGGATGGTTGAGTATGAAATACTTCAACCGCTGTTATCAGATGGCCCTAGTGCAAGTGGGAGATTGTTAGTTATATGTATGCCCTAGAGGCCATTACTATACATGTGATGTATATTGTAGTGGATGCTTGGGCATATATAGGGAGAACTTTCTTGCTCGACATGATAGTATGCTATCTGGTTACACTTTACCTTAATGTGTATACTGATTGTCTCTCTGTTGCATATTGGTAAAGCCCTTAGGATGTGTACTTGATTACCTGGACTATGATGCGGATCATACTAGTGGGGACATGGTAGTCCATAAGCACATCCTTCAAGGTCCCTAGTCGTGGGTATATCGAGATGGGGCATCGATATACCAGAGTAGGCTAGCGTATACCTTCTCGACCCTTACAGATGGGCGATGGATGATCCCATATCCATTGGTGTTTGACATCAGAGATGATATACGGGTGCTCAGTGTTGACTGGGTACACTGGACGGACTCGCCGAGAACTCCCAGATGGTATTATACCTCACGTCAGATGGCAGTTCTTCGGTGACACTGGTACAGAGTAGTCTGTTGACCCGAGATCGCTATAGAGTCTTATGTGATTCCCCCTGTGCTTTGATTTCCACCTTACCATGTCCAAGAGGGCGTGCAAAACGGTGGTTTTTGGGTACAGTCCCGAATCACTTGGAGGCAATGAGCGATAGGAGGGGATTCGTCTATCCCGGTATAGGGAGTTGATGTTGTGCTGTGTTCCATTGGCTATAACCGGAAATCCCTGGCCAGGGTTGCTGAGATTTGCTGGTAAGTGTTACCAGTAGTTTCTCGAACTGTTATAGACCTCATATCGACACGACTTATCAAGCTACTGGGGTTTGACGTTTACCACCCCTAGGCGATATATGCAATATATCAGACGACGAGACCGGACTGTACGGGAGTGTTACTGTTTGGATTCGCAAGAGTACTAGCGGGCTAGCTTGCTGATCTTCTGATCGCTCAATACCCGGGTGGCCGTTACGTTTAGCACACCGCTTGCTGCTTGTGGGTGTTTGATATGATCATCACCTACTGCCGGCGTATTGACGAGTCTTTAGAGTCCTACACAGGGGTTTCCTGGCTCAAGCGAAACGGAGTGGGAGCGCATATGAGATATGTGCGGGACCAAGATTGATACGATATGAGATACCGTATTCTATTCTCGTGATTTGTGACATTGATCGGTTGTATGCGATATAGCCGGGTTATCGGATCAAGTGTTTATTCGATAGGTTGTTACTTTTGATATTAGTCGGTTATATCCGGATTATTAAATCAAGAGTTGATTTAATAATTTAATGTATAATTATATATTTGATATATTATATTACATTAACTAGTATTAGCTCACTTAAGATTTATTTTCTCACTAGTTTGTGCACACTGTTTATATGTGATATATGCAAGTGTACATGTTTGTATCATGCTTGATGATACATCAAAGTTGGGTGTATGAGACGCATACCAAGATTAGGGTAAAGATTAGGGTTATTGTTTTATCTTAAGATTTAACAAAAGGGTTTAACTTATTCAAAGTAATCAAGCTTGAAGAAGCTTGGAGAAGCTTTGACCAAGTCTACTATTTTTCCATTTCATTTGATATTCTTTAACCTAACCTTTAACCTAATGCCTTGGTTAATTCTCTACATGAGTTAAGCATGAGGGCTTAACTCAACCATGGTGCAATAATTCATTTGGATAAGTTCTCATTTGGATGGATAATTATTCCTTCTTCTTCTTCATCATCTAGCTCCATCCAAAAGCTTACTAGCTCCAATGGTGCGATGAGAAAAAGTATGAGAAAATCAATTCTAAAGTGAGCCCACTTCCTGCTTCTTCATCCTCTACCACTTGCCATGTAGTAGAGTGTGTTCTCTTCACAAAGTTTATGATCTAGTGAAGGAATAACTTGAGTTAGTGTCTCCCCGACGTAGATCATCTTCGGCCTCGAAATCAACGTAGCAAGCACGTTCGTTCTTCTCGTGGAGCTCCTCGAGAATCCTGAATTCACGATCGCAGCGATGGGGACATCTACACGGAGCTAATGAAGTGAAGGACCGGATCTACAAAGGTTGTAATCCCTTTCACTTGTAGTTAAAGTTGTTAACTTGCTTGTTTTCGCCTAAACCCTAGTTTAAAGATCCGTATCAGAGTTGTTGGGCACGGCTAAATTTTAATCGGGCATGGTTGATGCCTTGTAGACCCTTGTGCGTGTGCCTAGAAACCCTACACTAATGACTCATCAACACACTGGCACTGGGTATAACCACTAGCACGTCAGAGGTACAAGCTGTATGTAACGGTTGCCTATGTTCTGATTGGAAGGGAAGCTGACGAGCGAACTCATCCATAAACCCTACAGAGCCTAACAGTGACAATATACATACAATCCGGTCCGTTCATCTAAAGAGTATCGTATATCGAGTCTAGGGGGGTGGATAAAGTCAGACACCTAATAACGCGATAAATCGTGTCGGTATGAAGCCCATCACCATCTGAGAAACTACTGATCCAAATCAGTAATTCTCCACTACCTCGGCCGAGGATTTCTAGTGATGGCCACCCGTGCACTGTGCGACATCAACCCCCAATACCGGGAGAGACGAATCCCCGACGATCTGCTCACTGCCTCCATGTGGCTCGGGACTGTACCCAAAAACTACCTGTTTGCACGTCTCCTTTGAGCGTGGTAGGGTAGAAATCAAAGCACAGTGGGAACTCACAAGAGACAAATGACGATCTCAGGTCGACAAACTAGCCTGTACACATGTCACCAGGGTACTGCTATCTGACGATATGTATAATACCAACTAGCATGTTCCCGGCGAGTTCTGTCCGGTGTACTCATAACCCAATGAGCACCTGTATAGATCTTAGGTGAACCAACTGACACCAATGGCTTGTGAGACCGGCCATCGCCCCTCGTCGGGGTCTCGACTGTATACACTAGTCTACTCTGGAGTATCGATGCCCTGTCTCGAAACTCCCACAACTAGGGACACTTTAAGGATGTGCTTACAGACCCCAGCTCCCACGTATATGATCACCATCATACTGCTGGCAGTCAAGCAGAATCCTATGGGCTCTATCAACATGCAATAGTGAACTAAAGCATGTATATGATGATAAAGACAAACTAGATAGCATATTATCATCTCGAGCAAGACTGTCATATCGGTATAGGTCCTCCTTCAATCATTGCAATCACGTACCTGCGATCCAATAATTGACTTAGAAGGCACTATCTCCAACAGTTTTGTGCTAAATATGGTGATTTGTGTGGGGTTGTGGCCAAGTGATTATTTTATTGGTTAACCTAGCCTATTTAAGTGTTATTAGGGCCAAGTAAACCGAGCTTCAACCCAGATTTCACTAAAATACCATAGGGTTTCCATTTTGTGCAAAATTGTGGTTTTAAGGTGAATTTGTAGCTTTCTGTGATCTGCTTGTGACCCGGCTCTCAGTGATAAAAATTGAGTTAACTGGAGCATGTTTACTGGGTCTAGACCACACCACCAGAGCACGAGCCCCTAACTCCTAACTTTGGCCGCCGGTTTAATCATTCTGGCCGTAAATTGCGGCCAGGTAAGGGACTGGGATGTTGGCGTTTTGGCTAGGATAGTCTGCTGTGTTTTCCAGTGTTTTGGTATGTGCAATTTTGTGATATTTTACCTGTATCAAAATCTGGGACCATATATCACTTTTTAGTACGTTTTTTTTGCGTGATACGCGCGATACGTTAGTGGGTTCTGTGATCCAGCATGTCGCGACGTGTCGGGGTAGTTTTAGACGCGTATGCACACGTTTCAGCGTATTGAACACACGCGCGTTTAGTTCGCGACACGAGTTTCTCGTTTGGTTTCGATATCGCGTTTTGCGAGATATTTTGCTTATATATGGATTCCTTGTGTAATTTCCAGGTTCGCAGGTGGATACATCGGACGCAGCAAGGAAAAGGAAGCAGGTGGTCGGCTACGTGTAGCACGCGACCAGCTGAGTAAATTTAACATCTATAGGGGAATCGCCCGCATGGCATTATGCGTCTGGGCTAGAAGTGTTAATACTTGTCGCATATTCTATATCATATTTAGAATTGTGCATTTACCCTATAGCTTAGATATTGTTGTACTTGGACTAGTAGGCTTAGGACACTGCACATATTATTGACAATTCATGTTGCACGAGCACTGATTGTATGCTACACACACTGTCAATAATTGCCATGTCATACACAAACCACTTATAGTTAGGATAGTGCTTGGTTAGGGACATTGTGACATTGATTCATATTTCTTATCGCATATGACATATAGCATACCTGTATATCTACATGCTTACACATATGCCTTTGTATACTTATATGCTAGATACCCGTATACCTATAGAGTATTGTACCATTAGTGATAGGTACATACACACTTTACGACATGGCTACAGGTATACCTTGCATATATTTCACTTATACCCAGGGAGTATACTATATCATTTACTTATAGGTAGATACATATACCTTGCTATACCTTTATGTTTACACATATATCTGGTTATAGCTACAGGTTTATCTTTACTTGATGTTATTTAGAATTGGAGAAATTAGGAACCGCATGATATTTATATTAACTTGTTGCAGTTAATTAGCGGCTTTTCCCTTATATGTTTACATTTCAGTTTATGTTGCATATATTATATTCATGGATTTTCGCATTGAGATATGGTTTTCATATGATGTTTTCTGGATTGTTTTACTCCTGCGTATATATATCAGTGGTATAGGACGTTGTTATATATATGTATACCCATCGTATATATATATATATATCAGTGGTATGGGACGCTGATATATATATATATATATATATATATATACACCTACATCATATATCATCATGATGATATATGCTATGAGTGGGCCTTTATGGTCGATGAGTGGGGCCTATGTGCTCGATGAGAGGGGCCTATATGGTCGATGAGTGGGGCCTATGTGCTCGGGGCCTATGTGCTCGATGTGAGGGTCCTATATGGTCGATGAGTGGGGCCTATGTGTGTTGGATATAGTGCCCTTAGAGTAAATTATTGGATCACAGGCACGTGATTGCAATGATTGAGGGAGGACCTATGCCGGTAGGACAGTCTTACTCAAGATGATAGTATGCTATCTGGTTTATCTTTATCATCATGTACTGCTTTAGGTGACCTTACAGGTCACTATTGCACGTTGATAGAGCCCCTAGGATTCTTGCTTGACTGCCAGCAGTATGAGGGCGATCATATACGTGGGAGCTGAGGTCTATAAGCACATCCTTAAAAGGTCCCTAGTCGTGGGAGTTTCGAGACAGGGCATCGATACTCCAGAGTAGACTAGTGTATACAGTCGAGACCCCGACGAGGGGCAGTGGCCAGTCTCACAAGCCACTGGTGTCAGTTGGTTCACCTAAGATGTATGCAGGTGCTCATTGGGTTATGAGTACACCAGACAGGACTCGCCGGGAACATGCTAGTTGGTCTTATACCTGACGTCAGATAGCAGCTCCCTGGTGACATGTGTATAGGTAAGTTCATCGACCTGAGATCGTCATTTGTCTCGTGTGAGTTCCCACTATGCTTTGATTACTACCCTACCACGCTCAAAGGAGACGTGCAAATAGGTTTTAGTTGGGTACAGTCCCGAGCCACTTGGAGGCAGTGAGCGCATATTGAGAGGTTCGTCTCTCCCGGTATTGGGGGTGAGGTCGCGCTGTGTCTAGGAGAGCCATTACACGAAGTCTTTAGCCAAGGCAGGAGATTTACTGGTAAGTATCTCAGAGTGTTCTGGGCTACACTCCGACACGCCTTGTACCGCTTTTGGGGGTCTGACTTTTACCAACCCCCTAGGCCCGCCATGTGATGCTCATAGACGAACGGACCGGACTGTACGGATATTATCACTGACAGGCTCCGTAGGGTGTCAGGATGAGTTCGCTCATCGACGTCCCTTTTGGTCAATACTTGGTAGCCCGTTACGTATAGGCTAATACTTCTGACGTGCTAGTGTTTAAATCCACAACCAAAGTATTGACGAGTCTTTAGAGTCCCCCACAGACCGTTTTCTCAAGTTTCAGGCGAAACGCTGTAGAGCCCGTATAAAGATATGGCGGGGTTCGATCAGATATGTGCGGTATTGCACGGATCATGATCGGACAGATAATACTAGCGGGCTTTGGTTTAAGCCGGATCCTAGTATTGTACAGTGTAGATTTTGTCTCATTGCATTTGTATTCGGTCGGAATACAAATGCGGGTATGTATATACAGTTGCGGGGTTTCCTGTACTTTATTACGGTATCAGTTTTCTGAAGTTACCAGTTTGCATTCCGTTTCAGCCAGTTTTCCTTTCTTCCTTTCGTTGGCTGATATTTGATGGAGGGGTTATTTGCAAGTGTGCAAATTATCATTTATGGAGGGGGTTATTTGTATATGTGGCTTCATGATGGTTCTTTGCATCATGAGATTCTTTTTACATCTCTTCACTTGCATTTATTGGATGGGGATTGATTTGGAAAATGGTGTGACCATTTTTCTTCTAATTATCAAACTTTTTCTTCTCTTGCATTTTAGATTCCATTTTTCCTTCCACCATTTAGAAAAGGGGGCCGGCCACATTTGAGGGGGTGGGTGTGAGATTTTTGATGTGAGGAATTCATTCTTATTTCATTCCTTGCTTGAAAAATGAGAGCTCCATTTTCTCCAAAAAGTTCTTCTCATCTTCCATCTGTAGGGTTCCTAGGAACCCTAATGAGGTCTCACAAGGCATCGATCATGCCAATATAAAATTTTACGGGTGCCGAGAGACCCGACTACGGACCGTTTGCTAGAAAACTAGGCGAAAAACAATCTAGTTAACAACTTAACTAATGGGATATCGGAAATACAACCTTTGTAGATCCGGTGCTCCACCTCCATAGCTCCGCAACGAAGTCATCTCCGCTGTCCAAAAGGAATCCGGGCTCTAGAGTCGGCTTCGTCGGAGAAAAAGCGAGCTAGGTCGTCGATGTCCATGCCGAAGATGATCTACGTCGAGGCATCGCTAAATCAAGCTCCACCATCACCAAGCCCTAAAAACTTGTGAAGGAAACACATTCTACTACTTGGCAAGAGGTAGAGGATGAAGAAATAGGAAGTGGGTAGACTTTAGAATTGGATTTCTCACTCTTTATCATCAATCACCATTGATGACCTTGCTTTCTTCACTTGAAGAAAAATGAGGAAGAAGAAGATAATAGTTATGATAAGTTAATTAAAAATGAAATGAATAATCAAACCTTATCATAACAAGACCATGGTTAATTGTAGAGAGTTAACTCAAGTTAGATGAATGGTTAGGGTTTGTATCATGAAGCTTCCACTAAACAACAAAAAAAGCCACCATTCTTTTTCTCCTTTTTCCATCTATTTTCCAAAATGAATAAATAGATAAAGGAAAAGAGAAAAGGAAATAAAACCCTAATCATAAGTTTAACCATGGTTTAACTCTTTACACTTAACCATGTAAACATGTATTATCAAACATGATACAAACAAGTGCACAAAAATATATCGCATATACAATGCGCACATCCGAGTGAGAAAATCCATCTTAAGTGAACCGATACTAGTTAATGCAAAGTAATATATCAAATATATAATTATGCATTAAATCATTAAATCAACACTTGATTTAATGATCCGGTCATATCGCATATAACCGACTAATATCCAATGTATAGGTTTATCGAATCAACCTTTGATTCGATAACTAGGGTATATCGCATATAACCTAATCGATACATTCATCGCGAGAATGGAATACGGTATCACATACACGCATTATTCTCGGTCCCGCACATATCTCATATGCGCTCCTATTTCGTTTCGCTTGAGCCAGGAAACCTCTGTGTAGGACTCTAAAGACTCGTCAATACGCCGGCAGCAGGTGATGATCATATCAAACACCCACAAGCCGCAAGCGGTCTGCTAAACGTAACGGCCACCCGGGTATTGAGCGATCTGAAGATCGACGAGCTAGCCCGCTCACACTCCAGTGAATCCAACCAGTAACACTACCGTACAGTCCGGTCTGATAGTCTGATATGTCGCATATCTCGCCTAAGGGTGGTAAACGTCAGACCCCAATAGCTCGATAAGTCGTGTCGATATGAGGTCTATAACTGTTCAAGAAACTACTGGTAACACTTACCAGTAAATCTCAGCAACCCTGGCCAGGGATTTCCTGTTATAGCCAATCGAACACAGCGCAACATCAACCCCCTATACCGGGAGAGACGAATCCCCTCCCATCGCTCATTGCCTCCATGTGACTCGGGACTGTACCCAAAAACCACCGTTTTGCACGCCCTCTTGGACGTGGTAAGATTGAAATCAAAGCACAGTGGGAACCACACATGACTCTATGACGATCTCGGGTCAACAGACTACTCTGTACCAGTGTCACCAGAGAACTGCCATCTGACGTGAGGTATAATACCATCTGGGAGTTCTCGGCGAGTCCGTCCAGTGTACCCAGTCTCTACTGAGCACCCGTATATCATCTCTGATGTCAAACACCGATGGATATGGGATCATCCATCGCCCATCTGTATGGGTCGAGAAGGTACACGCTAGTCTACTCTGGTATATCGATGCCCCGTCTCGATACACCCACGACTAGGGACTTTGAAGGATGTACTTATGGACTACCATGTCCCCACTAGTATGATCCGCATCACAGTCCAGGTAGTCAAGTACAGATCCTAAGGGCTTTACCAACATGTAACAGGGAGACAATCAGTGTACACGTTAAGGTAAAGATCAACCAGATAGCATACTATCATGTCGAGCAAGAAAGTCCTCCCTATATATGTCCCAGCATCCACTACAATATACATCCTATGTACAGTAATGGCCTCTAGGGCATACATATAACTAACAATCTCCCACTTGCACTAGGGCCATCTGTAGCAGTGGTTGCAGTATCTCATACTCAACCATCCCATAAAAGTCTCTCTCTGGAAAAAGGCCTTTCGTGAGTGGATCCGCTGTGTTTGTCCTCTGAGTCTACTCTCCTAACCTCCATCCCTTGGAGATCAACCATCTCCATGATCAGGTGATACTGCCTTAGAATATGTCTGGATCATTGATGGGACCGGTGTTCCTTGGCATAAGCCACAACTCCATTGTCTCACAATGGTTGGAACGTAGTTCATCTTATGAACCAATATACACCCAAACAGCCTCTTTGGTAGCATCTTAAGTAGCGATGTATCCTGCCTTTATCGTCTAGTGTGTCACGGTATCTAGCTTGGAACTCTTCCAACATACCGTCCCTTTACTGAGGGTAAAGACAATGCCTGTGACTGACATTCAGTCGTCTTTATCACCCTGGAACCCTTCCAGTGATTCTCCCCAGGATCGGTTGATACCATCTCACTACAACTAGTGAGAGTCCTAACATCCAATTAGATCTATCTCATAGATCCAAAACCCAGGATTTAGGAGGTATCAATTTGATCCTATGTGGAGAACCATTGTGATAGGCGGAGATTGATCGAGCGTAGCATAGGAAACTGCTTCCCTATCAAGAGTATGTCATCCACGTACTCTACGAGGATCGTCACCATACTCCCTACTACCTTCTTGTTTATACAAGGTTCATCTACCATTTTGATGATGTCAACTTCTTTGACTAATCCATCAAAACAGATGTTCCATCTCCGCGATGCCTGTTTTATCCTATAAAGCATCTTGCACACGTTTCCGCTGCTCCCACTGTCTACGAGGCCCTCTGGCTGTGTACTTATAGATGCACTCTTCTAAAACATCATTTAGAAAAGCAGTCATGACACCCAACCGCCAGATATCGTAGTCATGGTATGTAGCCGTGGCAAGTAGTATCTGGATGGACTTAAGCATAGGTACTGGAAAAGGTTTCATCATTATCCACGCCTGGTTGATGACGAAAACCTTCAACAAGTCTAGCTTTGAAAGTCTCAACTTTTCCATCTACACAAAGTAATCTTCTCAAGATATACTTGCTCCTGATGGGGATTTAACCCTTCAGATATAGCAACCAAAGTCCATACTTTGTTGGTGTATATGGATTCCATCTCATATCACTAAGCATCCAGCCATTCTTACAGAGTCTTACTCCTGATGGCCAGCTCGAAACTAGTTAGGTCATCATCTCATGATGCAATCCTCGCTCCCACTGTCATAGAGAAATAGAAGTATCTCTCAGGTGGGTGAGGAACCCTACTAGATCGGCGGAGAGGCTGAGGTTCGTTGGTAACTATTGAATCCTTTGGTTCTTTCAAATCATCAGTTGCAGTTTGTATAGTTGGAACCTTTCCAGTTCTACATAACTTACATTGCCTCGAGCTTGTCCGGATTTTGCTTTCAGACATAGGCCAGACAACCCCAAATCTTAACTAACTTAAGAGATGGGCTCTTCCCTTATCATATCAAATATGAAGTGGTAGGCAGCTGATTTGATTTGAACCCTATTCAATAGGTATGCAGCTTCTCAAGTGCATAACTCCCATAAGGAAATAGGTAACTCAGTAATACTCATCATAGAGCACACCTTATCATATAGGGTGTGATTGCTCCGCCCTGATATACCATCGTGCTATGGTGTATACAGAGGAGTAATGCTGAGAGAGAATCTCATTCTCCTTTAGAATAGTCCAGGAATTTCGTGCTCAAGTATTCTCCTCCTTGATCTCATCACAGGACATAATACTTATACCCGTATTCTGGTTCTCTACTTCTCGCTTATATTCTGTGAATATCTCAAAAGGTTCGGACTTGTGTTTCAACAGGAACATAGGTCTGAATCTCGAAAGATCATCAGAGAATGTAATGAAGTATAAAGAACCAGTCCTGGCATGTATAGACAGGAGACCTTACATACATCATCATGTATCAGTCCCAAGAGTTCTCTAACTCTTTCTCTGTTTCCAGTAAATTGAGCTATGGTCATCTTATCTCTGTGACATGACTGGCAAGTTTCATAAGATGTAAATTCAAACTGATTTAAATATGCATCTAATATGTAACTTTAGCCAGTCGGGTCGCATTGATCTGACCTAGTCTACAATACCTCAAGAAGAAGGATCCGTTCATTTCTGAACTCTTCCTCTTCTGTGTGTTCCGTATACAAAGAACTGTAGTTTGATTTAGAACATTAATGCTTTTAGATAACGTGCCTGAACCGATCAACTTTTGATATAGGAAATGTTCAAAACATTATCCAACAATACAAAATTTTATCGTTTCTTTACTAATAAAGAGACAGATATGATTTTATATATCAGGTTCGGTATCTAATAACATTCGTTCAGAATCAATGTATTTGTAATACAGGGTGACAGTGACCAACAGACTTGGCTGCAACTCTTGCCCCGTTTTCTGCCTCATGAAACTTATCACCCGTTCTCAGTTCTCTACCTCTCTGTAGCCCTATGTAACATATTACATATCTGGGATCCTGATCTGGTATCACATACCCAGGATGTAAAGGATACTGAGAAACAGTTCTGTGTAATGAACACACCCGAAGATGATGCATCAGCATGCACTCTCTTCGTTTGGGCGGCACGGGAATTCTGGTATTCCCCAATTTCCTGCTCTGTCTTATAACAATTATAAGTTTGAG
This sequence comes from Agapanthus africanus, assembly GCA_030015575.1. Lineage (NCBI taxonomy): Eukaryota > Viridiplantae > Streptophyta > Magnoliopsida > Asparagales > Amaryllidaceae > Agapanthus > Agapanthus africanus. The sequence goes on from CM057337.1 coordinate 309,031,682, forward strand.
CGGGACCAACGACCCCCAGCTCAGTATAACAAGCGGGTTCGGTCAATAATCCGTATTATTATCTTGATTAAGGCGTGATAATGGTCGCTACCTGGAGAGAGAGAGAAGAAAACACTCAGCGTGCACTCTAGCAAGAATAGATTGGTTATTATTTTATCTAATCAGGATGGTTCCCACTGCTTTTTATCAAATCTTCCTTCAAACCCTAAAAGGAAAGACTAGCCGGGATTAATTACACACTACAAGTTCGCCAATCTTTCAGCCAGGCCAGTGTCGGTACTTTGAGGGAGGTCCCCCGTGCTCTCGCACGAACCTAAATAATGTAAACCTCGTTTTCCCAGAGGCGTAACCTCGTTGACACCTTTCTAGACACCTACTTGATCGGCTAATTGTAATGTATAAAACTCTCCCAGGAGTAACTCTTACTCGCAGCGGGTATCGGGATCCAACTATCTCATAGAAGGTATGCAATCTCATTGCAAATTTCAACACTTGAAATTCCCGATAATCTTTTGCCCCTAGCTCGCTATGACCTTGACGAATGCCAAACAACCCATAGTCCACTAGTCAAGTTCAACCCGTACATTTCTTGATCGAATTAAACCCACCCGCACGACCCTTGACGAATGCCAAACAACGCCGTACGAATACCCTAATCCAATCGCATCATATGCTCAAGCAGATAAATACTAGTTAGCTACCGTACACTACGCCTTGACGAATGCCAAACTACCGCAGCACGAATACTAACTAGTACATATTTGAAATGACGGAGGGCTACGACAGGTTTTTCTGAAAACCTATTGCGTAATGAACTTGATATCGTTGTAGAATCAAATGATTTAAAATGGAGTGCTTTTGAGGCTTTTCTAGTTTTGCTAAAGGAGTCACTCCCGGTGAAGGGATCGTCGGTCCTTTCCTCGTCGAATGAGGTGCGGGATATATCGTATATATCTCTGTGCAAAGCAAAAACACTTAAAAGCAATCAAAAGACAAACCGAGTGTGTAGCATCTGCCAGTTATTGCTAAAGGAGTCACTCCCGGTGAAGGGATCTCGGTCCTTTCCTCATCGAATAAGGTGCAGGATATATCACATATACCGCTGTCCGAAGCAAAAACTGTAGCTACCTGTTTTATTTTGAAATTCGATTCTACAACATCTTAGGTTTCTTTTATTTCATTAATCACATTAATGAAGTCCCATCATTTAAGTACCTAAACATCACAGATAGATATGACGTACACTTATGCCATCCGCATTCGCCTCGATGTCCCCTCGTGCACCGTTAGGTTAGGTAACTAACGACAGAGCAGGGCAGGGCTAGCGCGGGTGTAAAACATAAGCAACGTCTATATAATATATCATATATACTATATACTATATCCATCACAGAGTCACATCACAGATATTGCAGCAGAAGAAACATATGAAATATTGGATATACTAGGACGTCCGTGTTTTCAATACGAGCCAGTATAAAACACGGATTCCAAGGTCGTGATGAATAGCCAAACCCACACCCCTAGACCCCTACGAGAGCGGCAAGCAACCCTACCAATTCTAGAGTTAGGAGACCCGGACTCGACTCCTCGAGTTGGTCTCCCACTGGACTCCAGAACCCGGTTACTTGTGCCCTCCTCCTTGGGTCTATCCTAGTGCGGAAAAGTAAATAATATACAAATGGTGACATCTTCCGCAACCTGGAAGTGCCCCAATAAAAGAATATTACATACTAGTTTTTACATGAATGAAAATGAAAAACACTCATCTCACATAAAATCCCCCGGCTATTCAAACACGACGATCCAATATAACATATCCAGCAACACATAACATCACATGTCATCAACGTAAGTAAATATGCGCATCCCAATTGTCGTTGACATATAGCAACGAAACCGGCGATATCACATATTACACTTACGGTCATAGAAAAGAAAGTGTAAAACTACAACAGTTGGAATCCGCAACCACCTCAGACATCGCATGCCTGACCAAATGAATTCCTTAGACATCGCATGCCTAACAATTATAAACCCCGCATTTTAGTCTCTTTATCGAAAACACTTTTCAATACCAAGTCGGGCAATTCAACAAGATTCCTGACATCCTGATCGAATGCTCGTCGCAAACTTTAGTAGGCGGCCGCACCCCCGATGCCGTCGACGAAGTGCACCAAGGCGGAACACCGCTGCCGCGAGCACCCGAACGGATGATTTCGGCGACGGGGTTCTCCTACAGTCACTTGGTCGGGGCTATGGAGTGAGGCTGTCTATTAAGCTTACCCGGCGAGTATCCGCGTACGCTACGTGATTGCGACGGACTTTTGATCACATCAAAATTTCGTGGCAACCGATCAATTGAGACTAAACTGCTATGTTTATAACATTCATTTAGTTATCACATAACTACTTGTGAATTCCAATTATTGTATCCCATTCCAGATAAACAGAAAATGTTAAACTTTCCGATCGAACAATCGAACACCCAAGTTTTCCCGATACAGATCAACACATGAAACAAGTCTAACAACATTCCGTTCGTGCCTCAGTACCAACGGTCCAGCCGTAGAAGGGTCAAGCCAACGCCTCACATGTGGCACGCCGTACTGCCCCAAACCCGAAGGTTCAAAGGGCAGTTCAAGACGGTCACATAATCGAGTTAAGGTTTGTTGTCTTCTAGAGGGTCCATCGCGTTACTTGCACTACTTAGAACGTCGTTAAACTACGGAAAAATCCAACTCTTGGAAATTTCCCGACAGGGGAAAAATTGGGTATTTATATCCGGTCGAACTTTTTAACATATTCTAAAATTTATTCGGAAAGCCAAATAGACAAAATTTGATACCCCGATCGAAACACCGAATCCCCAAAACAACTCCAGAAAATTCAACTCTTGAATAAAATTTTAAAAATACCCAGGAAAACCAGCACTGCATATTATGAATTACTGTGCAAATTTGGAAGCCACATAAGACAAAATGGCCGCGGATCCGCCGCACTATCCAAGCTCGTGCCGCGGAAACGCGGCTCAATGATGGAATTAGGCGCACGAATTTTACAGCATCCCTTAGAATTGCCTGCTGATTTTTCTGCATATTTTTAATGTTGAAAAATCCCAGATTTTGAAAAAAGGACAGAGAGCTATTTTGGTTTTGGGTTTCGGGTTCGATCGGACTTCAAAATCCGTCTAGACTTCGCCTAAGGCTCTAGCTAGGCTCTGATACCACTGTAGGGTTCCTAGGCACCCTAATGAGGTCTCACAAGGCATCGATCATGCCAATATAAAATTTTACGGGTGCCGAGAGACCCGACTACGGACCGTTTGCTAGAAAACTAGGCGAAAAACAATCTAGTTAACAACTTAACTAATGGGATATCGGAAATACAACCTTTGTAGATCCGGTGCTCCACCTCCATAGCTCCGCAACGAAGTCATCTCCGCTGTCCAAAAGGAATCCAGGCTCTAGAGTCGGCTTCGTCGGAGAAAAAGCGAGCTAGGTCGTCGATGTCCATGCCGAAGATGATCTACGTTGAGGCATCGCTAAATCAAGCTCCACCTTCACCAAGCCCTAAAAACTTGTGAAGGAAACACACTCTACTACCTGGCAAGTGGTAGAGGATGAAGAAATAGGAAGTGGGTAGACTTTAGAATTGGATTTCTCACTCTTTATCATCAATCAACATTGATGACCTTGCTTTCTTCACTTGAAGAAAAATGAGGAAGAAGAAGATAATAGTTATGATAAGTTAATTAAAAATAAAATGAATAATCAAACCTTATCATAACAAGACCATGATTAATTGTAGAGAGTTAACTCAAGTTAGATGAATGGTTAGGGTTTGTATCATGAAGCTTCCACTAAACAACAAAAAAAGCCACCATTCTTTTTCTCCTTTTTCCATCTATTTTCCAAAATGAATAAATAGATAAAGGAAAAGAGAAAAGGAAATAAAACCCTAATCATAAGTTTAACCATGGTTTAACCCTTTACACTTAACCATGTAAACATGTATTATCAAACATGATACAAACAAGTGCACAAAAATATATCGCATATACAATGCGCACATCCGAGTGAGAAAATCCATCTTAAGTGAACCGATACTAGTTAATGCAAAGTAATATATCAAATATATAATTATGCATTAAATCATTAAATCAACACTTGATTTAATGATCCGGTCATATCGCATATAACCGACTAATATCCAATGTATCGGTTTATCGAATCAACCTTTGATTCGATAACTAGGGTATATCGCATATAACCTAATCGATACATTCATCACGAGAATGGAATACGGTATCACATACACGCATTATTCTCGGTCCCGCACATATCTCATATGCGCTCCTATTTCGTTTCGCTTGAGCCAGGAAACCTCTGTGTTGGACTCTAAAGACTCGTCAATACGCCGGCAGCAGGTGATGATCATATCAAACACCCACAAGCCGCAAGCGGTCTGCTAAACGTAACGGCCACCCGGGTATTGAGCGATCTGAAGATCGACGAGCTAGCCCGCTCACACTCCAGTGAATCCAACTAGTAACACTACCGTACAGTCCGGTCTGATCGTCTGATATGTCGCATATCTCGCCTAGGGGTGGTAAACGTCAGACCCCAATAGCTCGATAAGTCGTGTCGATATGAGGTCTATAACTGTTCGAGAAACTACTGGTAACACTTACCAGTAAATCTCAGCAACCCTGGCCAGGGATTTCCTGTTATAGCCAATCGAACACAGCGCAACATCAACCCCCTATACCGGGAGAGACGAATCCCCTCCTATCGCTCATTGCCTCCATGTGACTCGGGACTGTACCCAAAAACCACCGTTTTGCACGCCCTCTTGGACGTGGTAAGATGGAAATCAAAGCACAGTGGGAACCACACAAGACTCTATGACGATCTCGGGTCAACAGACTACTCTGTACCAGTGTCACCAGAGAACTGCCATCTGATGTGAGGTATAATACCATCTGGGAGTTCTCGGCGAGTCCGTCCAGTGTACCTAGTCTCTACTGAGCACCCGTATATCATCTCTGATGTCAAACACCGATGGATATGGGATCATCCATCGCCCATCTGTATGGGTCGAGAAGGTACACGCTAGTCTACTCTGGTATATCGATGCCCCGTCTCGATACACCCACGACTAGGGACTTTGAAGGATGTACTTATGGACTACCATGTCCCAACTGGTATGATCCGCATCACAGTCCAGGTAGTCAAGTACAGATCCTAAGGGCTTTACCAACATGTAACAGGGAGACAATCAGTGTACACGTTAAGGTAAAGATCAACCAGATAGCATACTATCATGTCGAGCAAGAAAGTCCTCCCTATATATGTCCCAGCATCCACTACAATATACATCCTATGTACAGTAATGGCCTCTAGGGCATACATATAACTAACACCATCAAAATGGCAACTTCTCAACCCCAATGAGACAATCCATTCTACACTTCATCTACAGCTTTTCTTGGGCACGTCAGCTTGCCAACTTCGTGCCCGAGTTGCCTTGGTCCACAGGTGGGAGCCCGTAAAAGAACCCAGCGATGAGGTGCCCGTTCCGACGAGGAGATGAAGACCGGAGATTCCGTGAAGAGATCGGAGTAGAGGCTGAATGCCGAAGGACACGGATCGCTCGATATAGCTTCTTACCCATCTTCAAGTTTGCTAGGATTAGGTTAATGGCCTGATCCGGGTTTTATAGTGCGCGGTGGTGCCGGTTTTCTAGTTTTTGAAAAGTATCATTTCCGCATTCCGGCGTCGGATCGACTGCCGGGGCGCCACCGTGCACTTACACTGGTATCAGAGCCACGCCATTAACCTAGTCTAGCTTGCTCTAACGTGTTTACAATTTCGATCGAACCGAAATTCCAAAAACCACAATTTCCAATAGTGCACTTTCTATCGATTTTGTTTTCTGCTCGAAAAATTTTTCAGTACATTGCAGAAATACGTGCAAGGAATTATAAGCATACTGTGAAAATTTGGTCGTGTGACGTCATCTTTCCACCGCGGAACCGCGGCCAAACCCACGCATTGGCCGCGGTTCCGCCGCTACGTAAACTGTTCATTGCATCAAATTTTTACAGTGGGCTTATGAGTTGAAAATAGGGTTTTTAGAATATTCTTTTTGGGCCCAGATTTTCTTTGAGTGCTACAGTGGTGCTTGGGGCCCACTTCGGTAAATTTGGTCGATCGAAAATTTTAAACATGTTAGTGCACAGTATTTACATTATATCTGCGACCGTGAATCTCATTTGATCGGTAAATCCTGTCTAATTGCTATAGCCCTTTTAGACGGATTTGCGAACGTGACATTCACATTGGTTTTCCGTGTTGTGCTGTGATGTTGTTGATTTTCGGGGGATAGCCTGGATGCAATGTTAGTACAGTTTGGTTTTATATGTACATTTGATATTGCGGGGCGAGCGTCCGACATGTGGACTGCCGTTACTGCCTGTTTGTATATTATTCTTTTGGGGCACGACCGGGCTGAGGTCGATGTACCCGTTGTATGTATATTTTACTTTCTGTACTAGGATTACCCCGTGGAGGGGTGCACGGATAGCCGTGTTCTAGAGGTCAACGGGCCCGCATCTCATGGCGTTGAGATGGAGGGGGCTTCACTCTAGAATTGGCGGGCTATTCGCCGCACTCGTAGGGGGTACAGGTTGACCCAAGGAGGGGTGCCCAAGTTACCGGATTCCATGAAGTGCTGGGTGGTCCATTCACGTTGCTGAAGGGGGCTGCCTCGCTTTAGGTTTTGGCGGGTAACTTGACGCGCCCATTGGGGTCTAGGATTTCATTGCACAGGCTATCCACACGACCAGGGGAACGTCGGGTTTCAGTAGCGGCTCTATGAAACCCGGGGATCCCAGATATCTGTATTGTTCTGTGATGCTTATTACATTTCTGTGATGTCGCATTTTATCACGCCTTGAGCGAATATTATATATTGATATATATACTAGTAGATGTTGTATATGTTTTGCATCCGCGGTAGTCCAGTCCCCGCTCTGTCGTTAGTTAAGTAACCTAACGGGTGATGACGGGACCCAGTGGCGAATGCGGATGGCATATACGTACGTCATTATTTTCGTTCTTTATTGCAGCGACCCTGAAAATGACTGGACTTAAGTTACTTTTAGAGAAAAATATACTGACAGGGCCAAACTATAAAGATTGGCTGCGGAATGTCAAAATGGCTTTGACCTATGACAAATTGGGGTACATCCTCACCGCTACGGCACCTGCTGTCCCTGGTCCCAAATCCAGCAATGCGGATAAGGAAATCCGCAAAACCTGGGATTTAGATTGCGCGAGAGCTAAGTGCATCGTGCTTGCCTCAATGAACAATGAACATCAGAGGAGGCACGAGGATATGTCCCTAGATGGCATATTTCTCCATACAAAGGAACTTTATGGAGAGCAATCTCGTATAGCAAGATACGAGACCTCTAAGAACTTGTTTCGAGCGAGGTTGGCTGTCGGGTCATCGGTAGGTGAACATGTCCTAAAGATGATCGGCTATATTGAAGAGCTCGCAGACCTTGGGACGACTTTGGATAATGAGCTCTATACAGACCTTATTCTCCAGTCCCTTCCTCCCACCTACGCCCAGTTTATCCTCAACTTCAACCTTCAAGGAAAAGAAGTTGAACTTGCGGAACTCCTGAACATGTTAAGGAGTGCAGAGGGCACCTTGCAGAAGGCAAGGGAAACACCCGCTATGTTTGTTGGCGGTGCATCTTCTTCCGGGTCCAAGGCTAGGGCCAAAGGAAGGAAGAAGAAGGCCGCACCCAAACCTAGAGGAGGTGTTAGTAAGGTGGGAAAGAAGGGAAAGAAAAAGTTTGCGGTACCGGTAGTGGGCCAGGATGAGTGCTTCCATTGTCACAGGAAAGGGCACTGGAAGAAGGATTGCAAGGCGTGGAACGCCAAGAACCAGGAACCGAAGCAAGCTGTGGCTTCGACTTCAGGTGTGTTTGTAATTGAGAATTGTCTGTCGATCAACTCTACTTCCTGGGTATTGGATACCGGATCAGGATCTCATATTTGCAATTCTTTGCAGGCACTGAGAAACCGTAGAGTGCTGAAGGAAGGTGATATGACCCTAAAGGTTGCTAACGGAGCTAGCGTGGGAGCTGCGTCCGTCGGGGATTATCACCTAGGATTGATGAGTGGACACATTTTGGTTTTACATAACTGTTATTTTGTACCAAGCTTAACGTGTAATATCATATCAGTTTCCTTGTTATCAAATAAAGGTTATGATTTCACGTTTGTAAGAGATGTTGTCAACATCCACCTTAATCATGGTTTGATTGGGTCGGTACCCTAAATAACGGTATATATGTTTTAAACCAACTCCAAATTTTCAATGTCCAGAACACACTAAAAAGAAAGTCTCCAGATTTAAATAAAGCTTTCTTATGGCATTGTAGACTGGGTCACATCAATAAGAGAAGGATGACTAAGTTGCATAGAGAAGGATATTTGGACTCGTTCGAATATCAAACTTATGACACTTGTCAATCCTGTCTCAAAGGAAAGATGACAAAGACTCCATTTACTGGACAAGGAGTAAGAGCGAGCGAGCTCTTAGGACTCATACATAGTGATGTATGCGGTCCAATGTCTACACATGCGAGAGGTGGTTATTCCTACTTCATTACTTTTACGGATGATTACTCAAGATACGGATTCATTTATCTGATGAAACATAAATCCGAGGCTTTTGAGAAATTCCAAGAGTATAAGAATGAAGTAGAAAACCAAACCGGCAAAAGTATTAAGACACTAAGATCTGATCGAGGTGGAGAATACTTAAGTGCCGAGTTCCTAGGTTACCTAAAAGAGAAAGGAATTCTCTCTCAGCTTACTCCTCCATACACTCCACAGCACAACGGTGTATCGGAGAGACAGAATCGAACCCTATTGGATATGGTACGATCCATGATGAGTAATGCTGAGTTGCCGCGATCTTTCTGGGGTTATGCGCTAGAATCAGCGGCATATCTTTTGAACAGGGCTCCTACCAAGACTGTGCCTACCACTCCATATCAGATGTGGACTGGGAAGAAACCCCATCTTCAACATATAAAGATTTGGGGATGTCCAGCTTTTGTTAAAAAGCAGCATATGGACAAGCTCGAGGCACGATCAGTAAAATGTTTGTTTGTGGGATATCCAAAGAACTCCAAGGGATATTATTTCTATTACGCAGAGGAACAAAAGGTTTTTGTTTCTCATAATGCCCATTTTCTGGAAAATCAGTTTTTAGAAAAGGAAATAAATGGGAGCGAAATAGAACTGGAAGAAATTCCAGAACCACAAACTGCTACTGAAAGTTTGGTAGAACCAGGAGTTCAAGAAGAACAGGACATTCCCGCACCCCTCCGCAGGAGTAGTAGGCCGTCTCATCCGCCTGAGAGATACTACGGTTTTTGTTGGAGATAGTGCCCTCAGAGTCAATTATTAGGTCACAGGTACGTGATTGTAATGATTGAGGGAGGACCTATCCCAGTAGGACAGTCTTACTCGAGATGATAGTATGCTATCTGGTTTACCTTTATCATCGTGTACTGTTTTAGGTGACCTGACATGTCGCTATTACACGTTGATAGAGCCCCTAGGATTCTTGCTTGACCACCAGCAGTATGAGGGCGATCATATAAGTGGGAGCTGGGGGTCTACAAGCATATCCTTAAAAGGTCCCTAGTCGTGGGAGTTTCGAGACTGGGCATCGATACTCCATTAGTAGACTAGTGTATACAGTCGAGACCCCGACGAGGGGCGGTGGCCGGTCTCACAAGCCACTGGTGTCAGTTGGATCACCTAAGATGTATACAGGTGCTCATTGGGTTATGAGTACACCGGACAGGACTCGCCGGGAACATGCTAGTTGGTCATATACCAGACGTCAGATGGCAGTTCCCTGGTGACATGTGTGCAGGTTAGTTCATCGACCTGAGGATCGTCATTTGTCTCGTGTGAGTTCCCACTGTACTTTGATTACTACCCTACCACGGCTCAAAGGAGTCGTGCAAACAGGTTTTAGTTGGGTACAGTCCCGAGCCACATGGAGGCAGTGAGCGTATCTTCAGGGGTTCGTCTCTCCCGGTATTGGGGGTGAGGTCGTGCTGTGTCTAGGAGAGCCATTACACAAAGTCCTTGGCCAAGGCAAGGAGATTTACTGGTAGGTATTCCAGTAGTATCTCAGGGTGTTCTGGGCTACACTCCGACACGACTTGTACCGCTTTTGGGGGTCTGACTTTTACCAACCCCCTAGGCCCGCCATGCGATACTCATAGACGAACGGACCGGACTGCACGGATATTGTCACTGACAGGCTCAGTTGGGTGTCGGGGTGAGCTTCCTCATCGACGTCCCTTTTGGTCAATAGCTGGTGGCCCGTCACGTATTGGCATATACCTCTGACGTGCTAGTGGTTAAATCCACAGCCATAGTATTGACGAGTCTTTAGAGTCCACCACATTTTCAGTTACTCAGCTTTTGGGCGAAAGGTTGTAGAGGCCGTATGGAGATATGGCAAGGTCCGATCAGATACGTGCGGTATTGCACGGATCAGGATCGGACAGTTTGTACTATAGGCCGTATGGTTATATAGCAGGGTTCGATCAGATACGTGCGGTATTGCACGGATCAGGATCGAACAGATATTACTAGCCGGTTTTGGTATAAGCCGGATCCTAGTATAGTACAGTGGAGATTTTGTCTCATTGCATTTGTATTTCGGTCGGAATACAAATGCGGGTGTGTATGCACAGTATCGGGGTTTTCCTGTAATTTATTACGGGACCAGTTTTCTGGAGTTGCCAGTTTGCTTTCCGTTTCGGCCAATTTCCATTGTTCCGTTCATTGGCCGAAGATTGGTGGAGGAGGGCTTATTTGCATTGTTGCAAATAGGCATTTGTGGAGGGGGTCTTTGCATCTTTGTTTTATCATGATAGCCTCTCATTGACCTTGACTTCTAGCTTCATGATAGCTTGACTTTCTTTATCATCATGGTTTTTGATGATGGTTGTTGATGATGAGAGATGGTTGTTAGTTGAGTGTGGGTTTTGTTTTGGTATCATTGTTTTTCATGATAACCATTCCTCTCTCTCTCTCTCTTGGATGATTCATATGGTTACCTCCCCCTTGACTTTTCCCCTCTCTCCCTTTGCTACAAGGGGCCGGCCATTCTTGAGGATGGGGTTGATTGATTTTTGGTGTGGCATTTTTGGTTCTCTTCATTCTCCAAAAATCACACAAGAACCCTCTCCAAAAGTTCACTTCATTTTCCTCCACCACAAAGGCATCTCCATGAACCCCAAATGAGACTTCTTCTACTACGAATTCTACAACGAATCTTGGGCACGTCGAGTAGCCGGCTTCGTCCCCGAGTTGCCTCGGCATTGAGGTGGGAGCCTGTAAATGAAGAAGGCGATGTGGTGCACTTCCGGCGACGAGGAGGAGACGGACGGAGATCCCGCGAGGAGATCGGAGTGGAGATGAAGACCGGAGGACTTGGATCGTCGGTATATCTCTATTCCCTTTCTTGTAGTTAGCTTAGACTAGTTAATGGTAACGATCCGGGTGATAGTGCGCGGTGGTGCCGGTTTGCTAAGTCCGCAAATTTTAAGTTATTCACCGCTTCCGCATTCCGGCGTCAGATTGACGGCCGGGGCGCCGCCGTGCACTTACAGTGGTATCAGAGCCTCCCCATTAACTTAGTCTAGCTTTGTGTAATGTGTTTTTCTGTTCCGATCGATCGAAATGTCCGAAAACCCCAATATACCCACGACAGTTTCTGTTGAAATTTTTCTGTCTCCAAAAATTTTTCAGGTTGCATAAAAGCACTGTACAGGCAAAGTTAAGACCTCTGTAAAAATCCGACACCATGATCTTCCAACCCGAGCGCGGAAGGGCGGCCAAAACCACCTTCTGGCCGCGCTTCCGCCGCAGAGTAGAGGAGTCAATGGGCCGGATTTTTTCAGTGGGCCTCTGGCATTATTTTTGGGGTTTTTGAACATTAAAATTGGGCCCATATTTTCTGTAACTGCTACAGTTTTGGTTTGGGGCCCACTTGTTATATTTTAATCGATCGAATATTTTAAACACATTTTTCACAGTATTTACATTATATCTGCGATCGTGAATGTCACTCGATCGGTAAATCCGGTCTAACTGCTATAGCTCGGTTAGACGGATTTGCGAACGTGACTTTCACGTTGATGTTCTATGTATTTGCTGTGATGTTGCGGATCGGTCGTGGGGATAGCCTGGATGCAATGCTAGTACAGTTTTGTTGTATTATGTACATTTGATATTGCGGGGCGAGCGTCCGACATGTGGACTGCCGTCACTGCCTGTTTGTATTATTATTTTGGGGCACGACCTGGTTGCGGTCGATGTACCCGTTGTATGTATATTTTACTTTCTGTACTAGGATTACCCCGCGGAGGGGTGCACGGATAGCCGGGTTCTGGAGGGCAACAAGCCCGCATCTCATAGCATTGAGACGGAGGGGGCTTCACTCTAGGATTGGCGGGCTATTCGCCGCACTCGTAGGGGGTACAGGTTGACCCAGGAGGGGTGCCCAAGTTACCGGATTCCGTGAAGTGCTGGGTGGTCCATTCACGGCGCTGAAGGGGGCTGCCTCGCTTCAGGTTTTGGCGGGTGACTTGCCGCGCCCGTAGGGGTCTAGGATTTCATTGCACAGGCTATCCACACGACCAGGGGAACGTCGGGTTTCAGCAGTGGCTCTGTGAAACCCGGGGATCCCAGATATCTGTATTGTTTCTGTGATGCTGTTCATTTTCTGTGATGTTGCATTTTATTCACGCCTTGAGCGAAATATAATATATTGGTATATATATTAGTAGATGTTGTATATGTTTTGCATCCGCGCTAGTCCAGTCCCCGCTCTGTCGTTAGTAAGCTAACCTAACGGGTAATGACGGGACCCAGTGGCGAATGCGGATGGCATATACGTACATCAGTATATTTTCGTTCTTTTTGGTGTGATCAATTGATGGGACTGCGTTGATTCGGATCAATGCAAGTTAAAACAAACCTAATCTGATGTTGTTGGAACACTTTTCAAAAAGCTGTTATTGCAAGGACATTTACTTTTGTTTTGCATCGTGGTATTCATTGGAATATCCTGCTCCTCAGTCGACGAGGCAAGGACCGAGATCCCTTCACCGGGAGTGACCCCTTGGACAGAAGTTTGCGTCAGGGCATTAACTTCACTATAGCCGATTACTTTTGCTTTGCATCGCGGTATTCATTTGGAATATCCTGCACCCCATTCTACGGGGAAAGAGCCGAGATCCCTTCACAGGGAGTGACCTCTTTAGCAACGGTTTTCGTCACTATATTTTCAAAAAGCTATCCGTTCCTTCGACGATATCAAGTTCATTACGTTAAAGGTTTTCGCCAGAAACCATTCGTAGCCCTCCGTCGTTTCATATGGGTAGTCAATAGTATTCAAGCTGTGTTTGTTGGCCTTAGTCAAGGCACAGTGTTTGGTAGCTATTGGGTATTCATATGTTGCATAGATAGATGCGTTGGTTTGGGACAGTCGTATAGCCTTGTTGGCCCTAGTCAAGGGCTTGTACGGGTGGATTCAAATTAACCTGGATAATGACGGGTAGAACTTGACATGTGACTTATGATTTGTTAGCCTTAGTCAAGGTCATAAGAGCATGGGGTAAAAATCACATCGGGAGTTTCAAAAGTACTGAAACTTGCCAGATATGCGCATACCTTCTGGAGTGTGATACCGTGAGCGGATTCCGTCACGTTTTCATGCGATGAGAGTTGGATCCCGATTCCCACTGATGAGTTAGTTTACTCCTCGGGTGACCCCGACTAATTCTTCTTTCAGGTTTGGAGGAGAATTTGAGGTACAGTGGGAGGATTCCAGATTAGATAAATTGGTAACCATTCTGATCTAGGTTAGAGTGCACGCTGAGTGTTTCTTTTCTCTCTCTCTTTGGCAGCGACCATTGACCCGACCCTAAGACTTTGACTCAGTGACCAAGTTGACCGAACCTTCTTAAACACCGGCTTTTGGATTGTCAGAGTTGCAGACCTCATTGCCACTCCTACTTTTACCCTTTTCTCCAGGACACCCCGTATTACTGCGAACGTCCACTTCCATTGGACAAAACCATCGTATGGTTAGATACGAACTCGAAGGAATTCGAGGATGGTTTCCGGTTCTGGAGAAAACGGATAGGATTATTCAGTTGTCTTTTCCTTTTACCCTCTCTCAGGTTACGAGTACTCCTTGGTTTAGGAGTAGTACACCTATTGCGCAAATTGGATAGTCTTCTTCCAAACCTTAGGCTGGTGCCGACCGGTAGGGAATGAAGAAAACCAATTAGCATAACGATGGTGTGCAGAAGGTATTAAGTTCAGACAAAGCAAGGGATTAGTAAGAGGGCAAAGTAAATTGCAACAGATATTCACGACCAAACCAAATATTTCATTACCACTCCCACATCACCTTTGTATTTCTCCAGGACACTCCGTATCACTACGAAGATCCACAGTTTATTTGGATACTCCATCGTATGGTTATATACGAACTCGAATGGAACTTGTTCCAGTTCGGGGATGGATTCTGGTTCAGGAGAAATAGGAATAAGGTTTATTCGGTTGTCTTTTATCTTCACCCTCTCTCATTGCGAGTGTTCCTAGGATGCGGACAGTACACCCATTATGCTTATTGGATAGTCTTCTTCCAAACCATAGGCTGGTGCCGAACGGTAGGGAAGGAAGAAAACCATTTGGCCTAAAAGGGTGTGCAGAAGGTAAAGACTAAAGACATATGAAGGGATTTGGAGAGGTGGCAAAGAACTATACGGTTACAGTCGTGAATCTGGAAGAGGCATTACTAGGAATACCAGAATACCCCATCGGAACATTTCAATGTTTCAGTTTCACTGTGTAATGTTAAAGGAAAACTGATTTCCCGATTAGATACTTACTCCAGGGTATGTATTTACCAGGTACGATTCTCACATCTGTATGGTTTTACAGATGATGAGTGGGAGTAAGTTGTTGGGAATTGGGTGATTATCCTCATTATATCGGGATTCGTTGTAATCGGTGATATTTGAGGAAATCACCTGGGCTGTTTGCCGGTCGGCAAATATTTGGTTTTGAATATCCACTGTTATGCACCAATTTCAAATTGATATATTTGTACGTCTATTTTCATAGAGTGAGATATACCTTTCTGAAATTATGTCTACGACATTTACCTATATCAGTGGATGGTTAGGTAAGGAGCATTAAACAGCGGTGTAATTCTTCTTAACCATAAGTACAGTTTTCAACCTACGACACACAGTGAATGAGTTATCAGACTCAAGGGACTTATACAGAGTATTGTATGTTGTCCAGTGTCCATTAGGACAGAGGGGTTGGTCCTCGTACTATATTCGGTTTACTTATGACTTCTCTAGTTTTTAGACAAGTGTTTCGTGGAAACACAGGGTCCGAATTTGGA
This sequence comes from Agapanthus africanus, assembly GCA_030015575.1. Lineage (NCBI taxonomy): Eukaryota > Viridiplantae > Streptophyta > Magnoliopsida > Asparagales > Amaryllidaceae > Agapanthus > Agapanthus africanus. The sequence continues at coordinate 309,047,228 of CM057337.1, forward strand.
GAAGTTGTAGGTATTTGAATAGAGTAAAGAACGAGGTGTAGCAAGTATCGGGATTCTTCAAAGAGATCGAAGATGTAGATACTTGTGTATGGTATTCAGTTGATAGTAATGATAAAGAGATCTTTCTTCTCTTTCAGGTTACTCATAATTGGAAGTATTCCTAAGTTGAGTAACGCTGATCGGCCTCCTTCCATTTAGTTGACATGCGCTGGGGACAGCTGCATGATTTGAATCTGGTTCAATTAAATCAGTGCCTCTGGTTCTATATATGATATAGAACAGTTCATATCTTAACGATGTTAAGGTACGGGGAGTTGTCTGGCTTATGCTTAAAACCAGACACTGGACAACTCAAGGCACGTTTCTGTAATGGCTGTTTGTGGGTTGACCCAGGCTATGACGCGGGTTGACTTTCTACCATCTGGATGAACAATAGCAATATTGTTCTAGACTCGCCACGGTTTTATTAAAAAAAAAAAAATGTTTTTTTTTCAGAAAACAGAAGTGGGAGTATGGTAGAACTGGAAGTGATTCCAGAACCACAAACGATTACTGAAGATTTGATAAGGAACCTAAAGATTCAATCTGGATTGACATTCCATTGGCCACTCCGCAGATAAGGTGGGTAACTTCAGGCACCCGAGAGGTACTACGGTAGCCTCTAGGACGGTGACAGGGAAGTTCTTGTTTACCCACAATTACCATTGCTGTTGTTCCAGGCTGCGAGACCCGGCGGGAGGATGAGTATAGCGTCGTTCTAAACTAGTTTTAGAAGTGCACGTCTATATGACTCTGCCAGAGGGTTGTCGTAGTCAGTGGGAGCAGCGGAAGCATTGGTGGACAGGTAGCTTATGTCTATTTACAGACTGAAGCACCAGTAGCGGAGATAGATCATCTATTTCTGACGTGACAGTCATGGGTTTGACTTCATCAGAATAGGGGATGGATCTGTTGAGAAGGTAGTAAGGTGTGATATCCTGGTATTTGGATGATATACACAGAGTAGGAAAAGAAACTCCTACACTACGATCGGTTATACTTTGGTCGTCACACAGTTGTTTCTCCACAAAGGAAATGGATTTTATATCAGACATACTGGTTACTAGATCTATGGTCTTAGATCTAGATTTGGGTGGTTTCCCAATCAGGGTACTTGACAGCATTCTAAGAGTATTTAGGATGGACGACTCCTGGCACGGTAGTGTACCTGCAGGTAATGGAGTCACCCTCTCCAAAGGTGTCTTACAGACTAAAGGGGAGAGGGACGGGCATGATTGGCAGATCACTTGCTCAGGCAATTGAGTCAATCGTGAGATGTCAAGTACCACACCAGATGTTGTTCTTGCACTAGATGCAATAAGTTGACATTAATCCAATCCTGGAGAAACAGTCGGAAGCAGTTTTAGAACATAAGTGGATGTTCTAGGGAGATGATTACGACAGCCTCATTCAGGAAACAGTTATCATTCCAGGCTTCTAAGGTGACATGGACGACAAGGAGGTTGTCAGAGTTATAGTTTTCCTTCTGATGAGGGGCAGTATTTTGGACAGGTGGTCCAAGGCAATACTGAGGGAGGCATGGCGCGCAGGATACTGATTAAGTTCAGTTGACGATATAGTCTAAGAAGTTTGGATTTGGAGTTCATTTATGAGCTATGTCCCATCAGACATCCAGACACATTCTAAGACAGGTATTGCTCATTTCGGGAGATAGGTTTCTCCGCGAACTTGAGATATAGAGAGACATAGAAAGAAACAACTAAGCGGATCCACTCACTGAGGCTATTCCTCGAACGCAATAGTTCCGCAAACGAGCTTTGTGAGACTGACTAGTAGAGGAGTTGGGTGTTCGGTATCACACGGGCTGTGAGTATGCGACATCGCAATAATTAGCCTTGAGTGCAAGTGGGAGATTGTTAGAGATAGTGCCCTCAGAGTCAATTATTAGGTCACAGGTACGTGATTGTAATGATTGAGGGAGGACCTATCCCAGTAGGACAGTCTTACTCGAGATGATAGTATGCTATCTGGTTTACCTTTATCATCGTGTACTGTTTTAGGTGACCTGACATGTCGCTATTACACGTTGATAGAGCCCCTAGGATTCTTGCTTGACCACCAGCAGTATGAGGGCGATCATATAAGTGGGAGCTGGGGGTCTACAAGCATATCCTTAAAAGGTCCCTAGTCGTGGGAGTTTCGAGACTGGGCATCGATACTCCATTAGTAGACTAGTGTATACAGTCGAGACCCCGACGAGGGGCGGTGGCCGGTCTCACAAGCCACTGGTGTCAGTTGGATCACCTAAGATGTATACAGGTGCTCATTGGGTTATGAGTACACCGGACAGGACTCGCCGGGAACATGCTAGTTGGTCATATACCAGACGTCAGATGGCAGTTCCCTGGTGACATGTGTGCAGGTTAGTTCATCGACCTGAGGATCGTCATTTGTCTCGTGTGAGTTCCCACTGTACTTTGATTACTACCCTACCACGGCTCAAAGGAGTCGTGCAAACAGGTTTTAGTTGGGTACAGTCCCGAGCCACATGGAGGCAGTGAGCGTATCTTCAGGGGTTCGTCTCTCCCGGTATTGGGGGTGAGGTCGTGCTGTGTCTAGGAGAGCCATTACACAAAGTCCTTGGCCAAGGCAAGGAGATTTACTGGTAGGTATTCCAGTAGTATCTCAGGGTGTTCTGGGCTACACTCCGACACGACTTGTACCGCTTTTGGGGGTCTGACTTTTACCAACCCCCTAGGCCCGCCATGCGATACTCATAGACGAACGGACCGGACTGCACGGATATTGTCACTGACAGGCTCAGTTGGGTGTCGGGGTGAGCTTCCTCATCGACGTCCCTTTTGGTCAATAGCTGGTGGCCCGTCACGTATTGGCATATACCTCTGACGTGCTAGTGGTTAAATCCACAGCCATAGTATTGACGAGTCTTTAGAGTCCACCACATTTTCAGTTACTCAGCTTTCGGGCGAAAGGTTGTAGAGGCCGTATGGAGATATGGCAAGGTCCGATCAGATACGTGCGGTATTGCACGGATCAGGATCGGACAGTTTGTACTATAGGCCGTATGGTTATATGGCAGGGTTCGATCAGATACGTGCGGTATTGCACGGATCAGGATCGAACAGATATTACTAGCCGGTTTTGGTATAAGCCGGATCCTAGTATAGTACAGTGGAGATTTTGTCTCATTGCATTTGTATTTCGGTCGGAATACAAATGCGGGTGTGTATGCACAGTATCGGGGTTTTCCTGTAATTTATTACGGGACCAGTTTTCTGGAGTTGCCAGTTTGCTTTCCGTTTCGGCCAATTTCCATTGTTCCGTTCATTGGCCGAAGATTGGTGGAGGAGGGCTTATTTGCATTGTTGCAAATAGGCATTTGTGGAGGGGGTCTTTGCATCTTTGTTTTATCATGATAGCCTCTCATTGACCTTGACTTCTAGCTTCATGATAGCTTGACTTTCTTTATCATCATGGTTTTTGATGATGGTTGTTGATGATGAGAGATGGTTGTTAGTTGAGTGTGGGTTTTGTTTTGGTATCATTGTTTTTCATGATAACCATTCCTCTCTCTCTCTCTCTTGGATGATTCATATGGTTACCTCCCCCTTGACTTTTCCCCTCTCTCCCTTTGCTACAAGGGGCCGGCCATTCTTGAGGATGGGGTTGATTGATTTTTGGTGTGGCATTTTTGGTTCTCTTCATTCTCCAAAAATCACACAAGAACCCTCTCCAAAAGTTCACTTCATTTTCCTCCACCACAAAGGCATCTCCATGAACCCCAAATGAGACTTCTTCTACTACGAATTCTACAACGAATCTTGGGCACGTCGAGTAGCCGGCTTCGTCCCCGAGTTGCCTCGGCATTGAGGTGGGAGCCCGTAAACGAAGAAGGCGATGTGGTGCACTTCCGGCGACGAGGAGGAGACGGACGGAGATCCCGCGAGGAGATCGGAGTGGAGATGAAGACCGGAGGACTTGGATCGTCGGTATATCTCTATTCCCTTTCTTGTAGTTAGCTTAGACTAGTTAATGGTAACGATCCGGGTGATAGTGCGCGGTGGTGCCGGTTTGCTAAGTCCGCAAATTTTAAGTTATTCACCGCTTCCGCATTCCGGCGTCGGATTGACGGCCGGGGCGCCGCCGTGCACTTACAGTTTTCTCATAGATGGGGATAGAGAGGATTGCATCATAGATGATGATGAACCTACTGACTTCCAGCAAGCCATCCAGAGCAGCGACTCGGTACGATGGCTAGATGCAATGCGGACCGAAATGGAGTCCATGTACACCAACAAAGTATGGACTTTGGACTTTGCTCCAGATGGGGTAAAACCCATAGGATGCAAATGGATCTTCAAGAAAAAGATTGGTGTAGATGGACAGGTGGAAACCTATAAGGCTAGACTTGTTGCAAAGGGTTTTCGTCAAAGACCTGGTTTGGACTATGACGAAACTTTTTCTCCAGTGGCTATGCTCAAATCCATTCGAGTCCTTCTTGCTATTGCTGCCTTCCATGATTATGAAATCTGGCAGATGGACGTAAAGACGGCTTTTCTGAATGGAAATTTAGAAGAGAGCGTCTATATGGATCAGCCAGAGGGTTTCAATCAGAGTGGGAGCAGCGGGAAAGTATGCAAGCTGCTTAAGTCCATTTATGGACTAAAGCAGGAATCGCGGAGTTGGAACATCTGTTTTGATGAGACAGTCAAAGAATATGACTTTATCAAAAGTCCAGATGAACCGTGCATATATAGTAAAGTTGTAGCTAGAAGTGTCGTATTCCTCGTCTTGTACGTGGATGGCATTCTATTGATAGGAAATGTTATTCCTATGCTACAATCTGTCAAAGGATTCTTGTCACACAAGTACTCCATGAAAGACTTGGGTGATGCCTCTTACATTCTGGGGATCCGGATCTATCGTGATAGATCCAAGAGGATGTTGGGACTTTCGCAGTCCAGGTATATCGACACTGTACTGAAAAGATTCAGTATGGAAGATTCTAAGAGCGGTAATCTACCGGCTTGTCACGGAATCACCCTCTCCAAAGAGATGTCTCCCAAGACTGATTTGGAAAAGGAACGCATGTCTATTATACCCTAAGCTTCTGCGGTAGGCTCTATAATGTATGCGATGTTGTGTACTAGACCAGATGTAGCTTACGCACTGAGCGTGGTAAGCCGGTATCAGTCAGACCCAGGGGAGAAACACTGGATAGCAGTAAAGAACATTCTCAAGTACCTAAGGAGGACTAAGGAGATGTTCTTGGTTTACGGCGGAAAAGACCTCAGGTTGGAGGCCTTTGCTGATTCCGGCTTCCAGAGTGATAAGGACGATTCCAAGTCCATGTCGGGTTATGTCTTTACCCTCAATGGAGGGGCGGTGTGCTGGAAGAGCTCCAAGCAGGACACCGTTGCTGACTCGACGATGGAAGCGGAGTATATAGCTGCTTGCGATGCCGCAAAAGAAGCAGTCTGGATGAAGAAGTTCCTAACAGAACTTCAGGTGGTTCCTACCATAGTTGATCCAATACCTCTGTATTGCGACAACAACGGAGCTATAGCTTTAGCGAAGGAACCAAGGTCCCATCAGAAGTCCAGACACATCTTAAGGCAGTATCACCTGATCAGGGAGATCATTGATCGTCAGGAGATCGAGGTTCGGAGAGTTTCTTCTGAAGAGAACATTGCTGATCCATTCACGAAGGCCCTACCCCAGATTCAGTTCGAGAGGCTACTCGAGATCATCGGTCTACGATATGCCAGTACATGGCCCTAGTGCAAGTGGGAGATTGTTAGTGTTTATGCCCTAGAAGGCCATTACTGTATCATACTAGTTTGTATATTACTTAATGGAAGCTTGGGATATTCACATGTATATAACAGTCTTGCTAAACATGGTAGTATGCTACTTGGTTTTTCTATCTTAATATGTGAGTGTACGTATTGATAGAGCTCTTAGGATCTTGCTTGTCTACCAGCGTTGTGATGGCAGTCACACTAGTGGGGGCTGGGTATTTTATAAGCACATCCTTATTCAGGTCCCTGGTCGTTGGATTATCGAGACAGAGCATCGATACTCCGGAGTAGACTGGTGTGTACGCTTCTCATCCCAGTTGGGGAGATGGTCTGTCCCACAGCCGTCAGTACGTCGTACTGGAGATAGTATGCAGGTGCTCGTTAGGTTACGGGTACACCGGACAGGACTCACAGGGAACTGTTGGTTGGTTTTATACCAGTCGTCAGTGAACAGTTCCCAGGTGACATGAGTACAGCATAGTCCGCAGACTTGACACTGCTACTTCGCCTCGAGTGTGTCCCACTGTTCTTAGATTGCTACCCTACCACGGCTCAAAAGAGTCGTGCAAACAGGTAGCAGTTGGGTGCAGTCCCGAGCACTTGGAGGCAGTGGCGGTTAGACAGGATTCGTCCCTCCCGGTATTGGGAGTAGATATCGCGTTGTGTCAGAGAGCCATTACGCAAAGTCCCTGGCCAGGACAAGCGAGATTTGCTGGTAGGTTCCAGTAGTTTCTCAGGGTGTAATGGGCTTCGCTCCGACACGACTTATACCGCTATTAGGGGACTGACGCTTGCCGCCCCCTAGGCCCGATATGCGATAGTCTTGGACGAATGGACCGGACTGTATGGAGATTGTCACATCAGACTCAGTAGGAGTTCGGATGGGTTTCCTCATCGGCCTTCTTATCGACAACTACCTGGGGACCGTTACGTACAGCTAGTGCCGCTTGCGGTCTGTGGTTAAACCCAATGCCAGCGTAGTAGTCGAGTCTCTAGAGTCCCATACAGAGAGTTTCCTATTCCAGGCGAAACGATATAGAGGTCGTATGGTTTTACGACAAGGGTTCGGACGCATACGTGTGTTTACGCACGTATGACTTTCGGACAATTTTTACTAGTCGGCTTTGGTTTAAGCCAGTTACTGGTATCCGGTTATTGGATTTTTACAGTCTAAAGTTTTTCCGTATTTTTGCGGAAAGGAGGGGCGTTCTCGTAATTATGCGGGAAGCTTCTAGAAGGTGGTGACTAAGGAGGTTAAGGTGGCATATGAAATGATTGTGATTAGTGAGTCACCTTGATGATTCATAGAAGTCTTTTGTCATTATAATGAATCATCACTAGATATTTTCAAGCATGGTTGCTAAATTCTTTTCTTATTCTTTTCTTCAAAAAAGAAATGCTTGATATATATCTTCTTGACTCACTATTCTCTTATCATTATCATCTACACATTCTCTCTCCTCAAGCTCTCTCTCTTCAAAAGACTAATCCTCCCCTCTCATGAGTTGAGTACAAGGGTTAGTAAGACTAAACAATCCATAACCATCACTCTATCTCAATCTATCTTCTTTGATTAGCAATCCAAGAAGGTTAGTTGCCTCAAGTTTAGAGGCTAAGCTTGGAGTTTTGCTCTCGGGTGGATCGTCTACTACAAAGAGAAGGCCGAGGAGAACAAGGAGATCGTAAAGACGAAGGAGTTGGTTCATTAGGTATAATCCCTAAACACAGTAGTTTAGAAACACTTTGTGTTTGGTTATTTATAGTTTAGCTTCGATTCAAGTGGTTAGTCGATGTTCGTTCACTAAACAAGTTCGTTTTTGAAAATTCCGCCTCCCCACAAGTATTGGGGTGTAGTACATCGACTTACACTTGTACTCCCCGCCTTGGGTCTACCTAATGCGGAAAAGTAAATAATATACAATGGTGACATCATCCTCAGCCCGGAAGTGCCTTAATAAAAGAATATTACATATAAATGAATTTTACATGAATGAAAATAAAAACCCTCATCTCACATAAACCCCCCGGCTATTCAAAACGCGACGATCCAATATAACATATCACAGCAACACATAATATCTGATATCATCAACGTAAGCAAGCATGCGTATCCCGATTGTCGTTGATGTATAGCAACGAAGCCGGGGATACACCACATACTACGCTTACGGTCACAGAAAAGAAAGTGTAAAACTACAACAGTTGGAATCCGCAACCCTTTTAGACATCGCATGCCTAACCAAATGAATTCCTTAGACATCGTATGCCTAACAATTATAAACCCCGCATTTTAGTCTCATTATTGAAAACTCTTTTCAATATCAAGTTGGGCAATTCAACAAGATTCCCGATATCCTGATCGAATGCTCGTCGCAAATTTTAGTAGACGACCGCACCCCCGATGCCGTCGACGAAGTGCACTAAGGCAGAATACCGCTGCCACGAGCACCCGAACGGATGCTTTTGGCGACGGGGTTCTCCTACAGTCACTTGGTCGGGGCTATGGGGCGTAGCTATCTATTAAGTTTACCCGGCGAGTATCCGCGTACGCTACGTGATTGCGACGGACTTTTGATCACATCAAAATTCTGTGGCAACTGATCATCTGAGACTGAACTGCTAGATTTATAACATCCAAATTAGTTATCTCATAATTACATGTGGATTCCAAATATTGTATCACATTCCAGATAAATAGAAAATGTTAAACTTTCCGATCGAATAAACAAACACCCAAGATATCCCAAATTGTTCTCAACGCTTGAAATTAGATTAAAAACACACAGTACCAATGGTCCAACCGTAGAAGGGTCAAGCCAATGCCTCACATGTGGCAACGCCGTACTGCCCCAAACCCTAAGGTTTAGAGGAAGTTCAACACGGTCACATAATCGAGTTAAGCTTTGTTGTCTTCTAGAGGGTCCACCGCGTTACTTGCACGACTTAGAACGTTCTTAAACTACGGAAAAATCCAACACTTGGAAATTTTCCGGCAGGAGAAAAAGTGAGTTATTGATATCCATTCGAACTTTTTAACATGTTCTAAAAAATTACCCGGACAAAGTTAAACGAAGTTAAACTTTCCGATCGAATCAACGAGTTCCCAATACAACCCAGAAAACTCAACACTTGAGTATAAATTAAAAATTCCCAGAAACATCAGGAAGTACCTACGGATGTTACTGTGGAAAACTGAAACCCTAAGTCCACTGTTCAGCCGTAGAACCGCCGCGCAAGGTATGTCTTTGCCGCGGTTCCGTGGCGCATTAATAGAATCAGTGGGTCGTTTTTCACAGTAATTCCTAAAATACCCTGCTGATTTTTTTGAGTATTTTTAATATGAAAAAATCAACAGTTTTGAAAAATTTCCAGAAACTAGGGTTAAATGGGGTTTTGGGGTTCGATCGGACTTTAAACTTCGCCTAGACTTCGCCTTAAGCTCTAGCTTGGCTCTGATACCATTATTGGGTTACTAGGCAATCTCACAAGTGTCTACGAGGCATCAACCATACCCAATTTAAAATTTAGACGTGCCGAACAACCCTAACCAAGATCTTCAAACTAGAGATTAAGCGAAACAAAGCATGTTAAACACTTTAACATCTAAAAGTTTGGGATTACAACCTATGTAGTCCGGTCCTTCACTTCGTAAACTCCGTGTTGAGGTCCCTTCGCTCCGATCATCATGTACCCGGACTCTAGAGAGGCTCCAAGAAGAGAATGATGCAAACTCGCTTCCGATCTTCAATAACTAAGATGATCTACCTTGAAGTTTCTTAAACACAAGCTCTCACTCTCAAATGAAGTTAACACCCTAATCTAAATGGATAGGATAGATTAGGACGATGATGTAGGAATTTAGCTCTATTTTTTTTCATAATCTCACCCATTTTCATCACAAGAATCAAAGCTAGAAAGCTTTGCAAGAAAGAAAAAGAAGATGAATAATGAATAAAATCCTTTTATGATGAATAATGCAAATCATAATATCATTACAAATGCAACCATGGTCAACTATGACAAGGCTAACACATGTAGAGACTTAACTAGGGCTAAGGGATTGGGTTGAGTTAAGAATGAGCCACAAAAAAAATATCTTAGCACAAAACAAAAGAAAACCTTCTAGAAGGTTCTTGAAAGATCTAACCCAATTCAAACCCTAACCTTGTTTAATCTCCACTAAACATGTTGCATTAGTAATCATATCATGTTACGATATTATATATCACATATATAATATATATTTGTAACAAAAGAAAATAATACAATTAACATATATCGCATATATATCAATGTATTACCCAGTGAGAAAATGAATCAATAAAGCGAGCTAATATTAGATAATGTAATTCAATACATCATATATATTATTATACAATAAATTATCGAATCAACACTTGATCCGACAATCCGGCTATATCGAATATAACCGACTAATATATCATGTACCGATTCATCGAATCAACAATTGATCCGATAATCCGGCTCATTTCAAAATAACGTGAGAAAATAATACGGTATCTCATATCGCATTATCCTCGGTCCTGCACATATCACATATCTGCCTCTACTCCGCTTTGCCTGAGTCAAGAAACCTCTGTGTAGGACTCTAAAGAATCGTCAATTCGCCGGTAGCAGGTGATGATCATATCAAACACCCACAAGCTGCAAGCGGTCAACTAAACGTAGCAGCCACGAAGGTATTGAGCAATCAGAAGATCAATAAGAAAGCCTGTACAATCTCCTACGAATCCAATCAATAACACTCCCGTACAGTCCGGTCTCGTCGTCTGATATGTCGCATATCTCGCCTAGGGGTGGTATACGTCAGACCCCAGTAGCTTGATAAGTCGTGTCGATATGAGGTCTATAACAGTTTTAGAAACTACTGATAACACTTACCAGTAAATCTCTGCAACTCTGGCCAGGGATTTCCTGTTATAGCTAATCGAACACAGCACAACAACAACTTTCTATTCCGGGAGAGGCGAATCCCCTCCTATCGCTCATTGCCTCCAAATGATTCGGGACTGTACCCAAAAGCTTCCTTTTTGCACGCCCTCTAGTACGCGGTATGATGGAAATCAAAGCACATGGGAATCACACAAGACTCTATGATGATCTCGGGTCTACAGACCAACCTGTACCAGTGTCACCGGAGAACTGCCATCTGACGTGAGGTATAATACCATCTGGGAGTTCTCGGCGAGTCCGTCCTGTGTACCCAGTCTCTACTGAGCACCCGTACATCATCCTTGATGTCAAACACCGATGGATATGGGATCGTCCATCGTCCATCATATGGGTCAAAATCCGTATACGCTAGTCTACTCTGGTGCATCGATTCCCTGTCCCGATACACCCTCGAATAGGAACAGTTTTAGGATGTACTCATCGACTACTGTGGCCCCACTAGTATGATCTCATCATAGTCCCAGTAGTCGAGCACATATCCTAAGGGCTTTATCAACATGTTACATAGAGACAACCAGAGTACATGTTAAGATAAAGAGCAACCAGATAGCGTACTATCATGTCTAGCAAGAAAGTTCTCCCTATATATGTCCAAGCATCCACTACAATATACATCGTATGTACAGTAATGGCCTCCAGGGCATATATATAACTAACAAAACTTAGCCCTAAATTACATGCACATGTGTGTGCAAGCCTAAATAAATTCTAATAAAAATTTTCATTAAATCTTATAAAATATTTGAAAACCGATTTGGTAAACCTTTTACAAAGAATCCCACATTAAAGCATAATAACCCCTAATCGCAGTCTAGGGTGTCACATATTAATGTGATGAACGAGTATACGATGTGATATGATGATTTAGTGTGATACGTCGTTATATGGATATCGAGTCGATAGAGATCTTTGATACCTTTGTAGGTCCCCTGATGCGAGTTTGACATGGATGTGACCTGAGAGATAGGTATATTTGTATGGATAATGTTTTGCCTTTTGAGTGATATGCCGTACGAGACTTAGATCCGTACCGTGATGTTGTATAGATTGATAGAATCCCTATTTGTTTAATGCCGCCGTAGGTGGATTTCCGTACGCGATGAGTTTTACATGTTGATTTATCCATACCCTTGTTAGAGGATGCCGATTGATGGATTCACCAACTCGGGTAAATTGTAGACACGTATACATTATAGCTTTTAGTTGACGATGTACTTTATGCTACGTTCATGTTATTCTCATTGCATTACATATACCTGTGCTAGTACACCTACACCATTATCGATGATGCGTATGTTGCACATACACAGATTGCCGGCTCACACACTTCATCATCGATAATTGCTATGTCACAATACAGTAGAATTGCTACATCATACTATGATATATTTGCTATGTTCATATCACTGTTCCACGTTGCATGAGATATACGGATATGCTTACATCATGTTATATGTTGCATACCTTGCTACAGCTACATGCACATCATGCATACATACTGACATATACACCCACATATCTTGCTATAGCTGCATATACCCCTAAGTGGTCTTGTTTTGACATGTGATATTGAGACGTTGCTTATTGTGCTATTGTGCTTAGGAGATGCATCATACATACCTGCTTACATGTAGATACACTTACCTTGCTATAGTTACATGTACACCTCATATGATGCTGCACTTGATTTCGGAGGATTTGGGAACCACATGATATATTTTAAAGCGGGATTCGTTTAAAAGAGCGGTTTTCCCTTAATATGCTCATATTGCTGTTTTATGTTGTATATATCATATTTACATGGATTTACACACTGAAATATGGTTTTCATGTGATTAATGGATTTAAGAACCGTGCGGGTGTTTCAAGAAATTTATGTATTGTTTGAAAACCCGGTTTCTCTTGATATGATATTTCAGTGCGTCCACCATGTGTTTTCTCGGTTTTGAGATTGGCATGTGAAAACGATTCGAGGAGCAGGTGGCACCGTCTGCGGGTATATGGTGGACCTGGTATAGTACCCCGGGACGAGAGATGATTTCGTGGTGTAGACGATGAGCCTGGCAGAGGGACCACTACCTACCGGTGATAGTATTTAGACTCGGTGGTTATCGTGGGGATATCGACCGAAGTGATGTACAGACATGACATCAGGGCCAGTCGTGGGGACGGCGCCTGAGGCATGAGGATTTACGTGTTGATGCTAGACACGGGTTTCATGATGTTTCGAGTGTCTAGGTTAGACACTCAGGTTTCCATGATTTTGTTGTTTCGTGAGAGACACACGTTGTTTTATATCCTTATATTTACATGCATATGCTTTTTATGATATTTACATGCAGGAGTTATTGTGTCAGTGGGTGACATGTGGACGAGATCCACTCAATACATCCATTGATTATATTGTTGGACAAAATCCACTGCATACATGCATTGATTATATTATTGGATGATATCCACTTGCTGATAAGCATTTATTATGTGTTGGCACATATGCAGATACGGTCACCCTAGATATCATAGTATTACCTTTATGATATAGTTGACCTAGGAGTCGTTGTTTATTTCGATTTCTACCTGATAATGTTTTTCAATTCACTAGTTGGCAATTCATCCCCGTTGTGCTACAGTTCTTGCAGGTTGACTGCATAGATCAGTTGCGGTATCGCTGGCACACAGCTATTTTCGGGTGACTTGCTTGTGGTAGGTGGTACATGTTGCATCATGCCCCTCTTGTATTCATTCTTCATATTGTATCTACTCACTCCATCGATTCAGAAACTAGGTTTTGTATATGTTGCAGACTTAGAAGACTTGTAGTTGCGAGACTTGAGCGATGGGTTTTATGTTCGCTTTTGTGGTTGATGTCTTGCTTTATTTTTCCTTGTGTGGATCTTCGCCGTTGGGCGTCGTCTTGTTTTTATACTTGTGGTGGTTGTTTCTGCCGTTGGGCGTGATTTGCTCCCGTTTGGGGTTGCTTTATTATTTTCTGTGTTGTACCCGTTTCTGGGGTTAATTTTTACAAAGAAGGTGCTGCCCAAATTTTTAAAAGACAAAACATGATTTATTGTATCTTTATTTCTTAAAAAGGTTTAGATTTCTGGGTTTTCAGCATACTTGAATTACGTTACGCCTGTAGACGTCGCGTGATTTAAGTGATGGCTGCGAGCTAATATTTTGGGTCTTGACACCATATCAATGGAATGAATGGAATCAACAGATCCCAAAAAGGATACATGATCATAATGAGGAACGGAATCAATAAGAGTATGATCATGGAAACAAATAGAATCAAAGATGTCAATATATGTACATCCTAAGGTTCTTAAGTGGAGTATCGTGTCGTAAATATGCCGTGGAACATACGTACGATACATTACTCTACTCAAGCTACCTACTCCATCAATCAGGGTCAGCCTATGTAACGAAAGTTCGGGTCTAATACCCCTTATCAAAGTCTAAGTTCCGTAAGGTCAAGTCTAGGTTCTGAAATATTTATGCCCCCAGACTCCACATAATCAAACCTAAACTCAAACAAAGGTTAAACCTAGCGCTCTGTCACCAACTTTATCATGACCCGAAATATTAGCTCGTGACCAGAACTTAAATCATGCAACTATAGGGTTACTAGGCACACTCATAAGGTTCTACAAAGCATCAACCATGGGCGATTTAAAATTTAGACGTGCCGAACAACCCTAACCAAGATCTTTAAACTAGAGATTAGGCGAAACAAAGCAAGTAAACATCTTTACTTCTAAGAGTTTGGGATTACAACCTTTGTAGTCCAGTCCTTCATTTCTAAAGCTCCGTGTTGAGGTCCCTTCGCTGCGATCATCGAGTACCCGAACTCTAGAGAGGATCCATGAAGAGAAAGATGCAAGCTTGCTTCCGATCTTCGATAAGAAAGATGATCTACCTTGAAGTTTCTTTAACACATGCTCTCACTCACTAATGAAGTGAACACCCTAATCTAAATGGCTAGGATAGATCAGGATGATGATGTAGGATTTTATCTCTCATTTGTTTTCTTAATCTCACTCATTTTCTTCACAACATAAAAAGCTAGAAAGCTTTTTCATGAAAGAAGAAGGAAGAAGAAGAACCATTCTCTTTGTGATGAATAATGAAAGTGTAGTGTGGTTAAAAATGCAACCTTGGGTTAAGTATGATAACTTAACCCATGTAGAGACTTAACCATGGTCAAGGATTGGGTTGGGTTAACAAATATCTACAAAAATATCTTTACAAAATATCTTTGCAAAAACAAAACAAAAGCTTCTAGAAAAATTAACCCAAATCAAACCTTAATCATGTTTAATCTCCATTAATCACGTTGCATTAATAGCCCTAACATGTTACAAAATTATATATCACATATACAATATTTATTGTAACAAAATAAAATAATACGATTAACATATTTCGCATATATATCAATGTATTAACCGAGTGAGAAAAAGAATCTTTTAGTGAGCTTATATAAGTTAATGTAATTTAATATATCAAATATATAATTATACATTAAATTATCGAATCAACACTTGATCCGATAATCCGGCTATTTCATAAATAACGGACTATTATAATCTGTATCAGTTCATCGAATCAACACTTGATCCGACGACCCGGCTATATCACATATACCCGGCCGATATCTCATATCGCGAGAATCTAATACGGTATCGCATACATGTATTGTTCTCGATCCCGCATATATCATATATGTGCTCCTACTCCGTTTTGCCTGAGTCAAGAAACCTCTGTGTAAGACTTTAAAGAATCGTCAATACGCCGGCAGTAGGTGATGATCATATCAAACACCCACAAGCTGCAAGCGGTCAGCTAAATGTAACAGCCATCCACGTATTGAGCGATCAGAAGATCAACAAGCAAGCCTGTACATTCTACTGCGAATCCAATCAGTAACACTCCCGTACAGTCCGGTCTCTTCGTCTGATATGTCGCATATCTCGCCTAGGGGTGGTAAACGTTAGACCCCAGTAGCTTGATAAGTCATGTCGATATGAGATCCATAACAGTTCGAGAAACTACTGATAACACTTACTAGTAAATCTCAGCAACCCTGGCCAAGGATTTCCAGTTATAGCCAATCGAACACAGCCCAACATCAACTCCCTATACCGGGAGAGACGAAATCCCTCATATCGCTCATTGCCTCCATATGATTCGGGACTGTACCCAAAAGCCACCTTTTTACACGCCCTCTTGGAAGTGGTATGATGGAAATCAAAGCACAGTGGTAATCACACAAGACTCTATGATGATCTCGGGACTACAGACTAACCTGTACCAGTGTCTCCAGAGAACTGCCATCTGATGTGAGGTATAATACCATCTGGGAGTTCTCGGCGAGTCCGTCCAGTGTACCCAGTCTCCATTGAGCACCTGTACACCATCCTTGATGTCAAACACCGATGGATATGGGATCATCCATCGCCCATCATATTGGTCAAGATACGTATACGCTAGTCTACACTGGTGTATCGTTGCCCTGTCTCGATACACCCTCGACTAGGAACAGTTATAGGATGTACTCGTCGACTACCGTTGCCCTACTAGTATGATCTCATCATAGTCCCAGTAGTCGAGTACATATCCTAAGGGCTTTATCAACATATGAAAGTAAGACAGTAAACTAATATAAGTCAACATGTTAAGATAAAGAGCAACCAGATAGCATACTATCATGCCGAGCAAGAAAGTCCTCCCTATATATGTCTAAGCATCCACTACAATATACATCGTATGTACAGTAATGGCCTCTAGGGCATACATGTAACTAACAATCTCCCACTTACACTAGGACCATCTGTTGTGGTATCGCATACCCAACAATCAGCTGTGGTTGAAATATCTCATACTCAACCATCACATAAAAGTCTCTACTGGGAAATAGGCCTTTGTGAGTCGATCCGCGCTGTTGTCCTCTATGTTTACTCTCCTAACCTCAATCTACCTGGAGATCAACCATCTCCATGATCAGGTGATACTGCCTAAGAATATGTCTGGATTTCTGATGGGAGGGGGTTCCTAGGCCTAAGCCACAACTCTATTGTCACACAATGGAAGGAACTAAGTTCATCTCATGAACTATTATATATATCCAGACTGCCTCTTTAGTAGCGTCCTTGGTAGTGATTTATCCTGCCTTTATCGTCTAGTAAGTCACGGTATCTAGCTTGGAACTCTTCCAACATACCGTCCCTCCACTGAGGATAAAGACAATGTCTGCGACTGACATTCAGTCGTCCATATCACCCTGGAACCTTTCCAGTGATTCTCCCCGGGATCTATTGATACCATCTCACTACAACTAGTGAGAATCCTAACATCAAATTAGATCTATCTCATAGATCCATAACCCAGGATTTAGGAGGTATCACTTTGATCCTATATAGAGAATTTATGTAATCAGAGGAGATTGACCGAGCGTAGCATAAGAAACTCCTTCCCTATCAAGAGTATGTCATCTACGTATTCTACGAGGATCACCACCATACTCTCTACTACCTTTTTGTATATACAAGGTTCATCTACCATTTTGATGAAGTCAAACTCTTTGACTACCACATCAAAACAGATGTTCCAACTCCGCGATGCTTGATTTATCACATAAAACATCATGCTCACGTTTCCGCTGCTCCCACAGTTTACGAAGCCCTCTGGCTATGTACTTATAGACGCACTCTTCCAAATCAACATTTGGAAAAGCAGTCATGACACCCGATAGCCAGATATCGTAGTCATGGTATGTAGCCGTGGCTAGTAGGATCTGGATGGACTTAAGCATAGCTTTGAAAGTCTCAACATTTCCATGTACACCAAGTAATCTTCTTAAGATACACTTGCTCATGATGGGGATTTAACCCATCAGATAAAGCAACCAAAATCCATACTTTGTTGGTGTATAAAGATTCCATCTCAGATCGCTAAGCATCCATCCATTCTTACAGAGTCCCACTCCTAATGGCCAGCTCGAAATAAGTTGGGTCATCATCTCAAGATGCAATCCTCACTCCCACTGTTCTAGAGAAGCCGAAGCATCTCTCAGGTAGGTGAGGAACCCTACTAGATTGGCGGAGAGGCTGAGGTTCATTGGAAACTATTGAATCCTTTGGTTCTACTAAATCATCAGCTGCAGTTTGTATAGCTGGAACTCTTTACAGTTCTACCTTATGACCACTAATTTCTTCAGAAGAAATTCCTTTTCACAAAGGTGGCACGCTGAGAAACAAAACATCTTTTGTTCCTCGGTTAGGTAGAAGATATTCCCTTGCTAATGCTTGGGATATCCAACAAATTTCTACAGAACTGACTTTGCCTCGAGCTTGTCCGGATTATGCTTTTAGACATAGGATGGACAACCCCTAATCTTAATATACTTAAGATATACGCTCTTCCCATTCCATATCATATATGAAGTGGTAGGCAACTGATTTGATTTGAACCCTATTCAATAGGTTTGCAGTTTCTCAAGTGCATAACTCCAAAAAGGAAATAGGAAACTCAGTACTACTCATTATAGAGCGCACTATATCTAATAGGGTGTGATTGCTCCGCCCCGATACACCGACGTGCTGTGGTGTATACGGAGGAGTAATGCTGAGAATGAATCTCATTCTCCTTTAGAATAGTCCAGGAATCCCAAGCTTAAGTATTCTCCTCCTTGATCATATCAAAAGACATAATACTTATACCCAGTTTTTGATTCTCTATTTCTGACTTATAATCATTGAATTTCTCAAAAGATTCAGACTGGTGTTTCAACAGGAACACATGTATGAATCTTGAAAGACTATCAGTGAATATAATAAAGTACAAAGAACCAGTCCTGACATATGTAGACAGGGAACTTACATACATCATCATGTATCAATCCCAAGAGTTCACTAACTCTTTCTCTCTTTCCAATAAACAGAGCTATGGCCATCTTATCTTTGTGACATGACCGGCAAGTTTCACAAGATATAAATTCAAACTAATTTAAATATGCATCTAAATGTAATTTCAGCTAGTCGGGTCACATTGATATGACCTAGTCTATAATACCTCAAGAAGGATCCGTTCATTTCTGAACTCTTAATCTTTTGTGTGTTCTGTACGTTATGAACTGTGGTTTGATTTAGAACGTCTATGCTTTTAGATAACGTGCCTGAACCGATAAACTCTTGATATAGGAAATGTTCAAAACATTATCCAACAATACAAAATTATATCCTTCTTTACTAATAAAGATACTGATATGATGTTGTATATCAGGTACGGTATCTAATAACATTCGTTCAGAATCAATGTATTCTGGTAATACAGGGTGATAACTGCCAACAGACTTGGCTGCAACACTTGCATCATTTCCAACTCTTGGAACTTATCACCCATTCTCAGTTCTCTACCTATCTGTAGCCCATGTAACAAATTATATTTGTGGGATCCTGATCCGGTATCTTATATCCAGGACGTAAAGGATACTGAGAAACAATTCTCAGTAATGAACACACCCGAAGAAGATGCATCAGCATGCACTTTCTTCGTTTGGGTGCTACGGGAATTCTGTTAATCCCCTATTTCCTGCTCCGTCTTATAACAATTATAAGTTGGAGCGGGACCAACGTTCTATAGCGCAGTATAACAAGCGGGTTCGGTCAATACATCCGTATTATTATCTTGATTAAGGCGTGACATAGTCGTAACCAGGAGAGAGAGAGAGGAAAACACTCAGCATGTGCTTTTTACAAGATTATATTGATTATCAATTTATCTAATCAGGATGTCTCCCACTGTTTTAGTCAAATCTTCCTTCAAACCGTAAAAGGAAAGACTAGACGGGATTAATTACACCCTACAAGTTCGCCAATTTTTCAGCCAGGCCAGTACCGGTACTTTGAGGGAGGTTCCCCGTGCTTTTGCACGGACCTAATTAAAGTAACCCTCGTTTGCCCAGGGGCGTAACCCCGTTGACACCTTTCTAGATACCTACTTGATCGGCTAATTGTAATGTGTAAAACTCTCCCAGGAGTAACTCTTACTCGCAGCGGGTATCGGGATCCAACTATCTCATAGGAGGTATGCAATCTCATTGCAAATTTCAACACCTGAAATTCCCGATAATATTTTACCTCTAGCGTCCTATGACCTTGACGGAGGTCAACAAAACATAGGCTGCTAGTCAAGTTATACCCATCATTTCCTGATTGAATTAAACCCACCCGTACGGCCCTTGACGGAGGTCAACAAGGCTGCACGACTACCCTAAAACAATCGCATCGTATGCTGCAGATAAGTACTAGTCAGCTACCGCACACTACGCCTTGACGGAGGTCAACAAACGTAGCACAAATACTAAGTAGGACTTATCTAAATGACGGAGGGCTACGACAGGTTTTTAAGAAAACCCTTTGCGTAATGAACTTGATATCATTGTAGAATCGAGTGATTTTAAATGAAATTTTTTTGAGGCCTTTTCTAGTTTTGTTAAAGAGGTCACTCCCAGTGAAGGGATCGTCGGCTCTTTACTCATCGAATAAGGTGCAGGATATTTCACAAATATCACTATGCAAAGCAGAAACTATAAAAACAATCAAAAGACAATCCGATTTTGTAGCATCTGCTAGTTTCGCTAAAGAGGTCACTCCCGGTGAAGGGATCTCGGCTCTTTCCTTATCGAATAAGGTGCTGGATGTTCTACAAGGAACACCGCTATGCAATGTAAGAACTAGAGCTACCAGTTTTTAAACAAGTTTCTACAACATCTTTAGGTTTCTTTTAGTTTCATTAATCTGATTAATGATGTCCCATTTTATTATGCTTCACAAGCATCACATTTGAAACGAAATCTACAATATAACATATATCTCATATATATAATATAAACATTTGTCTCAGGCAGTAATATGATCTCATCACAGAACATTGCAGCATAAGAACATATATGAAATATTGGATATACTAGGAGGTCCGTGTTTTAATACGAGCCTGTATAAAACACGGATTCCACGGTCGCGATGAATAGTCAAACCCACATCCCTAGACCCTTACAAGAGCGGCAAGATACAATGCCAATTCTAGGTTTAGGAGACCCGGTCTCGACTACTCGAGATGGTCTCCCACAGGACCCTAGAACCCGGTTACTTGTGCTCCCCGCCTTGGGTCTACCTAATGCGGAAAAATAAATAATATACAATGGTGACATCATCCTCAGCCCGGAAGTGCCCCAACAAAAGAATATTACTTACAATGAATTTTACATGAATGAAAATAAACCCTTATCTCACATAAAAAACCCTGGCTATTCAAAACGCGACGATCCAATATAACATATCACAGCAACACATAATATCTCCTATCATCGAAGTAAGCAAGTATGCGTATCCCGATTGTCGTTGATGTATAGCAACGAAGCCGGCGATACATCACATACTACGCTTTCTGTCACATAAAAGAATGTGTAAAACTACAACAGTTGCAATCCACAACCTCCTTAGACATCTCATGCCTAACCAAATGAATTTCTTAGACATCTCATGCGGAACAATTATAGCCCCCGCATTTTAGTCTCAATATCGAAAACACTTTTCAATATTTAGTCGGGCAATTCAACAAGATTCCCGACATCCTGATCGAATGCTCGTCGCAAACTTTAGTAGACGGCCGCACCCCCGGATGCCTACGACGAAGTGCACTAAGGCGGAACACCGCTGCCGCGCGCACCCGAACGGATGCTTTTGGCGACGGGGTTCTCCTACAGTCACATAGTCGGGGCTATGGGGCGTGGCTATCTGTTAAGTTTACCCGGCGAGTATCCGTGTACGCTACGTGATTGCGACGGACTTTTGATCACATCAAAATCCCGTGGCAACCGATCAAATGAGGCTAAACTGCTAGATTTATAACATTCAAATTAGTTATCTCATAACTACTTGTGGATTCAAAATATTGTATCACATTCAAGATAAATAGACAATGTTAAACTTTCCGATCGAATAATCAAACACCCAAGTTTTCCCAAATAGCTCAACACTTGAGCGGAGTTTAAAAGCATCTATCACATGCCACAGTACCAATGGTCCATCCGTAGAAGGGTCAAACCAACGCCACACTTGTGGCAACGCCGTACCGCCCCATATCCTAAGGTTTTGTAATGTTTTAGAAATCGTTATGAGAAATTTTCCATTTTAGGGTTAAATTGTCGATATTTTCCGTTTTGACCCGACTGTGATCAAACGACCATATAGACTTGCCAGCACATAGTTTAGCTAAAATAAAGCTAGTGCGTAAGCTTTAGGGGTATATGCGACGTTTTGGTTCAATTAGAATTTTTCCCAATTTTAATGTTATTTTAATGCGGTATTCACATTTTGGGAAATTTCTGTTACGTGATCTTTTCTTTAATTTAAATTGAGTTAATCCAAACCTTCTCACATATCTAGATATTTGTTGTGAATTTGGAATAAAGATAAAGAAAAGAAAAGAAATAGATTTGTAGATGCATGCATGTGTGCATGTTTGAGTATGAATGCATTTAATGGCATTTAAGGTTGGTAATTGCTAGGAAACCCTCACCAAACACCCACCTCACGCACTTGGCCGAGATCCCCTCTCCCTCTACTGCCCCTTGCTCATTTCTTTTCCATTCTTGCATCATTCTAGCACTAAATCCTCAAAATCCCAATCATATCACAAAAACATACAAAAAATCCTTGTTCTTTCTTGGATCACTTGGAGCAAGGGAAAGCTTGAATCTTGTGAGAAAGATTGTTACGTATAACCACTACACTGTTAATTAGGAGTTTGTATGTTGTTTTGCTCGTTGGTTGTAGCGTAGCACACTTTTTATATCGATTAGTGCGATATCGGGGTTTTAAAGTCTTTTTAGAACTTCTCTACCTGCTGTGACCTGGAGTTTTTAGTGTTTGTCAAAACAAAATTTTAGAGATGTACTAGTGAACCTGAGACACCACTTGAGACATGGGGGCCACCTCACCTATCGTGGCCGGCGACCCCTAAGGCGCGATCCGGCGACGCCGGCTAGGTAGGAGAGGGATGGGGTTGGTCTTCTGTGGGTTGTTGTCTGCTGTTGGCTAGAGGTGTTTGGTACTGTTTACTTTTTTAGTAAATTCAGTATGCAAAATCTGGGATTGATTACCTATAATCTAGTGTTTTGAGTCCGCATGATACGTATTGCGACACGAGTCGTGAGCTTGTGCTGCTGCTATACTCAGTTGGGTTTTGAGGTATCGTTGCGCACGTTAGCCACTAGACGTGCACTCACAAGTTAGTTCAGTGTTGGTGAATTATTTAATACGTAGTTTTACGTTATATTGGTCGATTTCTGAGATGTTTGCTTTCTTTCTTGTGTTTGTGATAATATACCGTCGCAAGCAGGGACTTCGGACGCTGGGAACAAGGGGAAGCAGGTGGTCGGATTTTCATAGCTGGAGACCATTGGTGAGTAGATTTAACATCTACGGGGAAATCGCCCGTATGGCGCTAAGCGTTGGGGCTAAATATGATATGATATTAGCCGTATGTTTATGTGCTTATATAGAGATATTGCATAATTCATATTGCATATAGTTACTTGTTGTGCCTGATATTGTGTATATTGTACACTGCACTATTGTTGACAGTCCATGTTGCACGAGCACCAATGATATGCTACACACACACTGTCGGTAATTGCCATGATACGAACAACACAAATGCTCATTGATATACCATGCTATTAGTTAGCGACATTGAAACAGTTATATACTTGTGCGATAGCGCATATGACATATAGCATACCTGTGTACCTACATGCCTATACATATGCCATACAATATTTACATGCTCGCACATATACTTTGCTATTGTTACATGATCAGTTTTATAACATATATATCGGTGGAATGGGACGTTGTATATATATGTGTTTTGGATTTGGATTTTGGGAACCGCGAGATATATTTAATGACTGGATGCATTAAATAGCGGACTTTTCCCGTGATATGCCCATATTGTTGTTTTATGTTTCATATAGATTTACGCATTTGAGATATGTTTTCATGCGATATGGGAATTTCAAGTGTCGATGTTAGGCACTTATATTCCGAGAGATATATGGATTTTGACAGACCGATATGTGGAACACAAGTGTCGAGATGGGATACTTGGGTTTCGAGAAACGTATGGATATCAGAAAGACCGATACGTGGAACACAAGTGTCGAAGTGGGACACTTGGGTTTCGAGGAATTTATGGATACGGGTATTTACGTATCGATGTTAGGCACTGGTTTTCATGATGTTTTAGAGTGTCGATGTTTGACACTCAGGTTCCATGAGACGTACACAGATTTGAGGGCCGATCTGAGGGCTGATCTGAGTATTTTGGGATTTGAGGTGTTGTTGAGTTACACCGTGTTTTTCCATGCTTATGATTTGTGCATGAGATTATTTACTATACCGTACTCAGTATTAAGTTGATATTGTTAGTTGTATGTATGCCCTAGAGGCCAGTATTGTACAGATGATGTATATTATATTGGATGCTTGGACATATATAGAGATGACTTTCTTGCTCGATATGATAGTATGCTATCTGGTTACTCTTTATCTTAACATGTACACTTGTCTTTTTAAACTGTCTTATAGTTACATGTTGATAAAGCCCTTAGGATGTGTACTTGACTGCCTGGACTATGATGCAGATCATACTAGTGGGGACATGGTAGTCCATAAGTACATCCTTCAAGGTCCCTAGTCGTGGGTGTATCGAGACGGGGCATCGATATACCAGTGTAGACTAGCGTATACGCTTCTCGACCCATGAGATGGGCGATGGATGATCCCGTATCCATTGGTGTTTGACATCGGAGATGGTATACGGGTGCTCAGTGGAGACTGGGTACACTGGACGGACTCGCCGAGAACTCCCAGATGGTATTATACCTCACGTCAGATGGCAGTTCTCAGGTGACACTTGTACAGGTTAGTCTGTAGACCCGAGATCTTGTACAGGTTAGTCTGTAGACCCGAGATCGTCATAGAGTCTTGTGTGATTCCTACTGTGCTTTGATCTCCACCTTACCACGTCCATGAGGGCGTGCAAAACGGTGGTCTTTGGATACAGTCCCGAGTCACATGGAGGCAATGAGCGATAGGAGGGGTTTCGTCTCTCCCGGTATTGGGGGTTGATGTTGCGCTGTGCTCGATTGGCCGTAACAGGGAAGTCCCTGGCCAGTGCTGATCAGAGATTTGCTGGTAAGTGTTACCAGTAGTTTCTCGACCCGTTATGAGCCTCATATCGGCATGACTTATCGGTTATTGGGGTCTGACGTATACCACCCCTAGACTTGATATGCGACATATCAGACGAACAGACCGGACTGTACGGTAAGTGTTACCGGTTGGATTCACAGGAGTGTGAGCGGGCTAGCTCGTCGATCTTCTGATCGCTCAATACCCGGGTGGCCGTTACGTTTAGCAGACCGCTTGCGGCTTGTGGGTGCTTGATATGATCATCATCTGCTACCGGCGTATTGACGAGTCTTTAGAGTCCTACACAGAGGTTTCCTGGCTCAAGCGAAATGAAATAGGAGCGCATATGAGATATGTGCAGGAGCGAGAATAATGTGTGTATGTGATACCGTATTTCATTCTCGCGATGTATGTGTCGATTGGTTATATGCGATATAACCTAGATATCGAATCAAGGATTGATTCGATAAGCCGACACATAGGATACTAGTCGGTTATATGCGATATGACCGGATTGTTAAATCAAGTGTTGATTTAATGATTTAATGTATAATTATATATTTGATATATTACTTTGCATTAACTAGTATTGGTTCATTTTAAAAGGATTTTCTCACTTGATGCACATTGTATATGTGATATATTTTTGTGCACTTGTTTGTATCATGTTTGATGATACTTCCTCACTTGGGTTTGTGTAAAGATTAAACCATGGTTACATGTATAATGGTTAGGGTTTTGATTATTTACTTAGTTATTTATTTATTTATTCATTTTGGATATTATTAAGAATGGTGGCTTATTTTGTTTCTATGTTGAAGCTTCTTGAAGCTTTGACAAAGTCCACCATCCTTATCTCATCCTTAACCCTAACCATTCCTACTAACCTTAGTTTAATCTCTACACTTGACCATGGTCAAGATATGATAAGTATTCATATTAGTTTACTTTTTAAAGAAGACATATCATATTCTTTCTTCTTCTTGATCTTCTTCTTCAAGATAGAAAGCTTCATGCCATCAATGGCAACTTGAGATCTAAAGTGAGAAATCCAATTCTAAAGTGAACCCACCTCCTATTTCTTCACCCTCTACCTCTTGCCAAGTTGTTTTAGGTGTTTTCTTCACAAGTTTCACAAATTTGTGAAGTCGGAGCTTGAACTTGTGATGCCTCGACGTAGATCATCTTCGGCACGAAGCCGACGACCTAGTCCGCCCTATTCTCCGATGAAGCCGACGTTTGAGTTCGGGATTCGAGATGGACAGCGAGAGGACGCCTACGTGGAGCTAAGGAAGTGGAGAACCGGATCTACAAAGGTTGTAGCCTCTCTCCTTTAGTTAAGATGTTAACTAGTTTACTGTTACGCCTAAATTTCTAGTCGACGATCCGTATTAGGGTTTCTCGGCACCCATAAAATTTGAAATTGGCATGGTTGATGCCTTGTGAGACCTCTATAGTGCGCCTGGGAACCCTACAGTGGTATCAGAGACTAGCTAGAGCCTTAGGCGAAGTCTAGACGACGATTGAAACCCGATCGAACCGAAACCCTAACTCACAAAATGCTCTCTGTCCAATTTTTAAAAATCAGGATTTTTCAATATTAAAAATATGCAGAAAAATCAACAGGTGATTTTAAGAGTTACTGTGAATTTCGTGTGCCTAACTCCATCAAACCGCCGCGGTTCCGCGGCACGAGCATGGCTCGTGCGGCGGTTCCGCGGTCGTACGGTCTCCTTATTCAATAAATTTTATACAGTAACTCCTAATTGATAGTGCTGGTTTTCCTGGGAATTTTAGAAATTTATTCAAGAGTTGCATTTTCTGGGGCTGTTTTGGAGCTTCGATAGTTCGATCGGATTATCAAATTTCGTCTATGTGTTTTTCCGGATATTTTAAGAATATGTTAAAAAGTTCGACCGGATGAAAATACCCAACTTTTCCCCTGCCGGAATAATTCCAAGTGTTGGATCTTTCTATGGTTTAAAGACGTTCTGAGTAGTGCAAGTAACGCGATGGTCCCTCTAGAAGACAACAAACCTTAACTTGATTATGTGACCGTCTTGAACTGCCCTTTGAACCTTCGGGTTTGGGGCAGTAAGGCGTGCCACATGTGAGGCGTTGGCTTGACCCTTCTACGGCTGGACCGTTGGTACTGAGGCATGAAGTGAATGTCTTTGAACCTATTTCATGTGTTGGACGGTTTCGGGAAAACTTGGGTGTTCGGATGTTCGATCGGAAAGTTTAATATATTCTATTTATCCGGAATTGGATACAATAATTGGAATTCACAAACAGTTATGAGATAACTGGATGAATGTTATAAATCTAGCGGTTTAGTCTCACTTGATATTGAAAAGAGTTTTCGATAATGAGATTAAAATGCGGGGTTTATAACTGTTAGGCATGTGATGTCTAAGTATTTCATTTGATTAGGCATGTGATGTCTAAAGAGGTTGCGGATTCCAACTGTTGTAGTTTTACACTTTCTTTTCTGTGACCGTAAGTGTAGTATGTTCATATCGCCGGTTTCGTTGCTATACGTCAACGACAATTGGGGTATGCATACTTACTTACGTTGATGACATGTGATGTTATGAGTTGCTGGATATGTTATATTGGATCGTCGTGTTTGAATAGCCGGGGTTTTTTATGTGAGATGAGTGTTTTTCATTTTCATTCATGTAAAAACTTGTATGTAATATTCTTTTATTTGGGGCACTTCCAGGTTGCGGAAGTTGTCACCCTTTGTATATTATTTACTTTTCTGCACTAGGATAGACCCAAGGAGGGGAGCACAAGTAACCGGGTTCTACGGTCCAGTGGGAGACCAACTCGAGGAGTCGAGTCCGGGTCTCCTAACCCTAGAATTGGTAGGGTTGCTTGCCGCTCTCGTAGGGGTCTAGGGGTGTGGGATTGGCTATTCATCACGACCGTGGAATCCGTGTTTTATACTGGCTCGTATTGAAAACACGGACGTCCTAGTATATCCAATGTTTCATATGTTTCTTCTGCTGCGATATCTGTGATGTGATCATGTGATGTTTTGTGATAGATACAGTATATAGTATATATGATATATTATATAGACGTTACTTATGTTTTGCACCCGCACTAGCCCTGCCCTGCTCTGTCGTTAGTTACCTAACCTAACTGTAGGGTTCCTAGGCACTCTAATGGAGTCTCACAAGTGATGAAACATGCACAAATCAAATTTTACAAGTGCCTACAAACCCTAATACGGATCGTTAACTCGATATATAGGCGAAGCAAGCATGTAATCGAATTAAATGCTAAGGGAAAGTGACTACAACCTTTGTAGATCCGGTCCACCACCTCCTAAGCTCCGCGATGATCTCCCTCTGCTGTCCAAATCGAACCCTTGACTCTAGCATTGGCATCATCGAAGAATGGGCGGGCTTGACCGTCGGTTCGATGCCGAAGATGATCTACGTCGAGACATCACAAGAACAAGCTCCAACTTCACCAAGCCTTGAAAACTTGTGAAGGAAACACCCTATACAACTTGGCAAGAGGTAGCGGATGAAGAAATAGGAAGTGGGTAGACTTTAGAATTGGATTTCTCACTTGATTTCACTAGTTGCCATTGATGGTCACTAGCTTTCTTCATGGAAGAAGAAGATGAAGAAGAAGAAGATATGATAAGTTAATAAAAATAGAAAAGAAAATATAATACTTATCATATCATTAACCTTAGTTAGGTGTAGAGAATTGACTAAGGTTAGTTTGAAGGGTTAGGGTTAAGAAAGAAGACAAAATGGTCACTTAGTCAAAGTTTCAAGAAACTTCAACTACAAACAAAATAAGCCACCATTTCATTTTCTTTATCTTTTTCTTTTTCCAAAATAAACAAAAATATTAAATAAATGAATAAGTAAATAAAATGAAACCCTAACCATTCATATAACCATGGTCAATTCTTTACACAAACCCAAGCAAGCATGTATCATCAAACATGATACAATCATGTGCACAAATGTATATCACATATACAACTTGCACAATTCAAGTGAGAAAATCCATTTAAAGTGAACCAATACTAGTTAATGCAAAGTAATATATCAAATATATAATTATACATTAAATCATTAAATCAACAATTGATTTAACGATCCGGTCATGTCGCATATAACCGGCTAGTATCCAATGTATCGGCTTATCGAATCAATCCTTGATTCGATAACTAGGTTATATCGCATATAACCAATCGACACATTCATCGCGAGAATGAAATACGGTATCACATACACGCATTATTCTCGGTCCCGCACATATCTCATATGCGCTCCTATTTCGTTTCGCTTGAGCCAGGAAACCCCTGTGTAGGACTCTAAAGACTCGTCAATACGCCGGCAGCAGGTGATGATCATATCAAACACCCACAAGCCGCAAGCGGTCTGCTAAACGTAACGGCCACCCGGGTATTGAGCGATCAGAAGATCGACGAGCAAGCCCGCTCACTCCTGTGAATCCAACCAGTAACACTTACCGTATAGTCCGGTCTGCTCGTCTGATATGTCGCATATCTCGCCTAGGGGTGGTAAACGTCAGACCCCAGTAGCTCGATAAGTCATGCCGACGTAGGGTCCATAACATTCGTGAAACTACTGATAACTCTTACCAGTATATCACTGCAACCCTGGCCAGGGATTTCCTGTTATGGCCAGTCGAGCATAGCACAACATCAACCCCCAATACCGGGAGAGACGAATCCCCTCCTATCGCTCATTGCCTCCATGTGAATCGAGACTGTACCCAAAAACCACCTGTTTGCACGACTCAGTAGAGCCGTGGTTGGGTGGAAATCAAAGCACAGTGGGAGACACACAAGACTCTATGACGATCTCGGGTTAACAAACTAAGCTGTACCAGTGTCACCAGAGAACTGCCATCTGACGTGAGGTATAATACCATCTGGGAGTTCTCGGCGAGTCCGTTCAGTGTACCCAGTCTCCACTGAGCACCCGCATACCATCTCCGATGTCAAACACCAATGGATATGGGATCATCCATCGCCCATCGCATGGGTCGAGAAGATATACGCTAGTCTACTCTGGAATATCGATGCCCCGTCTCGATATTCCCACGACTAGGAACAATGAAGGATGTATTCATTGACTACTGAGGCCCCACTAGTATGATCTGCATCATAGTCCTGGAAGTCGAGTATACATCCTAAGGGCTTTATCAACATGTAATCAGAGAGACAGAAGGTATACACGTTAAGATAAAGAGCAACCAGATAGCATACTATCATGTCGAGCAAGAAAGTCCTACCTATATATGTCCCAGCATCCACTACAATATACATCCAATGTACAGTAATGGCCCCTAGGGCATACATATAACTAACAATCTCCCACTTGCACTAGGGCCATCTATAGCAGTGATGGCAGTATCACATACTCAACCATCCCCTAAACGTCTCTCTTTGGGGAAAAGGCCTTCGTGAGTGGATCCGCCGTGTTGTCCTCTGAGTCTACTCTCCTAACCTCGATCACCTTGGAGATCAACTATCTCCATGATCAGGTGATGCTTCCTCAGAATATGTCTGGGTCACTGATGGGACCAGGGTTCCAGGGCTAAAACCACACTTCCATTGTCATACAATGGCAGGAACCTGGTTCATCCTATGAACCAATATACACCCAAACTGCCTCTTTGGTAGTATCTTTAATAGCGATGTTACCAGCCTTTATCGTCTAGTTTGTCACGGTATCTAGCTTGGAAATCTTCCAACATACCGTCCCTTTACTGAGGGTAAAGACAATGCCTGTGACTGACATTCAGTCGTCTTTATCACTCTGGAACCCTTCCAGTGATTCTCCCCAGGATCGATTGATACCATCTCACTACAACTAGTGAGTATCCTAACATCCAATTAGATCTATCTCATAGATCCAAAGCTTAGGGTTTAGTAGGTATCACTTTGATCCTATATGGAGAATCATTGTGATAAGCGGAGATTGATTGAGCGTAGCATAGGAAACTCCTTCCCTAACAAGAGTATGTCATCCACGTACTCTACGAGGATCGTCACCATACTCCCTACTACCTTTTGGTTTATACAAGGTTCATCTACCATTTTGATGATGTCAACTTCTTTGACTAATCCATCAAAACAGATATTCCAACTCCGCGATGCCTGCTTTATCCTATAAAGCATCTTGCACACGTTTCCGCTGCTCCCACTGTCTACGAGGCCCTCTGGCTGTGTTCTTATAGACGTTCTCTTCTAAATCATCATTTAGAAAAGTTGTCATGGCACCCAACCCCCAGATATCGTAGTCATGGTATGTAGCCGTGGCAAGTAGGATCTGGATGGACTTAAGCATAGTCCCTGGAAAAGGTTTCATCATTATTCGTGCCTGGTCGATGACGAAAACCTTTAACAAGTCTAGCTATGAAAGTCTCAACTTGTCCATCTACACCAAGTAATTTTCTCAAGATATACTTGCTCCTGATGGGGATTTAACCCTTCAGATATAGCAACCAAAGTCCATACTTTGTTGGTGTATAAGGATTCCATCTCAGATCACTAAGCATCCAGCCATTCTTACAGAGTCCCTACTCTCGATGGCCTGCTCAAAACTGGTTGGGTCATCATCTCATGATGCAATCCTCGCTCCCACTGTCATCGAGAAACCGAGGTATCTCTCAGGTGGGTGAGGAACCCTACTAGATCGGCGGAGAGGCTGAGGTTCGTCGGAAACTATTGAATCCTTTGGTTCTGTCAAATCATTAGCAGTTTTGTACAGATGGAACCTTTCCAGTTCTACAGAACTGATCTTGCCTCGATCTTGTCCGGATTTAGCTTTTGACATAGGCCGGACAATCCCAAATCTTAACTTACTTAAGATATGGGCTCTTCCCTTTCCATATCACATATGAAGTGGTAGGCAGTGATTTGATTCGAACCTAATTCAATAGGTATGCAGCTTCTCAAGCGCATAACACCCAAAAATGAAATAGGTAACTCAGTAATACTCATCACAGAGCACACCATATCTAATATTGTGCGATTGCTCCGCCCTGATGCACCGTTGTGCTGTGGTGTATTCAGAGGAGTAATACGGAGAGAGAATCTCATTCTCCTTTAGAATGGTCCAGGAATGCCATGCAAAAGTATTCTCCTCCCTGATCTTATCATATGACATAATACTTATACCCGTATTTTGGTTTTCTACTTCTAAGTTATATTCTGTGAATATCTCAAAAGGTTCGGACTTATGTTTCAACAGGAACATATGACTGAATCTTGAGAGATTATCAGAGAATATAATAAAGTATGAAGAACCAGTCCTGGCATGTGTAGACAGGAGACTTTACATACATCATCATGTATCAGTCCCAAGAGTTTACCAACTCTTTCTCTGTTTCTAATAAACAGAGCTATGGTCATCTAATCTTTGTGACATGACTGGCAAGCTTCACAAGATGTAAATTTAAACTGATTTAAATATGCATATAAAATGTAACTTCAGCCAGTCGGGTCGCATTGATATGACCTAGTCTACAATGCCTCAAGAACGAATCGTTCATTTCTGAACTCTTCCTCTTGTGTGTGTTCTGTATACAAGGAACTGTAGTTTGATTTAGAACGTCAATGCTTTTAGATAACGTGCCTGAACCGATCAACTTTTGATATAGGAAATGTTCAAAACATCATCCAACAATACAAAATTATATCATTTCTTTACTAATAAAGAGACTGATATGATTTTGTATATCAGGTTCGGTATCTAATAGCATTTGTTCAGAATAAATGTATTCGTAATACAGGGTGACAGTGACCAACAGACTTGGCTGCAACACTTGCCTCGGTTTCTGTCTCATGAAACTTATCACCCGTTCTCAGTTTTTCTACCTTTTTGTAGCCCTATGTAACAGATTACATATCTGGGATCCTGATCCGGTATCATATACCCAGGATGCAGAGGATACTGAGAAACAGTTCTTTATAATGAACATACCCGAAGGAGATGCATCATATGCACTTTCTTCGTTTGGGCGGCATAGGAATTTTGGTATTCCCCAATTTCCTGCTCTGTCTTATAACAATTATAAGTTGGAGCGGGACCAACGTTCCCCAGCTCAGTATAAAAAGCGGGTTCGGTCAAT
Source organism: Agapanthus africanus (assembly GCA_030015575.1). Lineage (NCBI taxonomy): Eukaryota > Viridiplantae > Streptophyta > Magnoliopsida > Asparagales > Amaryllidaceae > Agapanthus > Agapanthus africanus. The sequence continues at coordinate 309,080,424 of CM057337.1, forward strand.
ACATCCATTTTATTATCTTGATTAAGGCGTGATATGGTCGCTACCAGGAGAGAGAGAGAAGAAAACACTCTGCGTGCGCTCTTGCAAGATTAGATTGGTTATATATTTTATCTAATCAGGATGGCTCCCACTGTTTTTATCAAATCTTCCTTCAAACCTTAAAAGGAAAGACTAGCCGGGATTAATTACACTCTACAAGTTCGCCAATCTTTCAGCCAGGCCAGTGTCGGTACTTTGAGGGAGGTTCCCCGTGCTTTCGCACGGACCTAATTACAGTAAACCTCGTTTTCCCAGAGGCGTAACCCCGTTGACTCCTTTCTAGACACCTACTTGATCGGCTAATTGCAAAGTGCAAAACTCTCCCAGGAGTAACAATTACTCGCAGTGGGTATCGGGATCCAACTATCATATAGAAGGTATGCAATCTCATTGCAAGTTTCAACACTTGAAACTCCCGATAAAGGTTTTTACCCCTAGCACCTATGACCTTAACTATGGTGAACAAATCATAAGTACTAGTCAAGTTCTACCCGTCATTTCGTGATTAATTAAACCCACCCACATGACCCTTAACTAAGGTCAACAAAGTCACGCGACTGTCCTAACTAATCGCATCATATGCGGTGTAGGAAGACATCACTTAGCTACCGTACACTGTGCCTTGACTATGGTCAACAAACACAGCACGAATACTAAGTACTCTACTTCCTAAAATGACGGAGGGTTGCGAATGGTTTTTGTGAAAACCTTTAACGCTTTGAACTTGATCTCGTTGCGGAATCAAATGGTTTTAAATGGAATGTTTTTGAGGCTTTTCTAGTTTTGCTAAAGGGGTCACTCCCGGTGAAGGGATCGTCGGCCCTTTCCTCGTCGAATGAGGTGCGGGATATATCATATATATCACTGTGCAAAGCGAAAACTATAGAAGCGATCAAAGACAAACCGAGTGTGTAGCATCTGCCAGTTACTGCTAAACGAGTCACTCCCGGTGAAGGGATGTCGTTCCTGTCCTCATCGAATAAGGTGCAGGATGTTCTATAATGAACACCGCGATGCAAAGCAAGAACTGTAGCTACCTGTTTTTATTTTGAAATTCGATTCCACAACATCTATTAGGTTTATTTTCTTTCATTAATCTCATTAATGAATATTCCATCATTTAAATTACCTAAACATCACAGATAAATATGACGTACACTTATGCCATCCGCATTCGCCTCGATGTCCCCTCGTGCACCGTTAGGTTAAGTAACTAACGGCAGAGCGGGGCAGGGTTAGCGCAGGTGTAAAACATAAGCAACATCTATATAATATATCATATATACTATATATAATATCTGTCACAGAACATCACATGATCACAGATAAATCACAGCAGAAGATACATATGAAATATTGGATATACTAGGACGTCCGTGTTTTCAATACGAGCCAGTATAAAACACGGATTCCACGGTTATGATGAATAGCCAATCCCACACCCCTAGACCCCTACGAGAGCGGCAAGTAACCCTACCAATTCTAGGGTTAGGAGACCCGGACTCGACTCCTCGAGTTGGTCTCCCACTGGACCCCAGAACCCGGTTACTTGTGCTCCCCTCCTTGGGTCTATCCTAGTGCAGAAAAGTAAATAATATACAAATGGTGACAACATCCGCAACCTGGAAGTGTCCGAATAAAAGCATATTACATACAAGTTTTTACATGAATGAAAATGAAAAAACACTCATCTCACATAAAAACCCCCGGCTATTCAAACACGACGATCCAATATAACATATCCAGCAACACATAACATCTCATGTCATCAACGTAAGTAAATATGCGCATCCCAACTGTCGTTGACATATAGCAACGAAACCGGCGATATCACATATTACACTTACGGTCACAGAAAAGAAAGTGTAAAACTACAACAGTTGGAATCCGCAACCTCCTCACACATCGCATGCCTTACCAAATGAAATACTTAGACATCGCATGCCTAACAATTATAAACCCCGCATTTTAGTCTCATTATCGAAAACACTTTTGAATATCAAGTCGGGCAATTCAACAAGATTCCCGAAAAACTGATCGAATGCTCGTCGCAAACTTTAGTAGGCGGCCGCACCCCTTATACCGTCGACGAAGTGCACCAAGGCGGAACATCGCTACCGCGAGCACCCGGACGGATGCTTTCGGCGACGGGGTTCTCCTACAGTCACTTGGTCGGGGCTATGGGGTGAGGCTGTATATTAAGTTTACCCGGCGAGTATCCGCGTACGCTACGTGATTGCGACGGACTTTTGATCACATCAAAACTCCGTGGCAACCGATCAAGTGAGACTAAACTGCTACGTTTATAATATTCATTCCGTTATCTCATAACAATTTGTGAATTCCAAGTATTGTATCACATTCCGGATAAATGGAAAATGTTAAACTTTCCGATCGAACAATCGAACACCCAAGTTTTCCCGATACAGCTCAACACATGAAATAAGTCTAACAACATTCAGTTCGTGCCTCAGTACCAACGGTCCAGCCGTAGAAGGGTCAAGCCAACGCCTCACATGTGGCACGCCGTACTGCCCCAAACCCGAAGGTTCAAAGGGCAGTTCAAGACGGTCACATAATCGAGTTAAGGTTTGTTGTCTTCTAGAGGGTCCATCGAGTTACTTGCACTACTTAGAACGTCGTTAAACTACGGAAAAATCCAACACTTGGAAATTTCCCGACAGGGGAAAAATTGGGTATTTATATCCGGTCGAACTTTTTAACATATTCTAAAAATACCCGGAAAAGCACACCGACAAAAATTAGACAGTCCGATCGAATACACCGAGTCCCCAATACAACCCAGAAAATAAAAATCTGGAATAAATATTAAAATATTCCCAGGAAAACCAGCACTAAAAACTAGGAGTTACTGTGAAAAGTTAAACAGATGATGGGACAACTTGGCCGCGGAACCGCCGCACAAGCCATGTTTGTGCCGAGGTTCCGCCGCACTCTTGAGGAATCATGCTCTCGAATTTCACAGTAAGTCTTAGGATTACCTGCTGATTTTTCTGCATATTTTTAATTTCGAAAAAACCACGATTTCAGAAAAAGTCCAGAGAGCAATATTAGGGTTTGGGTTTTGATTCGATCGGAGTTCTAATTCCGTCGGGACTTCGCCTAAGGCTCTAGCTAGGCTCTGATACCACTGTAGGGTTCCTAGGCACTCTAATGGACTCTCACAAGTGATCAAACATGCACAAATCAAATTTTACAAGTGCCTACAAACCCTAATACGGATCGTTAACTAGATATATAGGCGAAGCAAGCATGTAATCGAATTAAATGCTAAGGGAAAGTGACTACAACCTTTGTAGATCCGGTCCACCACCTCCTAAGCTCCGCGATGATCTCCCTCCGCTGTCCAAATCGAACCCTTGACTCTAGCATTGGCATCATCGAAGAATGGGCGGGCTTGATCGTCGGTTCGATGCCGAAGATGATCTACGTCGAGGCATCACAAGAACAAGCTCCAACTTCACCAAGCCTTGAAAACTTGTGAAGAAAACACCCTATACAACTTGGCAAGAGGTAGAGGATGAAGAAATAGGAAGTGGGTAGACTTTAGAATTGGATTTCTCACTTGATTTCACTAGTTGCCATTGATGGTCACTAGCTTTCTTCATGGAAGAAGAAGATGAAGAAGAAGAAGAAGATATGATAAGTTAATAAAAATAGAAAAGAAAATATAATACTTATCATATCATTAACCTTAGTTAGGTGTAGAGAATTGACTAAGGTTAGTTTGAAGGGTTAGGGTTAAGAAAGAAGACAAAATGGTCACTTAGTCAAAGTTTCAAGAAACTTCAACTACAAACAAAATAAGCCACCATTTCATTTTCTTTATCTTTTTCATTTTCCAAAATAAACAAAAAGAATAAATAAAAGAATAAGTAAATGAAATGAAACCCTAACCATTCATATAACCATGGTCAATTCCTTACACAAACCCAAGCATGCATGTATCATCAAACATGATACAATCATGTGCACAAATGTATATCACATATACAACTTGCACAATTCAAGGGAGAAAATCCATTTAAAGTGAACCAATACTAGTTAATGCAAAGTAATATATCAAATATATAATTATACATTAAATCATTAAATCAACACTTGATTTAACGATCCGGTCATGTCGCATATAACCGGCTAGTATCCAATGTATCGGCTTATCGAATCAATCATTGATTCGATAACTAGGTTATATCGCATATAACCAATCGACACATTCATCGCGAGAATGAAATACGGTATCACATACACGCATTATTCTCGGTCCCGCACATATCTCATATGCGCTCCTATTTCGTTTCGCTTGAGCCAGGAAACCCCTGTGTAGGACTCTAAAGACTCGTCAATACGCCGGCAGCAGGTGATGATCATATCAAACACCCACAAGCCGCAAGCGGTCTGCTAAACGTAACGGCCACCCGGGTATTGAGCGATCAGAAGATCGACGAGCAAGCCCGCTCACTCCTGTGAATCCAACCAGTAACACTTATCGTATAGTCCGGTCTGTTCGTCTGATATGTCGCATATCTCGTCTAGGGGTGGTAAACGTCAGACCCCAGTAGCTCGATAAGTCATGCCGACGTAGGGTCCATAACATTCGTGAAACTACTGATAACTCTTACCAGTATATCACTGCAACCCTGGCCAGGGATTTCCTGTTATGGCCAGTCGAGCATAGCACAACATCAACCCCCAATACCGGGAGAGACGAATCCCCTCCTATCGCTCATTGCCTTCATGTGAATCGGGACTGTACCCAAAAACCACCTGTTTGCACGACTCAGTAGAGCCGTGGTAGGGTGGAAATCAAAGCACAGTGGGAGACACACAAGACTCTATGACGATCTCGGGTCAACAGACTAAGTTGTACCAGTGTCACCAGAGAACTGCCATCTGACGTGAGGTATAATACCATCTGGGAGTTCTCGGCGAGTCCGTTCAGTGTACCCAGTCTCCACTGAGCACCCGCATACCATCTCCGATGTCAAACACCAATGGATATGGGATCATCCATCGCCCATCGCATGGGTCGAGAAGATATACGCTAGTCTACTCTGGAATATCGATGCCCCGTCTCGATATTCCCACGACTAGGAACAATGAAGGATGTATTCATTGACTACCCAGGCCCCACTAGTATGATCTGCATCATAGTCCTGGAAGTCGAGTACACATCCTAAGGTCTTTATCAACATGTAATCAGAGAGACAGAAGGTATACACGTTAAGATAAAGAGCAACCAGATAGCATACTATCATGTCGAGCAAGAAAGTCCTACCTATATATGTCCCAGCATCCACTACAATATACATCCAATGTACAGTAATGGCCCCTAAGGCATACATATAACTAACACTAACGGTGCACGAGGGGACATCGAGGCGAATGCGGATGGCATAAGTGTACGTCGTATTTATCTGTTATGTTTAGGTACTTAAATGATGGGACTTCATTAATGTGATTAATGAAATAAAAGAAACCAAAAGATGTTGTAGAATCAAATTTTAAATAAAACAGGTAGCTACAGTTCTTGCTTTGCATAGCGGTATATATGATATACCCTGCACCTTATTCGATGATGAAAGGACCGAGATCCCTTCACCGGGAGTGACTCCTTTAGCAATAACTGGCAGATGCTACACACTCGGTTTGACTTTTGATTGCTTCTATAGTTTCTGCTTTGCATAGTGATATATATGATATATCCCGCACCTCATTCGACGAGGAAAGGGCCGACGATCCCTTCACCGGGAGTGACCCCTTTAGCAAAACTAGAAAAGCCTCAAAATCACTCCATTTTAAAAACTTCATTTGATTCTACAACGATATCAAGTTCATTACGCAATAGGTTTTCAGAAAAACCTGTCGTAGCCCTCCGTCATTTCAGATAAGAACTGTTTAGTATTCGTGCTGCGTTTGTTGGCTTTTGTCAAGGCGTAGTGTGCGGTAGCTGAATAGTGATTATCTGTTTATGCATATGATGCAGATTGTTTCAGGGTAGTCGTGCGACCTTGTTGGCCTTTGTCAAGGGCCGTGCGGGTGGGTTTGATTCAATCAAGAAATGACGGGTTGAACTTGACTAGTATGCTATGATTTGTTAGCCTTTGTCAAGGTCATAGGACGCTAGGGGTAAAATATTATTGGGAATTTCAAGTGTTGAAATTTGCAATGAGATTGCATACCTTCTATGAGATAGTTGGATCCCGATACCCACTGCGAGTAAGAATTACTCCTGGAAGAGTTTTACACATTACAATTAGCCGATCAAGTAGGTGTCTAGAAAGGTGTTAACGAGGTTACGCCTCTGGGAAAACGAGGTTTACATTAATTAGGTTCTTGCGAAAGCACGGGGGACCTCCCTTAAAGTACCGACACTGGCCTGGCTGAAAGATTGGCGAACTTGTAGTGTGTAATTAATCCCGGCTAGTCTTTCCTTTTAGGGTTTGAAGGAAGATTTGATAAAAAGCAGTGGGAGCCATCCTGATTAGATAAGATAATAACCAATCTGATCTTGCACGAGCTTACACTAAAGTGTTTTCTTCTCTCTCTCTCCAGGTAGCGACCATTTCATGCCTTAATAAAGATAATAATATGGATGTATTGACCGAATCCGCATGTTATACTGTGCTGGGGAACGTTGGTTCCGTTCTTTCCTATAAGAGTTATAGGACTGAACAGGATATAGGGGAATACCAGGATTCCCATGCCACCCGATTGAAGAAAGTATATGATGATGCATTTTCTTCGGGTGTGTTCGTTACAGAGAACTGTTTCTCCATTTGCCCTACGTCCTGGGTATTAGATACCGGGTCAGGATCCCATATATGTAATCAGTTACATGGGCTTAGAAAAGGTAGAGAACTTGGAGAAGGTGATAAAGACATTAGAGTTGGAAATGGTGCAATTGTTGCAGCTAAGACTGTCGGGGAATATCACCTTGTATTACCAACTGGTAATACATTGGTTCTGAACGAATGCTATTACATGCCGAACCTGATATGCAACATTATATCGGTTTCTTTGTTGAGCAAAGAGGGATATAATTTTGTATTAAAGGACAATGTTATGAACATTTTCCGTAACCAAAAGTTGGTTGGATCAGGCACGTTGTGCAATGGCATTTATGTTCTAAATCAATCAACAGTTCTGAGTATAACAAACACACACAAGAGGAAGAGTTCTGAACTGAACGAATCCTTCTTGTGGCATTGTAGACTGGGTCACATCAATGCGACACGACTAGCTAAGTTGCATAATGATGGATATTTAAATCCGTTTGAATTTTCATCTTATGACACTTGCCAGTCATGTCTCAAAGGCAAGATGACCAAAACTCCGTTTACGGGACACGGAGAAAGAGTTACTGAACTCTTAGGACTGATACATAGTGATGTATGCGGTCCTATGTCTACACATGCCAGGGATGGTTCTTCATACTTCATTACATTCACTGACGATCTCTCTAGGTTCGGGTATGTGTTCCTGATGAAACACAAATCAGAAGCTTTTGAGAAATTTAGAGAATATAAACAAGAAGTTGAGAACCAAACCGGAAAAAGTATTAAAATCCTTCGATCTGATCGAGGAGGTGAATACTTGAGCAATGAATTCCTGGACTTCCTAAAAGAGAATGGGATTCTCTCTCAGCTGACTCCTCCATATACACCACAGCACAACGGTGTATCAGAACGGAGGAACCGCACCCTATTAGATATGGTGCACTCTATGATGAGCACAGCTGAGTTACCTATTTCCTTCTGGGGATATGCGCTGGAAACAGCAGCATACCTATTGAATCATGTTCCAACTAAATCTGTACCTACCACACCATATGAGATATGGAGTGGGAAGAGACCATGTCTTAAACGAGTTAAGATATGGGGTTGCCCGGCCTATGTCAAAAGGCAAAATCCGGACAAGCTCGAGGCACGATCAGTTCTATGTAAGTTTGTGGGATATCCCAAACATTCACATGGATATCTTTTCTACCATACAGAGGAACAAAAAGTGTTTGTTTCTCGACATGCCACCTTTTTAGAAAAGGAATTTCTTGCAAAAGAAATTAGTGGGGATATGGTAGAAATGGAAGAAATTCTTGCTACACAAACTCAAACTGAAGATTTAGTGGAACCAGATGATTCAGCAGCTCCCAATGAACCTCAGCCTCTCCGCCGATCTAGTAGGGTTCCTCGCCAACCTGAGAGATACTACGGTTTTCTCATGGATGGTAGAAACGTGGATTGCATCATGGAGGATGATGACCCAACTAGCTTCGAGCAGGCCATCACGAGTAGGGACTCAGTGAAAAGGCTGGATGCTATGCGGTCCAAGATGGAATCCATGTACACCAACAAAGTATGGACTTTGGAAGTTGCTCCTGAAGGGGTAAAACCCATCGGGAGCAAGTGGATCTTCAAGAAAAAACTTGGTGTAGATGGGAAAGTGGAGACTTTCAAAGCTAGACTTGTAGCAAAGGGTTTTCGTCAAAGACCAGGTATGGACTATGACGAAACCTTTTCTCCAGTGGCTATGCTTAAATCCATCCAGATCATGCTTGCCATCGCTGCATATCATGACTACGAAATCTGGCAAATGGATGTTAAGACCGCCTTTCTAAATGGTGATTTAGAAGAGTGCGTGTACATGACTCAGCCAGAGGGCTTCGTAGACAGTGGGAGCAGCGGGAAGGTGTGCAAGCTGCTTAAATCCATTTATGGATTAAAGCAAGCATCGCGGAGTTGGAACATCTGCTTTGACGTCGTTATCAAAGAGTTTGATTTCGTCAAAACCCAGATGAACCTTGTATTTACAAGAAGGTAGCAGAGAGTAAGGTTGTCTTCCTCGTATTGTACGTAGACGACATACTCTTGATAGGAAATGATATTCCTATGCTGCAATCGGTCAAGCTCTTCTTATCACAAAGATTCTCAATGAAAGATCTTGGTGATGCCTTCTGCATATTGGGAATTAGGATCTATAGAGATAGATCCAAACGGATTTTGGGATTGTCCCAATCCAGGTACATTGACACCATACTAAAGAGGTTTAGTATGGAAGAATCCAAGCGTGGGAATTTGCCCACGATCTTTGGAGTCACTCTCTCCAAAGAGATGTCTCCCAAGACTGATTTGGAGAGAGCTCGCATGCAAGGGATACCCTATGCTTCGGCTGTAGGTTCTATCATGTATGCGATGCTATGTACCAGACCCGATGTAGCATACTCACTAAGTATAGTGAGCAGGTATCAAGCTGATCCTGGAGAGAATCACTGGACAGCTGTGAAGAGCATTCTCAAGTACTTGCGAAGGACTAAAGAGATGCTCTTGGTGTATGGTAACGGAGAACTCCAAGTGGAGTCCTTTACCGATTCGAGCTTCCAGAGTGATAAGGACGACTCTAAGTCGCAGTCGGGATTTGTCTTTACCCTTTACGGAGGGGCGGTTAGCTGGAAGAGTTCCAAGCAGGAAACCGTGGCAGACTCGACGATGGAGGCTGAATACATCGCTGCCAACGATGCTGCCAAAGAGGCTGTCTGGATTAAGAAGTTCATTACTGAACTTGGAGTGGTTCCATCCATTGAGCATCCAATACCTTTGTATTGCGATAACAATGGTGCGGTGGCTTTGGCCAAGGAACCCAGGTCCCATCAGCGATCCAGGCATATTCTGAGGCGGTATCACCTGATCCGGAAGATAGTTGATCGCCGGGAGATCGAGGTCAGGAGGGTTGACACGAAGAACAACACGGCGGATCCACTCACGAAGGCCATTCCCCAGATACAGTTTGAGAAACTCTTCGGGATGCTCGGTATGCGATACTACAGCAGCTGGCCCTAGTGCAAGTAGGAGATTGTTAGTTGTATGTATGCCCTAGAGGCCAGTATTGTACAGATGATGTATATTATATTAGATGCTTGGACATATATAGAGATGACTTTCTTGCTCGATATGATAGGATGCTATCTGGTTACTCTTTATCTTAACATGTACACTTGTCTTTTTAAACTGTCTTATAGTTACATGTTGATAAAGCCCTTAAGATGTATACTTGACTGCCTGAACTATGATGCAGATCATACTAGTGGGGACATGGTAGTCCATAAGTACATCCTTCAAGGTCCCTAGTCGTGGGTGTATCGAGACGGGGCATCGATATACCAGTGTAGACTAGCGTATACGCTTCTCGACCCATGAGATGGGCGATGGATGATCCCATATCCATTGGTGTTTGATATCGGAGATGGTATACGGGTGCTCAGTGGAGACTGGGTACACTGGACGGACTCGCCGAGAACTCCCAGATGGTATTATACCTCACGTCAGATGGCAGTTCTCAGGTGACACTTGTACAGGTTAGTCTGTAGACCCGAGATCGTCATAGAGTCTTGTGTGATTCCCACTGTGCTTTGATCTCCACCTTACCACGTCCATGAGGGCATGCAAAACGGTGGTCTTTAGGTACTGTCCCGAGTCACATGGAGGCAATGAGCGATAGGAGGGGTTTCGTCTCTCCCGGTATTGGGGGTTGATGTTGCGCTGTGCTCGATTGGCCGTAACAGGGAAGTCCCTGGCCAGGGCTGATCAGAGATTTGCTGGTAAGTGTTATCAGTAGTTTCTCGACCCGTTATGAGCCTCATATCGGCACGACTTATCGGTTATTGGGGTCTGGCGTATACCACCCCTAGACTTGATATGCGACATATCAGACGAACAGACCGGACTGTACGGTAAGTGTTACCGGTTGGATTCACAGGAGTGTGAGCGGGCTAGCTCGTCGATCTTCTGATCGCTCAATACCCGGGTGGCCGTTACGTTTAGCAGACCGCTTGCGGCTTGTGGGTGCTTGATATGATCATCATCTGCTACCGGCGTATTGACGAGTCTTTAGAGTCCTACACAGAGGTTTCCTGGCTCAAGCGAAACGAAATAGGAGCGCATATGAGATATGTGCAGGAGCGAGAATAATGTGTGTATGTGATACCGTATTTCATTCTCGCGATGTATGTGTCGATTGGTTATATGCGATATAACCTAGATATCGAATCAAGGATTGATTCGATAAGCCGACACATAGGATACTAGTCGGTTAAATGCGATATGACCGAATCGTTAAATCAAGTGTTGATTTAATGATTTAATGTATAATTATATATTTGATATATTACTTTGCATTAACTAGTATTGGTTCATTTTAAAAGGATTTTCTCACTTGATGCATATTGTATAGGTGATATATTTTTGTGGACTTGTTTGTATGTTTGATGATACTTCCTCACTTGGGTTTGTGTAAAGATTAAACGATGGTTACATCTATAATGGTTAGGGTTTTGATTATTTACTTAGTTATTTATTTATTTATTCATTTTGGATATTATTAAGAATGGTGCCTTATTTTGTTTCTATGTGGAAGCTTCTTGAAGCTTTGACAAAGTCCACCATCCTTATCTCATCCTTAACCCTAACCATTCCTACTAACCTTAGTTTAATCTCTACACTTGACCATGGTCAAGATATGATAAGTATTCATATTAGTTTCCTTTTTAAAGAAGACATATCATATTCTTTCTTCTTCTTGATCTTCTTCTTAAAGATAGAAAGCTTCATGCCATCAATGGCAACTTGAGATCTAAAGTGAGAAATCCAATTCTAAAGTGAACCCACCTCCTATTTCTTCACCCTCTACCTCTTGCCAAGTTGTTTTGGGTGTTTTCTTCACAAGTTTCACAAATTTGTGAAGTCGGAGCTTGAACTTGTGATGCCTCGACGTAGATCATCTTCGGCACGAAGCCGACGACCTAGTCCGCCCTATTCTCCGATGAAGCCGACGTTTGAGTTCGGGATTCGAGATGGACAGCGAGAGGACGCCTACGTGGAGCTAAGGAAGTGGAGAACCGGATCTACAAAGGTTGTAGCCTCTCTCCTTTAGTTAAGATGTTAACTAGTTTATTGTTTCGCCTAAATTTCTAGTCGACGATCCGTATTAGGGTTTCTCGGCACCCGTAAAATTTGAAATTGGCATGGCTGATGCCTTGTGAGACCTCTATAGTGTGCCTGGGAACCCTACAGATATGCATTGATTCATGTAGATACAGTACCCTAGTGGTGTACCTTGATCATGATAGTTGCATATTCATATTGTCATACACAGGCTACCAGCTTACATGCTATTGATCATTGCTGTTAGTGCATAGTTGCGATTTCAGTATGATGTTATTTACTATTCACGAGTTGACAACTCACCCCTGTTGTGCCACAGTGTTTTGCAGGACTTTCCCTCTGAGTAGTCGCGGCAGGGCATCTTATCATCTCTACTTTTGCGGATACCGCTACTTTAGGCAGTGAGGCCTTTGCTTTTAGGTGGGTTTGCGGTTATCTGTTTGTACATTGTATATCTTTTTGTTGGATTTAGTATTCTCTATCTACCACTGTTTGTATATGTCTTAGAGACGACTTGTGAGGACTCTGTGTTGTATATTTTGGGTGACTTTGGGTGCCGTGCTCGTGGGAGCCGGTTATGTTGGAAAGTTTTACCTCTTTATGCAGTTTCCTTGATATTTCTTCGCTTCGGCGTCGTATACTTGTTGTGGTGATTGTCTTCACCGTTGGGCATGTTTCTGCTCCCAATTGGGATGCTTTATATATTATCTGTGTTGTACCCGTTTCGGGGCTGGTTTTTATAAAGGAGGTGCTGCCGAAATTTTCAAGAAAGAAAACTAGAGTTAGAGATTTTACTTGTTATTTTCAATATGTTTTAAACCATGTTTTCTCCGTTGATCCAGTTATTGGTGGCTTAGATTTCTGGGTTTTCGGCTTACTTGAGTTGCGTACGCCTGTTGACGTTACGTAGTTTAAGTGCCGGTTACGGGCCAAACTTGGGTTGTGAAAAAGTTGGTATCAGAGCGTTAGGTTTTAGCTTTTGGAGTATAGGATGACCTTGGTATGATGGAGTAGGTAGCTTAAGCAGAGTGACATAGCGTGTGTATGTTCCGCGGCATACTTACGACACGGTACTCCGCCTAAGTGACCTTAGGACTTATTGATTGATATTCCTCCGTGATGATATACATCCTTGTGATTCGATTCCTGTTTCCTTATCGAATCTTGTTTAAATTTCCAGCCTATATGCCGCCGAAGACTACGAGGGCACAGAGAGCGGCCGCGAGGGCCGAGGTCAGAGTTGACTCGTCTGATGCGAGGATTGACCAGGGCGGTACGCCTGTTCTACAAGAGCACATTGCTATGATTGGAGCTGGTATGCAGGATCTGCGCCAGATAGTGGGGAATTTAGTAGAGACCATCCGAGCGCACGGGCAGGCAGTTGTTCCACCCGCTGCAGGGACCACGATGGTACCTACTGTTCCGGCAGTCGCAGTTGCAGCTCCAGAGGTTATTGTTGTGTCACTGACAGATTTGATGAGGTTGAGGCCTCCGGTGTTTACTGGCATATATGTTACTGAGGATCCGTAGTCGTTCATCGACCGGATAGCCAGGATTTGTCGTTCACTCCGATGCTCCGATGAGAGATGGGTGGAGTTTTCCAGTTTTCGTCTGGAAGTTCTGGCCCAGAAGTGGTGTGAGTCCTTGGAGAAGGGCAGAGCAGCTGGTCTTACTCCTATGACCTGGGCTGAGTTTGTGACAGTGTTTCTCATCCGTTTTCTTCCACCAAGCGTCAGGGATGCGCGAGCGCGCAAATTTGAGTCGTTACGTCAGACTCCGGGGATAACAGCATCTGAGTATGATGTGCTGTTTACCGAACTGTCTGTGTATGCTCCGTACCTGGAGGCGACTGAGGAGATGAGGGTGAAGAGGTTTGTTCGAGGCCTGCTTACCCAGTTGTATCCAGCCATCAGCATTCAGCATTGCGACACATATGCAGCAGCAGTGGATGCAGCCCTATTGGTAGAGGAGCGTCTTTCTGAGTCGTCAGTTGCTCCGGAACCGAAGAAGGTTCGTATTGGTGATTCGGCAGAGAGGCAGGCATTCAGACGTCGTGACAGTTCTCATTCAGATAGTGGAGGATCGGGACGAGGTCGGCTTTTTAGCTCTTACCCTCAGGAGGGTCGGCAGTTTGTATCTGGATGTTACCGATGCGGGAGTATGGGTCATCGGGTTCGAGATTATGCTGAGCCACGTGTGAGCAAGGCAGCTGTACCGCAGGTTACCTTACCACCTTCTCCACCTCTGAGGGCGTTGCCCCTTATGCCGGTTGTTGTTCCGCGTCAGACTCTTATGCAGAGAGGTCGGGGTCGCGGTGGTGTTGTACCGAGAGGGCGGGGTGGTAGAGGCGGAGGTCAGCCAGTTGCCGGTAGAGGGCAGGCTCGGGTGTTTGCCTTGACTCACCAGGACGCTCAGGCGTCCAATGCTGTGGTTTCAGGTACCCTTTCTGTATGTTCTTATGATGCACATGTTCTTTTTGATCCGGAATCTACGCATTCTTATGTATCTAGGCACTTCGTTCCGAGGTTTGGCCGAGAGTCTTGTTGTCTAGATCAGCCGCTGGTTGTGGCTACTCCTGAGGGAGAGTTGTTTGTTGCACGACACGTGTTTCGGTCGTGTGCTGTCCGTTTAGGAGACCGAGTTTTGCCTGTCTACTTGATCCTTCTTGAGATGTTGGACTTCAACGTTCTGTTGGGCATGGACTGGCTAGCTACTTGCTATGCGTTCATGGACTGCTGCGAGAAGACAATTAGATTTTGTTTTCCCGGCGAGTCAGTGTATGTTGTGCAGGGGGACCGTGGTGCCGCCGCTCACAGTTTGATTTCTGTTCTGTGCGCAAGTCGGCTTTTGAGGAGGGGATGTCGGGGATTCTTGTCTTTCATTCATGATACTGGGGCCACAGTGGAGTTGTTAGACCAGGTTTCTACCGTGCGAGAGTTTCCCGATGTCTTTCCCGATAAGTTACCTGGGTTGCCGTAAGAGCGCTATATTGAGTTCTGCGTTGATCTGATTCCGGGCACGGAGCCTATTTCTATAACACCTTATCGGATGGCTCCGGCAGAGCTTAGAGAGCTTAAAGATCAATTGCAAGAGTTGCTTGATTTGGGACTTGTGCATCCGAGCGTTTCGCCGTGGGGAGCTCCTGTTCTGTTCGTCAAGAAGAAGGACGGCAGTTTGAGGGTATGTCTAGATTATCGTCAGTTGAACCGAGTTACGGTGCGGAACAGGTATCCTTTACCCCGCATTGACGATTTATTTGATCAGCTACAAGGTGCGAAACATTTTTCAAAGATTGATTTGCGTTCGGGTTATCATTAGTTACGGATTCGGAATGATGACATTCCGAAGACTGCTTTTCGTACGCGCTATGGGCACTATGAGTTTTTGGTGATGTCGTTCGGAATCACCAATGCGCCAGCAGCGTTCATGGATCTGATGAACCGGATTTTCAGGCCGTTCCTCGACCAGTTTATTATAGTGCTTATCGATGACATACTGGTCTACTCTAGGAGTCGTAAGGAGCATGAGCTGCACTTGAGGATTACTTTGGAGATATTGAAAGAGCACCAGCTGTATGCTAAATTCTCAAAGTGCACGTTTTGGCTTGATAGAGTTGACTTCCTGGGCCATGTGGTGACTGGTGATGGTATTCTTGTGGACCCGAGGAAGATCGAGGTTGTACAGCTTTGGCCCAGACCTGTATCGGTGACTGAGGTCCGCAGCTTTTTGGGCTTAGCTGGTTATTATCGCCGTTTTGTGTAGGATTTCTCGAGTATCATGTAAGTCGATGTGAAACACCCCACGAGTTGCGGGGAGGCGGAAATATGAAAAAAGATCTTGTTCTTGAAGTATACATCGACTAACCGAAGATCTTTGCTAAACGATAATTAACAACTACCATAGAAGTTCTTAGCTACTATGTAAAGAGATTATACCTAGTGATATGTGTCCTTCGTCTTTACGATCTCTACATCCTCCTCGGCCTTCTCCAAGTGATAGATGATCCACCCGAGAACCCTAATCCAAGCCTCACCTCAAAACTTGAGGTAACTATGTTTCTCTAGTTGCTAATCAAAGCAACTTAGATCATATAGAGTTAGGTTATGGTCGGTCGGAATAAAGCGGTAAAGAGCAGACAACCGTCGATTTAGTCTTTTCTAATCCTTATTCTCAACTCATGAGTGGTAGGATTAGAGCTTGAAGAAAGAGTGAGCTTGAAGAGAGAGAAGGTGAACTAGAATAATGAAATGAAATTGCTTCTCACTTGATATATGAAGCATAATGAATAATTCAATAAATGAATAATAAGAGATTATTCATCATGCTACATAAATGTATTATGAGTGATTCACTATGTGAGTCATTAAGCATTTAATAATGCATTAATGACATAGTGAATCACACATTATGTGTCACAATAAAATTAATGACAATGCCACCTAAACCCCTCAAGTCACCATGCTTCTAGAAGCTTCCCGGAAATTACGAGAACGCCCCTCCCATCTGTGAAAACACGTAAAAACTTTAGACTGTATAAATCCAATAACCTGATACTAGAATCTGGCTTAAACCAAAGCCGTCTAGTAAAAACTGCCCAAATGTCGTACGTTCGTTTAAACACGTATTCGTCCGAACCCTTGTCGTAAAACCGTACGACCTCTATATCGTTTTGCCTGGAGTTAGGAAAACTCTGTGTGGGACTCTAAAGACTCGACTACTACACTGGCAGTGGGTTTAACCACAGACCGCAAGCGGCACTAGCTGTACGTAACGGTCCCCAGGTAGATGTCGATGAGAAGGCCGATGAGGATACCTATCCGAACTCCTACTGAGCCTGTCCGTGACAATATCCGTGCTGTCCGGTCTGTTCGTCTTATAGTATCGCATGTATGGTCTAGGGAGGTGGTAAACGTCAGACCCCTAATAACCGTACAAGTCGTGTCGGCATGGCTCAATTACCATCCGAGAATCTACTGATCAGTCTATCAGTAATTCTCAATCAGCCCTGGCCAGGGACTTATGGTAATGATAAACCGATCACTGTGCGATATCAACTCTCTATACCGGGAGAGACGAATCCCTAACAGTCGCTCACTGCCTCCACGTGGCTCGGGACTGTGCCTAACTAAAACCTGTTTGCACGACTCCTTTGAATCGTGGTAGGGTAGTAATCAAAGCACAGTAGGAACTCACACGAGACAAATGACGACCTTAAGTTAACAGACTATATGCACATATGTCACCTGAGAACTGCTATCTGACGTTAGGTATAAATACCATCCAGTCAGTTCTCGGCGAGTCCTGTCCGGTGTACTCACACCCAGTGAGCATCTGTATACAATCTTAGGTGCACTTCACCAATGGCTGCGGGACCAATCCATCGCCCCTGCTCAGGGTCTAGATATCTATACACCAGTCTACTCCGGAGTATCGATGCCCAGTCTCGATACTCCTGCGACCAGGGACATCTAAGGATGTGCCTATTGACTATCCAGCTCCCACAAGTATGACTGCCATCACAACGCCGGTAGTCAGGCAAACACCATATGGACTTTATCAACATGTTTATAAATACTAAGTAAAATATATCACACATTTAAGATAAAGACAAACCAAATAGCATACTATCTTATTAAGCAAGACTGTCATGTACATACATATCCCTAGCATCCTATACAATGAAGGCCTCTAGGGCATATATATCCAACAATCTCCGACTTGCACTAAGGCCTATAATTGGTGCAATGAGTACCCACTGTCTTCACTAGATCCAGTTGCTGGAGTACCGCATGCCCAACATCTCAAACAGCCTGTCGAACTGAACTTGAGGGATGGCCTTGGTGAATGGATCTGCCGTGTTATCTTTTGTGTCCACTCTCCGTACCTCGATCTCCCGACGATCAACGATCTCCCTGATCAGGTGAAACCGCCTTAAGATATGCCTGGATTTCTGATGGGACCTTGGTTCCTTCGCTAATGCTACAGCCCCATTATTATCACAATACAAAGGTATTGGATTGGTAATGGACGGAACCACCTGAAGTTCAGAGATGAACTTCCTCATCCAGACAGCCTCTTTTGCGGCTTCACTAGCAGCTATATACACTGCCTCCATAGTTGAGTCTGCGACGGTATCCTGTTTGGAACTTCTCCAACATACCGCCCCTCCGTTGAGGGTAAACACAAAACCCGAAGTGGATTTAGAATCATCTTTGTCACTTTGGAATCCGGAATCGGTAAAAGCCTCAACCTGGACGTCCCCATTATCGTAAATCAAGAACATCTCCTTAGTCCTTCTCAGGTACTTGAGAATGTTCTTTACCGCTATCCAATGTTTCTCACCTGGGTTAGACTGATACCTGCTTACCACACCAAGTGCGTAAGCTACATCCGGTCTTGTACATAACATCACATACATTATAGATCCTACTGCCGAAGCGTAGGGTATAATTCCCATGCGAGCCCTCTCTTCATTAGTCTTTGGAGACATCTTTTTGGAGAGGGTGATCCCGTGACAAGCGGGTATATTACCACGCTTGGAATCTTCCATACTAAATCTCTTTAGTATAGTATCAATATACCTGGACTGTGAAAGTCCCAACATTCCACTAGATTTATCACGATAGATCTTAATGCCCAAAATGTAGGTTGCATCACCCAAGTCTTTCATGGAGAATTTCTGTGACAAGAAGAGCCTTACTGATTGTAGCATAGGGACATCATTCTCTATCAGTAGTATGTCGTCGACGTACAAAACAAGGAAGACTACTGCTCCTTCTACAATCTTCCAATAAATACATGGTTCATCTACATTTTTGATAAAATCAAATTCTTTGACTGTCTCATCAAAGAAGATGTTCCAACTTCGCGATGTTTGCTTTAATCCATAGATGGATTTAAGCAACCTGCACACTCTTCCGCTGCTCCCACTGTCTAAGAAACCTTCTGATTGATCCATGTAAACACTCTCTTCTAAATGTCCATTTAAAAAAGCTATTTTTACATCCATCTCCCAGATTTCATAGTCATGGAAGGCAGCAATGGCAAGCAGGATCCGAATGGATTTAAGCATAGCTACAGGTGAAAAGGTTTCATCATAGTCCAATCCTGGTCTTTGACGAAAACCTTTTACAACGAGTCTAGCTTTGTAGGTTTCCACTTGTCAAAGTGCACCATTCTTCTTTTTGAAGATCCATTTGCATCCAACTGGTTTCACCCCAGGAGGAGCAACTTCTAAAGTCCATACTTTATTGGTGTACATGGATTCCATTTCGGATCTCATAGCATCCAGCCACTTCACCGAGTCAATACTCGTGATAGCCTGCTGAAAACTAGTAGGCTCATCATCATCGATGATGCAATCCTCTCGATCCCCATCTAGAAGAAAACCATAGTATCTCTCAGGAGGATGAGAAAGCCTACTAGATCTGTGGAGTGGCGTTGGTTCGTTATGTTCTATTGAAATTTGAGGTTCTACTAAGTCCTCGGTAGCAGTTTGAGCTTCTGGAATTTCTTCCAGCTCTACCGCGCTCCCACTAATTTCTTTTGCAAGAAATTCTCTTTCTAAGAAGACAATATGGCGAGCGACAAACACCTTTTGTTCTTCAGTGTGGTAGACCATGTACCCCCTTGAATGTTTGGGGTATCCTACAAACTTGCACAAAACCGATCGTGCCTCGAGCTTGTCCGGACTATTCTTTTTAACATATGCCGGACACCCCCATATCTTGATATAGTTGAAATATGGTCCCTTCATGTTTCATATTTCATATGGAGTGGTAGGCACAGACTTAGTTGGAACTCTATTCAATAAGTATGCTGCTGATTCTAGAGCATAACCCCAGAAGGAAAGTGGCAACTCAGCACTACTCATCATTGAACGCGCCATATCTAATAGTGTACGATTCCACCTTTCTGATACACTATTATGCTGAGGTGTATAAGGCGGAGTAAGCTGAGAGAGAATTCCATTCTCTTTTAAGTATTCAAGGAAACTGGTACTTAAGTATTCTCCACCTCGATCAGATCGAAGTGTCTTGATGCTTTTACCAGTTTGTTTCTCTACTTCATTTTTATACTCCTTAAACTTCTCAAAAGCCTCGGATTTATGTTTCATTAAGAACACATGTCCATACCTAGAGAAGTCATCAGTAAAAGTAATGAAGTAGGAGTGACCGCTTCTCGCATGCGTAGACATTGGACCACATACATCACTGTGTACAAGTACCAAGGATTCTTGATTTAGGAGAATGTTCATGACATTTCTTTGAAGCGCAAAATTATATCCTTCATTAGATAACAAAGATACTGATATAATATTACACAACATACCGGGAATACAAAAACAGCTGTACAACACCAAAATGTGCCCACTAGCCAACCCTAGGTGATATTCCCCTATTCCAATAGCATCTACATGCATTCCATTGCCCATCCGGAGAGTCATATCACCTATCCCCAGTACTCTACTATTTCTCAGATCCTGCAATGAATTACAGATGTGAGAACCAGAACCGGTATCAAGTACCCATGATGTAGAGTTTACTGAAAGACAATTTTTGATTATGAACACACCTGAAGCAGAAGCAACAGCTTTCTTCGTATCCTTTGCCTTGAAGGCCATACAGTCCTTCTTCCAATGCCCTTGCTTGTGACAATAATGGCATTCGTTTATATTCGATTTCACCCTTCCTTCCTTGTTCGTTCCCTGCACCTTTTTGACCGCACCCTTCGGTTTGGTGGCTTTCATCTTCTTCTTCCCTTTAGCTTTCGCTTTAGATTTAGAAGAGGATGATTGGCCAACATACAGAACAGGGGGTCTTCTCCTTTTTCAAGGAGGTCTCTGCTACTCTCAACATGTTGAGGAGCTTTGGAAGATCAGCTTCCATTTCGTGCATGTTGAAACTTAGCACGAACTGAGAGAAGGTGTGGGGAAGGGACTGCAAAATCATGTCGATATACAAATCGTTTTCTAGCACGCATCCCAGGTTTGCGAGTTCCACAATGAGGCTGATCATTTTGAGGACGTGCTCTCCTACAGGCGATCCTGGAGCTAACCTCATCTGGAAGTGTTTCCTTGAGGTCTCGTACCTTGCGATACGGGAGTGCTCCCGATACAAATCCTTGCAATGGAGAAAGATGGATATAACATCCATACTTTCGTGCTGTTTCTGGTGTTCATTGTTCATGGACGCCAGCACGATACACTTAGATCTCTCACAGTCTAGATTCCAAGTTTTGCGAACTTCCTTGTCCACAACTGAGGAATCTGGTCCTGGGATAAGGGGAGGAACAGCGGTGGTAACATATACTACTTTGTCATAAGTCAATGCAATGTTGACGTTCCTTAGCCAATCTTTATAATTCTGCCTGGTCAGTATATTTTTTTCAAGTAATAGTTTTAGTCCTGTCATGGTAGCTGCTAGAGAGAGAAAAAAGAATACACTCAGCATATGCTTCTTGCAAGTTTAGATTGGTTATCATTTTATCTAAACAGGATGGCTCCCACTGTTCCCTCAAATCCTTCTTCAAAACCTAAAAGAAGAACTAGTCAGGATTAATCACACGTCACAATACTTGCTTAACATTTCAGCCAGGCCGGTGTTGGTACTTCGAGGGAGGTTTTCCAACACTTTCGCGAAGTTCCATAATTAAATAACCTCTTTTCCGTGGAGGCGTAGCCCCTCTAACACCTTTCTGGACACCTACTTGGTTTATAGCATTGATTGTTAAGTGAGAATGTTTCCCGAGAGTAATCCTACTCATCAGTGGGATCGGGATCCAACTATCATTGCATGATGTACTAGATGGAAGCCACTCTAGTCACCACACTCTAAAAGGTATGCTAAATCTGCAAGTTTCCTTTATGTTTGAAACTCCCGATGTGATTTTTACCCCAAGCTCTTATTGATCTTGACATAGGCCAACAAGTCATAAGACGCAAGTCAAGTTCTACCCGTCGTTGTCCTGATTAATTTAGGTACATCATACATGCCCTTGACGTAGGCCAACAAGGCTATACGTCTGTCCTATACTAATGCATCTATCTATGCAACAAATAAGCAAACCGCACTGCTACCATCCACTATGCCTTGACGTAGGCCAACAAGCAAAGCATGAATACGATGTGCTGTCTATTTGAAACGACGGAGGGTTACGGCTGATTTTTGGCAAAAAACCGTTAACGTAGTGAACTTGATATGATTGAAGGAACCATGATAGCCTTTATTAAAAGGAGTGGTTTAAGCTCCGTATTTAAAATTTGCTTTTCGAAGAAAACAGAGTGGTTTTAGAAATTGTTCCAACGATTCAGTTTAGGTTTTATTTTTCTTTGCATTAAAAAATAATGCGTCCCATCATTAACCTATCATTACAGATAACAACAAAAATACAACGTCCTCTTATGCCATCCGCATTCGCCACGGGGTCCCGTCATCACCCGTTAGGTTACTTAACTAACGGCAGAGCGAGGGCTGGGCTAGCGCGGGTGTAAAACATAAGTGACGTCTAAATAGCTATCATATATAGATATTGTGCATTCGTTAGACGCAATAATAAGCATTCCAGATCACAGATAAACTTTATTGGATATGCAAGCAATCCGCGTTTCAATTGAGCCTGCAATGAAAGACGGATTTACACAGTTGTGATGAATAGCCATTACCCCACCCTAGACCCCTACGGGTACGGCAAACTACCCGCCAAGTACCCGAAGTGAAGCGGTCTCCCTCAACAACGTGAGTAGGCCACTAAGCACTTCGAAATACCCGGTAGTTTGTGCACCCCACCTTGGGTCTATCCTATGAGCAAAAAACAGTAAAAAGAAATAATACAACGGTGGCTACAACCGCAACCTGGATGTACCCCGCAAAATAATATTAAAACTTATTACAATTACAACGAATGAATTAATACAATAACCCATCACAAAACCCCGGCTAATCATCACAACAGTCCAATAGAGTTCATAATCACAAACAGTTAAAACATTACAGATATGTGCAACCCCCTGCCAACCGACGTATAATTTCGATCGATCAAACCCATTAGATTCTGCTCCAAAACTTCTCTGTAAACCTGAGACCTGAGCAAAAAATAAACCATACCAGAAAAGAAAAAATATCACAGAAGATGCACAGGGAAAAATTGGGTTGAATCGGCCTCAACTCGGCCGCGGATCCACGGCGGATCGTTGGGATCGGCCGCGGTTCCCCGGCTGTATGGCCGATTCAGGAACCCATTTTTTTCTAGTGTTCTTATAATTCCTTGTAGGGTGTTTTGGAGGAACCTGAAAAAAATTTAGACCTCATTTTAAAAACGACTGAAACTATGTGATATCGGGGTATTTTCCGTTTCGTTTTGCGTTCGAAATTCATACGACTTTGCAAGTGAGTTAATTATTGTTTAGTGAGGCTGTGATACTACTGTAAGTCGATGTGCAACACACCACGAGTTGCGGGGAGGCGGAAATATGAAAAACGATCTTGTTCTTGAAGTATACATCGACTAACCGAAGATCTTTGCTAAACGATAATTAACAACTACCATAGAAGTTCTTAGTTGCTATGTAAAGAGATTATACCTAGTGATACGTATCCTTCGTCTTAACGATCCCTACGCCTCCTTGGCATCCTCCAAGTGATAGATGATCCACCCGAGAACCCTAATCCAAGCTTCACCTCAAAACTTGAGGTAACTAAATTTCTCTAGTTGCTAATCAAAGGAACTTAGATCATATAGAGTTAGGTTATGGAATGTTTAGTCTTTTCTAATCCTTGTTCTCAACTCATGAGTGGTAGGATTAGAGCTTGAAGAAAGAGTGAGCTTGAGGAGAGAGAAGGTGAACTAGAATAATGAAATGAAATTGCTTCTCACTTGATATATGAAGCATAATGAATAATTCAATAAATGAATAATAAGAGATTATTCATCATTCTACATAAATGAATTATGAGTGATTCACTATGTGAGTCATTAAGCATTTAATAATGCATTAATGACATAGTGAATCACACATTATGAGTCATGATAACATTAATGACAATGCCACCTAAACCCCTCAAGTCACCATGCATCTAGAAGCTTCCCGGAAATTACGAGAACGCCCCTCCCATCCGTGAAAACACGGAAAAACTTTAAACTGTATAAATCCAATAACCTGATACAAGAATCTGGCTTAAACCAAAGCCGTCTAGTAAAAACTGTCCGAATGTCGTACGTGCGTTTAAACACGTATTCGTCCGAACCCTTGTCGTAAAACCGTACGACCTCTATATCGTTTTTCCTGGAGTTAGGAAAACTCTGTGTGGGACTCTAAAGACTCGACTACTACGCTGGCAGTGGGTTTAACCACAGACCTCAAGCGGCACTAGCTGTACGTAACGGTCCCCAGGTAGATGTCGATGAGAAAGCCGATGAGGTTACCCATCCGAACTCCTTCTGAGCCTGTCCATGACAATATCCGTGCAGTCCGGTCTGTTCGTCTTAGAGTATCGCATGTATGGTCTAGGAAGGTGGTAAACGTCATACCCCTAATAACCGTACAAGTCGTGTCGGCATGGCTCAATTACCATCCGAGAATCTACTGATCAGTCTATCAGTAATTCTCAATCAGCCGTGGCCAGGGACTTATGGTAATGACCAACTGATCACTGTGCGATATCAACTCCCTATACCGGGAGAAACGAATCCCTAACAGTCGCTCACTGCCTCCACGTGGCTTTTGACTGTGCCCAAGTAAAACCTGTTTGCACGACTCCTTTGAATCGTGGTAGGGTAGTAATCAAAGCATAGTGGGAACTCATACGAGACAAATGACGACCTTAAGTCAACAGACTATCTGCACACATGTCACCTGAGAACTGCTATCTGACGTTAAGTATAAATACCATCCAGTCAGTTCTCGGCGAGTCCTGTCCGGTGTACTCACACCCAGTGAGCATCTGTATACAATCTTAGGTGCACTTCACCAATGGCTGCGGGACCCATCCATCGCCCCTGCTCAGGGTCTAGATATGTATACACCAGTCTACTCAGGAGTATCGATGCCCAGTCTCGATACTCCTGCGACCAGGGACATCTAAGGATGTGCCTATTGACTATCCAGCTCCTACAAGTATGACTGCCATCACAACGCCGGTAGTCAGGAAAACACCCTATGGGCTTTATCAACATGTTTATAAATACTAAGTAAAATATATCACACGTTTAAGATAAAGACAAACCAAATAGCGTACTATCATATTAAGCAAGACTTTCATGTACATATATATCCTTAGCATCCTATACAATGAAGGCCTCTAAGGCATATATATCCAACATATCGCTGCACCGTTGACTGGACTGACCCGGACGGGTGTTCCTTTTCTTTGGACTGATACGTGCGAGCAGAGTTTTCAGCAGTTGAAGACTCGGTTGACGACGGCACCAGTTCTTTCTTTACCTTCTGGATCGGGCAGCTACGTTGTTTATTATGATGCTTCTCAAGTGGGGCTCGGCTGTGTTTTGATGCAGCATGATAGGGTGATTGCGTATGCTTCTAGGCAGCTGAAGAAGCACGAGCAGAATTACCCCACTCATGATCTTGAGATGGCCGTGGTAGTCTTTGCGTTAAAGATTTGGAGACACTACTTGTACGGAGAGTCGTGTCAGATCTTCACGGATCACAAGAGCTTGAAGTATATCTTCCAGCAGCGGGATCTGAACTTGAGACAGCGCCGATGGATGGAGCTAGTGAAGGATTATGATTGTGAGATCCTTTATCACCCGGGCAAGGCGAATGTGGTAGCTGATGCTTTGAGTCGTAGGCCCGGGGGTAGCTTGTCCCAGTTGAGCGCAGTTCAGCGTCAGTCTTCTACAGATTGGCAGCTCTTGCGTGATAGTAGAGTGCAGTTCGAGTTTACCTCCACTGGGGGACAGTTTGCTCATGTCCGCGCCCGTCCACTACTATTTGATCGTATCCGTGAGGAGCATCCCAGTGATGCCCGTTTGTCCGAGATTTTTAAGCTTGTTCGACAGGGTACAGTTTCCGAGTTCATGATTGATGACCACGGTGTGCTATGATGCGGGACTCGCTTGTGTGTACCAGATGATGATGGGTTGAGACGCGAGATCCTAGAGCAGGCACATCAGTCGGCCTTTAGCGTTCATCCAGGTTCCACCAAGATTTATCGTGACTTGAGAGACTTTTATTGGTGGGAAGGGATGAAATGCGATATTTCGGACTTCGTTTCTAGGTGCCTGACTTGTCAGCAAGTCAAGGCTGAGCATCAGAGACCAGCTGGAGAGTTGCAGCCTTTACCCATTCCGGAGTGGAAATGAAAGCAGATTTCCATGGACTTCATTATGGATCTACCCAGGACCAGTAGGGGTATGACTCCATTTGGGTGATTGTTGACCGGTTGACGAAAGCGGCTCACTTCCTTCCAGTGAAGACCACTTTCGGGTATGCTCAGTATGCGCAGCTGTATATAGATGAGATTGTGCATTTACACGGTGTTCCCACATGCATAGTATCCGACAGAGGCACCCAGTTTACTAGCCGTCTATGGCAGAAGCTTCAGGAAGCTTTGGGTACCCGGTTGAGTTTTAGCACCGCTTTTCATCCGCAGACCGATGGTCAATCGGAGCGGACTATTCAGACTCTGGTGGATATGCTCCGTGCATGTGTGCTTGATTTTGGTGGCCGTTGGGATCGTCACTTGCCGTTGATTGAGTTCTCCTACAACAACAGCTTTCAGGAGACTATTCAGATGGCACCTTTTGAGGCTTTATATGGTAGGAAGTGTCGATCGCCAGCCTGTTGGACCAAGCTTAGTGAGAGTATAGTTTTGCGACCCCAGCTAGTTCAGGATAGTACAGAGAAGATCCAGCTGATTCAAGACAGGATGAGAGCAGCCCAGTGCAGGCAAAAGTCTTATGCCGACTGTCGCCGTCGCAGACTTGAGTTCGCAGTGGGGGATCATGTATTCCTGAGAATTTCTCTGATGGAGGGTGTTATGCGATTTGGGAAGAGGGGGATGCTCAGTCCCAGATTTGTAGGTCCTTTCAAGATCCTTGAGCAAGTGGGGTCCGTTGCTTATCGTTTAGCGCTCCCGCCTAGTTTTCCGGATGTTCACCCTGTTTTCCATGTGTCGATGCATCGTAGATATCTTCATGATCCTTCTCACAAGATTCAACACGAGACCGTTCAGCTTAATCGCAATCTTTCGTTCACCGAGCAGCCGGTAGTAATTTTGGATCGGCAGGTGAAGAAACTTCGGTCAAGGGTCTTGCCGTCTGTGAAGCTTCTTTGGCGTAGCCCTACTAGTGATGAGATCACTTGGGAGGCCGAGAGCGAGATGCGGAAGAAATTACCTCATCTCTTTGAAGGTACGCTTAGCTGTTTATTTTAATTCTGGGACCGAATTTCTATAAGGGAGAGACTGTAACGTTTTAGAAATCGTTATGAGAAATTGTCCGTTTTAGGATTAAATTGTCGGTATTTTCCGTTTTGACCCTACTGTGATCAAACGATTATATAGAATTTCTAGCACCTAGTTTAGCTAAAATAAAGCTAGTGCGCAAGCTTTGGGGGTATATGGGACGTTTTGGTTAAATTAGAATTTTTCCCAATTTTAATGCTATTTTAATACGGTATTCACATTTTGGGAAATTTCTGTTACGCGATCTTTTCTTTAATTTAAGTTGAGTTAATCCAAACCTTCTCACATATCTAGATATTTGTTGTGAATTTGGAATAAAGATAAAGAAAAGAAAAGAAATAGATTTGTAGATGCATGCATGTGTGCATGTTTGAGTATGAATGCATTTAATGGCATATAAGGTTGGTAATTGCTAGGAAACACCCACCTAACTCCCTTGGCCGAGATCCCCTCTCCCTCTACTGCCCCTTGCTCATTTCTTTTCCATTCTTGCATCATTCTAGCACTAAATCCTCAAAATCCCAATCATATCACAAAAACTTACCAAAAATCCTTGTTCTTGCTTCTTGGATCACTTGGAGCAAGTGAAAGCTTGAATCTTGTGAGCAAGATTGTTAGGTGTAACCACTACACTGTTAATTAGGAGTATGTTATTTTGCTCGTTGGTTGTAGCGTAGCACGCTTTTTATATCGATTAGTGCGATATCGGGTTTTTAAAGTCTTTTTAGAACTTCTCTACCTGCTGTGACCTGTAGTTTTTAGTGTTTGTCAAAACAAAATTTTATAGATGTACTAGTGAATCTGAGACACCACCTGAGACACGGGGGCCACCTCACCTGTCGGGGTCGGCGACCCGTAAGCCGCGATCCGGCGACGCCGGCTAGGTAAGAGAGGGATGGGGTTGGTCTTCTGTGAGTTTTTGTCTGCTGTTGGCTAGAGGTGTTTGGTACTGTTTACTTTTTTAGTAAATTCAGTATGCAAAATCTGGGATCGATTACCTATAATCTAGTGTTTTGAGTCCGCGTGATACGCATTGCGACATGAGTCGTGAGCTTGTGCTGCTGCTGTACTCAGTTGGGTTTTGAGGTATCGTTGCGCATGTTAGCCACTACACGTGCACTCGCAAGTTAGTTTAGTGTTGGTGCGTTATTTAATACGTAGTTTTACGTTATATTGGTCGATTTCTGAGATGTTTGCTTTCTTTCTTGTGTTTGTGAAAATATAGCATCGCAAGTAGGGACTTCGGACGCTGCGAACAAGGGGAAGCAGGTGGTCGGATTTTCATAGCTGGAGACCATTGGTGAGTAGATTTAACATCTACGGGGAAATCGCCCGTATGGCGCTAAGCGTCGGGGCTAGATATGATATGATATTAGCCGTATGTTTATGTGCTTATATAAAGATATTGCATAATTCACATTGCATATAGTCACTTATTGTGCCTGATATTGTATATATTGTACACTGCACTATTATTGACAGTCCATGTTGCACGAGCACCAATGATATGCTATACACACACTGTCGGTAATTTCCATGATACGCACAACACAAATGCTCATTGATATACCATGCTAGTTAGTGACCTTGAAACAGTTATACTTGTGCGATAGCGCATATGACATATAGCATACCTGTGTACCTACATGTCTATACATATGCCATACCATATTTACATGCTCGCACATATACTTTGCTATTGTTACATGATCAGGTTTATAACATATATATCGGTGGAATGGGACGCTGTATATATATGTGTTTTGGATTTGGATTTTGGGAACCGCGAGATATATTTAATGACTGGATGCATTAAATAGCGGACTTTTCCTGTGATATGCCCATATTGCTGTTTTATGTTGCATATGCTACTTCATATGGATTTACGCATTTGAGATATGTTTTCATGCGATATGGGAATTTCAAGTGTCGATGTTAGGCAC
Organism: Agapanthus africanus; assembly: GCA_030015575.1. Lineage (NCBI taxonomy): Eukaryota > Viridiplantae > Streptophyta > Magnoliopsida > Asparagales > Amaryllidaceae > Agapanthus > Agapanthus africanus. The sequence goes on from CM057337.1 coordinate 309,109,785, forward strand.
TTATATTCCGAGAGATATATGGATTTTGACAGACCGATACGTGGAACACAAGTGTCGAGATGGGATACTTGGATTTCGAGGAACGTATGGATATCAGAAAGACCGATACGTGGAACACAAGTGTCGAAGTGGGACACTTGGGTTTCGAGGAACGTATGGATACGAGTATTTATGTGTCGATGTTAGGCACTGTTTTTCATGATGTTTTAGAGTGTCGATGTTTGACACTCAGGTTCCATGAGACGTACAGGATTTGAGGACCGATCTGAGGGCCGATCTGAGTATTTTGGGATTTGAGGTGTTGTTGAGTTACACCATGTTTTTCCATGCTTATGATTTGTGTATGAGATTATTTACTATACCGCACTCAGTATACAGTTGATATGCATTGATTCATGTAGATATAATACCCTGGTGGTGTACCTTGATCATGATAGTTGCATATTCATATTGTCATACACAGGATACCAGCTTACATGCTATTGATCATTGCTGTTAGTGCATACTTGCGATTTCAGTATGATGTTATTAACTATTCACGAGTTGGCAACTCGCCCCCGTTGTGCCACAGTGTTTTGCAGGACTTTCCCTCTGAGTAGCCGCGGCAGAGCGTCTTATCATCTCTACTTTTGAGGATACCGCTACTTTAGGCAGTGAGGCCTTTGCTTTTAGGTGGGTTTTCAGTTATCTGTTTGTACATTGTATATCTTTTTATTGGATCTAGTATTCTCCATCTACCACTGTTTGTATATGTCATAGAGACGACTTGTGAGGACTCTGTGTTGTATATTTTGGGTGACTTTGGGTGCCGTGCTCGTGGGAGCCGGTTATGTTAGAAAGTTTTACCTCTTTATGCAGTTTCCTTGATATTTCTTCGCTTCGGTGTCGTATACATGTTGTGGTGATTGTCTCTGCCGTTGGGCATGTTTCGGCTTCCAATTGGGATGCTTTATATATTATCTGTGTTGTACCCGTTTCGGGGCTGGTTTTTACAAAGGAGGTGCTGCCGAAATTTTCAAGAAAGAAAACTAGAGTTAGAGATTTTACTTGTGATTTTCAGAATGTTTTAAACCATGTTTTCTCCGTTGATCCAGTTTTGGGTGGTTTAGATTTCTTGGTTTTCGGCTTACTTGAGTTGCGTACGCCTGTTGACGTTACGTAGTTTAAGTGCCGGTTACGGGCCAAACTTGGGTCGTGACAGGTTTAGAAGCGGTTCAGACGGTCACATAATCGAGTTAAGGTTTGTGTTCTTCTAGAGGGTCCTCCGCGTTACTTGCAAGACTAAGAACGTTCTTAAACTACGGAAAATTCCAACACTTGGAAATTTTCCGGCAGGGGAAAAAATGAGTTATTGATATCCGTTCGAACTTTTTAACACGATCTAAATTACCCGAAAGAACTTAAACGAAGTTAAACTTTCCATTCGAATCAACGAGTGCCCAATACAACCCAAAAAAATCCACACTTTAGTAAAATTAAAATTTCCCAGAAGAATCAGGAAATTCATACGGATATAACTTTGCAAAAAGAAAACAATAACTCCACTGTACGGCCGCGGAACCGCCGCGTATAGCATGTCATTGCTGCGGTTCCGCGGCTCTTTAATGGTATTAATTGCTCGTTTTTCACAGTAATCCTTATAATTCCCTGCTGAATTTTCTGAGCATTTTTAATATGAAAATTGTAAACTTTTGAAAACTTTTCCAGAAACTAGGATTTTACGGGTATTCGGAGTTCTATTGGACTTTAAACTTCGCCTAAAGCTCTAGATTGGCTCTGATACCACTGTAGGGTTACTAGGCACACTCACAAGGTTCTACAAGACATCAACCATGCCCGATTTAAAATTTAGATGTGCCGAACAACCCTAACCAAGATCTTTAAACTAGAGATTAGGCGAAACAAAGCAAGTAAATAACTTTACTTCTTAGAGTTTGGGATTACAACCTTTGTAGTCCGGTCCTTTACTTCTAAAGCTCCGTGTTGAGGTCCCTTCGCTGCGATCATTGAGTACCCGGACTCTAGAGAGGCTCCACAAAGAGAAAGAGGCAAGCTTGCTTCTGATCTTCGATAACAAAGATGATCTACCTTGAAGTTTCTTTAACACAAGCTTGTAAGTCGATATGCAATACCCCACGACTTGCGGGGAGGCAGAAATATGAAAAACGATCTTGTTCTTTGCTTAAACATCGACTAACCGCATGAATCGAAGCTAAACGATAACTAACATCAAACATAGAAGTTCTAAACTACTATGTGAAGTGATTATACCTAAATATCCGAGTCCTTCATCTTGTCGTTCTCCACGTCCTCTCCGGCCTTCTCTAAGAAGTAGAAGATCCACCCGAGAGCTTTACTACAAGCTTTGCATCTAAACTTGAGGAAACTAGGTTTCTTTAAGTGCTAATCAAAGTACCTAGATGATATAGAGAGAGGGTTATGGTTTAATTAGTCTAACTAATCCTTGTACTCAACACATGAGAGGGGAGGATTAGGGTTTGAAGAGAGAGAGCTTGAGGAGAAAGAAGATGAACATAATAATGAAATGAGAAAATGAGCTATCATAATATATATCAAGCATTATTGTTTTTCAAGAAAAGAAAAGAAAATGATTTACAACCATGCTTGATAAATATCTTATGGTGATTCATCTCCATGAGTCATTAAGCAATTATGAAGCATTAATGACATGGATGAATCATCCATATGACTCACTAATCTCATTCAATGTATATGCCACCTAAACCTCCTTAGTCACCATCTTCTAGAAGCTTCTCGCGCAATTACGAGAACGCCCCTCCTATCCGTGAAAACACGGAAAAACTTTAGACTGTATAAATCCAATAACCGGATACTAGTAACTGGCTTAAACCAAAGCCGACTAGTAAAAACTGTCCGGATGTCGTACGTGCGTAAACACACGTATGCGTCCGAACCCTTGTCGTAAAACCATACAACCTCTATATCGTTTCGCCTGGAGTAAGGAAACTCTCTGTGTGGGACTCTAGAGACTCGACTACTACGCTGGCAGTGGGTTTAACCACAGACCGCAAGCGGCACTAGCTGTACGTAACGGTCCCCAGGTAAATGTCGATATGAAGGCCGATGAGGAAACCCATCCGAACTCCTACCGAGTCTGATGTGACAATCTCCGTACAGTCCGGTCTGTTCGTCTAAGACTATCGCATATCGGGCCTAGGAGGGCGGCAAGCGTCAGTCCCCTAATAGCGGTATAAGTCGTGTCGGAGCGAAGCCCATTACACCCTGAGAAACTACTGGAACCTACCAGCAAAGCTTGCTTGCCCTGTCTAGGACTTTGCGTAATGGCTCTCTGATACAGCGCGATATCAACCCCCAATACCGGGAGAGACGAATCCTTTCTACCGCCACTGCCTCCAAGTGCTCAGGACTGCACCCAACTACTACCTGTTTGCACGACTCCTTTGATCTATGGTAGGGTAGCAATCTAAGAACAGTGTGACACACTCGAGGCGAAGTAGCAGTGTCAAGTCTGCGGACTATGCTGTACTCATGTCACCTGAGAACTGTTCACTGACGACTGGTATAAAACCAACCAACAGTTCCCTGTGAGTCCTGTCCGGTGTACCCGTAACCTAACGAGCACCTGCATACTATCTCCAGTACGACGTACTGACGGATGTGGGACAGACCATCTCCCCAACTGGGATGAGAAGCGTACACACTAGTCTACTCCGGAGTATCGATTCCCTGTCTCGATAATCCAACGACTAGGGACCTGAATAAGGATGTGCTTGTAGACTACCCAGCCCCCACTAGTGTGACTGCCATCACAACGCTGGTAGTCAAGCAAGATCCTAAGAGCTCTATCAATACGTATACTCACATATTAAGATAGAAAAACCAAGTAGCATACTACCATGTTTAGCAAGACTGTTATATACATGTGAATATCCCAAGATTCCATTAAGTAATATACAAACTAGTATGATACAATAATGGCCCCTAGGGCATATACACTAACAATCTCCCACTTGCAATAGGGCCATGTACTGGCGTATCGAAGACCGATGATCTCGAGTAGCCTCTCGAACTGAATTTAAGGTAGGGCCTTCGTGAATGGATCAGCAATGTTCTCTTCAGAAGTAACTCTCCGAACCTCGATCTCCTGACGATCAATGATCTCCCTGATCAGGTGATACCGCCTCAAGATGTGTCTGGACTTCTGATGGGACCTTGGTTCTTTCGCTAAAGCTATAGCTCCGTTGTTGTCGCAATACAGAGGTATTGGATCAACTATGGTAGGAACCAACTGAAGTTCTGTTAGGAACTTCTTCATCCAGACTGCTTCTTTTGCGGCATCACAAGCAGCTATATACTCCGCTTCCATCGTCGAGTCAGCAATGGTGTCCTGCTTGGAGCTCTTCCAGCACACCGCCCCTCCATTGAGGGTAAAGACATAACCTGACATGGACTTGGAATCGTCCTTATCACTCTGGAAGCCGGAATCAGCATAGGCCTCCAACCTGAGGTCTTTTGCGCCGTAAACCAAGAACATCTCCTTAGTCCTTCTCAGGTACTTGAGAATGTTCTTTACTGCTATCCAGTGCTTCTTCCCTGGGTCTGACTGATACCGGCTTACCACGCTCAGTGCGTAAGATACATCTGGTCTGGTGCACAACATCGCATACATTATAGAGCCTACCGCAGAAGCGTAGGGTATAATAGACATGCGTTCCAAATCAGTCTTGGGAGACATCTCTTTGGATAGGGTGATTCCGTGACAAGCCGGTAGATTACCGCACTTGGAATCTTCCATACTGAATCTTTTCAGTACAGTGTCGATATACCTGGACTGCGAAAGTCCCAACATCCTCTTGGATCTATCACGATAGATCCGGATCACCAGAATGTAAGAGGCATCATCCAAGTCTTTCATGGAGAACCTGTGTGACAAGAATCCTTTGATAGAATGTAGCATAGGAATGTCATTTCCTATCAATAGAATGTCATCCACATACAAGACGAGGAATACGACACTTCTGGCTACAACTTTACTATATATGCATGGTTCATCTAGATTTTTGATAAAGTCATATTCTTTGACTGTTTCATGAAAACAGATGTTCCAACTCCGCGATGCTTTCTTTAATCCATAAATGGATTTAAGCAACTTGCATACTTTCCCGCTGCTCCCACTTTGATTGAAACCCTCTGGCTGATCCATGTAGACGCACTCTTCTAAATTTCCATTCAGAAAAGCCGTCTTTACGTCCATCTGCCAGATTTCATAATCATGGAAGGCAGCAATAGCAAGAAGGACCCGAATAGATTTGACCATAACCACTGGAGAAAAAGTTTCGTCATAGTCCAAACCAGGTCTTTGACGAAAACCCTTTGCAACAACTCTAGCCTTATAGGTTTCCACCTGTCCATCTACACCAATCTTTTTCTTGAAGATCCATTTGCATCCTATGGGTTTTACCCCATCTGGAGCAAAGTCCAAAGTCCATACTTTGTTGGTGTACATGGACTCCATTTCGGTCCGCATTGCATCTAGCCATCGTACCGAGTCGCCGCTCTGGATGGCCTGCTGGAAGCCAGTAGGTTCATTATCATCTATGATGCAATCCTCTCTATCCCCATCTATGAGAAAACCGTAGTATCTCTCAGACGGCTGAGACGGCCTACTACTCCTGCGGAGGGGTGCGAGAATGTCCTGTTCTTCTTGAACTACTTGTTCTACCAAACTTTCAATATTAGTTTGTGGTTCTAGAATTTCTTCCAGTTCTATTTCGCTCCCACTTGATTCCTTTTCTAAAAACTGATGTTCTAGAAATTGGGCATTACGAGAAACAAATACCTTTTGTTCCTCTGCGTAATAGAATAGATATCCCCTGGAGTTCTTTGGATATCCCACAAACTTACACTTTACTGATCGTGCCTCGAGCTTGTCCACATGCTGCTTTTTAACAAAAGCTGGACATCCCCAAATCTTTATATACTGAAGATGGGGTTTCTTCCCACTCCACATCTGATATGGCGTGGTAGGCACAGTCTTGGTAGGAACCATGTTCAAAAGATATGCCGCTGACTCTAGCGCATAACCCTAGAAAGATCGCGGTAACTCAGCATTACTCATCATGGATCGTACCATATCCAATAGGGTTCGATTCCGTCTCTCCGATACACCGTTATGCTGTAGAGTGTATGGAGGAGTAAGCTGAGAGAGAATTCCTTTCTCTTTTAGGTAACCTAGGAACTCGGCACTCAAGTATTCACCACCTCGATCAGATCTTAGTGTCTTTATACTTTTGCCGGTTTGGTTTTCTACTTCATTCTTATACTCTTGGAATTTCTCAAAAGCCTCGGATTTATGTTTCATCAGATAAATGAATCAGTACCTTGAGTAATCATCCGTGAAAGTAATGAAATAGTAAAAACCACCTCTTGCATGTGTAGACATTGGACCACATACATCGCTGTGTATGAGTCCTAAAAGCTCGCTCGCTCTTACTCCATGTCCAGTAAATGGAGTCTTTGTCATCTTTTCTTTGAGACAAGATTGACAAGTGTCATAAGATTGATATTCGAACGAGTCCAAATATCCTTCTCTATGCAACTTAGTCAACCTTCTCTCATTGATGTGACCCAGTCTACAATGCCATAAGAAAGCTTTATTTAAATCTGGAGACTTTCTTTTTAGTGTGTTCTGGACATTGAAAATTTGGAGTTGGTTTAACACATATATACCGTTTTCCAGTGTACTGGACCCAATCAAACTATGATTAAGGTGGATGTTAACAACACCACTTCCAAACGTGAAATCATAACCTTTATTTGATTAGAAGGAAACAGATAAGATATTACACGTTAAGCTGGGTACACAAAAAGAGTTATGTAAAACCAAAATGTGTCCACTCGTCAATCCCAGGTGATAATCCCCTACGGACACAGCTCCCACGCTAGCTCCGTTAGCAACCATCAGGGTCATATCACCTTCCTTCAGCACTCTACGGTTTCTCAGTGCCTGCAATGAATTGCAAATATGAGATCCTGATCCGGTATCCAATACCCAGGAAGTAGAGTTGATTGACAGACAATTCTCAATTACAAACACACCTGAAGTCGAAGCCACAGCTTGCTTCGGTCCCTGGTTCTGGGCGTTCCACGCCTTGCAATCTTTCTTCCAGTGCCCTTTCCTGTGACAATGGAAGCACTCATCCTGGCCCACTACCGGTACCGCAAACTTTTTCTTTCCCTTCCCTCCCACCTTACTAACACCTCTTCTAGGTTTGGTGGCGGCCTTCTTCTTCCTTCCTTTGGCCCTAGCCTTAGACCCGGAAGAAGATGCACCGCTAACAAACATAGCGGGTGTTTTCTTTGCTTTCTGCAAGGTGCCCTCTGCACTCCTTAACATGTTCAGGAGTTCCGGAAGTTCAACTTCTTTTCTTTGAATGTTGAAGTTCAGGATAAACTGGGCGTAGGTGGAAGGAAGGGACTGGAGAATAAGGTCTGTATAGAGCTCATTATCCAAAGTCGTCCCAAGGTCTGCGAGCTCTTCTATATAGCCGATCATCTTTAGGACATGTTCTCCTACCAATGACCCGACAGCCAACCTCGCTCGAAACAAGTTCTTAGAGGTCTCATATCTTGCTATACGAGATTGCTCTCCATAAAGTTCCTTTGTATGGAGAAATATGGCATCTAGTTCCATATCCTCGTGCCTCCTCTGATGTTCATTGTTCATTGAGGCAAACACGATGCACTTGGCTTTCGCGCAATCGAAATCCCAGGTTTTGTGGATTTCCTTATCCGCATTACTGGATTTGGGACCAGGGACAGCAGGTGCCGTAGCGGTGAGGACGTACCCCAATTTGTCATAGGTCAAAACCATTTTGACATTCCGCAGCCAATCTTTATAATTTGGCCCTGTCAGTATATTTTTCTCTAAAAGTAACTTAAGTCCAGTCATTTTCAGGGTCGCTGCAATTAGGAGAGAGAGAAGAAAACTCTTTAGCATGATGCTCTTGCAAGTTTAGAGTGGTTTTTAGTTTATCTAAACTGGATGGCTCCCACTGTTTCTCGAATCCTTCCTCAAACCATAAAAGAAGAACCAGGACTATTCTCACTGTACAATACTTGCTTAACCGTTCAGCCAAGCTGGTGTCGGTACTTCGAGGGAGGTTTTCCAACGCTTTCGCGAAGTTCCTTAATTAAATAACCTCTTTTCTCTGGGGGCGTAACCCCGCTGACACCTTTCTTGACACCTACTTGGTTTATAGCATTTATCGTTATGTGACGAATCTCCTGATAAGTAGCATATACTCACAGTAGGATCGGTATCCAAATGTCATCGTATAATAATGTTGTAGGAATCCTACCAACATTCATCAAACTCCAAATGGTATGCATCTCTTTGCAAATTTCAGTTTCTTTAGAAATTCCCGATATGTATTTTTGCCCCATGCTCTAATGACCTTGGCGTTAGGTCAAAATGTCATAAGTCACATGTCAAGTTCTACCCAAGATTATCTTGTCAATTTGAACCCATCCGTATATATCCTTGACGTTCGACCAAAATGATAATACGACTGTCCCAAACTAACTCATCTATCTATGCAACAAATGAATACCCAGTAGCTACCAAAATCTATGCCTTGGCGTTAGGTCAAAATACATAGCTTGAATACTACTGAATACCTAGATGAAATGACGGAGGGCTACGAATGGTTTTGACGAAACCGCGAACGTAGTGAACTTGATATAACCGAAGGAACCTGATAGCTTTTAAAAGGAGTGGTTGAAGCTCCGCATTTAAAAATATCTGTTTTTAAAATTAACCGAGTGGTTTCTTTTAAATTGTTCCAACGATTAAACTTTTGGTTTATTTTCATTGCATTATAAATAATGCGTCCCATCATTAACCTATCATTGCAGAAAACAATGAAAATACAACGTCCTCTTATGCCATCCGCATTCGCCACTGGGTCCCGTCATCACCCGTTAGGTTACTTAACTAACGACAGAGCGGGGGCTGGGCTAGCGCGGGTGTAAAACATAAGTGACGTCTAAATAGCTATCATATATAAAGATATTTTACATTCGTCGGACGCAATAATATTCATTCCAGATCACAGATGAACTTTATTGGATTTGCAAGCAATCCGTGTTTGTTTTGAGCCTGCAACAAAAGACGGATAACACAGTTGTGATGAATAGCCATTACCCCACCCAAGACCCCTATGGGTACGGCAAACTACCCGCCCGGCAGTTTGTGCACGCCACCTTGGGTCTGTCCTAGGAGCAAAAACAGTAAAATGAAATAATACAACGGTGGCTACAACCGCAACCTGGATGTGCCCCGCAAAATAATATTACAACAAATTACATTTACATCAAATGAATTAAATAACAACCCATCACATAACCCCGGCTATACATCACAACAGTCCAACACAGTTCATATACACAAACAGATAAAATCCATTATGGAAATGTGCAACCCCCTGCCAACCGACATAGTAGCAGTTAGGGGAAGTTTACGAACACATTATACAAACACAGATATAATCCAACAAGCAAATACCGTATAATTTCGATCGATTAAACACATTTAATTTTGCTCCAATACTTCTCTGTAAATCTGAAATCTGAGCAAAAATTAAAATATTCCAGAAAATACCAAATATCACAGAGAACCAACACAGGAAAATTGGGCAGATGAATCGGCAACTCGGCGACGGAATCGCGGCGGATCGGTGGGATCCGCCGCGGTTCCGCGGCGCTTTAGCCGATTCATGAGCCCAGTTTTCTTGGGTGTTCTAATACTATCATTTAGGGCTTTCTGAACCTCCCTGAAAAATTTTTGGACTTCATTTAAAAAATGACAGAAACTCATGATATCGGGGTTTTCCGGTTTTGTTTTTCCGTTCGAAATTCATACAATTTTGCAAGTGAGTTATTTATTGTTTAGCGAGGCTCTGATACCACTGTAAGTCGATGTGCAACACCCCACGACTTGCGGGGAGGCGGAAATATGAAAAACGATCTTGTTCTTTGCTTAAACATCGACTAACCGCATGAATCGAAGCTAAACGATAACTAACATCAAACATAGAAGTTCTAAACTACTATGTGAAGTGATTATACCTAAAGATCCGAGTCCTTCGTCTTGTCGTTCTCCACGTCCTCTCCGGCCTTCTCTAAGTAGTAGAAGATCCACCCGAGAGCTTTACTACAAGCTTTGCCTCTAAACTTGAGGCAACTAGGTTTCTTTAAGTGCTAATCAAAGTACCTAGATGATATAGAGAGAGGGTTATGGTTTAATTAGTCTAACTAATCCTTGTACTCAACACATGAGAGGGGAGGATTAGGGTTTGAAGAGAGAGAGCTTGAGGAGAGAGAAGATGAACATAATAATGAAATGAGAAAATGAGCTATCATAATATATATCAAGCATTATTGTTTTTCAAGAAAAGAAAAGAAAATGATTTACAACCATGCTTGATAAATATCTTATGGTGATTCATCTCCATGAGTCATTAAGCAATTATGAAGCATTAATGACATGGATGAATCATCCATATGACTCACTAATCTCATTCAATGTATATGCCACCTAAACCTCCTTAGTCACGATCTTCTAGAAGCTTCTCGCGCAATTACGAGAACGCCCCTCCTATCCGTGAAAACACGGAAAAACTTTAGACTATATAAATCTAATAACCGGATACTAGTAACTGGCTTAAACCAAAGCCGACTAGTAAAAACTGTCCGGATGTCGTACGTGTGTAAACACACGTATGCGTCCGAACCCTTGTCATAAAACCATACGACCTCTATATCGTTTCGCCTGGAGTAGGGAAACTCTCTGTGTGGGACTCTAGAGACTCGACTACTACGCTGGCAGTGGGTTTAACCACAGACCGCAAGCGGCACTAGCTGTACGTAACGGTCCCCAGGTAGATGTCGATAAGAAGGCCGATGAGGAAACCCATCCGAACTACTACTGAGTCTGATGTGACAATCTCCGTACAGTCCGGTCTGTTCGTCTAAGACTATCGCATATCGGGCCTAGGGGTCGGCAAGCGTCAGTCCCCTAATAGTGGTATAAGTCGTGTCGGAGCGAAGCCTATTACACCCTGAGAAACTACTGGAACCTACCAGCAAATCTCGCTTGCCCTGGCCAGGGACTTTGCGTAATGGCTCTCTGACACAGCGCGATATCAACCCCAAATACCGGGAGAGACGAATCCTGTCTAACCGCCACTGCCTCCAAGTGCTCGGGACTGCACCCAACTGCTACCTGTTTGCATGACTCCTTTGAGCCGTGGTAGGGTAGCATTCTAAGAACAGTGGGACACACTCGAGGCGAAGTAGCAGTGTCAAGTCTGCGGACTATGCTGTACTCATGTCACCTAGGAACTGTTCACTGACGACTGGTATAAAACCAACCAACAGTTCCCTGTGAGTCCTGTCCGGTGTACCCATAACCTAACGAGCACCTGCCAACTATCTCCAGTACGACGTACTGACGGCTGTGGGACAGACCTTCTCCCCAGCTGGGATGAGAATCGTACACACTAGTCTACTCCGGAGTATCGATGCCCTGTCTCGATAATCCAACGACTAGGGACCTGAATAAGGATGTGCTTGTAGACTACCCAGCCCCCACTAGTGTGACTGCCATCACAACGCTGGTAGTCAAGCAAGATCCTAAGAGCTCTATCAATATGTATACTCATATATTAAGATAGAAAAACTAAGTAGAATACTACCATGTTTAGCAAGACTGTTATATACATGTGAATATCCCAAGCTTCCATTAAGTAATATACAAACTAGTATGATACGATAATAGCCCCTAGGGCATATATACTAACAAAGCTCTCACTCACTAATGAAGTGAACACCCTAATCTAAATGGCTAGGATAGATTAGAATGATGAAGTAGGATTTTAGCTCTCATTTGTTTTCTTAATCTCACTCATTTTCATCACAACATAAAAAGCTAGAAAGCTTTTTCATGAAAGAAGAAGGAAGAAGAAGAACCATTCTCTTTGTGATGAATAATGAAAGTGTAGTGTGGTTAGAAATGCAAACATGGGTTAAGTATGATAACTTAACCCATATAGAGACTTAACCATGGTCAAGGGTTGGGTTGGGTTAACAAATATCTACAAAAATATCTTTACAAAATATCTTTGCAAAAACAAAACAAAAACTTCTAGAAGCTTCTAGAAAAATTAACCCAAATCAAACCTTAATCATGTTTAATCTCCACTAATCACGTTGCATTAATAACCCTAACATGTTACAATATTATTTATCACATATACATTATTTATTGTAACAAAATAAAATATTACGATTAACATATATCGCATATATATCAATGTATTACCCGAATGAGAAAAAAAATCTTTTAGTGAGCTTATATCAGTTAATGTAATTTACTATATCAAATATATAATTATACATTAAATTATCGAATCAACACTTGATCCGATAATCCGGCTATTTCATAAAACCGACTAATATAATCTGTATCAGTTAATCGAATCAACACTTGATGCGATGACCCGGCTATATCACATATACCCGGCAGATTTCTCATATCGTGAGAATCTAATACGGTATCACAAACATATATTGTTCTTGGACCCGCACATATCATATATGTGCTCCTACTCCGTTTTGCCTGAGTCAAGAAACCTCTGTGTAGGACTCTAAAGAATCGTCAATACACCGGCAGTAGGTGATGATCATATCAAACACCCACAAGCTGCAAGCGGTCAGCTAAACGTAACAGCCACCCAGGTATTGAGCGATCAGAAGATCAACAAGCAAGCCTGTACATTCTCCTTCGAATCCAATCAGTAACACTCCCGTACAGTCCGGTCTCTTCGTCTGATATGTCGCATATCTCGTCTAGGGGTGCTAAACGTTAGACTCCAGTAACTTGATAAGTCGTGTCAATATGAGGTCCATAATAGTTTGAGAAACTACTAATAACACTTACCAGTAAATCTCAGCAACCCTGGCCAGGGATTTCCAGTTATAGCCAATCGAACACAGCGCAACATCAACTCCCTATACCGTGAGAGACGAAACCCCTCCTATCGCTCATTGCCTCCATATGATTCGTGACTGTACCCAAAAGACACCTTTTAGCACGCCCTCTTGGACGTAGTATGATGGAAATCAAAGCACAGTGGAAATCACACAAGACTCTATAACGATCTCGGGTCTACAGACTAACCTGTACCAGTGTCACCAGAGAACTGCCATCTGACGTGAGCTATAATACCTTCTGGGAGTTCTCGGCGAGTCCGTCCAGTGTACCCAGTCTACACTGAGCACATGTACACCATCCTTGATGTCAAACACCGATGGATATGGGATCATCCATCGCCCATCATATGGGTCAAGATGCGTATATACTAGTCTATTCTGGTGTGTCGATGCCCTGTCTCAATACACCCTCAACTAGGAACAGTTATAGGATGTACCCGTCGACTACCGTGGCCCCACTAGTATGATCTCATCATAGTCTCAGTAGTCGAGTACATATCCTAAGGGCTTTATCAATATGTGAGAGTAAGACAGTAAACTAATATAAGTTAACATGTTAAGATAAAGAGCAACCAGATAGCGTACTATCATGTCGAGCAAGAAAGTGCTCCCTATATATGTCCAAGCATCCACTACAATAAACATCGTATGTACAGTAATGGCCTCTAGGGCATACATATAAGTAACAGCAACGTCTAAAGGCGTAACGTAATCCAAGTAAACTGAAACCCAGAAATCTAAACCTTTTTAAAGAAATAAAAATGTGTAGTTTTGAAATAAGGTATAATGAAGCTAATTGTTTTCTTAAATACAGAGAAAAGGGAAATGAAAATGCAAGTTTATCCTACTTGTTGTAAAACATGTTCGTATTTTAAAAATTTGGGCAGCACCTCCCTTGTATATTTTGATCCAAAACCACAAATACATGATAATATAAAAGTCATCCCCAAGCGGGAGCTAGCTCTTCGCCAAACGGCGGATTCGCAACCACGCAAGTAATAAAACAAGTATACGACGCCCAATCGGCGAAGATCAACACAAAAGGTAATAAATAAAGCAAGACATCAAGCCAAAAAGCGAATATAAAACCTATCGCTCAAATCTCACAACTACAAGTCTCACTAAGCTTACTAAATATACAAATACTAGTTTTAATTGATGGAGTTGACTAGATACAATATGAAATGTAAATACGAGAGTGGGCACGATACAAATGTCCCACTTACTAAGGCAAATCACCCGAATGCAACTGTGCGCCAAAGATGCTGCTACCGATCTATGCGGTCAACCTGCAAGAACTGTAGCACAACAGGGGTGAGTTGCCAACTCGTGAGTAGAAAACATCAACTGGTAGAAATCGAATAAAATAACGATTTCCTAGGTCAACTATATCATAATGGTAATACTATGATATCTTGGGTGATCGTATGTAAATATGTGCCAACAATAAGTAAATGCAAGTATGCAAGTGGATATCATCCAATAATATAATCAATGTCAATATACATGTGGATCTCGTCTACTCGAAACATCGTAATAGCATATGCATGTAAATATATGAGGATATCAAGAATGTGTGTGTTTATCAATGACACACCAAAACATGAACCTGCGTGTCCAACATCGACACTCAAAATATCCTAAAATCCGTGTCCAGCATCGACACGTTAATCCTCATATCTCAAGCTCTGGCTACCCGGACTGGCCTGTATCTATCTCATGACTCCGGTTGGTATCCTCCGGATAACCGCCAGGTCCAAAATACTATCACCGGTAGGTAGTGTTCGCTGCCAGGCTCAACGCCATCATTTGCGACCATCTTGCCCCGGGGTACCTCACCGGGTCAACCATGCACCCGCAGATGGTTCCTCCTCCTCCTCGAATCGGGTGTATGATATCGCTCAAGAGCCGAGAAAACTCATGGTGTACTATACAAATATCATATCAAGAGAAACCGGGTTTTAAAACAATACATACTTTCTTTTGAAATAACCACGGTTCTCAAATTCAGAAATCTCGTGAAAACAACATATCTCAATGTTGGAGATAGTGCCCTCAATGTTAATTATTGGATCGCAGGTACGTGATTACAATGATTGAGGTGAGACATATACCGATATGACAGTCTTGCTCGTGATGATAGAATGCTATCTGGTTTGTCTTTATCATCGTATACATGCTTTAGTTCGCTATTGCATATTGATAGAGCCCAGAGGATTCTTGCTTGACTACCAGCAGTATGATGGCGATCATATACGTGTGAGCTTGGGTCTGTAAGCACATCCTTAAAGTGTCCCTAGTCGTGGGAGGTTCGAGACAGGGCATCGATACTCCAGAGTAGACTAGTGTATACAGTTGAGACCCCGACGAGGGGCGGTGGCCGGTCTCACAAGCCACTGGTGTCAGTTGGTTCACCTAAGATGTATACAGGTGCTCATTGGGTTATGAGTACACCGGACAGGACTCGCCGGGAACCTGCTAGTTGGTATTATACATATCGTCAGATAGCAGTTCCTTGGTGATATGTGTACAGGTTAGTTCATCGACCTGAGATCATCATTTATCTCGTGTGAGTTCCCACTGTGCTTAGATTACTACCCTACCACGCTCAAAGGAGTTGTGCAAACAGGTTTTAGTTGGGTACAGTCCCGAGCCATATGGAGGCAAGTGAACGGATCGGCAGGGGATTCATCTCACCCGGTATTGGGGGTAAGATCGCACTGTGTCTAGGAGAGCCATTACATAAAGCCCTCGGCCGAGGCAGGAGATTTACTTGTAGGTACTCCAGTAGTATCTCAGGGTGTTCTGGGCCACTCTCTGACACGACTTATACCGCTAATGGGGGTCTGACGTTACCATCCCCCAAGGCAGATATGCGACACTCATAGACGAACGGACCGGACTGTATGTATATTATCACTGTTAGGCTCAGTAGGGTTTATGGATGAGTTCGCTCGTCAGTTTCCCTTCCAATCAATACATAGGCAACCGTTACGTACAACTTGTATCTCTGACGTGCTAGTAGTTATACCCAGTGCCAGTGTATTGATGAGTCATTAGAGTCCCCTACAGACACTTTCCCAAGTTCGGACGAAACGTTGTAGAGGCAGTATGGGTTTATGGCAAAGTTCGGAAAATGCACGTGCGTTTTTGCACGTGTCATTTTTCGGGCAGATAATACTGGTCGGCTTTGGTTTAAGCCGGATCCGAGTATTATACTGTGTAGATATAATATTTTTGTCTCAGATGCATTTGTATTCGGTCGTAATACAAATGCGGGTATGTTTATACCATTACAGGGTTATCCTGAAATTCGTTTCAGGATCACTTTTGGAAGTTGCCAGTTTCCAGTTTTCTATCAGCCGTATTTAACATTCGGTTAAATGCGGATTTATCTTTTCTTCTCTTGGGTGATTCATGAGGTGAGTCATGAGTGTGAGGAAGGTTCTAGAAGCTTCTAGATGGTGACTAGGCTTCATGACTCATTCGTACATTAATGGTTTTTGATGACTAGGTTAATATCTCTTCATTTGCTTTAAATGAGTTCATACTAGGTGTATTATGACTAATTCTTTCATTTATGGTTATGGTCACCTCCTAGCTCCTACACTCACCTCCCTTGCTTCTATAAATGGCCGGCCATTCATTTGGTGGAAGAAATGGTTGTTCATTTGAAGGAAAAAAGATTATGATAGATTCGGGTTCATGAAAATTAGATTGCCTCATTTCTCATTTCACCCGATCCAAAAGGAAACTTCATTAACCGTTCATCCATAGATTTGGACGTAACGAGACAAAGTGTTCTACTCATTCTCTACTTCATCTTGGTCGTCTCTTTTAGCAAACTTGACGATCGAGTTGCCTCGGTTCAGAGGCGGGAGCCCGTTTAAAGATCCGTCGACGTGGTGCCACCTGGACGAGAAAATTGGAGATTCAGGAGATCGGAGCAGCCGCAACCAAGCATGGGATGATGGTTGAAGACTGAAAGACTCGGATCGTTCGGTATAACTCTTCTACCTACTTTGTAGTTTGTTAGTGTAGTTTTAATGGCCGATCCGGGTAATAGTACGCGATAGCGCCAGTTGTAAAAAGTTTTTGTTCCGCATTTGGCGTCTGTTAGACGGCTAGGGCACTACCGTGGACTTACAGTGGTATCAGAGCCTCACCATTAAGCTTTACTAACTTGTGCTAACGCGTTTAAAAGATCGATCGAACGGAATTTCCGAAACTATAATTTTCTGCTCTAAAGTTTCTGTCGATTTTTAAAAGGGTCTAAAAATTATTTTGAGCATCACAGAAAAACAAGCAGGCTTTTTAAAGAAAACACCAGAAGTTTGATTCTCTGATTCGTCCGTAAGACCGCGGAACCGCGGCCAAAACCTTGCTTTGGCCGCGGATACGCGGCCATCTTGGAGCTTCACAGGGTCATATTTCTTCTGTTGTTTCTACTCAGTAAATTGTGGTTTTTGGTATAGTTCTTTTTGGCCCAGATTTTGTTACTGTACAGCAAATGTACGTGGGGCCCACTTCGGGAAGTTTTGTCGATCGAAATTTTAAATTTGTTAGTATGCAGTATTTACATTATATCTCCGACCGGGAATGTCATTTGATCGGTAAACCGCGTCTGATTGCTATAGTTCTTTTAGACGGGTTTGCGAACGTGACATTCGCGTTGATGTTCTATGTTTTGATGTGTTGTTGCGGATATGTCGTGGTGGATAGCAGGGTGCAATGATAGTGCAGTTTGGATTTATTTGTACATTTATTATTGCGGGGCGAGCGTCCAACATGTGGACTGCCGTCACTGCCTGTTGTATAATATTCTTTTGGGGCACGACCGGGTTGAGGTCGATGTACCCGTTGTACATATTTTTATTTCTGTACTAGGTTTATCCCGCGAAGGAGTGCACGGATAGCCGGGTTCTGGAGGGCAACGGGTCCGTATCTCATAGCTTTGAGAGGCAAAGGGATCTCACTCTAGAATTGGCAGACTATTCGCCACACTCGTAGGGGGTACAGGTTGACCCAAGGAGGGGTGCTCAATTTACCGGATTCCGTAAAGTGCCGGGTGTTCCATTCACTATGCTGGTGGGGACTACCTCGCTTCAGGTTTTGGCGGGTAACTTGCCGCACCCGTAGGGGTCTAGGTTTCATTGCACAGGCTATCCACATGACCAGGGGAACGTCTGGTTTCAGCAGCGGCTCTGTGAAACCTGGGGATCCCAGATTATCTGTATTGTTCGGTGATGCTTATTACTTTTCTTTAATGTTGCATATTATCACGCCTGTAGCGATTATTGTATATTGGTATATATACTATTAGATGTTGTATATGTTTTACACCCGCGCTAGTCCATCCCCCGCTCTGTCGTTAGTTAAGTAACCTAACGGGTGATGACGGGACCCAGTGGCGAATGCGGATGGCATATACGTACATTTTATTTTTGTTCTTTTCTGGTGTGATTGATTGATGGGACTGCATTGATTCTTATCAATGCAAGGATAAAACAAACCTATATTTGATGTTGTTGGAACAAATTTTAAAAAGTATTATTACAAAGATGTTTTCTTTTGTTTTGCATAGAGATATTCAGTTGGAATATCCTGCACCTCATTCCACGAGGCAAGGGCCGAGATCCCTTCACCGGGAGTGATCCCTTAGGCAGAAGTTTACGTCAGGGTAGTAACTTCAATATAGTCGATTACTAGTTGCTTTGCATTGCGGTATTCAGTTGGAATATCCTGCACCTCATTCCACGAGGAAAGAGCTGAGATCCCTTCACCGGGAGTGATCTCTTTAGCAAAAGGTTTTGGCCACTATATTTTTATAAAAAGCTATCAGGTTCCTTCAACGAGATCAAGTTCATTACGTTAAAGGTTTTTCGCCAAAAACTAGCCGTAGCCCTCCGTCGTATCTTATGGATGGTCAGTAGTATTCAAGCTATGTTTGTTGGCCTTCATCAAGGCATAGTGTTTGGTAGTTGCTGGGTATTCATTTGTTGCATAGATAGATATGTTGATTTGGGACAGTCGTATAGCCTTGTTGGCCTTCGTCAAGGGCTTGTACGGGTGGGTTCAAATTGACCAGTACAATGACGGGTAGAACTTGACATGTGACATATGATTTGTTGGCCTTCGTCAAGGTCATAAGAGAATGAGGCAAAAATCACATCGGGAGTTTCAAACATACAGGAAACTTGCCAGGCATGCGCATACCTTCTGGAGTGTGATAACTTGAGTGGCTTCCATCAAGTTATCATGCAATGATAGTTGGATCCTGATTCTCACTGATGAGTTGGTTTACTCTTCAAGTGATCCCGACTAATTCTTCTTTCAGGTTTGGAGAAGAATTTGAGATTACAGTGGGAGGTTTTCTGATTAGATAAAGTGATAACCATTCTGATCTAGGTTAGAGTGCACACAGAGTGTTTCTTTTCTCTCTCTCTTTGGCAGCGACTTTTGACCGACCCTAGACTATGACTCAGTGACCAAGTTGACCGAACCTTCTTACAATAATGATTTTTGGATTGTCCGAGTTGCATAAGTCATTGCCGCTCCTTCTTTTACCCTTTATATTTCTTAGAACACCCCGTATAATTATGGATATCCACTTCCATTGGATAGATCCATCGTATGGTTATATACGAACTCGAAGGGACTTCTTCGATGATGGATCCAGGTTCAGAAGAAATAGAATTGGTATATTCAGTTGTCTTTTATTATCACCTTCTCTCAGGTTGCAAGGGCTCCTTAGTTTAGGAGAGTACACCTATTATGCTTATTGGATAGTCTTATTCCAAACAATAGGTTGGTGCCGAATTATAGGGAATGAAGAAAACCAATTAGCCTAAGTAGGGTGTGCAGAAGGTACTTCATCGCCACTTGCTTTTTTCCCAGTTCGGAAGAAAAAGAATAAGGTATTATTCAGTTGCCTTTTATCATCACCTTCTATCAAGTTACGAGTACTCCTAGGATTAGGAGAGTACACCTATTATGCTTACTGGATAGTCTTCTTCCAAACCATAGGCTGGTGCCGAACAGTAGGGAAGGAAGAAAACCATTTAGCCTAACGAAGGTGTACAGAAGGTAACGACTAAAGACAAATAAAGGGATTTGGAGAGATGGCAGAGAAATATACGGTTAAAGTCATGAATTGGATTATGGAAGAGGCATTACTAGGAATACCAGGATACCCCTACGAAACATTTCATGTTTCAGTACATTGTTAAAGGAAAATTGATTTCCCAATTAGATACTTACTCCAGGGTATGTATTTACCAGGTTTCATTCTCATATCTGTATGGTTTTACAGATGATGAGTGGGAGTAAGTTATTGGGAATTATGAGATCATCCTCATTATATCGGAATTCGTTGTAATTGGTGATATTTGAGAAAATTGTCTGGATACAGTTTTCAACCTACGATGCACAGATTTTGAGTTATTCAAACTATGCGGACTTATACAGAGTATAGTATGTTGTCCAGTGTCCGTAAGGACAAAGAGTCAGGTCCTCGTACTATGTTCTGTTTACTTGTGACTTCTCTAGTTTTTAGACAAGTGTTTCGAAGAAATACAATGTCTAAGTTTTGAGAAGTTGTGGGTATAAGAATAAAGTAGAGAACCAGGTATCGCAAGTATCGGGGTTCTTCAAAAAGATCGAAGATGTAGATTCTTATGATTAGTATTCAGTTGATAGTAATGGTTTTGAGAAACTTGTTTCTTTTTCAGGTTACTCATAATTGGATATATTCCGAAGTTGAGAAATGCTGATTAGCCTTTTTCCATTAACTTGTTATGCAATGGAGACAGCTGCATGATTTGAATCTGGTTCCAATTAAATTAGTGCCTCTGTTTCTATATTGGATATAGAATGGTTCATATCTTAATGACGTTAAGATACGGGGAGTTGTCCAGCTTATGCTTAAAACCAGACACTGGATAAATCAAGGCACGTTTCTGTAATGGCTGTTTGTGGGTTAACCCTGGCTTTGACGAGGGTTGACATTTCTACCATCTGGAAGATTAATAGTGATATTGTTCTTGACTCGCCACCGTTTTAATAAAATGTATTTTTTAGAAAACAGCAGTGGGAGTATGGTAGAACTAGAAGTGATTCCAGAACCGCAAACGATTACGGAAAATTTAATAGGACCTATATATTCAATCAGGTTTGACATTCCATTAGCCACTCCGTAGATATGGTGGGTAACCTCAGACACCCAAGAGGTACTCCGGTAGCCTCAAGGACGGTGACAGAGAGGTTCTTGTTTACCCAGACTTAACACTACTGTTGTTCCATACTATGGGACCCGGCAGGAGGATAAGTATAGCGTCGTTCTAAACTAGCTTTACAAGCGCACGTATATATTATTCTGCCAGAGGGTTATCGTAGTCAGTAGGAGCAGCGGAAGCATAGTGGGCAAGTAGCTTATGTCTATTTATAGACTTCAGTAATTAGAGCGGAGATAGATCATCTAATTTTGATATGATAGTCATGGCTTTGACTTCATCAAAATAGGGGATGGATCTGTTGAGAAGGTAGTAGGGTGTGATTTCCTGATATTTAGATGACATACACAGAATAGGAAGTAAAATTTATAAGTGCACGGCGGCGCCCCGGCCTTCAATCCGATGGCCAAATGTGGAAACGGTGATAAACTTTAATTTTGCGAACTTAGCAAACCGGCACCACCGCGCACTAAACCCCGGATCGGGCCATTAAACAAGATCTAGCTAACAACAAGAAGGGTTAGAGATATACCGAGTGATCCGAGTCCTCCGGTCTTCTCGTCATCGTCCCGATCTCCCGCGGAAACTCCGGCCGTCGCCTCCTTGCTGGAAGGGCACCACATCGTCTGTATCTTTTACGGGCTCTCACCTCAATGCCGAGGCAACTCGGGCACGAAGCTGGCAAGTCGACTTGCCTAAGATGTGCTGTAGAATGTAGTGTAGAATGCGCTTTGTCTCAATGGGGTTTGTAGTTGCCTTGATGGAGGAATCAACAAGATATGAACTTGGGGATTTTTGGTAGCAATGGAAAAATGATATGGATGATTAATTTCCCACACCAAATGAAATGAACCTCTCTCATTTTTCTTCTCTCCAAAATTGTGGCCGGCCATCAATCTGTTGGAAAATGGTGGAGGGCAAAACAAATACAAGAGGGTGGTAAGTGTAGGAAAAGCAAGAGGTGACCACATCATAAAGCTAAGAAACATCAACCATGCTTATCACTCCATACCCTTTCAAATCTCAATTAATGCACCATCATGGATGAAAGATGCTAAACATATCATAATGAATATATTTGTAAGAAACCCCCTCCACAAATGTTATTTGCACAATTGAAAATAACCTCCTCCATCGGAAAAGTCCAGCCGGGAAAGAACAAAGGAAAACCGGCCGGAACGGAATGCAAACTGGCAACTCCAGAAAACTGGTCCCGTAATAAATTACAGGAAAACCCCGATACTGTGCATACACACCCGCATCTGTATTCCGTCCGGATACAAATGCAAAGAGACAAAATCTACACTGTACTAAACTAGGATCCGGCTTAAACCAAAGCCGGCTAGTAATGTTCGTCCCATCCTGATCCGTGCAATACCGCACGTATCAGATCGAACCCTGCCATATATCCATATGGCCACTAGTACAAACCGTCCGATCCTGACCCGTGCAATACCGCACGTATCTGATCGGACCCTGCCATATCTCCATACGGCCTCTACAGCATTTCGCCCGAAAACTTGAGTAACTGAAAGTGTGGTGGACTCTAAAAACTCGTCAATACTATGGCTGTGGATTTAACCACTAGCACGTCAGAGGTATAAGCCAATACGTAACGGGCCACCAGCTATTGACTAAAAGGGACGTCGATGAGCGAACTCATCCTGACACCCTACTGAGCCTGTCAGTGACAACATCCGTACAGTCCGGTCCGTTCGTCTATGAGCATCGCATGTCGGGCCTAGGGGGTTGGTAAAAGTCAGACCCCCAAGAGCGGTACAAGTCGTGTCGGAGTGTAGCCCAGAACACCCTGAGATACTACTGGAATACATACCAGTAAATCTCCTGCCTTGGCCAAGGACTTTGTGTAATGGCTCTCCTAGACACAGCGCGACCTCACCCCCAATACCGGGAGAGACGAACCCCTGAAGATCCGCTCACTGCCTCCATGTGGCTCGGGACTGTACCCAACTAAAACCAGTTTGCATGACTCCTTTGAGCCGTGGTAGGGTAGTAATCAAAGCACAGTGGGAACTCACACGAGACAAATGACGATCTCCAGGTCGATGAACTAACCTGTACACATGTCACCTGGGAACTGCTATCTGACGTCAGGTATAAGACCAACTAGCATGTTCCCGGCGAGTCCTGTCCGGTGTACTCATAACCCAATGAGCACCTGTATACATCTTAGGTGAACCAACTGACACCAGTGGCTTGTGAGACCGGCCACCGCCCCTCGTCGGGGTCTCGACTTTATACACTAGTCTACTTTGGAGAATCGATGCCCTGTCTCGAAACTCCCACGACTAGAGACCTTTGAAGGATGTGCTTATAGACTCCAGCTCTCACTTATATGATCGCCCTCATACTGCTGGCAGTCAAGCAAGAATCCTAGGGGCTCTATCAACGTGTAATAGCGACCTGTCAGGTCACCTAAAGCAGTACACGATGATAAAGGTAAACCAGATAGCATACTATCATCTCGAGTAAGACTGTCTTACCGGGATAGGTCCTCCCTCAATCATCGCAATCACGTGCCTGTGATCCAATAATTGACTCTGAGGGCATTATCTCCAACAATCTCCCACTAGCACTCAAGGCTAATTATTGCGATGTCGCATACTCACAGCCCGTGTGATACCGAACACCCAACTCCTCTACTAGTCAGTCTCATAAAGCCTGTTTGCGAAACTCTTGCGTTCGAGGAATAGCCTCAGTGAGTGGATCCGCCTAGATGTTTCTTTCTATGTCTCTCTATATCTCAAGTTCGCGGAGAAAACCATATCCCGAAATGAACAATACCTGTCTTGGAATGTCTTGATGTCTGATGGGACCTAGTTCATAAATGAACTCCAAATCCAAACTTCTTAGACTGTATCGTCAACTGAACTTAATCAGTATCCTGCGCCATGCCTCCCTCAGTATCTGCCTGGATCACCTGTCCAGAATACTGTCCCTCGTCAGAGGGAAAACTATAACTCTGACAACCTCCTTGTCGTCCATGTCACCTTGGAAGCCTGGAGTGATAACCGTCTCCTAAAGGAGGCAGCCGTTATCATATCCCTAGAACATTCACTTATGTTCTAAAACTGCTTCCGACTGTTCCTCCAGGATTGGATCAATATCAACTTATTGCATCTAGTGTAAGAACAACATCTGGTGTGGTACTTGACATCTCATGATTGACTCAATTGCTTAAGCAAGTGATCTGCCAATCATGCACATCCCTCTCTACTTTAGTCTATAAGACACCTTTAGAGAGGGTGACTCCATTACCTGCAGGTACACTACCATGCCAGGAGTCGTCCATTCTAAATACTCTTAGAATGCTGTCAAAGTACCCTGATTGGGAAACCACCCAAATCTATATCTAAAACCATAGATCTAGTAACCAGTATGTCTGATATAATGTCCAAGTCCCATGTGGAGAAACCACTGTGTGACGACCAAAATATAACCGATCGTAGTATAGGAATATCACTTCCTACGACCTTCTCAACAGATCCATCCCCTATTCTGATGACGTCAAACCTATGACTGTCATATCAGAAACAGATGATCTAACTCCGCTATATCTGCTTTAGTCTATAAATAGACATAAGCCTGATGTCCACCAATGCTTCCGCTGCTCCCACTGACTACGAAGACCCTCTGGCAGAGTCATATAGATGTGCACTTCTAAAGCTAGTTTAGAACGACGCTATACTCATCCTCCTGCCGGGTCTCGCAGTCTGGAACAACAACAATGGCAAGTGTGGGTAAACAAGAACTTCCCTGTCACCGTCCTTGAGGCTACCGGAGTACCTCTCGGGTGCCTGAAGTTACCCACCATATCTGCGGAGTGGCCAATGGAATGTCAAATCAGATTGAATCTTTAGGTTCCTTATCAAATCTTCAGTAATCGTTTGCGGTTCTGGAATCACTTCCAATTCTACCATACTCCCACTACTGTTTTTGAAAAAATTCATTTTTATTAAAACTGTGGCGAGTCAAGAACAATATCACTATTGATCTTTCTTATGGTAGAAAGTCAACCCTCGTCATAGCCTGGGTCAACCCACAAACAGCCATTACAGAAACGTGCCTTGAGTTATCCAGAGTCTGGTTTTAATCATAAGCCGGACAACTCCCCGTACCTTAACAATGTTAAGATATGAACTGTACTATATCCAATATAGAACCAGAGGCACTGATTTAATTGAACCAGATTCAAATCATGCAGCTGTCTCCAGTGCATGTCAACTAAATGGAGAGAGGCCGATCAGCGTTACTCAACTTAGGAATGCTTCCAATTATGAGTAATCTGAAAGAGAAGCAATTTCTCTTTATCATTACTATCAACTGAATACCATACAAAAGTATCTACATCTTCGATCACCTTGAAGAATCCCGATACTTGCTACACCTGGTTCTCTACTCTATTCAAATACCTATAACTCCTCAAAACTTAGACCCTGTGTTTCTACGAAACACATGTCTAAGAACTAGAGAAGTTAAAAATAAACAGAATATAGTATGAGGACCAACCCCTCTGTCCTAATGGACACTGGACAACATACAATACTCTGTATAAGTCCGCCGAGTCTAACAACTCTTTCACTGTGTGTCGTAGGTTGAAAACTGTACTTATGGTTAAGAAGAATTACACTGCTGTTTAATGCTCCTTACCTAACCATCCACTGATATAGGTAAATGTCATCGACATAATATCAAAAGGTATATCTCACTCTATGAAAATATACGTACAGATATATCAATTTGAAATTGGTGCACAACAGCGGATATTCAAAACCAAATATTTGCCGACCGGCAAACATCCCAGGTGATCTCCTCTAATATCATCGATTACAACGAATCCCGATATAATGAGGATGATCACCCAATTCCCAATAAGTTACTCCCACTCATCATCTGTAAAACCATACAGATGTGAGAATCAAACCTGGTAAATACATACCCTGGAGCAAGTGTCTAATCGGGAAATCAGTTTTCTTTTAACAGTACACAGTTGAACTGAAACATTGAAATGTTTCGATGGGGTTTTCTGGTATTCCTAGTAATGCCTCTACCATTATCCAGATTCACAACTATAACCGTATAATTCTTTTCCACCTCTCCAAATCCCTTTATATGTCTTTAGTCATTACCTTCTGCACACCCCTTTAGGCCAATTGGTTTTCTTCCTTCCCAACCGTTCGGCACCAGCCTATGGTTTGGAAGAAGACTATCCAATAAGCATAATGGGTGTACTGTCCTAATCCTAGGAGCACTCGCAATGCGAGAGAAGGTGAAGATAAAATACAACCGAATAAACCTTATTCCTATTTCTCCTGGACCAGAATCCATCCCCGAACTGGAACAAGTTCCTTTCGAGTTCGTATATAACCATACGATGGAGTATCCAATAAACTGTGGATCTTCGTAGTGATACAGAGTGTCCTGGAGAAATACAAAGGTGATTTAGGATTGGCGAAGAAATACTTGGTTTGGTCGTGAATATCAGTCGCAATTTACTTTGCCCTCTTACTAATGCCTTGCTTTGTCTTAATCTTAATACCTTCTGCACACCGTTTAGGCTAATTGGTTTTCTTCATTCCCTACCGGTCGGCATCAGCCTAAGGTTTGGAAGAAGACTATCCAATTTGCGTAATAGGTGTACTATCTCGTAAACTAAGGAGTACTCGTAACTTGAGAGAAGGCAAAAAGGAAAAGACAACTGAATAAACCTTATCCGTTTTCTCCAGAACCGGAAACCATCCTCGAATTCCTTGGAGTTCGTATCTAACCATACGATGGCTTTGTCCAATGGAAGTGGACGTTCGCAGTAATACGGGGTGTCCTGGAGAAAAGGGTAAAAGTAGAAGTGGCAATGAGGTCTGCAACTCTGACAATCCAAAAGCCAGTGTTAAGAAGATTCGGTCAACTTGGTCACTGAGTCATAGTCTAGGGTCGGGTCAATGGTCGCTGCCAAAGAGAGAGAGAAAAGAAACACTCAGCGTGCACTCTACCCTAGATCAGAATGGTTACCAATTTATCTAATCAGGAAACCTCCCACTGTTCCTCAAATTCTCCTCCAAACCTGGAAGAAGAATTAGTCGGGGTCACCCGAGGAGTAAACCAACTCATCAGTGAGAATCGGGATCCAACTCTCATCGCATGATAACATGACGGAATCCGCTCACGGTATCACACTCCAGAAGGTATGCGCATATCTGGCAAGTTTCAGTTCTTTTGAAACTCCCGATGTGATTTCTGCCCCATGCTCTTATGACCTTGACGAAGGTCAACAAATCATAAGTCACATGTCAAGTTCCACCCGTCATTGTCCAGGTTAATTTGAACCCACCCGTACAAGCCCTTGACGAAGGTCAACAAGGCTATACGACTGTCCCAAACCAACACATCTATCTATGCAGCAGAAAAGCAACAAGCAGCTACCATGCACTATGCCTTGACGAAGGTCAACAAACATAGCATGAATACTACGTGCTACCTGTCTGAAACGACGGAGGGCTACGAATGGTTTTTGGCGAAAACCTTTAACGTAATGAACTTGATATCGTTGAAGGAACGAATAGCTTTTTAGAAAATATAGTGACGAAAACCATTACTAAAGAGGTCACTCCCGGTGAAGGGATCTCGGCTCTTTCCCCGTAGAATGGGGTGCAGGATATTCCAAATGAATACCACGGTGCAAAGCAAAAGTAATCGGCTATAGTGAAGTTAATGCCCTGACGCAAACATCTGTCCAAGGGGTCACTCCCGGTGAAGGGATCTCGGCCCGTGCCTCGTCGACTGAGGAGCAGGATATTCCAAATGAATACCACGATGCAAAACAAAAGTGAACGTCCTTGCAATAACAGCTTTTTGAAAAGTGTTCCAACAACATCAGAATAGGTTTTTTTTAACTTGCATTGATCCGAATCAACGCAGTCCCATCAATTGATCACACCACAAAGAACGAAAATATACTGATGTACGTATATGCCATCCGCATTCGCCACTGGGTCCCGTCATTACCCGTTAGGTTAGCTAACTAACGACAGAGAGGGGACTGGACTAGCGCGGATGTAAAACATATACAACATCTACTAATATATATACCAATATATTATATTCGCTCAAGGCGTGATAAGAATGCAACATCACAGAAATGTACAGCATCACAGAACAATACAGATATCTGGGATCCCCGGGTTTCACAGAGCCACTACTGAAACCCGACGTTCCCCTGGTCGTGTGGATAGCCTGTGCAATGAAATCCTAGACCCCTACGGGCGCGGCAAGTCACCCGTCAAAACCTGAAACGAGGCAGCCCCCTTCAGCACCGTGAATGGACCACCGAGCACTTCACGGAATCCGGTAACTTGGGCACCCCTCCCGGGTCAACCTGTACCCCCTACGAGTGCGGCGAATAGCCCGCCAATCCTAGAGTAAAGCCCTCTCCGTCTCAATGCCATGAGATGCGGGCTTGTTGCCCTCTTGAACCCGGCTATCCGTGCACCCCTCCGCGGGGTAATCCTAGTACAGAAAGTAAAATATACATACAACGGGTACATCGACCGCAACCAGGTCGTGCCCCAAAAGAATAATACAAACAGGCAGTGACGGCAGTCCACATGTCGGACGCTCGTCCCGCAATATCAAATGTACATAATACAACAACACAGTACTAGCACTGCATCCAGGCTACCCCCACGACCGATCCGCAACATCACAGCAAAATCACAAAACATCAACGTGAAAGTCACGTTCGCAAATCCGTCTAACCGGGCTATAGCAGTTAGACTGGATTTACCGATCGAGTGACATTCACGGTCGCAGATATAATGTAAATACTGTGAAATAATGTGTTTAAAATATCCGATCGATCAAAAATTAACAAGTGGGCCCCCAAGCAATACTGTAGCACTCACAGAAATTCTGGGCCCAATATTAATATTCCAAAACCCCTAAAATCAGCCCAGAAGCCCACTGGAGAAATTGGACACAGTGAGGACACCAATGTGCGGCGGAACCGCGGCCCAAGGGAGGGTTTGGCCGCGGTTCCGCGCTTCAGTGATCGAGTCACTGCGTCGAATTTTTACAGCAGTCTTAGAACTCCCTGCACATCATTCTGAGACAACCTGAAAAATTTTTGGACATCAAAAAAATTTGACAGAAAACTGATGTGAGGAAAAACGCGAGTTTTTGGAATTTTGGTCGATCGGAAATGCAAACACATCAAACAAAGCTAGACGAAGTTAATGGCGAGGCTCTGATACCACTGTAAGTGCACGGCGGCGCCCCGGCCGTCAATCCGACGGCCAAATGCGGAAACGGTGATAAACTTTAATTTTGCAAACTTAGCAAACCGGCACCACCGTGCACTAAACCACGGATCGGGCCATTAAACTAGATCTAGCTAACAACAAGACGGGTTAGAGATATACCGAGTGATCCGAGTCCTCCGGTCTTCTTGTCATCGTCCCGATCTCCCGCGGAAACTCCGGCCGTCGCCTCCTTGCCGGAAGGGCACCACATCGTCTGTATCTTTTACGGGCTCCCACCTCAATGCCGAGGCAACTCGGGAACGAAGCTGGAAAGTCGACGTGCCCAAGATGTGCTGTAGAATGTAGTGTAGAATGCGCTTTGTCTCAATGGGGTTTGTAGTTGCCTTGATGGAGGAATCAACAAGATATGAACTTAGGGATTTTTGGTAGCAATGGAAAAATGAGATGGATGATTAATTTCCCACACCAAATGAAATGAACCTCTCTCATTTTTCTTCTCTCCAAAATTGTGGCCGGCCATCAATCTGTTGGAAAATGGTGGAGGGCAAAACAAATACAAGAGGGAGGTAAGTGTAGGAAAAGCAAGATGTGACCACATCATAAAGCTAAGAAACATCAACCATGCTTATCACTCCATACCCTTTCAAATCTCAATTAATGCACCATCATGGATGAAAGATGCTAACCATATCATAATGAATATATTTGTAAGAAACCCCCTCCACAAATGTTATTTGCACAATTGCAAATAACCCCCTCCATCGGAAATGTCCGGCCGGGAAAGAACAAAGGAATATCGGCCGGAACAGAATGCAAACTGGCAACTCCAGAAAACTGGTCCCGTAATAAATTACAGGAAAACACCGATACTGTGCATACACACCCGCATCTGTATTCCGTCCGGATACAAATGCAAAGAGACAAAATCTACACTGTACTAAACTAGGATCCGGCTTAAACCAAAGCCGGCTAGTAATGTTCGTCCGATCCTGATCCGTGCAATACCGCACGTATCAGATCAAACCCTGCCATATATCCATACGGCCACTAGTACAAACCGTCCGATCCTGACCCGTGCAATACCGCACGTATCTGATCGGACCCTGCCATATCTCCATACGGCCTCTACAGCGTTTCGCCCGAAAACTTGAGTAACTGAAAGTGTGGTGGACTCTAAAAACTCGTCAATACTATGGCTGTGGATTTAACCACTAGCACGTCAGAGGTATAAGCCAATACGTAACGGGCCACCAGCTATTGAATAAAAGGGACGTCGATGAGCGAACTCATCCTGACACCCTACTGAGCCTGTCAGTGACAACATTCGTACAGTCCGGTCCGTTCGTCTATGAGCATCGCATGTCGGGCCTAGGGGGTTGGTAAAAGTCAGACCCCCAAGAGCGGTACAAGTCGTGTCGGAGTGTAGCCCAGAACACCCTGAGATACTACTGGAATACCTACCAGTAAATCTCCTGCCTTGGCCAAGGACTTTGTGTAATGGCTCTTCTAGACACAGCGCGACCTCACCCCCAATACCGGGAGAGACGAACCCCTGAAGATCCGCTCACTGCCTCCATGTGGCTCGGGACTGTACCCAACTAAAACCTGTTTGCACGACTCCTTTGAGCCATGGTAGGGTAGTAATCAAAGCACAGTGGGAACTCACACGAGACAAATGACGATCCCCAGGTCGATGAACTAACCTGTACACATGTCACCTGGGAACTGCTATCTGGCGTCAGGTATAAGACCAACTAGCATGTTCCCGGCGAGTCCTGTCCGGTGTACTCATAACCCAATGAGCACCTGTATACATCTTAGGTGAACCAACTGACACCAGTGGCTTGTGAGACCGGCCACCGCCCCTCGTCGGGGTCTCGACTGTATACACTAGTCTACTTTGGAGAATCGATGCCCTGTCTCGAAACTCCCACGACTAGAGACCTTTGAAGGATGTGCTTATAGACTCCAGCTCTCACTTATATGATCGCCCTCATACTGCTGGCAGTCAAGCAAGAATCCTAGGGGCTCTATCAACGTGTAATAGCGACCTGTCAGGTCACCTAAAGCAGTACACGATGATAAAGGTAAACCAGATAGCATACTATCATCTCGAGTAAGACTGTCTTACCGGGATAGGTCCTCCCTCAATCATCGCAATCACGTGCCTGTGATCCAATAATTGACTCTGAGGGCATTATCTCCAACAAAATTCCTATACTACGATCGGTTGTACTTTTGTCATCATACAGTTGTTTCTCCACAAAAGAAATGGATATAATATCAGTTATTCTGGTTACTAGATCTATGGTTTTAGATCTAGATTTGGGTAGTTTCCCAATTTGGGTACTTTGACAGTATTCTAATAGTATTTTAGAATAGATGACTCCAGGCATGGTGGTGTACCCGCAGGTGATGGAGTCACCCTCTCTAAAGGTGTCTTACAGACTAAAGGAGAGATGGATGTGCATGATTGGCAGATCACTTGCTTAGGCAATTGAGTCAATCGTGAGATGTCAAGTACCACACCAGATGTTGTATTTACACTAGTTGTGATAATTTTGTATTAATCCTATCATGAAGAAACATAAGGAAGCAGTTTTAGAACATGAGTGTATGTTCTACGGATTTGATGACGGCAGCCTCCTTCGGGAAACAATCATCGTTCCAGGCTTCAGGGGTGACATGTGTGACAGAGTGATTGTCAGAGTTATAGTTTTTCCTCTGACAAGGGACAGTATTATGGATAGGTGGTCTAAGAGAATACTGTGGGAGGCATGGTGCTGGATACTGATTAGGTTCAGTGATCGATACAGTCTAAGAAGTTTGAATTTGGAGTTCATTTATGAACTAGGTCCCATCAGATATTCAAACATATTCTAAGACAGGTATTACTCGATTCGGGAGATGGCTTTCTCCGCGAATTTGGGATTTAGAGAGATATAGAAAGAAACATCAGGGCGGATCCACTCATTGAGGCTATTTCTCGAACATAAGAGTTTTACAAACTAGCTTTGTGAAACTGATTAGTAGAGAAGTTGGATGTTCGGTATCACACGGGCTGTGAGTATACGACATCGCAATAATTAGCCTTGAGTGTAAGTGGGAGATTGTTGGAGATAGTGCCCTAAAAGTCAATTATTGGATCGCAGGTACGTGATTACAATGATTGAGGCAGGACCTATACCGATATGACAGTCTTGCTCATGATGATAGTATGCTATCTGGTTTGTCTTTATCATCGTATACATGCTTTAGTTCGCTATTGCATATTGATGGAGCCCATAGGATTCTTGCTTGACTACCAGCAGTATGATGGCGATCATATACGTGAGAGCTGGGGTCTGTAAGCATATCCTTAAAGTGTCCCTAGTCGTTGGAGTTTCGAGACAGGGCATCGATACTCCAGAGTAGAGTAGTGTATACAGTCGAGACCCCGACGAGGGGCGGTGGCTGGTCTCACAAGCCACTGGTGTCAGTTGGTTCACCTAAGATGTATACAGGTGATCACTGGGTTATGAGTACACCGGACAGGACTCATCGGGAACCTGCTAGTTGGTATTATACATATCGTCAGATAGCAGTTCCCTGGTGACATGTGTACAGGTTAGTTCATCGACCAGAGATCGTCATTTATCTCGTTTGAGTTCCCACTGTGCTTATATTACTACCCTACCACGCTCAAAGGAGTTGTGCAAACAGGTTTTAGTTGGGTACAGTCCCGAGCCACATGGAGGCAAGTGAACGGATCGGCAGGGGATTCGTCTCTCCCGGTATTGGGGGTGAGATCACGCTGTGTCTAGGAGAGCCATTACACAAAGCCCTCGGCCGAGTCAGGAGATTTACTGGTAGGTACTCCAGTAATATCTCAGGGTGTTCTGGGCCACTCTCTGACACGACTTATACCGCTAATGGGGGTCTGATATTATCAGCCCCCTCGGCAGATATACGATACTCATAGACGAACGGACCGGACTGTATGTATATTGTCTCTGTTAGGCTCAGTAGGGTTTATGGATGAGTTCGCTCGTCAGTTTCCCTTCCAATCAATACATAGGCAACCGTTACGTACAGCTTGTACCTCTAACATGCTAGTGGTTATACCCAGTGCCAGTGTATTGATAAGTCATTAGAGTCCCCCACAGACACTTTCCTAAGTTTGGGCGAAACGTTGTAGAGGCCGTATGGGTTTATGGCTAGGTTCGGAAAATGCACGTGCGTTTTTGCACATGTCGTTTTTCGGGCAGATAATACTGGTCGGCTTTGGTTTAAGCCGGATCCGAGTATTATACTGTGTAGATCTAATATCTTTGTCTCAGATGCATTTTTATTCAGTCGTAATACAAATGCGGGTATGTTTATACCATTACGGGGTTATCCTGAAATTCGTTTCAGGATCACTTTTGGAAGTTGCCAGTTTCTAGTTTTCTATCAGCCGTATTTAACATTCGGTTAAATGCGGATTTATCTTTTCTTCTCTTGGGTGAGTCATGAGGTGAGTCATGAGTGTGAGGAAGGTTCTAGAAGCTTCTAGATGGTGACTAGGCTTCATGACTCATTAGTACATTAATGGTTTTTGATTACTAGGTTAATGACTCTTCATTTGCTTTAAATGAGTTCATACTAGGTGTATTATGACTCATTCTTTCATTTATGGTTGTGGTCACCTCCTAGCTCCTACACTCACCTCCCTTGCTTTTATAAATGGTCGGCCATTCATTTGGTGGAAGAAATGGTTGTTCATTTGAAGGAAAAAAGATTATGATAGATTCGGGTTCATGAAAATTAGATAGCCTCATTTCTCATTTCACCCGATCCAAAAGGCAACTTCATTAACCGTTCGCCCATAGCTTTGGACGTAACAAGACAAAGTGTTCTACTCATTCTCTACTTCATCTTGGTCGTCTCTTTTAGCAAACTTGACGATCGAGTTTCCTCGGTTCAGAGGCGGGAGCCCGTTTAAAGATCCATTGACATGGTGCCACCTGGACGAAAAGATTGAAGATTCAGACGATCGGAGCAGCCGCAACCAAGCGTGGGATGATGGTTGAAGATCGAAGGACTCGGATCGTTCGGTATAACTCTTTCTACCCACTTTGTTGTTTGTTAGTTTTGCTTTAATGGCAGATCCGGGTAATACTATGCGATAGCGCCAGTTGTAAAAAGTTTTTGTTCCGCATTTGGCGTCTGTTAGACGGCCGGGGCACTACCGTGGACTTACACTCAATGCGTAAAATCGTAAAGCATGATGTATGCGACATATAACAGAATGTAAGCATATCAGTAAATCACGCAACAAGGAATAGTAATATGCATATATCAAGGGAAAACCGCTCTTTAAAATGAATCCAATTTTAAAATATATCTTGCGGTTCCCACTTTCTCCAAGGTCAAATGCAACATGTATAAAGGTGTATATGCAACTATAGCAAGTAAATTATACAAGAGTCATATCATGATGCAGAAATTTTACTGTGTAGTGGCATGTCAATTATCGATGATGATGTGTGTGAGCCGCGAACAAACATAGTGGGTGTTTCCCTTGCTTTCTGCAAGGTGCCTTCTGCACTCCTCAACATGTTAAGGAGTTCTGGAAGTTCAACTTCTTTCCCTTGAATGTTGAAATTCAGAATAAACTGGGCGTAGGTGGAAGGAAGGGACTGAAGAACCAAGTCTGTATAGAGCTCGTTCTCTAAAGTCGTCCCGAGGTCCGCGAGCTCTTCTATATAGCCAATCATCTTTAGGACATGTTCTCTTACAGATGATCCGACGGCCAGCCTCGACTGAAACATGTTCTTTGAGGTCTCGTATCTAGCTATACGAGATTGCTCTCCATACAGATCTTTTGTGTGGAGAAATATGGATTCAAGATCCATATCCTCGTGCCTCCTCTGATGTTCATTATTCATAGAGGAAAGCACGATGCATTTGGTCTTCGCGCAATCTAACTCCCAGGTCTTGTCGATTTCCATATCCGCAATACAGGAATCTGGACCAGGGATTGTAGGTGCCTTAGCAGTAAGGACATACCCCAATTTGTCATAAGTCAAATCCATCTTAACATTCCGGAACCAATCTTTATAGTTTGGCCCTGTCAAAATATTTTTATCTAATAGTAACTTAAGGCCTGTCATGTTCTGGGTCGCTGCAATGAGAGAGAGGGAACACTTTAGCATGATGCTATTGCAAGTTTAGAGTGGTTTTTAGTTTATCTAAACTGGATGGCTCCCACTGTTTTTTGAATCCCTCCTCAAACCAAAAAGGAAGAACTAGTCAGGACTATTCTCACCATACAATACTTGCTTAACCGTTCAGCCAAGCTGGTGTCGGTACTTCGAGGGAGGTTTTACGACGCTTTCGTGAAGTTCCTTAATTAAATAACCTCTTTTCTCTGGGTGCGTAGCCCCGCTGACACCTTTCTCGACACCTGCTTGGTTTATAGCATTGATCGTTAAGTGACGAATCTCCTGATGAGTAGCGGATACTCACAGTAGGATCGGGATCCAAATATCATCGTGTGATAAAGCTGAAGGAATCCTACCAAAATTATCACACTCCAAATGGTATGCAACTCTTAGCAAATTTCAGTTTCTTTAGAAATTCCCGATATAAATTTCTGCCCCATGCTCTTATGACCTTGGCATTGGTCAAAATGTCATAAGTCACTTGTCTTGTTTTACCCATCATTATCTTGTTAATTTGAACCCATCCGTACATACCCCTGACGTTGGCCAAATGATAATACGACTGTCCCAAAGTAACTCATCTATCTATGCAACAAATGAATACCCAGCAGCTACCAAACACTATGCCTTAGCGTTGGTCAAAATGCATAGCTTGAATACTACTGAATACCCAAATGAAATGACGGAGGGCTACGAATGGTTTTGGCGAAACCGTGAACGTAGTGAACTTGATATGATCGAAGGAACCTGATAGCTTGTAAAAGGAGTGGCTTAAGCTCCGCAATTTAAAAAATATCTTCTGTTTTAAAATAACCGAGTGGTTTCTTTTAAACTGTTTCAACGATTCAACTTTGGTTTATTTTCTTTGCATTAATATAATACGTCCCATCAATTAACCTATCATTGTAGAAAACAACGAAAATACAACGTCCTTTTATGCCATCCGCATTCGTCACTGGGTCCCGTCATTCACCCGTTAGGTTACTTAACTAACGACAGAGCGGGGGCTGGGCTAGCGCGGGAGTAAAACATAAGTGACGCCTAATAGATATCATATATAGATATTGTACATTCGTCAGACGCAATAATAAGCATTCCAGATCACAGATGAACATATTGGATTTTCTACGAATCCGCATTCTTTTTGGGCCTGCAAAGAAAGACGGATTACACAGTCGCGATGAATAGCCAAAACCCCACCCTAGACCCCTACGGGTATGGCAAACTACCCGCCAAGTACCCGAAGTGAAGCGGTCTCCCTCAACAACGTGAGTAGGCCACTAAACACTTCAAAGTACCCACTAGTTTGTGCACCCCATCTTGGGTTTATCCTAGGAGCAAAAAACAGTAAATGAAATAATACAACGGTGGCTACAAGCTCAACCCGGATGTGCCCCGCAAAAGAATATTACAACAATTTACAAATTACATTTGAATGAAAGAAACACTCGTCTCACATCCCTGGCTATCCATTCACGACAATCCAACAAGTCCACAAACACAAACCAGTAAAAACCATTACAGAAATGTGCAACCCCCTGCTAACCGACATACTAGCAGTTTGGGAAGGTTTACGAACACATTAAACACATCACA
Source organism: Agapanthus africanus (assembly GCA_030015575.1). NCBI lineage: Eukaryota > Viridiplantae > Streptophyta > Magnoliopsida > Asparagales > Amaryllidaceae > Agapanthus > Agapanthus africanus. The sequence continues at coordinate 309,147,129 of CM057337.1, forward strand.
GATATAATCAAATTAGCCTAATATCTTAGAATTTCGATCAAACAAACACAAATGATTCTACTCCAAATAATTCTCTGTGCACCTGAAACGTGAGCAGAAACAAAACATCCCAGAAAATACAAAATCAACACAGAAGAGTTACTGTGCAAATTTGGGCTGACTCGGCTTCAACTCGGCCGCGGATCCGCGGCGGATCGCTTGGATCGGCGGCGGTTCCGCGGCGGTTTGGCCGAGTTACAATCCTAAATTTCTCCAGTAATCTTATAATTCCCTGCTTGTATTTTTAAGGGTCCCTGAAAAATTTTTAGACCCTGTTTAAAAAACGGTAGAAACTTAGTTAAAATGATGTTTTTTCTGGTTCGTTTTGCGATCAAATTTCTAACAACTTTGCTAACAAGTTAGTTATGGTTTAGCGAGGCTCTGATACCACTGTAAGTCGACGTTAGACACCCCATATGATGCGGGGAGGCAAAATAGGTAAAACAATCATTTTGTTTAAACTAACATCGACTAACTTTACGGATCTTTGCTAAACCCTAACAAACAACAACAAAGAAGTGATTAGCTACTATGAAAGATGATTATACCTAATGAATCAAGTCCTTCTTGTTCTCGTAGACCACCTCCTCGTCGACTTCCTCGTCGTGTTAGAAGATCCACCCGAGAGCTACTTCTCCAAGCTTAACCTCTCACTTGAGGTAACTAGGTTGCTAAGAGTGCTAATCAAAGTAACCTAAAGGATATAGAATAGGATTAGGGATCTATTAGTCTTGCTAACCCTTGGATCTCAACACATGAGAGGTTAGGGTTAGTTCTTTGAAGAGAGAGAGCTTGAGGAGAGAGAAGGTGAGAGTGAGAATGATATAAAATAATATCTCATTTGTGAATATATATGAAGCATAATAATTATTAAATGAATAACAAATAATAATATCAACCATGCTTCATTAACTCACTTTGTGTGATTCATCTCATGAGTCATTGAGCAATAAATGCATCATTAACTCCTTTGGATGAATCACACTGTGAGTCATTAAATCATTTAATGCAAATTCCACCTAAGCCTCCAACTCATCAATCTTCTAGAAGCTTCTCGACTAATTACGAGAATGCCCCTCCCATTCGTGAAAACACGGAAATACTGACACAGTATAAATCTAATAATCCAATACTAGAATCTGGCTTAAACCAAAGCCTGCTAGTATAAACTGTCCGAACATCGTACGTGCGTAAAAACACGTATGTGTCCGAACCCTGTCGTAAAACCATACGACCTCTATATCGTTTCGCCCAAAACAGGGAAACACTCTGTGTGGGACTCTAAAGACTCGACACTACGCTGGCAGTGGGTTTAACCACAGACCGCAAGCGGCACTAGCTGTACGTAACGGTCCCCAGGTAGATGTCGATAAGAAGGCCGATGAGGAAACCCATCCGAACTCCTACTGAGCCTGATGTGACAATCTCCGTACAGTCCGGTCTGTTCGTCTATGACTATCGCATATCGGGCCTAGGGGGCGGCAAGCGTCAGTCCCCTATAAGCGGTATAGGTCGTGTTGGAGTGAAGCCCATTACACCTTGAGAAGCTACTGGAAATCCTACCAGTAAAACTCGCTTGCCCTGGCCAGGGACTTTTCGTAATGGCTTTCCAAACACAGCGCGATATCAACTTCCTATACCGGGAGAGACGAATCCTATCTAACCGCCACTGCCTCCAAGTGCTTCGGGACTGCACCCAACTGTTACATGTTTGCACGACTCCTTTGAGCCGTGGTAGGGTAGTAATCTAAGAACAGTGGGAACACACTCGAGACGAAGCAGCAGTGTCAAGTCTGCGGACTATGCTGTACTCATGTCACCTGGGAACTGTTAATTGACGACGGGTATAATACCAACCAACAGTTCCCTGCGAGTCTTGTCCGGTGTACTCGTAACCCAACAAGCACCTGTATACAATCTCTAGTACAACATACGGATGGCTGTGGGACAGACCATCTCCCCAACTGGGATGAAAAGCGCACACACTAGTATACTCCGGATTATCGATACCCTGTCTCGATAGTCCTACGACTATGGACCTGAAAATGGATGTGCTTGTAGACTACCCAGCCCCCACTAGTGTGACTGCCATCACAACGCTGGTAGTCAAGCAAGATCCTAAGGGCTCTATCAATATGTATTCTCGATATGCTAACATATTAAGATAGATTAACCAAGTAGCATACTACCATGTTTAGCAAGACTGTTAATATAACTGTGAATATCCCAAGCTTCCATTAAGTAATATATAAGCTAGTATGATACAATAATGGCCCCTAGGGTATATACACTAACAGAGTGAACTGAGAAACAGTTCTCGATAACTAACACACCTGAAGAAGATGCATCGGCCTGCTTTTTCTTCGTTTGGGCGGCGGGAGAATCCGGATATTCTCCTATTCCCTGCTCGGGCTTATAATAATTATAAGTTGGAGCGGGACCAACGTTTCCCTGCTCAGTATAACAAACAGGTTCGTTCAATACATCCATATTATTATCTTGATTAAGGCCTGACATGGTCGCTACCTGGAGAGAGAGAAGAAAACACTTTAGCGTATGCTCTTACAAGATTAGATTGGTTATTATCTTATCTAATCAGGATGGGTCCCACTGTTTTCATCAAATCTTCCTTCAAACCCTAAAAGGTAAGACTAGCCAGGATTAATTACACTTTACAAGTTCACCTATCTTTCAGCCAAGCCATTGTTGGTACTTTGAGGGAGGTTCTCCGTGCTTTCACGCGCACCTAATTAAAATAAACCTTGTTTTCCCAGAGGCATAACCCCGTTAACAACTTTCTAGTCACCTACTTGATCGATTAATTGTCATGTCTAAACTCTCCCAGGAGTAACTCTTACAAGAAGTGGGTATCAGGATCCAACTATCTCATAGAAGGTATGCAATCTCATTGCAAATTTCAACACTTGAAATTCCTGATAATTCTTTTGTCCCTAACCCCCTATGACCTTAACAAAGGCCAACAAACCATAGGACGCTAGTCAAGTTCAACCCGTCATTTCCCGATTGAATTAAACCCACCCGTATGATCCTTGACAAAGGCCAACAAGGTCGTACGACTATCCTAATCCAATCGCATCACATGCTTAAGCAGATATGTACTAGTCATCTACCGCATACTACGCCTTGACAAAGGCCAACAAACGCAGCACTAATACTAAATAGTCTTTATCTGAAATGACGGAGGGCTACGATAGGTTTTATGAAAACCTTTTGCGTAATAAACTCGATATCGTTGTAGAAACAAGTGATTTTGAAAAGGAGTGTTTTTTAGACTTTTACAAGTTTCGCTAAAGAAGTCACTCCTGGTGAAGGGATCTCAGCACTTTCCTTATCGAATAAGGTGCATGATATTTCAGAAATACCGCTATGCAAAGCAAGAACTATAGAAGCTGTGAAAAACATAACCGAGTGAGTTGTATCATCTGCTAATTTCACTAAAGAGGTCACTCCCTATTAGTTATATATATGCCCTAGAGGCCATTTTTTACATATGATGTATATTATAGTAGATGCTTGGATATATATAGAGAGGACTTTCTTGCTCGTCATAATAGTATGCTATTTGGTTTCACTTTATCTTAACATGTTGACTCATATTAGATTACTGTCTTGTTCTCACATGTTGATAAAGCCCTTAGGATATGTACTCGACTACTGGGACTACGATGAGATCATACTAGTGGTGCCAGGGTAGTCAATGAGTACATCCTATAATTATTCCTAGTCGAAGGTGTGTCGAGACAGGGCATCGATACACCAAGTAGACTAGTGTATACATATCTTGACCCATATGATGGGCGATGGATGATCCTATATCCATCGGTGTTTGACATCAAAGATTGTGTACGGGTGCTCAGTAGAGACCAGGTACACTGGACGGACTTGCCGAAAACTCCCAGATGGTATTATACCTCACATCAGATGGCAGTTCTCTGGTGACACTAGTACAGGGTAGTCTGTAGACCCGAGATCATCATAGAGTCTTATGTGATTCCCACAGTGCTTTGATTTCCACCTTACCACGTCTAAGAGGGCATGCAAAATGGTGGCTTTTGGGTACAGTCCCGAATCACATGGAGGCAATGAGCGATAGGAGGGGTTTCGTCTCTCCCGGTATAGGGAGTTGATGTTGTGCTGTATTCGATTGGCTATAACTCGAAGTCCCTGGCCCGGGTGGATATCGATAACTACTGGTAAGTGTTATCAATAGGTTCTCGATCTGTTATGAGCCACTCATCGACACGACTTATCGGTTACTGGGGTCTGACGTTTACCACCCCTATACTAGATATGCAACATATCAGACGAAGAGACCGGACTGTACGGTAGTGTTACTGATTGGATTCACAGGAGAATGTACAGGCTTGCTTGTTGATCTTCTGATCGCTCAATACATAGGTGGCTGTTACGTTTAGCTGACCGATTGCAACTTGTGGGTGGTTGATATGATCGTCAACTGCTACCGGCGTATTGACAATTCTTTAGAGTCCTACACAGAGGTTTCTTGACTCAGGAAAAACAGAGTAGGAGCACATATATGATATGTACGAGATTGAGAATAATACGATATGAGATACCGCATTCTATTTTCGCGATATATGATATCGGCCGGCGACATTTGATATCAGCCGGGTCACCGGATCAAGTGTTGATTCGATGAATCGGTACATGATATATAAGTCGGTTATATTCGATTTAGCCGGATTGTCGGATCAAGTGTTGATTCGATAATGTAATGTATAATTATATATGTGATATATTACATTACATTATCTAATATTGGCTGGTTTTATTATTTCATCTTCTCACCAGATAATACATTGATATATATGCGATATATGTTAATTATATTATTTTCTTTTGTTACAAAAATATATTATATATGTGATATATAATATTGTAACATGTTATGATTACTAATGCAACATGATTAGTAGAGATTAAAAAAGGCTAGTGTTTGATTTGGGTTAGCTCTTTCATGAAGCTTCTAGAAGCTTTTCTTTTGTTTCTTGCAAATATATTATGTGTTGATATTTTGTGAGATATTTTTAAACCCAACCCAAACCCTTAACCCTAGTTAACTCTCTACAATGGTTATCCCTTTTCTTTTATCAACCATGGTTGCATTTGTAATTGTCACGACCCGAAAGTACGGAACATGACCGGCACTTAAACTACGAACGTCTCGAGGCGTACGTAATCCAAGTAAACTGAAAACCCAGAAATCCAAACCAAGAAAAGTAGTAGAGTGCAGGAAAAACCAACTTAAAGCAAGTAGTTTCAATAGCATAAGCCGAATTATGCGGTTTAAAAAAAAACATCAAAAATTTACTGAAAATTTCGGCAGAGTCTCCTTTGTAAATACGGGCCCCCAAACGGGATACAACATGAATAGTATACGAAATCAAGAAAAAGGCATCCCCAAGCGGGAGCTAGCTCTTCGTCAATCGACGGTCACAACCACACAAGCAATATAATATACAACGCCAACGGCGAGGATCAAAACTCAAAAGGAAACTCAAAACCACCAGAAACATAACGAGCGACTCTAAGGTCGAAAGAATAAACAACACTGGTCTCTATCTCAAAAATACATGTTTGGTTGATTGAATTTACTAGATACAACTGAATAATATTATACAAGGTAATATGATGGGTACGATACAAGAAAAACCCACCTACTAGCAAGTCACCCGAATGAAACTGAGCCCGCAACGCCGTAATGAAACCTGTACGGCAAACCTGCAAGAAACTGGGGCACAACGGGGGTGAGTTGCCAACTCGTGAATAGAAAAACATCTACGCACAGAAATCACATAAATAACGCAACCTAGGTCAATGATCATAATATAACCTCAAAAATATACATAACAAGCAGCCTATAACAATGGCTAGGGTAATATCTAACCGAGTGAAATCTCATGCCCGTGTCAGTGCCTCAGGTAGCAATATATCATATGAATGAGGTATGAATGCATGAAAACAGAATACATGTAAATGAAGAAACTGTTTTCATAAATTAGTGAGATTTCCTTCGTATTTTTAAACTGAGGTATCATAATGAAATCAGTATCAACAGTGTCTAGCATCGACACAAAACATAAATCTCACTGTCTCGAAATATCAATGTCTCAATCTCAATATCTAGGGCGCCGTCAGTCCAGACCGGCCCCTACCATCCATCTCAAGACCACGACGGTATCCTCCGGATATCCGACGCGTCGGGTAATATCACCGGTAGGTAATCGGTCCCCTGCCAGGCTCAGCGTCAACACCACATTCATCTTGCCCCGGGGTACCTTACCGGGCCCACCATGTACCCGTGACGGTTCCTCCACTCCTCGACACGGATCTCGAAAACCACAGCAAACTCATGGTGGACGACACTTACATCACTAGAAAACCGCAATTTACATATTTTAAAAGGTTAATAAGTTTAGAAATTTTGCGGCTTTCCCCCGAAATCCAGAAATATCATAAATCTCAAGAAGTCATCACAAGTGCATATGTCAATGCTAATGAATGTATATGGTATCAATAACCAAGTTGCAATGTATGATTAATAACTAGGCATGAACAATGGAATAACAGTATGCATGAAGTGACAAGTAATAACTACAATGTCTAAACTGGCATATAACCCAGGTACACTAATATCGTATCAACTACTAACTAACAAGCTAAGCCAAGCAATAGTAATTTCTAAGTGTACGTGACATGGCAATTACCGATGAAGATGTGTGTGAGCCGGCAAGTAAGTGTATGTGGTACATACGCATCATCGGTAATGGTGCTGGTGTCCTAACAGCATGATAGCAATAATGGAGTATGCAGCAAAATAAGTATGCAGGGCAGAGCGAACAGCAATAATGTGCGGAAGCAGAATACTAGACACAACGATAACTAATCAGTATTAAACTAATATAAGTCCTACAAATGGTGCCTTTTGAAATAACACGAATCATGAGGTTTTGAAAATAGGGGCTACGGTGTTTTTATGAAAAGATACGTGTTTTGAAATATCCGTAGGATCCCTTGGGCTGTCTTTTAAAATACCCACGATTCATTAGGTTTTTTTTTGAAATAGGTAAGAATCGAATCTAATCTAATAACTAAACTAAACTAAAGGGCTAAGCTAACGAGCTGAACTACAGGTAAGGAAACCGTCTATCATCTGAGTCGATACGTATACATACCTGTATATGTATAGTCGGTGATCCCGCCTCAATAATATCATAGCCGATACCATATCTATAATCAGGCATCCCAAGTCAAAAGTGCGGATCAATCATCAATATAGCTCGTACGTAAATCCATCGTACGGCATCCCAAATCTGGGTACGGGTCAATATCACATTCATCATACTATTCACCTGGTATCCTCTTTATAAATTATCATGATCGGGGTACTGATCTACGTCTAGTACCATACTGATACCGCCTAAGTATGCATGGACGTGTGTGAAACACTACGTCAAGGACCCGCTACAACGTCATGTCGTATCTCAAATACGAGTCCTGCTATATCACCGATCTCACGGCCTCAATCAAATCTCATCGACTCAGCTCAACCCCAAGTATCATCCTCAATCCGTATGTGAACACATAGTCCCATACCCATGTGAACACATAACTATAAAGAATCCCATGAGCACATATCAATAGGAATGTATGCAAGTAAGTATGTGTGTATGTGTGCGTGTATGTGTAGTGCAACACTCCCTAGGGTTCGCAACACTAAGGTAATCCAACACACCAATATCCATCCTAAGCAACGTTATTAATCCCAAATAACATATAATAAATGTTGGTGTGTATACGCATCCGTATACACCACCACGGACTGCGGGGGTGCTATACGCCATCCACCCGACTTCTCCCCGTAGATATAAATCTACTCACCTGGTCCTCGCTCGTCGGTGCCGACGTCGCCACGCGCTTGCTTGTCGTCTCGAAGTCCTCATGGGGTACCTACATATCATAACGCACCGTATCGCATTAAAACTAAATTCGAAATCGAAACGGCATACGAAAATCAAATCGGCACGCGTATCACGCATAGGTCCAAACCTATCGCCTACATATGCAAGAATAGTCAAACCAACCCTCGATGTCGATGTACAAACGTCAAACCATCGAGAAAAATCCAATCACACTCATTTGCACATTCACGAACACTAATTTTAATATAAACTAGGTTAAAACTCACAAAAACCCCAATTTCACTTGAAAGGTCATTTTTCCGAAAATCTAGCAAGCACATTTCGCCGTTTTTGTACAAAACATGATGTTTAAATGAATGTGGCGGCCAATATATTTATTAAATATCTTAAATAAGTCATATAAACAATTTCCGGAATTTAATCTCATTAAATTCCAAAAACCCTAATATTCTAGTTTACAAAAATACCCTTTTTAACAATTTCAAAGCAAAAATACACAAACTACAATTTAGGTTGGATTTCCATGAACTAAAGTGTTAAACTACACTTAATAAAGTTAATAATATGATAAAAACCCTAACCATATTTTTAATCTCACATATAAATGCATTTCATAAAACCCTAGTTTGCACAAAAAGGCTTAATTTGGACATTTTTCAAGTAACAACTTGTAATATGCAACTAGATAAATTTTAACAATTTTTTCAAGATGTTAGCTCACATCACAAACCATGCACAAGTGACCACAACCCAATTTCAAAACAAAACCCTAACTAGAATTCATTAATCATACAATTGAACCCATATAAAACCAATTTAACACTTAATTAAGCTAACTACAAGCAATTTAAGCAAAAGGGTTAGAATTTACCCAAACAAATTGAAGATCCCACAAGCATCCATGGCCTTCCAAAATGCTCTCTTTTCACAAGGATCCATGCTATACGGGCTAAGCTAAAATGGGTAGGAGTCAGATTTGGGTTTTGGGATTTTTTTGATGGATTTTGGGGTAATTTTTGATGAAGTTTTGAAGAGAAAAGAGAAGGGAAATGGGGGGGGGGGGGGCTGTTGCTACAGTAGGAGAGGGGGGCTGCTAGAATTGGAGTGGGAGAGGAGAGAGAGGGAGGTAGAGAAAGTGGGGGAAGAAGTCAAAGTCAATTCAAGGTCAAAGGTCCACCTCATTTCTCCATTTTCTTTTCTTTTCTTTCATTTCTTTCCTTTGAAATTCAAGTGGGGAAAATAAATGTGGGTTGCTAAATTCTTCAAGGGGATAAGTGAATGGGGGTGTGTGGGTGTGGGTACGGGTGTGGGGTGATGAAAAATGATAAATACAATACCCCAAACATCCATTTACGCTAAAAAAAAGCCTTTTTTCTTCAATAATTTCTAAACCGTTTTGGCAAATGATTTTGTTCCAAAAACCACATGATAAAATTTTATTTAATGTTTTATGATGCACAAAATTTGTTTCAACTCATTCCAATTTGTAATTTTCCCTAATTAAATGTATTAGTGACGGCTTAAAATAATAATAAAATAATATTTTTTTCAGAAAATTTGAAATTTCACCAGCGGCTCAATAAACACCAAATAATAGCAATTACATAGCTAGAATATGTATATTTAATTTTTATAATAAGATATTTGTATTTTGACTTTTTACAGAAAACCCCTTATTTTACCGATTTTTTTGAAATTTCACCGAAACGATTTTCAAAACGTTACAATCTTCCCCCCTTAAAGAAATTCGGTCCCCGAATTTAAATTAAAACTCTCCCCAAATACTAAAACATCTAAACCAAAACCATCAAGTCGTCGGGGCTCCGAAATTGTTAATACATAAAACAATTCGCAGCGCAGCGCATACGCATGAAAAATGAGCATATAACTCAAATCACAACTCCGTCAAGCATCCCACAATCATCGGATTCATGGAGAAGACATCAATGCCAAATCCAAATCAAAACTAATATGATATAACTCGAAACTATACATGTAAATATCGAATCTATATCTGTAAGTATCCGAAGGAAATGCATGCCAAATCTCCTTAAGTCGCTGTGCAACGCGTATAACACTGCACAGTGGCGGACGTCTATCATAAGAAAATAACTATATACATATATACCTTTGTTTGAAATGTACGTTCCGCCGTTTTGGAAACAATTTAGAAGGGTCTCCTTGTTTTAAACATTTCGTGTCATATCAGACATGTAGGTAAATACTGAGGCTATAGCTCGCTTTTTGGAAATCCCTTCAATAACTATCAATGCATGCAAAATATATTCAGGTATTGTCCTCTGACTAGTCCTGCTCAGTACGAAAACACATAGCAATATCATAAAAACGTACTACTCTATAAGAAATCAATCCCAAAATATGCACATGAATACTACGTGCGTCTGGTGCGCACGGAAATCAAAATCCATGAATGTGCCATACATGCACACAGAAATAACATCTAAGTGCATCGGGTGTGCACGAAACATCTGTCGTAGGCAACAGGTGTGCCTGACAGCAACATCATGTGCATCTGACATGCACAAAAAAAAAACTCGATTTAGTGCCTCTGGTGTGCACCAAAATCACCCTTCAAAACATGCGCCCAACATGCGCGAAAATCCAATCAGGTGCACAAGGTGCACAAAACAAATATCGAGTATTACAATCGAAATCGAAGTCCAGTGCATCTAAGTGCACAAAAGGCGTATCACTGCACTTCAAGCATATATAAACTATACCGAGTGCAGGAACGAAATCGTGTGCATGCATACGCACAAAACCAAGTCAACTGTTTAAAACCGTAACATCACAAACATGTGAAACTAAAGCATGAAAACGATATCAAGTGCAACACTGTGCAAAGGTCGTAAATCCTCAATCATTAAAATCAAATCATACGAATAAATCACCCAAAACATCGTAATCAATAATGGAGGAATAGTACTGCTCAAGTTCATCCTCTAAGAATCTCGGCCAACTGTCACGGTCACTAGTGGGACGTCTCGTCGATGATCATGAACTCTGTCCTGCTGGTGTGCGTAACCATGACCACTCCTGGGTCAAGGTCTTCACTGTGAATTACCAATCTTTCGGTCCATCGGCTCATCGGCCCTGTCAGGTGTGCTAACGGGGACGATTCCGTTCTGGCACTTCTCTGGTCATCTCTTGGTCAATCATCGCGACCACTCGTAAGACAGCATATCACTGGCGTCGGCCTCTGGCTCTCTGAATGTATGTGACACATCTGACCCTGGGTGCAAGTATCATTGCAGCAGTGTCCTGGAAGGAATCCTGCTCACGGTCTCTTCCATGTCTCGTCTCTGCCAACTGTCCAGAAGTCATCGTCCTTTCTTATATCTGCATCTTGCTCTGGAACGGCTGCATACCCATCGCGACTCCTTCTGGAAGGTAAGTCCAAGTACCATGCCTCGGCATGCGCATCGCATCTCTAATGTCGGCGGAGTGGAACGTCATCTCATCTAGATCTGGTGCGAACCTCTTACTCCACTTTTTTCTAACGTCGTCTGCTTTGGACTCGTCTCGTCGCGGCTGCATGGACTGAGCTCCAACGACTATCCTCGTATCTGGAGTCTCCCAAGAATGCGTCTCACCACCTAGCATCCGATTGAAGTCGAACCATTCGATCGATTCGTCGAAACCTCATAATCCCCCAAGAGCTCAACATCTTGGTACCGTTTAATAGTATCGAATATATATACCACAGCATCGGTGGTCCAGCCGTAGAAGGGCAAACCCAAGCCTCACTAATGGCGCCGCAGAACTACCGCAAACCCTAAGGTTCAAAGGCTTTCATACGGTCATTAAGTCGAGTTAGGGTTTCATTCTTCTAGAGGGACCATAGAATTGCCTGCATGTCTTTCCGAATACTTTAAACTTGGAATAATAGGTTTCTGACCTTCGATCGTCTCTGTCGACTCCCAACGTCTCCGCGTGAAGTCGTCTCTAGCTGGAATCAATCTATCTGATGACCTCGCATCGGGGTAGGCGAACGATCCACATGTCCTAGTCATTCATCCTCGATGACTAGCGACCTTCTATCACCTCTTAGTACAACTCGTTCTGCACTAACGCCAGCATCTGGGGCAATATCTCGTCGTTCGCAGCAATAACTGGCTCGCTCGTCTGCACGCTGAACAGTGCCTCAACCATCATGAATAAGTAACACACCAACGGTCATCAAAATCTGGCTGGCCTCTGCCAGTGGCCCAATCCTCTGATACTGATCGGCACGTCCGAGAAATCTCATAAAGGCGATCCGCCAAACGCTCGTGGTGCGAAAACACAATCAAAAGACACCTCTCTACAATCGGGTGTCGCCGGAATTTCGCCCTGATCAGTCCTCGTCCGTGACGAGCTCGTGCTGACCGCAACTCTAGCCGTAGCTCTCCCTGCCCGTAATCGTGGCAGAAAAACCAAACTGGTAACGATGAGGCTAGATCAGGATGGAATATAATACTGAACAAGGAAATGTACATCCTAAGGCTTCTTAAGTAGAGTGGCGTGTCGTAAATATGCCGCGGAACATATCAACGGTACGTCACTCTACTTTAGTCACCTATTCCATCAACCAAGGGTCATCCTACGCTCCGAAGGTTAAAACCTAACGCTCTGATACCAACTTTGTCACGACCCGAAAGAACGGAACATGACCGGCACTTAAACTACGAACGTCTCGAGGCGTACGTAATCCAAGTAAACCGAAAACCCAGAAATTCAAACCAAGAAAAGTAGTAGAGTGCAGGAAAAACCAACTTAAAGCAAGTAGTTTCAATAGCATAAGCCGAATTATGCGGTTTAAAAAAAAACATCAAAAATTTACTGAAAATTTCGGCAGAGTCTCCTTTGTAAATACAGGCCCCCAAACGGGATACAACATGAATAGTATACGAAATCAAGAAAAAAGGCATCCCCAAGCGGGAGCTAGCTCTTCGTCAATCGACGGTCACAACCACACAAGCAATATAATATACAACGCCAATGGCGAGGATCAAAACTCAAAAGGAAACTCAAAACCACCAGAAACATAACGAGCGACTCTAAGGTCGAAAGAATAAACAACACTGGTCTCTATCTCAAAAATACATGTTTGGTTGATGGAATTTACTAGATACAACTGAATAATATTATACAAGGTAATATGATGGGTACGATACAAGAAAAACCCACCTACTAGCAAGTCACCCGAATGAAACTGAGCCCGCAACGCCGTAATGAAACCTGTACGGCAAACCTGCAAGAAACTGGGGCACAACGGGGGTGAGTTGCCAACTCGTGAATAGAAAAACATCTACGCACAGAAATCGCATAAATAACGCAACCTAGGTCAATGATCATAATATAACCTCAAAAATATACATAACAAGCAGCCTATAATAATGGCTAGGGTAATATCTAACCGAGTGAAATCTCATGCCCGTGTCAGTGCCTCAGGTAGCAATATATCATATGAATGAGGTATGAATGCATGAAAACAGAATACATGTAAATGAAGAAACTGTTTTCATAAATTAGTGAGATTTCCTTCGTATTTTTAAACTGAGGTATCATAATGAAATCAGTATCAACAGTGTCTAGCATCGACACAAAACATAAATCTCACTGTCTCGAAATATCAATGTCTCAATCTCAATATCTAGGGCGCCGTCAGTCCAGACCGGCCCCTACCATCCATCTCAAGACCACGACGGTATCCTCCGGATATCCGACGCGTCGGGTAATATCACCGGTAGGTAATCGGTCCCCTGCCAGGCTCAACGTCAACACCACATTCATCTTGCCCCGGGGTACCATACCGGGCCCACCATGTACCCGTGACGGTTCCTCCACTCCTCGACACGGATCTCGAAAACCACAGCAAACTCATGGTGGACGACACTTACATCACTAGAAAACCGCAATTTACATATTTTAAAAGGTTAATAAGTTTAGAAATTTTGCGGCTTTCCCCCGAAATCCAGAAATATCATAAATCTCAAGAAGTCATCACAAGTGCATATGTCAATGTTAATGAATGTATATGGTATCAATAACCAAGTTGCAATGTATGATTAATAACTAGGCATGAACAATGGAATAACAGTATGCATGAAGTGACAAGTAATAACTACAATGTCTAAACTGGCATATAACCCAGGTACACTAATATCGTATCAACTACAAACTAACAAGCTAAGCCAAGCAATAGTATTTTCTAAGTGTACGTGACATGGCAATTACCGATGAAGATGTGTGTGAGCCGGCAAGTAAGTGTATGTGGTATATACGCATCATCGGTAATGATGCTGGTGTCCTAACAGCATGATATCAATAATGGAGTATGCAGCAAAATAAGTATGCAGGGCAGAGCGAACGGCAATAATGTGCGGAAGCAGAATACTAGACACAACGATAACTAATCAGTATTAAACTAATATAAGTCCTACAAATGGTGCCTTTTGAAATAACACGAATTACGGGGTTTTGAAAATAGGGGCTACGGTGTTTTTATGAAAAGATACGTCTTTTGAAATATCCGTAGAATCCCTTGGGCTGTCTTTTAAAATACCCACGATTCATTAGTTTTTTTTTTGAAATAGGTAAGAATCGAATCTAATCTAATAACTAAACTAAACTAAAGGGCTAAGCTAACGAGCTGAACTACAGGTAAGGAAACCGTCTATCATCTGAGTCGATACGTATACATACCTGTATATGTATAGTCGGTGATCCCGCCTCAATAATATCATAGCCGATACCATATCTATAATCAGGCATCCCAAGTCAAGAGTGCGGATAAATCATCAATATAGCTCGTACGTAAATCCGTCGTACGGCATCCCAAATCTGGGTACGGGTCAATATCACATTCATCATACTATTCACCTGGTATCCTCTTTATAAATTATCATGATCGGGGTACTGATCTACGTCTAGTACCATACTGATACCGCCTAAGTATGCATGGACGTGTGTGAAACACTACGTCAAGGACCCGCTACAACGTCATGTCGTATCTCAAATACGAGTCCTGCTATATCACCGATCTCACGGCCTCAATCAAATCTCATCGACTCAGCTCAACCCCAAGTATCATCCTCAATCCGTATGTGAACACATAGTCCCATACCCATGTGAACACATAACTATAAAGAATCCCATGAGCACATATCAATAGGAATGTATGCAAGTATGTATGTGTGTATGTGTGTGTGTATGTGTAGTGCAACACTACCCTAGGGTTCGCAACACTAAGGTAATCCAACACACCAATATCCATCCTAAACAACGTTATTAATCCCAAATAACATATAATAAATGTTGGTGTGTATACGCATCCGTATACACCACCACGGACTGCGGGGGTGCTATACGCCATCCACCCGACTTCTCCCCGTAGATATAAATCTACTCACCTGGTCCTTGCTCGTCGGTGCCGACGTCGCCACGCGCTTGCTTGTCGTCTCGAAGTCCTCATGGGGTACCTACATATCATAACGCACCGTATCGCATTAAAACTAAATTCGAAATCGAAACGGCATACGAAAATCAAATCGGCATGCGTATCACGCATAAGTCCAAACCTATCGCCTACGCATGCAAGAATAGTCAAACCAACCCTCGATGTCGATGTACAAACGTCAAACCATCGAGAAAAATCCAATCACACTCATTTTCACATTCACGAACACTAATTTTAATATAATCTAGGTTAAAACTCACAAAAACCCCAATTTCACTTAAAAGGTCATTTTTCCGAAAATCTAGCAAGCACATTTTGCCGTTTTTGTACAAAACATGATGTTTAAATGAATGTGGCAGCCAATATATTTATTAAATATCTTAAATAAGTCATATAAACAATTTCCGGAATTTAATCTCATTAAATTCCAAAAACCCTAATATTCTAGTTTACAGAAATACCCTTTTTAACAATTTCAAAGCAAAAATGCACAAACTACAATTTAGGTTGGATTTCCATGAACTAAAGTGTTAAACTACACTTAATAAAGTTAATAATATGATAAAAACCCTAAACATATTTTTAATCTCACATATAAATGCATTTCTTAAAACCCTAGTTTGCACAAAAAGGCTTAATTTGGACATTTTTCAAGTAACAACTTGTAATATGCAACTAGATAAATTTTAACAATTTTTTCAAGATGTTAGCTCACATCACAAACCATGCACAAGTGATCACAACCCAATTTCAAAACAAAACCCTAACTAGAATTCATTAATCATACAATTGAACCCACATAAAACCAAATTAACACTTAATTAAGCTAACTACAAGCAATTTAAGCAAAAGGGTTAGAATTTACCCAAACAAATTGAAGATCCCACAAGCATCCATGGCCCTCCAAAATGCTCTCTTTTCACAATGATCCATGCTATACGGGCTAAGCTAAAATGGGTAGGAGTCAGATTTGGGTTTTGGGATTTTTTTGATGGATTTTGGGGCAATTTTTGATGAAGTTTTGAAGAGAAAAGAGAAGGGAAATGGGGGGGGGGGGCCTGTTGCTGCAGTAGGAGAGGGGGGGCTGCTGGAATTGGAGTGGGAGAGGAGAGAGAGGGAGGTAGAGAAAGTGGGGGAAGAAGTCAAAGTCAATTCAAGGTCAAAGGTCCACCTCATTTCTCCATTTTCTTTTCTTTTCTTTCATTTCTTTCCTTTGAAATTCAAGTGGGGAAAATAAATGGGGGTTGCTGAATTCTTCAAGGGGATAAGTGAATGGGGGTGTGTGGGTGTGGGTACGGGTGTGGGGTGATGAAAAATGATAAATACAATACCCCAAACATCCATTTACGCTAAAAAAAAGCCTTTTTTCTTCAATAATTTCTAAACCGTTATGGCAAATGATTTCGTTCCAAAAACCACATGATAAAATTTTATTTAATGTTTTATGATGCACAAAATTTGTTTCAACTCATTCCAATTTGTAATTTTCCCTAATTAAATGTATTAGTGACGGCTTAAAATAATAATAAAATAATATTTTTTTCAGAAAATTTGAAATTTCACCAGCGGCTCAATAAACACCAAATAATAGCAATTACATAGCTAGAATATGTATATTTAATTTTTATAATAAGATATTTGTATTTTGACTTTTTACAGAAAACCCCCTTATTTTACCGATTTTTTTGAAATTTCACCGAAACGATTTTCAAAACGTTACAGTAATTAACATTACAATTCATTATTCATCACAAATGAGTTCATCTTCTTCTTCCTCCTTGGAAAGCTTTCTAGCTTTGAGTTTTGAGATGAATTAGTGTGAGATTATGAAAATAAAAGAGAGCATAAATCCTACTTCATCATCCTCATCTAATCTAGCCTATTAGATTAGGGTGTTCACTTCATTAATACTTGATTAGTGAGTGAGAGCTTGAGTCAAAGAAACTTCAAGGTAGATCATCTTCGAAAAGGAAGACTTCAAGCAAGCATGGATCATTTGGGTTGTAGAGCTTCTCTTGAGTCCGGAAGATCATGGATCGCGGCGAAGGGACTACTACTCGGTGTTGGGTTAGCCTAGCACCTCATGAAGGGTTTGGAAGCATCACATGAACCAAAGGTGGAGTCTTTAGGGTGCTAAGTTAACGAACATAGAATCGTTCCTAGAAAAATTAGGGTTTCAAAATTATCACATCATCATATGAAAGAAAAGTTAGGGTTTAGAGAGTGCAACCTTTGTAGCTCCCTACGCTAGACTCCTCGGCTACTTGGGGTTTGAAAAGGCTCCGCTTGAACTCCTCGAGGTCACCGATGATCCACCCGGAGTCCGCTTTGTCCAAGCTAGCAACTTCGCAAGATCAAGAATGAAAATCGAAGCTAACACTCTAAACAAGTGGGCTAGACTTGTGTAGAATAGTGTAGTGGTTCTCTTTCTCACTTCAAAATCCTGTTTTGATGAATATTTTGCTCACTTGAAAATTCAAGAGAGCAAGAGCTCAAGGTTGAAGAAGATGATGGATATTTATGAAGAAGAGAAGAATAACTCACAAGAGAAAAAGAAAAACATAAGTGTATATATATTTTCCTTTCTCATCTCAAACCATGGTTAATTGATATGGATATTTATTTCATCATAGTCAAAAGAGAAGAGGAAGATAAATCATGGTTAAATGGTAGGTGAAAATAGTTAGGTCAAGAGAAGGGTGTAGAAGATAACCAATCATTCACCTTTTTCTCTTTTCTTTTGATTTAGCAAAAATATAAATAAATATCCATAATTTAAACCATGGTGTGAGTCTTATATATCCACCATTTTCTATGTATAATCAACCATGATAGAATGATGTATGTATGCATGTGTGCATGCACATCCATATGTGCATGAAACAATAAGGAATGCATACATGCATCCATACATCCATAGAAAACAAGAAAGGATTTCTAGTGAGAATATAATGGTTAAATGATAAATCAACACTTGATTTATCAATCCGGCCATATCACATATGACCCTAACCAAAAGCAAGCGGCCCGATCAATATACGGTATCCTATACGCGTATTTTAATCGGGTCCATGCGCATATCGCATACGCGCACCACAACATTTCGCCTGGACTAGGTAACTCCATTGTGGGACTCTAAGACTCGTCAATACGCCGGCATTGGGTGATGATCATATCAAGCACCCCCAAGCCGCAAGCGGTCATCTAAACGTAACGGCCACCCGGGTATTGAGCGATCAGAAGAGAACAAGCGAACCTGCTACAACTCCCGTCGAGCCAACCGGCAACACTTCCTGTACAGTCCGGTCTCCTCGTCTGATATGTCGCATATCAAGTCTAGGGGCGGTAAATGTCAGACCCCAATAACCGATAACTCGTGCCGATGTGAGGCTCATAACAGGTCGAGAAATTACTGGTAACACTTACCAGTAAATCTCTGAATCAGCCCTGGCCAGGGACTTCCCTGTTACGGCCAATCGAGCACAGCGCAACATCAACCCCCAATACCGGGAGAGACGAAACTCCTCCTATCGCTCATTGCCTCCATGTGACTCGGGACTGTACCCAAAAACCACCGTTTTGCATGCCCTCATGGATGTGGTAAGGTGGAGATCAAAGCACAGTGGGAATCATACAAGACTCTATGACGATCTCGGGTCTACAGACTAACCTGCACAAGTGTCACCTGAGAACTGCCATCTGACGTGAGGTATAATACCATCTGGGAGTTCTCGGCGAGTCCGTCCAGTGTACCCAGTCTCCACTGAGCACCCGTATGCCATCTCTGATGTCAAACACCAATGGATATGGGATTATCCATCGCCCATCTCATGGGTCGAGAAGCGTATACGCTAGTCTAAACTGGTATATCGATGCCCCGTATCGATACATCTACGACTAGGGACCTTGAAGGATGTACTTATGGACTACCATGTCCCCACTAGTATGATCTGCATCATAGTCCAGGTAGTCAAGTACACATCCTAAGGGCTTTACCAACATGTAACTATAAGACGGTTTAAAGAGACAAGTATACATGTTAAGATAAAGAGCAACCAGATAGCATACTATCATATCGAGCAAGAAATTCATCTCTATATATGTCCAAGCATCCAATATAATATATATCATCTGTACAATACTGGCCTCTAGGGCATACATACAACTAACAATCTCCCACTTGCACTAGGGCCAGCTACTGTAGTATCGCATACCGAGCATCCCGAAGAGTCTCTCAAACTGTATCTGGGGAATGGCCTTCGTGAGTGGATCCGCTGTGTTATTCTTCGTGTCAACCCTCCTGACCTCGATCTCCCGGCGATCAACTATCTCCTGGATCAGGTGATACCGCCTCAGAATATGCCTGGATCGCTGATGGGACCTGGGTTCCTTGGCCAAAGCTACCGCTCCATTGTTATCGCAATATAAAGGTATTGGATGCTCAATGGATGGAACCACTCCAAGTTCAGTACTGAACTTCTTGATCCAGACAGCCTCTTTGGCAGCATCGTTGGCAGCGATGTATTCAGCCTCCATCGTCGAGTCTGCCACAGTTT
Organism: Agapanthus africanus; assembly: GCA_030015575.1. Taxonomy (NCBI): domain Eukaryota; kingdom Viridiplantae; phylum Streptophyta; class Magnoliopsida; order Asparagales; family Amaryllidaceae; genus Agapanthus; species Agapanthus africanus. The sequence continues at coordinate 309,167,150 of CM057337.1, forward strand.
CCTGCTTGGAAATCTTCCAGCTAACCGCCCCTCCGTAACAGGTAAAGACAAATCCCGACTGCGACTTAGAGTCGTCCTTATCACTCTGGAAGCTCGAATCGGTAAAGGACTCCACTTGGAGTTCTCCGTTACCATACACCAAGAGCATCTCTTTAGTCCTTCGTAAGTACTTGAGAATGCTCTTCACAGCTGTCCAGTGACTCTCTCCAGGATAAGCTTGATACCTGCTCACTACACTTAGTGAATATGCTATATTGGGTCTGGTACATAGCATCGCGTACATGATAGAACCTACAGCCGAAGCATAGGGTAACCCTTGCATGCGAGCTCTCTCCAAATCAGTCTTGGGAGACATCTCTTTGGAGAGAGTGACTCCAGAGATCGTGGGTAAGTTCCCACGCTTGGATTCTTCCATACTAAACCTCTTTAGTATGGTGTCAATGTACCTGAATTGGGACAATCCCAATATCCGTTTGGATCTATCTCTATAGATCCTGATTCCCAATATGCAGGAGGCATCACCAAGATCTTTCATTGAGAATCTTTGTGATAAGAAGAGCTTGACCGATTGCAGCATAGGAATGTCATTTCCTATCAAGAGTATGTCATCCACGTACAATACGACGAAGACAACTTTACTCTCTGCCACCTTCTTGTAGATACAAGGTTCATCTACGTTTTTGACGAAATCTAACTCTTCGATAACGACGTCAAAGCAGATGTTCCAACTCCGCGATGCTTGCTTTAATCCATAAATGGATTTAAGCAGCTTGCACACCTTCCCGCTGCTCCCACTATCTACGAAGCACTCTGGCTGAGTCATGTACACGCATTCTTCTAAATCACCGTTTAGAAAGGCGGTCTTAACATCCATTTGCCAGATTTCGTAATCATGATATGCAGCGATGGCAAGCATGATCCGGATGGATTTAAGCATAGCTACTGGAGAAAAGGTTTCGTCATAGTCCACACCTGGTCTTTGACGAAAACCCTTTGCAACAAGTCTAGCTTTGAAAGTCTCTACTTTCCCATCTACACCAAGTTTTTTCTTGAAGATCCACTTGCTCCCAATGGGTTTTACCCCTTCAGGAGCATCTTCCAAAGTCCATACTTTGTTGGTATACATGGATTCCATCTCGGACCGCATAGCATCCAGCCATTTCACTGAGTCCCCACTCGTGATGGCCTGCTCGAAGCTAGTTGGGTCATCATCCTCCATGATGCAATCCTCGCTCCCACCGTCAATGAGAAAACCGTAGTATCTCTCAGGTGGACGAGAAACCCTGCTAGATCGGCGGAGCGGCTGGGGTTCGTCAGGTACTACTGCATCCTCTGGTTCTACCAAGTCTTCTGTTATAGTTAGTGTCGCTGGAACCTCTTCTAGTTCTACCTCAATGCCACTTGTCTGTTTCATAAGAAAACCTTTTTCTAAGAAAGTGGCATGTCGAGAAACAAACACCTTTTGTTCCTCGGGGTGGTAGAAGATATACCCTTGTGAATTTTTGGGATATCCTATAAACTTATATAAGACTGATCTTTCCTCGAGTTTGTCCGGATTTTGTCTTTTGACATAGGCTGGACAACCCCATATCTTAATGTAATTAAGATGTGGTCTCTTCCCTTTCCATATCTCATATGGAGTGGTAGGCACTGATTTGGTAGGAACTCTATTCAATAGGTCCATGGCTGTCTCAAGCGCATATCCCTAGAAGGAAATAGGTAACTCAGCTGTACTCATCATTGAGCGCACCATATCTAATAGGGTGCGGTTTCTCCATTCCGATACACCGTTGTGCTGTGGTGTATAAGAAGGAGTGAGCTGAGAGAGAATCCCATTCTCTTTTAGATAATCCAGAAAATCATTGCTCAAGTATTCTCCTCCTCGATCAGATCGAAGGATCATAATACTTTTACCCGTTTGGTTCTCTACTTCGTGCTTATATTCTCTGAATGTCTCAAAAGCTTCAGACTTGTGTTTTATCAGGAACACATGTCCGTATCTAGAGAGGTCGTCAGTGAATGTAATGAAGTAGGAAGAACCGTCCCTGGCATGTGTAGACATGGGACCGCATACATCACTATGTATCAGCCCTAAGAGTTCCGTAACTCTTTCTCCGTGTCCCGTAAACGGAGTTTTGGTCATCTTGCCTTTGAGACATGACTGGCAAGTGTCATAAGATGAAAATTCAAACGGATTTAAATATCCATCCTTATGCAACTTAGCTAGTTGTGTTGCATTGATGTGACCAAGTCTACAATGTCACAAGAAAGATTCGTTCATTTCTGAACTTTTCCTCTTGTGTGTGTTTTGTATATTGAGAACTGTATTTTGATTTAGAATGAATATGGCATTATGTAGCGAGCCTGATGCAATCAACTTTTGATCTAGGAATATGTTCATAACATTATCCTTTACTACAAAATTATATCCTTCTTTACTTAATAAAGAAACTGATATAATGTTGCACATCATGTTTGGTATATAATAGCTTTCATTTAAAATCAGTGTATTACCACTTGGTAATACTAGGTGATACTCGCCAACTGCTTTGGCTGCAACATTTGCCCCATTCCCTACTTGAACGGAATGATCACCTTCCCAGTTCTTTACCTTTCCGTAGCCCATGTAACATTTTACATATGTGGGATCCTGATCCGGTATCTAATACCCATGACGTAGGGTGAACTGAGAAACAGTTCTCAATAACTAACACACCTGAAGAAGATGCATCAACATGCATGTTCTTTTGGGCGGCTTGAGAATCTAGATATTCTCCTATTCTTTGTTCTGTCTTATAACACTTATAAGAAAGAACGGGTCCAACGTTCCCCTGCACAGTATAATTTGCGGGTTCGGTCAATACATCCATATTATTATCTTGATTAAGGCATGACATGGTCGCTACCTGGAGAGAGAGAGAGAAAAACACTTTAGCGTATGCTCTTGCAAGATCAGATTGGTTATTATTTTATCTAATCAGGATGGCTCCCACTGTTTTTTATCAAATCTTCCTTCAAACCCTAAAAGGAAAGACTAGCCGGGATTAATTACACCCTACAACTTCGCCGATCTTTCAGCCAGGCCAGTGTCGGTACTTTGAGGGTGGTTCCCCGTGCTTTCGCACGGACCTAATTAAAGTAAACCTCGTTTTCCCAGAGGCGTAACCCCGTTGACACCTTTCTAGACACCTACTTGATCGGTTAATTGTCCTGTGTAAAACTCTCACAGGAGTAACAATTACTCGCAGTGGGTATCGGGATCCAACTATCGCATAGAAGGTATGCAATCTCATTGCAAATCTCAACGCTTGAAATTCCCGATAGTATTTTGCCCCTAGCGTATTATGACCTTGACGCATACCAAACAACCCATAGTCCGCTAGTCAAGTTCAACCCGTACAATTCGTTATTGAATTAAACCCACCCGTACGACCCTTGACGCATGCCAAACAACGCCGTACGAATACCCTAATCCAATCGCATCTCATGCTACAGATAACTAATAATCAGCTACCGTACACTACGCCTTGACGCATGCCAAACAACCGCAGCACGAATACTAAATATTACTTATCTGAATTGACGGAGGGCTACGCAGGTTTTTCTGAAAACCATGAGCGCAATGAACTCGATATCGTTGTAGAATCAAGTGAAGTTTTGAAATGGAGTGATTTTGAGGCTTTTCTAGTTTTCCTAAAGGGGTCACTCCCGGTGAAGGGATCATCGGCCCTTTCCTCGTCGAATGAGGTGCGGGATATATCATATATATCACTGTGCAAAGCGAAACTCTAAAAGCAGTCAAAAAGTCAAACCGAGTGTTGTAGCATCTGCCGGTTTTGCTAAAGAGGTCACTCCCGGTGAAGGGATCTCGGCTCTTTCCCCATCGAATAAGGTGCAGGGTATATCATATATATCGCTATGCAAAGCAAAACAGTAGCTACCCTTTTAAAAATTTGATTCTACAACATCTTTTAGGTTTCTTTTCTTTCATTAATCACATTAATGAAGTCCCATCATTTAAGTCACCTATACATCACAGATAAATACGACGTACACTTATGCCATCCGCATTCGCCTCGATGTCCCCTCGTGCACCGTTAGGTTAGGTAACTAACGACATAGCAGGGCTGGGCTAGTGCGGGTGTAAAACATAAGTAACGTCTATATAATATATCATATATACTATATACTGTATCCATCACAACATATCAAATGATCACATCACAGATATCGCAGCAGAAACATAAATATAATGTGGGATATACTAGGACGTCCGTATTTAGTATTTAGCCAATAATAGAAAATACGGATTCCACAGTCGCGATGAATAGCCAAGCCCACACCCTGGACACCTACGAGAGCGGCAAGTGACCCTACCAATTCTGGAGTTTAGGAGACCCGGTCTCGACTCCTCGAGATGGCCTCCCACTGAACCCCAGAACCCGGTCACCTGTGCTCCCCTCCTTGGGTCCATCCTAATGCGGAAAAGTAAATAATATACAACACAGGTGGCATCAACCTCAACCCGGAAGTGCCCCAAATAAAAGAATATTACATTACATTTTAATTTATATGAATGAAAATATAAAACTCTCATCTCACATAAAACCCCTCGGCTATTCAATCGCGACAATCCTGCACATCATATCTCAGCAACACATAATATCTCATATCATCAACGTAAGTAAGTATGCATACCCCAATTGTCGTTGATGTATAGCAACGAAACCGGCGATATCGACATACTACACTTACGGTCACAGAAAAGAAAGTGTAAAACTGCAATATCTGGAATCCACATTCTCTTTAGACATCGTAAATGCGAAATATCACATACTTCGTATTTCATGTCCAGTAATATGAATTCCACACATTGCATCACATTCCAGATAATTAGACAGTATTAAAGTTTTCGAACGAATGATCAAATACCCAAGATTCCATAAAGCTCAACACTTGAGCGAAGTTCAAAAACTTGGAGTGTGACACAGTAGTAGCGGTCCAGCCGTAGAAGGGTCAAGCCAACGCCTTACATGTGGCACGCCGTACTGCCCCAAACCCTAAGGTTCAAAGGGCAGTTCAAGATGGTCACATAATCGAGTTAAGGTTTGTTGTCTTCTAGACGGACCACCACAAAACTTGCACGAACCTCCGAAGGATTTAAACCCCATGAAAAGTGAGCAAATGATACTCATTCAAACACTTCAATACTTTCTAATTTACCCGGAAAAGCAACGAAATGAAAATTCCCATCGAATCGACGAGTGCAAAAACATCCCCAGAATTTACAGTACTAAATTCAGATTAAAAATACTCCAAAAAAATAACAAGCAGAGTCATGAGTTACTGTTCAAAAACCAGACCAAGAATCAACAGAATCGCCGCGGAACCGCGGCCTAAGCAGGCTATTGCCGCGGTTCCGCGGTCGTTTTAACTCTTCATACTCTCTTTTTTTTTACAGTAATTCTTACATTTACCTGCTGAATTTTTTTCATATTTTTAATTCTGAAAATAACCAGATTTTGAAAAATGTCCAGAGAGCACTAAAAAACCGTATTTTCCGGTTCGATCGGAGTTTTAACTTCGTTAAAGTGTCGCCTAATGTTCTAGGTCGGCTCTGATACCAATGTTGGGTTAGCCTAGCACCTCATGAAGGGTTTGGAAGTATCACATGAACCAAAGGTGGAGTCTTTCGGGTGCTAAGTTAACGAACATAGAATCGTTCCTAGAAAAATTAGGGTTTCAAAATTATCACATCATCATACGAAAGAAAAGCTAGGGTTTAGAGAGTACAACCTTTGTAGCTCTCTACGCTAGACTCCTCGGCTACTTGGGGTTTGAAAAGGCTCCGCTTGAACTCCTCGAGGTCACCAATGATCCACCTGGAGTCCGCTTTGTCCAAGCTAGCAACTTCGCAAGATTAAAAATGAAAATCGAAGCTAACACTCTAAACAAGTGGGCTAGACTTGTGTAGAATGGTGTTGTGGTTCTCTTTCTCACTTCAAAATCATATTTTGATGAATATTTTGCTCACTTGAAAATTCAAGAGAGCAAGAGCTCAAGGTTGAAGAAGATGATGGATATTTATGAAGAAGAGAAGAATAACTCACAAGTGAAAAAGAAAAACATAAGTATATATATTTTCCTTTCTCATCTCAAACCATGGTTAATTGATATGGATATTTATTTCATCATAGTTAAAAGAGAAGAGGAAGATAAATCATGGTTAAATGGTAGGTGAAAATGGTTAGGTCAAGAGAAGAGTGTAGAAGATATTCAATCATTCACCTTTTTCTCTTTTCTTTTGATTTAGCAAAAATATGAATAAATATCCATAATATAAACCATGGTGTGAGTCTTATATATCCACCATTTTCTATGTATAATCAACCATGATAGAATGATGTATGTATGAATGTGTGCATGCACATCCATATGTGCATGAAACAATAAGGAATGCATACATGCATCCATACATCCATAGAAAACAAGAAAGGATTTCTAGTGAGAATCTAATGGTTAAATGATAAATCAACACTTGATTTATCAATCCGGCCATATCACATACGACCCTAACCAAAAGCAAGCCGCCCGATCAATATACGGTATCCTATACGTGTATTTTAATCGGGTCCATGCGCATATCGCATACGCGCACCACAACATTTCGCCTGGACTAGGTAACTCCATTGTGGGACTCTAAGACTCGTCAATATGCCGGCAGTGGGTGATGATCATATCAAGCACCCCCAATCCGCGAGCGGTCAGCTAAACGTAACGGCCACTCGGGTATTGAGCGATCAGAAGAGAACAAGCGAACCTGCTACAACTCCCGTCGAGCCAACCGGCAACACTTCCTGTACAGTCCGGTCTCCTCGTCTGATATATCGCATATCAAGTCTAGGGGCGGTAAACGTCAGACCCCAATAACCGATAACTCGTGCCGATGTGAGGCTCATAACGGGTCGAGAAACTACTGGTAACACTTACCAGTAAATCTCTGAATCAGCCCTGGCCAGGGACTTCCCTGTTACGGCTAATCGAGCACAGCGCAACATCAACCCCCAATACCGGGAGAGACGAAACCCCTCCTATCGCTCATTGCCTCCATGTGACTCGGGACTGTACCCAAAAACCACCGTTTTGCACGCCCTCATGGACGTGGTAAGGTGGAGATCAAAGCACAGTGGGAATCACACAAGACTCTATGACGATCTCGGGTCTACAGACTAACCTGCACAAGTGTCACCTGAGAACTACCATCTGACGTGAGGTATAATACCATCTGGGAGTTCTCGGCGAGTCCGTCCAGTGTACCTAGTCTCCACTGAGCACCCGTATGCCATCTCTGATGTCAAACACCAATGGATATGGGATCATCCATCACCCATCTCATGGGTCGAGAAGCGTATACGCTAGTCCACACTGGTATATCGTTGCCCCGTCTCGATACGCCTACGACTAGGGACCTTGAAGGATGTACTTATGGACTACCATGTCCCCACTAGTATGATCTGCATCATAGTCCAGGTAGTCAAGTACACATCCTAAGGGCTTTACCAACATGTAACTATTAGACAGTTTAAAGAGACAAGTATACATGTTAAGATAAAGAGCAACCAGATAGCATACTATCATATCGAGCAAGAAAGTCATCTCTATATATGTCCAAGCATCCAATATAATATACATCATCTGTACAATACTGGCCTCTAGGGCATACATACAACTAACACTCGGAGCTTATGAAGCGAAGGAGCGGACTACAAAGGTTGTAATCTCTCTCTCTTAGTTGTAAAGATGTTTACTTGCATGTTTAACCCTAATTATCTAGCAAAGATCCTCGCTTTCGGTTGTTCGGCACGTCTAAATTTTAAATCGGGCATGGTTGATGCCTTATATAACTTATGCCAGTGCCTAGTAACCCTACATTGGTATCAGAGCCAAGCTAGAGCATTAGGCGACGTGTATACGAAGTTAAAAGTCCGATCGAACCCCGAAACATCAATATTTGACCCCTCTCTGGAAATTTTTTTAAAATTTGATTTTTTCTGCATTAAAAATACTCAAAAAAATCAGCAGGGAATTCTAAGGATTGCTATGAAACAAGAGCCTCCAATACCCTCAAGTCGCCGCGGAACCGCGGTAGGAACCTGCTTCACGCGGCGGTTCCGCTGCCGAACTTTGGTATTAGGGACACGTGTTTTTAAGGGTTCATCCATAGGTATTTGTACATGCTTCTGGGTATTTTTAATCTTGCTCAAGTGTTGAGTGTTCTGGAGATCTTTTGTATTCGTTGATTCGATCGGAAAGTTTAATTTCGTTTAGTTTTCCGGATAATTTAGAACATGTTAAAATGTTCGAACGGATATCAGTAACTCGCTTTTTCCCGACACGAAAATTTTCAAGTGTTGAATATTTCTTGAGTTTAAAACTTTCGGAAAAACATGCAAGCAATATGTGGACCCTCTAGAAGAACGTAACCTTAACTCGATTATGTGACCGTCTAAAGTTCCACTGAACCCTATGGTTTGTAGTAGTTTGGCGTTGCCACATGTGAGGCGTTGGTTTGACCCTTCTACGGCTGGCTCACTGGGGCGGTGACATGTTCTGGGTTTTTTGAACTCCGCTCAAGTGTTGAGCTATTTGGAAATTCTTGGGTGTTTGATTATTCGATCGGAAAGTTTAATATTGTCTATTTATCTGGAATTTGATACAATATGTGGAATTCATATAGTTAGGCATGAAATGCGAAGTATGTGATATTTTGGATTTATGATGTCTAAAGAGATTGTGGATTCCAAATGTTGCAGTTTTACACTTTCTTTTCTGTGATCGTAAGCGTAGTATGTAGGGTATCGCCGGCTTCGTTGCTATACATCAACGACAATCGGGATACGCATACTTACTTATGTTGATGATATGAGATATTATGTGTTGCTGTGATATGTTATATTGGATCGTCGTGTTCTGAATAGCCGGGGGTTTTATATGAGATGAGGGTTTTTATTTTCATTCTTGTAAAATTCATTTGTATGTAATATTCTTTTATTGGGGCACTTCCGGGATGAGGTTGATGTCACCATTGTATATTCTTTACTTTTCCGCATTAGGTAGACCCAAGGAGGGGAGCAAAAGTAACCGGGTTCTAGGGTACAGTGGGATACCATCTCGAAGAGTCGAGACCAGGTCTCCTAACCTTAGAATTGGCAGTGTTGCTTGCCGCTCTCGTAGGGGTCTAGGGATGTGGGTTTGGTTGTTCATCGCGACCGTGGAATCCGTGTTTTATACAGGCTCGAAATATAACACGGACGTCCTAGAATATCCAATATTTCATATGTTATCTTCTGCTGCAATGTTCTGTGATGAGATCATATTACTGTCTGAGACGAATGCTTATACTATATATATGATATATAAATATTATAGCTTTCGTTTCTTCTGTGATGCTTAGGAAGCATAATTGCTGGGATTTTATTAATGAGATTAATAAAAGAAAAGAAACCTAAAAGATGTTGTAGAATCAAAACTTTATAAAAAAAAGTGTAGCTACAGTTTTGCTTTGCACGGTGGTATATATGATATACCCTGCACCTTATTCGATGAGGAAAGAGCCGAAATCCCTTCACCGGGAGTGACCTCTTTAGCAGAATTGACAGATGCTACAAACTCACGGTTTAGTTTTTGACAGTTTCTATAGTTTTGCTTTGCACAACAGTATATATGATATACCCTGCACCTTATTCGATGAGGAAAGAGCCGAGATCCCTTCACCGGGAGTGACCTCTTTAGCGAAACTAGAAAAGCCTCAAAAATAGTCCTTTTCAAAATCACTTGTTTCTACAACGATATCAAGTTCTTTACGCTCATGGTTTTATGAAAAACCTGCGTAACCCTCCGTCATTTTAGGAAAATAGAGTACTTAGTATTCGTGTTGCGTTTGTTGACCATAGTTAAGGCGCAGTGTATGGTTGCTGAGTGATGTTTTCCTATATAACATATGATGTGATTAATTAGAACAGTCATATGACTTTGTTAACCATAGTTAAGGGTCGTGTGGGTGGGTCTAAATTAATCAAGAAATGACGGGTAGAACTTGACTAGTGCTTATGATTTGTTGACCATAGTTAAGGTCATAAGTCACTAGGGGTAAAAGAATTATCGGGAATTTCAAGTGTTGAAATTTGCAATGAGATAGTTGTATCCTGATACCTACTGCGAGTAAGAGTTACTCCTAGGAGAATTTTACACAGGACAATTAGCCGATCAAGTAGGTGTCTAGAAAGGTGTTAACGGGGTTATGCCTCTGTGAAAACGAGGTTTATTTTAATTAGGTCCTTGCGAAAGCACGGGGAACCTCCTTCAAATTACCAACACTGATCTGGCTGAAAGATTGACGAAATTGTAGGGTGTAATTAATCCCGGCTAATCTTACCTTTTAGGGTTTGAAGGGAGATTTGATAAAAACAGTGGGAGACATCCTGATAAGATAAGATAATAACCAATCTAATCTTGCAAGAGCATACGCTAAAGTGTTTCCTTCTCTCTCTGTCCAGGTAGCGAGCATGTCAGGCCTTAATCAAGATAATAATATGGATGTATTGACTGAACCCGCTTATTATACTGAGCAGGGGATCGTTGGTCCCGTTCTTTCTTATAAGAGTTATAAGACTAAGCAGGAAACAGGAGAATATCTGGATTCTCTTACCGCCCAAACGAAGAACAAGCTTGCTGATGCATCTTCTTCGGGTGTGTTAGTTATTGAGAACTGTTTCTCAGTTCACCCTACGTCCTGGGTATTAGATACCGGATCGGGATCCAACATATGTAAATTGTTACGTGGGCTGCGTAATGGTAGAGAACTGGGAAAGGGTGATCATTCCGTACAAGTAGGGAATGGTGCAAGTATTGCAGCCAAAGCAGTTGGCGAATATCACCTAGTATTACCAAGTAGTAATACTTTGATTCTGAACGAGTGCTATTAAATACCAGACATGATGTGCAACATTATATCAGTTTCTTTATTAAGTAAAGAAGGATATAATTTTGTAATACAGGATAATGTTATGAACATCTTCCTAAATCAAAAGTTGATTGGATCAGGCTCGTTACATAATGGCATATAAGTTCTCAATCAAAATACAGTCCTTAATATACAAAACACACACAAGAGGAAAAGTTCAGAAATGAACGAATCCTTCTTATGGCATTGTAGACTTGGTCATATCAATGCGACATGGCTAGCTAGGTTACATAAGGATGGATATTTGAATCCGTTCGAATTATCATCTTATGATACTTGCCATTCATGTCTCAAAGGCAAAATGACCAAAACTCCATTTAGTGGACACGAAGAAAGAGTTACGGAACTCTTGGGACTGATACATAGTAATGTATGCGGTCCCATGTCTACACAAGCTAGGAATGGTTCTTCCTACTTTATTACATTCACTGACGATCTCTCTAGATACGGACATGTGTTCCTGATGAAACACAAGTCTGAATCTTTTGAGAAATTCAGAGAATATAAGAACGAAGTGGAGAACCAAACAGGCAAAAGTATTAAGATCTTTCGATCTGATCGAGGAGGAGAATACATGAGCAATGAGTTTCTGGACTATCTAAAAGAGAATGGGATTCTCTCTTAGCTTACTCCTCCTTATACACCACAGCACAACGGTGTATCGGAAAGGAGGAATCTCACCCTATTAGATATGGTGCGCTCTATGATGAGCACTGCTGAGTTACCTATTTCCTTCTGGGGATATGCGCTTAAACAGCGGCATACCTATTGAATAGAGTTCCAACTAAATCAGTGCCTACCACTCTATATGAGATTTGGAATGGGAAGAGACCATCTCTTAAACAAGTTAAGATATGGGGTTGTCTGGCCTATGTTAAAAAGCAAAATCCAGACAAGCTCGAGGCAAGATCAAGTTTATGTATGTTTGTAGGATATCCAAAAGATTCCTATGGATATATCTTCTACCACGGTGAGGAACAAAAGGTGTTTGTTTCTCAATATGCCACCTTTTTAGAAAAGGAATTTCTTGCAAAAGAAATTTGTGGCGAAGAGGTAGAGCTGGAAGGTGTTCCAGCGACACAAACTGCAACTGAAGATTTAGTGGAACCAGAGGATTCAGTAGTTCCCGACGAACCCCAGCCTCTCCGCCGATCTAGTAGGGTTTCTCATCCACCTGAGAGACACTACGGTTTTCTCATTGATGGTGGGAGTGGGGATTGCATCATGGAAGATGATGACCCGACTAGTTTCGAGCAGGCTGTCACGAGTGGTGACTCTGTGAAATGGATGGATGCAATGCGATCTGAGATGGAATCCATGTACACCAACAAAGTATGGACTTTGGAAGTTGCTCCTGAAGGGGTAAAACCCGTTGGGAGCAAGTGGATCTTTAAGAAGAAACTTGGTATAGATGGAAAAGTTGAGACTTTTAAAGCTAGACTTGTTGCAAAGGGTTTTCGTCAACGACCAGGTGTGGATTATGACGAAACCTTTTCTCCAGTGGCTATGCTTAAATCCATCCGGATCTTACTTGCCATTGCTGCATACCATGATTACGAAATCTGGCAGATGGATGTTAAGACCGCCTTTCTAAATGGTGATTTAGAAGAGTGCGTGTACATGACTCATCCAGAGGGCTTCGTAGATAGTGGGAGCAGCGGAAGGGTATGCAAGCTGCTTAAATCCATTTATGGGTTAAAGCAAGCATCGCGGAGTTGGAACATCTGCTTTGATGTTGTAGTCAAAGAGTTTGAGTTCATCAAAAATATAGATGAACCTTGTATATATAAGAAGTTTGCAGAGAGTAAGGTTGTCTTCCTCGTATTGTATGCCGATGCCATACTCTTGATAGGAAATGATGTTCCTATGCTGCAATCAGTCAAGCACTTCTTGTCACAAAGATTCTCAATGATAGATCTAGGTGATGCCTCCTACATACTAGGAATTATGATCTATAGAGATAGATCTAAACGGATACTGGGGTTGTCCCAATCCAGGTACATTGACACCATACTAAAGAGGTTTAGTATAGAAGAATCCAAGCGTGGGAACCTACCCACGATCTCTGGACTCACTCTCTCCAAAGAGATGTCTCCCAAGACTGATTTGGAGAGAGCTCGCATGCAAGGAATACCCTTTGCTTCGACAGTAGGCTCTATCATGTATGCGATGCTATGTACTAGACCCGATATAGCATACTCACTAAGTGTAGTGAGTCGGTATCAAGCAGATCCTGGAGAGAATCACTAGATAGCTGTGAAGAACATTCTCAAGTACTTGAGAAGAACTAAAGAGATATTCTTGGTGTATGGTAACGGAGAACTCCAGGTGGAGTCCTTTACTGATTCAAGCTTCCAAAGTGATAAGGACGACTCTAAGTCGCACTCGGGATTTGTATTTACCCTCAATGGAAGGGCGGTGTGTTGGAAGAGTTCCAAACAGGATACCGTTGCAGACTCGACAATGGAGGCTGAGTACATCGCTGCCAACGATGCTGCCAAAGAGGCTGTCTGGATAAAGAAGTTCATTACAGAACTTGGTGTGGTTCCGTCCATTAAGCATCCAATACCTTTGTATTTCGATAACAATGGAGCTGTGGTTTTGGCTAAGGAACCCAGGTCCCATCAGAAGTCCAGACATATTCTGAGGCGGTATCACCTGATCCGGGAGATAGTTGATTGCAGGGAGATTGAGGTCAGGAGAGTTGATACGAAGGACAATACTGCGGATCCACTCACGAAGGCCATTCCCCAGACACAGTTTGAGAGACACTCCGGGATGCTGGGTATGAGATACTAAAACAGCTGGCCTTAGTGCAAGTGGGAGATTGTTAGTTATATATATGCCCTAGAGGTCATTGTTGTACATATGATATATATTATAGTGGATGCTTGGATATATATAGAGAGGACTTTCTTGCTCGTCATGATAGTATGCTATTTGGTTTCACTTTATCTTAACATGTTGACTTGTATTAGTTTACTGTCTTGTTCTCACATCTTGATAAAGCCCTTAGGATATGTACTCAACTACTGGGACTATGATGAGATCATACTAGTGGGGCCAGGGTATTCAATGAGAACATCCTATAATTGTTCCTAGTCGAGGGTGTGTCGAGACAGGGCATCGATACACCAGAGTATACTAGCGTATACGTATCTTGACCCATATGATGGGCGATGGATGATCCCATATCAATCGGTGTTTGAGATCAAAGATTGTGTACGGGTGCTCAGTGGAGACTGGGTACACTGGACGGACTCACCGAGAACTCCTAGATGGTATTATACCTCACGTCAGATGGCAGTTCTCTGGTGACACTGGTACAGGGTAGTCTGTAGACCCGAGATCGTCATAGAGTCTTGTGTGATTCCCACCGTGCTTTGATTTCCACCTTAACATGTCTAAGAGGGAATGCAAAACGGTGGCTTTTGGGTACAGTCTCGAATCACATGGAGGCAATGAGCGATACGAGGGGTTTCGTCTCTCCTGGTATAGGGAGTTGATGTTGTGCTGTGTTCGATTGGCTATAACTGGAAGTCCCTGGCCAGGGCGGATATCGAGTACTACTGGTAAGTGTTATCAGTAGGTTCTCAACCTGTTATGAGCCTAACATCGACACGACTTACCGGTTACTGGGGTCTGACGTTTACCACCCCTTGACTAGATATGCAACATATCAGACGAAGAGACCGGACTGTACGGTAGTGTTACTGATTGGATTCACAGGAGAATGTACAGGCTTGCTTATTGATCTTCTGGTCGCTCAATACCTGGGTGGCTGTTACATTTAGCTGACCGCTTGCAGCTTGTGGGTGGTTGATATGATCGTCACCTGCTACCGGCGTATTGACGATTCTTTAGAGTCCTACACAGAGGTTACTTAACTCAGGCAAAACGGAGTAGGAGCACATATGTGATATGTGCGAGATTGAGAATAATACGATATGAGATACCGTATTCTATTCTCGAGATATATGATATCGGCCGGCGATATTTGATGTCAGCCGAGTCATCAGATCAAGTGTTGGTTCGATCAATCGGAACATGATATATTAGTCGGTTATATTCGATATAGCCGGATTGTCGGATCAAGTGTTGATTCAATAATTTAATGTATAATTATATATGTGATATATTACATTACATTATCTAATATTGGCTCGCTTTATTATTTCATTTTCTCACCGGATAATACATTGATATATATGCGATATATGTTAATTGTATTATTTTCTTTTGTTTCAAAAATATATTATATATGTGATATATAATATTGTAACATGTTATGATTACTAATGCAACATGATTAGTGGAGATTAAACATGGTTAGGGTTTGATTTGGGTTAGCTCTTTCATGAAGCTTCTAGAAGCTTTTCTTTTGTTCCTTGCAAAGATATTATGTATTGATATTTTGTGAGATATTTTTAAACCCAACCCAAACCCTTAACCCTAGTTAACTCTCTACAATGGTTAGCCATTTTCTTTTATCAACCATGGTTGCATTTGTAATTAACATTACAATTCATTATTCATCACAAATGAGTTCGTCTTCTTCTTCCTCCTTGCAAAGCTTTCTAGCTTTGAGTTTTGTGATGAATTAGTGTGAGATTATGAAAATAAAAGAGAGCATAAATCGTACTTCATCATCCTCATATAATCTAGCCTATTAGATTAGGGTGTTCACATCATTAATACTTGATTGGTGAGTGAGAGCTTGAGTCAAAGAAACTTCAAGGTAGATCATCTTCGGAAAGGAAGACATCAAGCAAGCATGGATCATTCGGGTTGTGGGGCTTCTCTTAAGTCCGGGAGATCATGGATCGCGGCGAAGGGACTACTACTAGGAGCTTATGAAGTGAAGGAGCGGACTACAAAGGTTGTAATCTCTCTCTCTCTTAGCTGTAAAGATGTTTACTTGCATGTTTAACACTAATTATCTAGCAAAGATCCTCGCTTTGGGTTGTTCGGCACGTCTAAATTTTAAATCGGGCATGGTTGATGCCTTATATAATTTATGAAAGTGCCTAGTAACCCTACACTCCCGGTGAAGGGATCTCGGCTCTTTCCTTATCGAATAAGGTGCAGGATATTTCTCAAATACCGCTATGCAAAGCAAAAACTAGAGCTGCCCTTTTTATAAATTTGATTCTACAACATCTTTTATGTTTCTTTTCTTTCATTAATCTCATTAATGAATCCCATCATTTATGCTTCCTAAGCATCACAGAAGAAACGAAAATACAACGTACGCCTATGCCATCTGCATTCGCCACTGTGTCCCGTTATGCACCGTTAGGTTACTTAACTAACGGCATACCGGGACAGGACTAGCGCGGGTGCAAAAAATAAGCAACATTTATTATATATCATATATACAATAATAAAGCATTCATCTCACGCAAATAAATGTATACATATATATATCCATATACCTATGTCCCAAGTCACATCCATAACAATCTCATATCAGGGGACCGGCAAGGTATCAATCCTCTCAATCGACTCACATCCAAATACCAACATATCATCATATCACAAGCCAAATCGTATTCTCTTTTCATCGCATCTATATCTCACATAAAGACAATTTACAACTACATTCTACCTTTACTATAAGCATACGTATCTAATCTAACATACACACCCGAACCATACAATCAGTTTTTAAAAGATGCGAATCGTAGTTTTGAAAGCAGGGGATACGGTGTTTTTAAGTAAAAGATATCATTTGAAAATCCGTAACGTCCCTCAAGGTATCTATTTAAAAGATACATACGATTCTTCAGTTTGGAAATAGGTATGGTCCGGATGACACATTTACGTCTGCTATCTAGTCTTATAGTACCCTAAACGGCAATATCATCAACCATCATCCTCAAATCCCGTTATCACATATTAGTCGTATCACATCACTTCTAACTATCGTTTAGTTTCTAATATAGTTTCTCTAACTATCTTTTAACTCTATCTATAGTTTTCTATTTAAGGTTCCCTTAACCATACTCTATATATAAATCGGTTTCCAACAAAGTTTGCAGGGGTGCTATACGCCATCCACCCAACTTCCCCCGGGGATACAGATCTACTCACCATGCTTCTAGCTTGACGAAGTCGATGCCGCCACGCTCTGCCGCCTCGGATCCACGCGAAGGTACCTACAATAAATACAATCGCAATCGCTATTAAAATCGAATCCGGAAAACCAAAATGGCATACGGATCGCCTATTGGTTAGAACCTATAGCCTACACATGCAAAACCAACCTATTATCCCTTGTTGTTGATGTACAAACATCCAACAACCAAATTCAAAATCAAATATCAAAACTTAGCATTCGAAATACGGAAAACATAACCAAAATCACACCAATGCGCTCCCAGATTTTGACTCAGGCCAATAGGAGTTGAACAAACAGGTATAGGGTGTTGTACATACAGTTAATGAGCTACTGGAACAACCTGGACCAAATCCCTCACCAAATGGCCGGCCATAGGCCCCCTAACTCTGGCCAGCTTGGCCATGGTGCCTCCATTGGGGTTCGTCTTCCTACAGTGGGTTCCTAGTGGTTCAATTAGGCCTCTGGACTTGTTTGCTAAACTAAGAAACGTCTGAGGTCATCACAGATTCCCCGTAGGCCTCTCAAATGTCACCAAACCGATATGGGAAAAATCCTAAATCCGTATTTTGGTTTCCAAACTCAACTCCAGGTCTTGTGATCAATCCCTAAGATCTTTAAACACTCACTACAGATCATGGTTCCACAAAAACACCCAAACCCTCTTTAGAAATTTCTATGTTCCCAATCCACCACTAAACCAATTCTAAACTAAAACTAGAATACAAGGAAGCTTATAACTAACTAAATGGAAGAAGCTATACCTCATTTGGGCCACTCAAAATAGCCCTAGCTTCCCAAAGTTATTAAAATCCCACTTTGCTTGGTCTATTGTGTAGAGTAAGAGGTGGGGATTAATTTTTGTGAAGGGAGTATAAGGTTTTGGTGATTATTTGGAGATGGATCTAGGGGTAGAAGTGGAGGGAAGTGAGCTTGAGAAAGATGAAGAAGGAAAAGAAAATGATGGGGGAAAGAGTATGGCAACAGCCCCCCCTCTCTCTCACTTATTCTCACTCTTCTCTCTCTCCTATCATTCAACTTTTTCCTTTTTAACTCTTATCATTTCTTTTTCTTTTCTCTTTGCTTCCCACAAACAAAACAAAATATAGTATGAAACCAACAAACACAAATGCACCACATGCATCCAAATGCAACATGATGTAACATTTCAAAAAATAAAATATTATTTTTGGGAATTTTTATAATTTAATATTATTTTTAATGAATATTTTAATATTTCGGTATAATTAAATACCGATAAATGGGAAAAATTTTGGAAAAATTTTGGAAAATTCTGAAATAGGTTGTTTTATGGAATTATGCCATTTTTAAATTTTTATGATTAATTATATACTAATTTAGTGCTAATCGAGATTAAAAATCGCTAATCGGTTTTTTAGCTTTTTTGTGCAAAACATGCAGATATCATTTTTTTTTACACTTGTGCATTTCTACCATGTTGTTTTTGGGTTACTATTTATGTGAGAAGGATTTAGAGAGAGAAAAGAAAAGAAAAAGGGAGACATGGGCATTTATTAGGCATGGGGGGAGTCTTGACCATGGACCTCTCTCTCTCCTCCTCACTTCCCTCATTTCCTCTCTCCCTCTTCCTCTTCAGCTGCTACTGCTGCCCTAGCTCCTTATCCCCCTCTTCAAGACCTCAAAACACACTCAAAACAACTCCAAAACCCTATCTTCTTTTCACAAAAAAAAGGCACAAGCTCAAGAGAAGTCTATTGGACCAAGAAAGCAAGGATTTTTGCCACTCGGGGCAACTCAAGAAAATTCTTGAGTTGCCAAATGAGGTATTTTCTGGACCATTAACTTAGTTTTTGTATTTCCTTTACCCCCATGTTAAGATTGAATCGATATCGGGTGATTTTGTGGACATAGGAAAACCCTAGTTAGGGTTTGAAGGAAATTTGGGTTGTGATGTGAAATTGAGCACAGTAGAGGCTGCACAAACACCCTAGTGCTTGAATTAAGACCCAAACCTGAGACTTGAAACCTGGAATACGGATTTAGAAACTAATATCGGAAAATTTGTGGAATCTGTGAAGGTTATATGGGATCTTCTATCACCCCGAGACTCTGAAATTATTTTGGATTGACAGGGATATGTGCAGGCACCCCGGAAGCTAACCCCAAGACCCCAGCCCCTGTCTTCCCAACTTTGCCGCAGATTTATCCTGTTTGGCAGCAATTTGCTGCTAGACCTGGTCCTTTTGTGATCGTTTTGGTTCTGTAGCTCCTACATCTATAGATTAGACCCCTGGCATGTGCAAAATTGTCTAATTTGACCTAGGATGAAATCTGGAGCCTTTTTCTTAAGTTGTTGTTTTGGATTCGTGTTTCCGTATTCCGTATTTTGAATTCTGGATTTATATATCTGTGTTTTACCTCGATTACTTGGCGTTTATACGACGATATCAAGGATTGTTTGATGGTTTTGAAAGCGTAGTCCATAGGATCTAACCTATAGGGCTTAGCGTATCATTTTCGTTTGATTTGGTTTTAATATGCGTTTACGATACATTGATGTGTAGGTACCCCATGAAGACTTCGGGATGACAAGCAAGCGTGTGGTGACGTCGACAAATGAAGACGCAAGAAGGGTAGATTATATCTACGGGGGAAGTCGGGTGGATGGCGTATAGCACCCCAGCAATTCGATGTCTAGTATACTATATATACTATATATATTTATGATAGCTTATAGTGTCGTGGATATTTGGAGATGAGTCGATGAGATTAGGTATAGTGCCATGATATCGGTGATATGATGTGATTCGTATTTGGGATACGACAAGGGATTTTAGCGGGCCTTTGGACGTGCGTTTACACACGCATTTATATAGATGGTATCGATTGTACTAGACTTAGATCAGTACCCCAGATTATGTGATATGATGATAAGGATACCAGATAATTTATGAGATGAATATGATATTGACCCGTACCCAGCTATTGGGATGCCGTAGGACGATTTACCGTACGAGCTTTATATTGATGATAGATCCGCACTCATGACTCGAGGATGTCATATGATATACTGTATCGTACGCGATATTATAGAGGCAGGATCAGCGACTATTATATTTATATTTATATATATCGATTCAGATTTAGGTGGTTTCCATACCCCTCCCGATTGACTTGATAGTTAAATCTGTAGTTTGCATAGAAGATGTTAGACTAGACCCGAGTCATACTTATTTCAAAACTAACGAATCGGGAATATTTTAAAAATAGGCAAAAGGGATTCTACGGATATTTTCAAATGACGCATCTTTTCTTAAAAACACCGTAGCCCTTATTTTACCAAAAACCCCGATTCTTCTTATTTCAAATGGCACAACTGCATGATATATTTATTGTTGTTGATTCTTCACTGTTGCGTTGGTTATTCGATTTCTGCATATTCTCGTTATTCACACCGCATTGCCTGTGTAAATGAGTTTATTGTTATCTTAAAACCATGCTGTTAGGACACCAGCACCATTATCGATGATGCATATGTTCCATATACACTGCTCGCTGGCTCACACACTTCATCATCGATAATTGCCATGTCACTACACTGTAGTACTGTTGCATTCAGGATATGACCCTTGCATGGCATACTTGTGTACCTATATACTGTATATTCATACGTATTCGCACATACATAGATGATTCTGGCTTGATTAGAGATTGAGAACCGCAAGATACTCTTTAAAACTGATTCATTTTAAAAGAGCGGTTTTCCTCAATATGTCTATATTACTATTCCATGTTGCATGATATACTGATATGCTTGCATTTCTTTTACATGTCGCATTCATCATGCCTTTTGATTATACGCATTGAGATATGTTGTTTCCATGATATTTCTGGATTTGGGAACCGTAGGCATTTTAGAAGAGAGTATGTAAATGTTTTAAAAAGCCGGTTACCCTTGATATGATATTTCAGTGCATCCACCATGTGTTTTCTCGGTACTGAGAGCGACATATGAAACCCGATTCGAGGAGTTGGATGATCCGTTTGCGGGTACATGGTGGGCCGGGTATGGTATCCCGAGGCGAGAACGGATCTGCTGTATAGCTAGACGGTGAGCCGGACAGTGGGACCATTACCTACCGGTGATTGTACTTAAGCTCGGCAGATATCTGGAGGATACCGACCGGAGTTATGTACGTATGGATACATCGAAATTCGAGGGTCGAAGCTGGGCACTCGGGTTTTCGAGATAGCATATGATACGTACCTATCAGGGCCAGTCGTGGTGACAGCGCCTGATAGATGAGGATTTTCGTACCGATGCTAGGCACAGGTTTCAGGATATTTTCGAGTGTCGATGTTAGGCACTCGGGTTCCATGATTTTGATTATATCCTCATATTTCCATTCATATGCTTTACGATATTTACATGCATGATGCTTATTGTCATTGGGTGACACGTGGGCGGGATCCACATACATACAAACTTTGATTATATTGATCATACCTCATATGTATATATAACGGTGGATTCGGACGCTGTTATATATGTCCTTACACCAATATTAGTAGAATGGGACGCTAATATATGTGTATTGATATCAATTTAGATACTTCATCATATTTATTCATGTAAATATACCTCATATTCATGATATGTTATTACCTGTGGCACTAGCACAAGCACTTGGCACTACACTCATGTATATATGTTACCTTACCACCTTATCATGCTTCAGACTTATCCTTTTGAGGTTTATATATATATCTGATCGTATTGACCTAGGATTATGTCATGCATCCGATTTCTACTTGTAGATGTTTTCTACTCACGAGTTGGCAACTCACCCCCGTTGTGCCACAGTTTCTTGCAGGTTTTGCCGTACAGGTCTCATGGCGGCATTTCTAGCACACTGCTTCCTTTGCGGGTGATTTGCTTGGGTAGGTGGGTTCATTTGCTTCAGAAGCACCATTGTATATGTATTATTCGTTGTATCTAGTAATTCCATCAACCAAAACTTGTATATTGTTTCAGACTTAGAAACCAGTTATGTATTATTTCGACCTTAGAGTCGTGCATTGTAGTATTACGGTTTTCATACAATTTTGAGTTTCTTTTTGAGTTTTGATCCTCGCACTTCGGCGTTGTATATTATATTGCTTGAGTGGTTGTGACCGTCGATTGACGAAGAGCTAGCTCCCGCTTGGGGATGCCTTTTATCATTGCTTATATATTATTCTTGTTGTACCCGTTCGGGGCTAGCATTTACAAAAGAAACTCTGCCGAAATTTTCAGAAAAGACTATACATTTTAAAAATGCACATTCGGCTTACTTATTTAAAAACCTTGCTTTTGAAACATGTTTTCTTTACTTCTAAAAACTATTTTTCATTCATTTATTACTTAAAATGGTTTTAGATTTCTGGGCTTTTGGCTTACTTGGATTAGATGGAGTCCTATAGACTTCATATGATTCGAGGGCCAGTCACGTGCTCTTTCGGGTCGTGACAAAGTTGGTATCAGAGCGCTAGGTTAACCTTGGTTTGAGTCTAAGTTTGACTATGTGGAGCCTAGAGCATTTATATATATACAGAACTTAGGCTTGACCTTACGGAACTTAGATTTAGTCGAGGGGGTATTATACCCGAACTTTCGTCGCGTAGGATGACCCTTAGTTGATGGAGTAGGTAGCTTGAGTAGAGTGACGTACCGTACGTATGTTCCGCGGCATATTTACGATACACTACTCTTCATAAGAAACCCTAGGATGTACATTTCCTTGCACAGTATTATATTCATTCCTATGATCTGCCCTCATCGATACTGGTTGTGATTTTGCTGCTACGATTGCAAGGGCAGAGAGAGCTACGGCTAGAGTTGCGTCAGCTTGAGCTCGTCGCAGACGGGGACTGACCAGGGCGTGATTCCAGAGACGTACGATTGCATATAGAGGCGTCGTTTTATTGTGTTTTCGGCCATGAGCATTTGACGGGTCGCTTTTACGAAATTTCCCGTATATGCCAATCAGTACCAGAGGATCAGGCTATTACTAGAGGCCAGCCAGATGTGATGACCATTGATATATCGCTTATTCAGGATGATCGAGGCACTGTTCAGCGTACGGACGAATGAGCCAGTTGTTGCTGCAAGTGATGAGATATCTCCCAGATGATTGGAGCTACTGCAGCATGAGTTTATAATTAGAGATATGATTGAAGGTCGCTAGTCACCAAGGATGAATGACTAGGACGTGTGGTTCATTCGTTTACCCCGATGCGAGGTCATCAGATAGATTGATTCCAGCTAGAGATGACTTCACGCAGGTTCATTGAGAGTCGATGGAGACGATCGAATGCCGGGAGCCTATTTTCCAAGTTTAAAGTATTCGGAAAGACATGTAAGCGATTCTATTGACCCTCTAGAAGAATGAAACCCTAACTCGACATAATGACCGTGTATAAGCCTTTGAACCTTAGGGTTTGCGGCAGTTCCGCGGCGCCATTCGTGAGGCTTGGGTTTGCCTTTCTACGGTTGGACCACAGACGCTGTGGTATGTACTCGATACTATTAAACTGTACCCAAGATGTTGAGCTCTTGGGGGATTATGAGGTTTTGACAAATCGATCGGATGATTCGACGTCATTCGGATATCATGTGATGGAACACATTGCTTGGGAGACTCCTGATACGAGTATAGCCATTGGAGCGCAGTCCATGCAGCCACGATGAGACGAGTCCGAATCAGTTGACATTGGAGCAGAGTGAAGTAAACAGTTCGCAAGAGATTTCGACGAGATGAAGTTCCACTCCGCTGACATCAGAGATGCGATACGCATACAGAGGCGTTGAGATGCGGCCAGTTTCCGAGGAAACGCTGTGCTGAGGACGCAGATGTCCAGAGAGCGAGGAAAGGTTATGCAAGAGTACCAGCCTCCGTACAGCTCGGCTTAGGCGAGATTGGAAAAGACCTTGAGCGGGATTCCTTCCAGGACACTGCTGCAATAAGATTGCACCAGGAGCAAATGTGTGATGTGCATTCAGAGGAACAGAGGTCGGCGCCAGTGACGTGCTGCTTTACGAGTGGTCATGAGGATTGACCGAGAGATGATCAGAGAAGTGCCAGAACGGAATCGTTCCCGTTAGCACACCTGACAGGGCCGATGAGCCGAGGGACTGCGAGATTGGTAATACACAGAGGAAATAAGGACCCAGAGACAGAGGACGCCAGACCGTGAGCAAGTGGCAAGTAGATATCTTGCTCTGCTAGCATTGGATGCACCGACACCTTCTCGACTGCGAAGGAGGAAATATCGATGACGGTATTTATGATTTGTGATTTGGTGATTCGATTATCATATATTCGTCATCTGTGATTTCGGTATTTTGGGAGTCTTGATGACTGAGTTTCATGATATTTGTTTTCTTGCACCATGGTTGCACTTACTGGATATTCATATTTTCCCCATAGTTATGATGCTTCAGGTATTGATTGTGATTTCATGCCTATTTTATGCCGGTGATTTGATTTATGCTTCCAGCATTGTTTTCATGCACTTTTAGTGTTTTGATTTGATTTGTGCACGCTGATGCACATGGTTGTGAGCTTATATACCACGGTATACCTGATTTGGATTGAGCCATATTGTATACCATCGATTTCGATTATGATATTGATATTGATTTCTTGCACTCTGTACATTTGATTTAGCTTTTCGCACGTGATGAGCGCATGTTTTGAGATACGATTTTGGTGCACACCAGATGCACTAAATCGGGATTCTTCGTGCATGTCAGATGCACCTGATTTTACTGTCGGGCACACACGTTTCCTATGACAGATGTTTCGTGCACACCCATTGAACCTAGATGTTGTTTTGTGCACCTGTATTGCACATATATGGATTTTGATTTCCGTGTGCCCCAGACGCACAGGGTATTCTTATATATATTTTTGGGATTGATTCCTTATGGAGCATTACGTTTTTATGATATTTGCTATGTGTTTTCATACTGAGCAGGACTAGTTAGAGGACAGTACCTAGATATATTTTGCATGCATTTACTTCAGCTATTTACATATATAGATTTGATGTCTACATGTTTAATTTTGATGTATATCATACTGGTTTTGTTTTGGATTTGACATTTGTGTTTTTACCATGACTCCGTGGATTGCGGGATGCTTGACGGAGATTTGATTTTGAGTTATCTGCTCATTACTTATGCGCATGCATTGCACTATGATGCGTTTTATGTATTGATGATTTCGGAGCCCCGACGACTTGGACTTTTTATTGAAATGTCTTAGAATTTGGGGGTTTAAAATTTAAATTCGGGGACCGAATTTCATTAAGGAGGGAAGATTGTAACATTTCAAAAAATAAAATATTATTTTTAGGAATTTTTATGATTTAATATTATTTTTAATGAATATTTTAATATTTCGGTATAATTAAATACTGATAAATGGGAAAAATTTTGGAAAATTCTAAAATAGGGTATTTTATGGAATTATGCCATTTTAAAGTTTTTATGATTAATTATATGCTAATTTAGTGCTAAACGCGATTAAAAATCGCTAATCGGTTTTTTAGCTTTTTTGTGCAAAACATGCACATATCATATTTTTTTACACTTGTGCATTTCTACCATGTTGTTTTGGGGTTACTATTTATGTGAGAAGGATTTAGAGAGAGAAAAGAACAGAAAAAGGGAGACATGGGCATTTATTAGGCATGGGGGGGAGTCTTGACCTTGGACCTCTCTCTCCTCCTCACTTCCCTCATTTCCTCTCTTCCTCTTTCTCTTCAGCTGCTGCTGCTGCCATAGCTCCTTTTCCCCCTCTTCAAGACATCAAAACACACCCAAAACAAATCCAAAACCCTATCTTCTTTTCACTAAAAAGATGCACAAGCTCAAGAGAAGCCTATTGGACCAAGAAAGCAAGGATTTTGGCCACTTGGGGCAACTCAAGAAAATTCTTGAGTTGCCAAATTAGATATTTTCTGGACCATTAGCTTAGTTTTTGTATTTCCTTTACCCCCATGTTAAGATTGAATCGATATCGGGTGATTTTGTAGACATAAGAAAAAACCTAGTTAAGGTTTGAAGGAAATTTGGGTTGTGATGAGAAATTGAGCTCAGTAAAGGCTGCACAAACACCCTAGTGCTTGAATTAAGACCCAAACCTTAGACTTGAAACCCGGAATACGGATTTAGAAACCGATATCGGAAGATTTGTGGAATCTGTGAAGGTTATATGGGATCTGATATCACCCCGAGACTCTGAAAATTATTTTGGATTGACAGGGATATGTGCAGGCACCCAGGAAGCTAACCCCAAGACCCCATCCCCTGTCTCCCCAACTTGGCCGTAGATTTATCCTGTTTGGCCACAATTTGTAGCCAGACCTGTTCCTTTTGTGATCGTTTTGGTTCTGTAGCTCCTACATCTATAGATTAGACTCCTGGCATGTGCAAAATTGTCTAATTTGACCTAGGGTGAAATCTGGAGCCTTTTTCTTAATTGCTATTTTGGATTCGTGTTTCCGTATTCCGTATTTTGAATTCTGGATTTATATATCTATGTTTTACCTCGATTACTTGGCGTTTATACGACGATATCAAGGATTGTTTGATGGTTTTGAAAGCGTAGTCCATAGGTTCTAACCTATAGGCCTAAGCGTATCATTTTGGTTTTCGTGTGTCGTTTTAGTTTGATTTGGTTTTAATACGCATTTACGATACGTTGATGTGTAGGTACCCCATGAAGACTTCGGGACGAAAAGCAAGCGCGTGGCGACGTCGACAAATGAAGACGCAACGTGAGTAGATTATATCTATGGGGGAAGTCGGGTGGATGACGTATAGCACCCCCGCAGTTCGATGTCTAGTATACTATATATACTATATATATATTTATGATAGCTTATAGTGTCATGGATATTTGGAGATGAGTCGATGAGATTGGGCATAGTGCCATGATATCGGTAATGTGATGTGATTCGTATTTGGGATACGACATGGGATTTTAGCGGGCCTTTGGACGTGTGTTTACGCACGCATTTATATAGATGGTATCGATTGTACTAGACTTAGATCAGTACCCCAGATTATGTGATATGATGATAAGGATACCAGATAATTGATGAGATGAATATGATATTGACTCGTACCCAGCTATTGGGATGCCGTACGACGATTTACCGTACGAGCTTTATATTGATGATAGATCCGCACTCATGACTCGAGAATGTCATATGATATACTGTATCGTACGCGATACTATTGAGGCGGGATCAACGACTATTATATTTATATTTATATATATCGACTCAGATTTAGGTGGTTTTCATACCCCTCCCGATTGACTTGATAGTTAGATCTGTAGTTTGCATGGTAGATAATAGACTAGACCCGAGTCATACCTATTTCAAAACTAACGAATCAGGAATATTTTAAAGATAGGAAAAAGGGATTCTACGGATATTTTCAAACGACGCATCTTTTCTTAAAATCACCGTAGCCCTTATTTTACCAAAAACCCCGTAGCCCTTATTTTACGAAAAACCCCGATTCGTCTTATTTCAAATGGCACAACTGCATGATATATTTATTGTAGTAGATTCTTCACTATTGCGTTGATTATTCGATTTCTGCATATTCTCCTTATTCACACCGCATTGCATGTGTAAATGAGTTTATTGTTATCTTAAAACCATGCTGTTAGGACACCAGCACCATTATCGATGATGCATATGTTCCACGTACACTGCTCGCCGGCTCACACACTTCATCATCGATAATTTCCATGTCACTACACTGTAGTACTGTTGCATTCAGGATATGACCCTTGCATGGCATACTTGTGTACCTATATACTGTATATTCATACGTATTCGCACATACATAGATGATTCTAGCTTGATTAGAGATTGAGAACCGCAAGATACTCTTTAAAACTGATTCATTTTAAAAGAGCGGTTTTCCTCAATATGTGCATAGTACTATTCCATGTTGCATGATATACTGATATGCTTGCATTTCTTTTACATGTCGCATACATCATGCCTTTTGATTATACGCATTGAGATATGTTGTTTCCATGATATTTCTGGATTTGGGAACCGTGGGCATTTTAAAAGAGAGTATGTAATTGTTTTAAAAACCCGATTACCCTTGATATGATATTTCAGTGCGTTCACCATGTGTTTTCTCGGTACTGAGAGCGACATGTGAAACCCGATTCGAGGAGTTGGATGATCCGTTTGCGGGTACAT
Organism: Agapanthus africanus; assembly: GCA_030015575.1. Classification (NCBI taxonomy): domain Eukaryota; kingdom Viridiplantae; phylum Streptophyta; class Magnoliopsida; order Asparagales; family Amaryllidaceae; genus Agapanthus; species Agapanthus africanus. The sequence continues at coordinate 309,195,553 of CM057337.1, forward strand.
GGTGGGCCCGGTATGGTACCCCGGGACGAGAACGGATCTGCTGTGTAGCTAGACGGTGAGCCTGACAGTGGGACCACAACCTACCGGTGATTGTATTTAGGCTCGACGGATATCTGGAGGATACCGACCGGAGTTATGAACGTATGGATACGTCGAAATTCGAGGGTCGAAGCTGGGTACTCGGGTTTTCGAGATAGCGTATGATACGTACCTATCAGGACCAGTCGTGGTGACGCGCCTGATAGATGAGGATTTTCGTGCCGATGCTAGGCACAGGTTTCATGATGTTTTCGAGTGTCGATGCTAGGCACTCAGGTTCCATGATTTTGATTATATCCTCATATTTCCATGCATATGCTTTACGATATTTACATGCATGATGCTTATTGTCATTGGGTGACACGTGGGCGGGATCCATATACATACAGACTTTTATTATATTGATCATACCTTATTTGTATATATAATAGTGGATTAGGACGCTGTTATATATGCCCTTACACCAATATTAGCGAAATGGGACGCTAATATATGTGTATTGATATCAATTTAGTTACTTCATCATATTTATTCATTCAAATATACCTCATATTCATGATATGTTATTACTTGAGGCACTAGCACGAGCACTTGGCACTGCACTCATGTATAGATGTTACCTTGCCACCTTATCATGCTTCAGACTTATCCTTTTGAGGTTTATATATATATCTGATCGTATTGACCTAGGATTATGTCATGCATTCGATTTCTACTTGTAGATGTTTTCTACTCACGAGTTGGCAACTTACCCCCGTTGTGCTACAGTTTCTTGCAGGTTTTGCCGTACAGGTCTCATGGCGGCATTTCTGGCACACTGCTTCCTTTGCGGGTGATTTGCTTGGGTAGGTGGGTTCATTTGCTTCAGAAGCACCATTTTATATGTATTATTCGTTGTATCTAGTAATTCCATCAACCAAAACTTGT